>BSEG01000010.1:38042500-39242500 GCA_036245055.1 Diospyros kaki | reverse complement strand
AACTTGTTTGTTGCATCTTCTCAAAAGTTGTAGTTAAGCAGTTGTGGTGTTTGATACTATAAACTGTAAAATAGTTTATTTTTGTATAATTGTCTATAATACCTTTAGTAGTTATAGAATGATAATTTAAAAATTAATTAGTGTATATGTATAAGTTTCAAGTGTTATAACTAGGTAAGAGAGGGAGATGGCGATAGAGATTAAGAGATCTAAAAATGGAGATGGTGGTGAAAAAGAGAGACACTTGATTGCGTGGACATGAGGGTAATTCTTTGTTAAAAATAAGAGCAAAATTGTCATAAAAATGTCATTAAAATGAGACCGTTTAATCAGAAGTTGTAGAAGATGGGGTACCCTAGATTTGAAAAAGCCAGCTTCTACCCCTTCTAAAAGCTAGTGGAAGTTATAAGCTAGAATTCTACAAGCTAGAACAAACACTACATTTTCACTTTTTGAAGCTAGAAGCTAAAAGTTACAGCTTTTAAACTGCAACAAACAGGCCCCAAGACTTACTGTAACACCTGTTTCCCAAGAGTGCATTAATCTGAGATTTCAGGAATATTTTTTTTTTTTTCAACAATCATTCAACATACACTTAGCGTAAATTAAACCCCCGACAATTCCGATCTACTATCTCAGCATATCAAGTTAAAGGAATAAGCTAATACAAGTAATATCATCACATCAGTGAAAGCAAAATCGAAATTTCGAATATACATAACCATAATTCCTTTATTCATAATATAGAATTTGAATCATTGTTTAACACGACATCTTCAAAAGAAAATACATAGAGACTCATTTCTCAACAACAAGTACTAAACACCTCAAACATAGATAAAATATACGTTAAAGATCACCAACGTAAATAACGGCTACATCTCGATAACCCATTTTCCTTTAATGCCGTTGTTTTCACCTAGACAAACATTTAAATATTTCAAGAACATAGTCCAAATTAAATGTTGAATCATCTAAGTGAGAATTCCAAAAATATTTTCATGAATATATGCAAAACCATGAAACAAAACTGACATATCCCCACCTGCCCCAGCCCAAGAGAATCTCACACAGCATTTAACCCTAACCATGAAAAATGCAATATCTCTAAAGACAATACAACCACATCGACACATTGGCATAATACAATCTTGCTTAAGAGAGATAACCTCAACGCATGAACCTGGATATCACCCCTATATCATGTTAAGTGTTACGCTCTCACTCAAAAACATTCTGGATCTCAACACAACCTTGGTCACAAGAGGATCAGCACTACTGTCGGAATCAACGTCAACCTAGGAAATAATGCTATTTCTCAAAGGAACCTGAGGTGGTGTCCACTCTCAGCCCCACCACTTGATCCGACATCCGGGGTGGTGTCCACTTTCAGCCCGCCACTTGAGTACCATAGGGTGAAGTCCGTCTCAGTCCCATCCCAAGTGGGTCACATAGCACTAATCCTTGACACGTATACCGAGTGTTATCACCCAAGTGCCACACACAGGTTGACAACCCACATCCCATAAGGACATCACACAAGCATGTCAATGTCACTATCATAGACTATGCATTATATAAAAACTAACATTTCCATGCACATAATTTAAAGTACAAAATTCAATGCAAATGTAAATAACCACTTTAAATGAACCATCCATATGCAAACAACCTATTAGAGGTCAAATCATTTGTATAAACAAATCATGTATAGGGTCGAACCACCCAAAATAAAATCAAGTTCTAAGTAAGAACACTCATAATAAACCAAGTTTGAAGTAGAAAATTTTCACGATAAAGCCAAAATTTAGTTAGGAACTCTCACAATAAAATCAAATTTTAGTTAGAACTCTCACCTTGAACGCATCTCAAACTACCTCGATTCTCGTGCATAACCTCGATTTTGTTCCGACCTTTCTCTTTCCTTTTGTAGATTTCTCTCCTCTTTCTCAAACACAAATCCCTCACCTCAAATGTCTCTCAAATGGAATGGTTTTGAGAATAATCCCAGGGCCCTATTTATAGGCTTAGACTCCAAAGTTATCCAAAGATAGAATGGATTAACTTTTGAAATTCACAATCATAACTCTTACTAACTCACCATATCTTACCATACTTCACATCTCCTCACCATACCTCACATCACATCACCTCACCATACCTCACATTACCTTAAGGCCATACCCTCAATTAATTTCATAATCCCATTTTAGACTTTGCATAATTACTATTACACCCTCAAATATCGAATTAATAATCATCGAGATACTTAAAATCCAAAATTAATAATTTCAAGTTTACTCGATAAATATATTTTCGTCTCTGCACCCTCATAAGACCTTTTTCACCCCTAAACCACTTTAGGGTTGATCCTTACATAAAATCAAAGCCCCTTTAGGATTTCGTTAACTTTCTAGAAGTCCCTTACAACCATTCAATTTTTCAAGCTGTATCTTAACTGTATCGAAAATCGTCTCCAATCCGATTTCTTTTGACATCATAGATCTTGCCTTGAGACGCTCATTAATGTCGTATCCTTTTCTTTAGACATCTAAATTCTAAGGTACTCCCTGTAGTTGATTCAATGACTTATTTTTATTATCAACCTAATTTTCAATATTTTAATCTCACTTAAATTATGTGACAACCTTATGTCGAAATGGGGTATTACACTTACCGTGATGCACCAAAGTTCGAGTCTGCAAGTGCATGAAGATGTATGTGTATCATTTATGGAAGCTCTTGACTCTTCTTGGAGTTCTCTATTTCATGTTGCTAGTCACTTTAAAGTCATTATGCTCGGTTTATACCTGTACTCGTATTTTCAACAGTTAGTGGCATTGATGCTTGATTGTGGCCCATGTAACTTGGCTTAGTTTCATTGTTTGTGGATATTAGAGGTTCTCAAAAAGTTTAATTTTCACAATTTTTAGGTTGAATTATTCCCTATTTTGAGTGCCTTGTTTCTTGTTTTCCATATCTCTTGGATGTGCTCTTCTACGGAGTATGTATGTTGTGGTGTCATTGTGCAATGCAAGTGATCCCTACCATTTCTTGAGTGTCAATTATCATGGATAACAAGTTAGATTTTGTAAAAAATAAAGAAAGAAATTTGGAGTCATATTAAAGACCAATTCATAAAGCCCTTGGCTTTGACAACAACAAAAGAAAAGAGTTGTTCTCCGAGTTAGCAATGATGCTCATCTTCTTCCTGTTATCCTCCTTGTTTGATCTACCACATTGGTCACCCCTTAATTTTTTATTTTTTTTTGGCTCCATCCTTTTCTCATTCTATTTTTTCTCCCTTTCCTTTTGCCATCCTCCCACTCTTTCTCAATGGACAAGTTTCGATACCTCTATATTTCAAGTGAGAAAGCATCCTTGGGATCCTCGAGGGTCTTAGTAGTTCTAAACAAACAGGAGGACAAAGCCGTAGCTTGTTCATGAGTCATTGGTTCATGATTTTTGCTCCATCCTAATAGAGGTTGTGTTTGGAAATTTGATCTTTACCCATCAGCCGATCCAATATTGGTTCTTGGTTTGTCTCATTTTGTTTTTTTATTTAGTTACTTCTTTTCTTTTCTATTGTACTATTGTTTCCTTTGTGTGTCAGTTTGACCTATAAATCTAGGTCAGTGGCTTAGCCATGTTTAAGCTCTATAAATCTAGGTCAGTTTGTCTCAAAGTATTTGACTCGTGAATTCACTTAGCCTTATACCTTGCTTGAGAAAAGGAGAGAAACAAAAGCCAAACAAACCCCCCTTCTTCGTCTTTTATAATTGGATCCCTTCATTCATATTGGCTTCGAATTCTTTTTCTGTTTTTTCAACATCAACTAAAGCAAGGGATAATAATCAGAGTACTGATATGCTATTCCAACAAATTAAATAGACCTTGCATTTCTTTTCTCTATTCTATTTATTCGTTTATCATCTTTGACAATCAATTAGGATAATTAAGGGGAATCTCATTTATTGGCTTTGGATGGATGGTACCATGTTTGGACTGCTTTCAATTAAATGGCCGACATGCGCATCCATGTGTGATCTTGTTGTAGTAAGTGGAGATATGTCTTTTTGAGCTGACGTACGGGAGAATTAGATCATATATTTTGGTATATATATACATCATTAAGAGAATACTTAATAACTTAAGATTAATAACAAAAGATTAAATTAGAACAACCTCGCCTCTTTAACATACTTTTTTGGCTTATATATATTCAAAGATTTAAGTCTTTGGATCAGTTATAATACCTCTTGTGAAACTACGTACCTTTTCTTCCAAATATTAACTTAAATTTTAGTTTTTAAATTTATAATTTTTTTTTTGTGTAAATAAGAATTTATTGAAACAAAAACACAAAATATCTATAACTTAAAACTTGGACATACCCTAAGTTTCACAACAAAAGAACCAAACAAAGAAACAAACATGAAAACAAATATATAAAAAGCATTCATTCGATTACGTGTAGTTTATGAATGCCAAATGAAATATTCAAAAGGCTACACTTCAATTTCGCTAAGCACTTGAAGGTTTTTTATGCGAATACTGTCATTTATATATGATCTCAACACTTGGTTACTCACCTAAATAACTCAATCAAAAAATCAGGTGGGTTAGCTCTTGGTCCAAGACTTATATTAAAAGTTATTTTTTAAATAATTTCATGTATGATGACTTTATATGCTACAAAATTATGTAGCTCGTTTGACTACATAATTTTTGTGAGCAATTAATTAATTACATATATAGCAATTAATTACAAATTGTCAAACTTTTTATATATAGCAAATCCATATTGAATAACTTTTTTGTGAGCAATTAATTACAAATTGTCACACTCAAAAGAAATCTATTCCCTGCAAACAAAAAGAAATGGAAATTTGATAGATTTTTCTATTGGTAGGATAAAAAATTTAGGAGATTTTTATACCCATGTCTTCTAGACCCATACCCATGTCAAACTAAAATCACACTTAACCTATTCAATTATCTCTAATTATCATTGGCCATAGTTTTTACACTCTTCCATCTTTCTTAATTTTCCAGCCACTAATTCCCCATTTCCAGTTTAATATGAATTTTTAGTCTAAAATCAAAAAAATTAGACACCCCTAGCAATGCGGCTGATTTCTCAAGCAATTCAATTGCAAGTTTGAACTCAATTAATGCAGGCTGGATTGCAAGTAGAAGTAGGGCAGGTGTACCAGATTGTTCCATATGAACAGTATGAGTACAAGTTTGCTTGCAGAGGCTTGAGATATGGGCTCGAGGCCCAATCTATAACAATCCAACCCAAACCCAATCAGTAATTTTATATATCTACATCAAATAAAAAAAATTAATCAAACAATTTTCACTTGGTTTTAACATTCAATATATATATATATATATATATATTAGTTATAAATATAAATCATACATTTATTTGTCACAGTAATAAAACATTAAGTTACCAATAAACAAAATTAAGAAAATTATAACTTTAACTAAAGATATTTAAAAAGTGATGCAAAAGAAAGAGGGGGTTGCTAAGAATTGAGTGTTAGGCTGACTCCAATGGCTTGCTATTTGAATCGCCATTGCCAAATTTAGGGAATCAACCCCAAAATCATACCTCTAATATCTCTCGCCATTGTTAAATTTATGGCAAAGTTCAAAAGGGTTGCCAACTGTGACGATCAAAATTTTCAAGGATAATATCACCATCTCCCCCTCCTCCCCCCAACCGCACCCCACCCCACCCCGCCCCAACACATCAATCCCAAAAGAAGATGACATCGACCAGAGAAGAAAAGGATTGGTCGAAGAAGAGGGGTGCAAGCGTGACCAAGATAGTTAAAATTGAGATTTTAAGTAGGATCAAAAAAGAGTTCATAAAATTAGATCGTAAAATCGAATCGTAAAATCTTAAGATTTTATAGACAATTAAAAATACCCTTTAATTTTTATAAATATATATTTATAATAACATGATTTTATAAAAAATAAATTAATATCATTTAATAACCTGACTATTTCTTATTATAACTCAAAAGATTATGCTTCTAAAATATAACTCAAAACTAACATATTGGTATAGGCAATTTAGAGGCAAAATATAGCTTAAAATTCTTTAGAGGATGATTTCAATATTCTCCATTAGATTTAAGTTATAATTTATACTTAAACCGTAAAATCGTTTGAGAATCTCTTAAGCGTAAAATTATAAAATTGTACACTTAAAATTTGAATTTTATAGGATTTTACCCCAAATAAGATTTTACATGGAATTTGACTCGTTTGGGGTCTCCGAAGCATAAAATCAGAAAATTGTACGAGTAAAATTATGATTTTAACAATAATGAGCGTGATAAAAGACAAATCGACTGCAAGATACAATGGTTGCGCTAACCAACGGAGGCAACGACGACTCTAGGCAATCAACAACTTGCAACACGAGTGGAACAACTCCACGAACGAATAGCTTATAGTTTGTGATTTTTTTTCTGATTTTTTTATTTATTTATGTATTGGATGAGTGGTATTATGTATTTGTGTATTTGATTACTGATTTGTGTATTTGATTATTGAATTTGTGTACATGTGCATTTGATTATTTTGTATCTTTAATTATTAATTTTGTGTATGTATGTATCTGATTATTTTATATATTTGATTATTGATTTGTGTATTTGATTATTAATTTTGTATATGTATTTAATTATTAATTATAGTAGTAAAAAATTATATATAAGGTAAAATAAATAGATTTGAAGTTTATTAATAAATAAATAAAATAAAGACTCAAATAGAGAAAAAAAATATGAAATGTTGTCTGCATAATTTTTTAAATAAAATTTAAAAAAAATATTTATAATATAATAAGAAACGAGAAAACGTTAAAAGAAGTTGGGCAAATTGTGTTAAGATGAAAAATAAATTAATTGCTCCATGCAAAATGCCAAAAGAAATAGATATTTCTTTTGGCATTATATCTATTTCTTTTGGCATTTTGCATGGAGCAATTAATGCACCATGCAAAATGCCAAAAGTAAGTCAGCTAAAAGAACCCCAATTCTGGGAAGAATATTTTCCTACAAGAAGCTTCATAATGATGTTGAAAAACATAAATGGACATAACCCTAGCTAGGATTAGGAACCCCATATTTATCACCATTATGTACTAAATTAAAAGGGTGAGAAATATTTTGTGGAACTATCAAAAATATGACATTAGTGAGTGTGACGTTTTTTTCTTGTCATGCATATACTGGCACATTCATTTTCCTTGTGATATATATAAAGAATGGTCCCTCCTAGCTAGGTACCACAGTTTGAATGGTCCCTCCATGGCTGTCACATGGAGAGAGAGAGACATTGTACACCAAACCAAAATATAATCCATCTTACATGTATGACCCCTATATTGAAAGTTTAAGATATAAATAACATCATCAAACAATAACTTCAAATACTAATTAAGTACACAAATAAAATGAAATTAATAAGAATAAGAATTAACAAAATTTAGAAATATTAATTGATAGTGATAAAATCTTATAATTATCAGATATATGAGTAAACTCATACATCACCTAAACATGTTTTAAATGAAGTAGACATATATATATATATATAGACAAAAGTTGCCATTTCAAAACTCACTTCAACAAATTTCTTCTTTTTTTTTCCAATGGTTGCATTGCCCTTTTAGCACTATATAAACAAGGCTTCATCTTCATAAGTTAGCTAAATTGCTAGCAAGGCATAGCCTCATCACCAACATGGACTTACCTTCAATCCTTGAATCAAGCTCCAGCGAGGAAAGATGGATCAAGCAAGTGAGCAAAATCCTCGAGAAAGAGGTGATGATTGATATAGACGTTCCAGTTTCAATATTTCGTGCCCCTGCAGCTCTAAGTGCTTTCAAGCCACAAGCTTACATGCCTAGGCTTGTGGGCTTGGGGCCGTACCACCATTTCCGCTCTGAGCTCTATGAAATGGAAAGATGCAAGCTTGCTGCAGCAGGCAGGCTGCAAAAGATGTTCCACAGCATCAAGTTCGAGCAGCTCGTCGACAAGCTCGACGAGCTCGAGCAACGAGTCCGAGCCTGCTACCACAAGTATCTGGACATTGAAGGGCATACCTTGTCTTGGATTATGGCCATTGATGGCCTGTTCTTGATTGATTTTATTTACTTATTTACCAACAGAAAGGAAGAGACCGATCTCTCTTCAACTACAAGGGCTGTCTTGGTTGATTGTGGCGGAAAGAAGCTGGCTAGCGATGAGATCTTAGGAGACATTCTGATGCTGGAAAACCAAGTACCGATCTTTGTCCTGAGCAAGATCTTGTCTGTCCATCGCCTTCCAGAATCCGATGACGATATTTTACCTTCGATTTTGATGCGTTTATGCAAAGCCCTTTCGCCATTGAAGCTCAAGGAGAATGTCCCTTTATCCGAAGTTCTCAAGCGTGCCCATTTGCTGGACCTTTTGCACCACTTAATTGTGCCCAAATTGGAGGTTGAAGACGAATACCGTAGCATATATGTCGAAAACGATGAGTCTCAGAACCTTAACGATTCTCAGCATGTTTTCGCCCAGCTTTGGTCCTATTTCTCAGGCCTAAACGTTGGGTTTGTGAGAAAAATTACCAAACCGATCGAGATGATTATCAGTCTGCCGGGAAAGATTCCTTCCAATGCCCCAGTGCTGTCCAACCTAGGATCGAAACACAAAGAAGACATCAATCCAGAAGTCGATCAAGTTTGCGAGGACAATGCGAAAAGTACTCCCATGGTAGGAGAGATTAACGTTCCTTCGGTTTCAGAACTCTGTGATATCGGATTTCAATTCTGCCCCACCTCTGGGGGCATCACATCGATCGAACTGGACCTCAAGAAGAAGAGAATCTATCTCCCCGTTGTCACTTTGGATGTTCATTCCGAAGTGATAATGAGGAACTTAGTCGCCTATGAAGCAACGGCTCTATCAAAATGTCTAGTTTTTACTCGGTACACAGAACTGATGAAAGGGATTATAGACACAGCCGAGGACACAAGGCTGTTGAGAGAGAAGAAGATCATCGTCAACCATTTGAAAAGCGATGCAGAGGTTGCAGATATCTTCAACGGGATGAGCAAAAGCATCAGGTGTACTCATGTGCCCTACATAGAAAAATTCATTGAGAACGTGAACAAGAATTACCATAACACCCCCAAGGTTCGAGCTCGTGACTGCATGAAGAAGTATGTGTATCGTTCATGGAAGCTCCTAACTCTTATTGGAGCTTTCCTTTTAATGCTGCTGGTGGCTTTTAAAACATTTTGCTCAGTTTATCGCTGCAGTGGTGCTTTCTATTCAATCAGTGGCTCTGATGATTGAATGTGGGTTATATATACATCTCGGATTAATTAGTTGCTTATGTATTATATATTGTTTCTCATTTTTAATGTACTTTTTTCTCTCGTCTACCCTCTTCTAGTGTGCATGCATGTTCATTGTTGAAGTGATTGTAAAGTGATAAATGATCCCTACTCCAATCTATTTGCCTTTTCATTCCCTTTTAATTTTCTCTAGATATGGCACTCACTAGTTCTTGAATTAATGACTTTTTTATTTTATTTTATAAGGTGATAATTAGTCTTTTTTGTTTGATTACTCTTTTTGAGTATAGAAATATAAAGTTTGGTGAGGACTATATATAGTATCCCGCAAATGTTGGTAAATTTTCTTATGAAAATTGTCTATAATTAATAGACATGAGAAGATTTAATCGTATCATCTTGTACTTAACACGGCATGTTAATCATCATTTTAAGTCCACAGCCTTGAACAAATGGATAACCTCATAACCATATCGACAATGTGAGGTTCCACTGCCTTGAAAAGATGGATCTCTCTCTCTCTCTCACGCACAATTTTTCATCTTTTCAATAGAGATGCTTGGAATCTCATTCAATGCCTTGGATAGGACCATGTTTGGACTGCTTCGGAGCCATCTATATATGAGTCTGTGGGATTGCTTTGGATAAGTGCCCAGTAGTTTTGTTGTAACTGCAGATATTTCTGTAAATTCAATCATTTATTTTCGTGTATATATACGAAGGTAATACTTACAATTAATAATTTTAGATTGATAACGCGGCATTAATTTAAGATAATATATATACCTTAATTCTTTGGGAATTCAATCATTAATTCTTTGGATCCATTTTAAAAATTTTAGATGGATCCTGTTTTGAAAATTTTATAAACATCCAAAAACGTTTTGGGTTGTTTCTGTAATTTTAGATACATTTCAGACCCCGTTTTATAATAAACTCAAAATATTGAAAATACATTTTTTATTTGGAAACACGTTTACTGCGACGAATGCTGGTTAGAGACGGAAGGATATATATTATTATTTATCGTGCCCCAGCCCTAGTTCCTCTCGACTCTCTGATCATCCCTTTATCGTTGTTTCCCTTGTCGGCCAATTTGATTCTCTGACCATTTCTTTAACGCCGTTCCCCTTGCTGGTTAGTTGCTCGGTGTCGTCATCGATTCACAATTACAATTGCTTAGTTGCTTGGTGTTTGATTACTCACAATGTCATGTTTCTAATTCTAATTGCTCAATTTTCTCTCATTATCTATTGCTCGATGTCGCATCAATGATATGAATCGAGGTTTTCGTGCTCAAGGCGACCCTTTGTATCCAACATCAGTCGATTCACAACTTCGCGCTCAATGCCGTTGTTGATTGCTCGACTCTGATTTAGTGATTCCAGTCCATAAACTAATGCTTTTACTTTCATTGTGATAATTTAATTGTATTGTAATGTGATAATTTATGTTTGTTTGAATGTATTATAAAATTTATGTTTATTTTTAAATTAAATAACTATTTTTTTTAATTTTTATATTAAAAATTATACTTACAAAAAGCCTCTATATTTTTTTATTTAAGCTTTTAGCCCGCATTTCTATTTTTGTTTCCTACTTTGTTTAAAAATGTTGTTTCTTCATTTTCATTTCATATCAAAAAAAATTTCCGTATTCATTTATGTGCAACCTAAGTTGAATCAATTCAAAAATTTTGGCTTCTTATGTCCAAATCAAGGTCCATTTAAATTTTAATAATTTGTAATTTTAACATTTAATAATTAATAATTATTAAATTAATTAAAAGTGACATGTGACTGCATATGTCATTAAATTGAAACTCAATAAAATTATCAATTAATGTTTAATTAGATCAAGTTTAATGTTTTGTGTTTTCTATTATTATGAACCCAAGGGATAATCTTTGTGTGGTAGTGAAAAATTTAGACGAATGAGAAAGTAAATCTAACTTCACTTCTTGAGAAACAAATTAACTACGGAGAAATCGAAAGTAAATAATAATAACCTATAATCATAATTGATGAAAGTAAATATTTAACTTGTTGATCAATTTCAAAATATCATGTGCTCTAATCCAAATGAAACGTGCACTAATTAAGGAGAATCGAAATGTAGCGCGATCCTAATTAACTAACTCAAATGTCACTTGGAAGGCATCCAGCCCACCACATGGCCCTTAATTAATAAGCATGCTACCTCAGGGCATTGATTAACTGACAAAGCAAATATTGTTAGGATGTTTTTCTTTGAGTCATCAAATTTCGTGCTCGAACCCTGATTAGGAGATAGTTTAGCAGTTTAGGAACGACTCTGAAAATGAAAATGCTTGTCGCCTTCACAATTGCGGTTGTGCTAGGGGTCGAAACTTAACTGTTGGGTTCCCTAATTTACCTCTTCTTCTGAAATCGAGAGGTCGAATAATGGGAGGCACTCGTGATGGTGCAAAAACCAAAAAAAATAAACATGACTCAATTGACATGACTAATGAAAATCATGTTTGAATCATCTCGTAATTAAATTCTTAAATTTTTTTATGGTAGATAAGTATTAATCCCTTCTATAGTTATTATTCTGTTCGACTTCTCATCGTGGAACACTCACACTTGCCATTGAAATTTAACCAAGAAATGAAAATCTCAAACTTATAGGAGGTTGACAAATATTACCGTAGGCCACATTTTCTTAACAACATCAATAATTAATATATTAATAAACTTGCAAAAATAATAGATATAATTTTGTGCTGAATAGTTATATTCTGTGACAATAATTATGAATAGTTTCTATACATGTTTGGTCGCGTATACAGGGCATAGGGCTGAAATGGGCCCCAGGCCCAATTACTTATAACCAGCCGAAGCCCAATCATTATGCAGCCCGTTACACCCATAGCATAAGTGTTACATGCTCGTCCAAGACATCATGGCAATGTGGGATTAAAATTCTTACTCTTTCTTTAATTAGTATCTATACGATATATATATATATATACAGACTATTTAATTAATCAATTTGTTAGTAATTAGCACCACCTGCTAAACATTTCCCTAATGATAGATGGAGCTTAATTAATGTCATTTTAAAGCTTTATAAAGAGATCCAAGGGTAATCAGGTAGGATGCATGTTACCGCCCCAGTGGCCTCCTATGATTGGACTTCCATGAGCTTACGACACAAAAGTTGGGTACTTAAACCCTCACAAATTAAACAACTTGAACTGGTTCAAGGTTCAAACATCATGATACCTTTTCCATTGCTTTTAAATAGTTATCGATTCCATGTGTTGGGAGGTTTGACTAGTCAACGATTGCATGTTTAAACACACGTTCTCTCTCTCTCTCTCTCTCTCTCTCTATTTTGACCAAAGTGGAGTTTGGCAAAGATCCTTGTAGGCTTAAATGATAGTACCATTTGTTCTATATAAACATATAGCATATATATTGATTAAAATGCGTGCAACTTGAAAAGTAAATTAATGATCAATAGAGAACAACTGGAAAATTCTTTTGATCACAGTTTATTAATTCTAAGATTTAATAAGCTTGGGCTAAGAAATGAATGAATGAATGAGTTCCTTGCAAATTTGTATGACAGGGGAATTGAATTCCAGAGCATGTAATAAACCTTAAAAGAGTACTATAAACTTTGCATTCCTCATAAGCTCCAATGCGGTTTCTCCCTTCTTCTTAGGTTCACTGAATTGAATTGTGCAAGCTAGCTAGATCAATTATTATCCCCTTCCTTATGCTCTTGGGAATTTACTTTGTATGTGTTTCTAAGATTTGGCTTCCGAGTAATTGTTAATTGCATTGGGATCTTTTGTTGGCCAGAGGTTCCCTAGAGCTCATTTATGTTCTATAATTTTTGGATTTTCTTTATATATATATATATGTCAATACCCCTTCAAGATTTTCGGAGGTCATGGACGATTTTTATATTCTTTTAACCAATTAATTACCCTTTATGGTACGGTCGATCCTCCTTTAATTATAAGTGAAAAGCAATTCATTGAATACATCAAAAGGGTGTGATGAATAGAACAAGGAGGCCCTCCAATTTATGACTTGAATCCACAATAAATAAATCATATAATATGACGAAACCTAAGAAAACAATGTACAAAACCATAACTTGGAATTGGGAATCACGTGATGCCATTAAGACAAAACCCCCCGACCAAGTAATTAATTAACCTAGAAATACTCAGAGAGAGAGAGAGAGAGAGAGTTAAAAGCAGTAGCTAGCTAGCATGAGTCAAGTGGTAAAAATCTCAGAAGAAAAACTCCAAAGTGGCAAATTAAGAAGGAAAAAAAAATCAAAGAAAAGGTTGGTCTTAATTAATTATTGCTTAACACAAAGGAGACCTATGGGGAATGCCTTTTCTTCTACTCATGCTGGTGGCCATGTCCTCCTCCGAGACCTTGTTGGCTGTTCTTCCACACACATAGAGTACTCCGCTCCTTTTCTTACGAACAAAGTCGGTGCAGATCACGCTCATGCTCTCGGAGCCTGACGAGCCCGAGGACCAGCTCATTGGCTCGTCGCAATCCACGATGGTCGAGTGAGGAGTCTCGTTCGTCGTCTCTTCGTCTCCCATTTCTTGGGGGACGAAGAAATCCGGGCTTAGTTGCAACGTATTGCATGGTCTTAGATAGGGAGACAGATCCTTGTAGTGTTTGAGCACGAAGTCCACCTAATTAATCCATTGGAACACCATCAAAAAAAGAAACTTTTTTTTTTCTTTTTGTTATTATTACTTGACCAAAAAAAAAAAAGCAAGAATTCTTTTTTATCACATAGTGTATGTCATCTATAATCAACTTAATTGTTTTGGGTTTTTGTAGAAGAGTTAAAAAACAAAAGAATGAAAATTGTAGGAATTAATTGTTCTGGTACAATTCTCCAATATAAACATGTTTTGTTTACAGAACTCGAACAGAATTATGTATTAATTATTGTCGTTTGATTTTAAACCAGAACACATAATATTTTGGCTCAATAATGTATAATTTGGACTGAGAAATAGGAGTTAAATGGACTATGAAGTTAAGTGGATGTTACACATATATATATATTTACCTTGCAGCCTAGAGAGCAATGGATATAAGGTTCTTGGAGGCTTCTGTCACAGGAAGTGCAATAGTTTCCGGAGCCTTTGAACTGCCTATTTTGGGGTCTCTTCTTGATGAACACCACCTTGGCACTGTTGATCGTATAAGCCTAAAACAAATTAATTTATTTCTATTAATTACCCAGATCACATAAAAAAAAGGTTAGTGAGGGAGAAAATTAGGGTTTTTTGTGTTTGCTAAATTACTTGCACGTTAGAGCAGTCGATGAGCTTCTCAAGATCTTCCAACCGGACCACATCATGATAGACATAGCGACGAACTTGAACAAGGCGATGGAAGCGATGAGAAGGGACGCAGTGAGGGCAAATACTGGTGCAGCAATCCAAGCAGAAGACGTTCTTCTCGTTCTTCTTCGCATGTTCGTGAATTGAGCATGACACGAAGAACTTCTGAGTGTAGAGGGCTTCCAACCATGCTGGCTTCTGAATTCCCTGAAAATTAAACCATCCCATTTAATTAGTTACACGGTTAATCCTGCAAGCAATTGATTTCAAGTAATAAAACCAGAAGAGATAATTAAAGATGAAAGAATCGAGAGAGAGAGAGAGAGAGAGAGAGAGAGAGAGAGAGACCATGATCACATAAACAGCTGAAAAAGAAGGGCACTGGTGCTGCAAGGTGTAGCTTAGTTTGGGTAGTAATGGTGTTAACAGAAGAGGAAGAGACGGAATGGGGACCGGAGATAAAGAGTATTTATGGAGGTTCACAAGGGAGGAAAGGGCATATATTTATTCCTTGGGCAGATACACAATATTTTGTCAATTGGTGCACTTCTCACATTACATATACATATACATATACATACATATATATGTTTATTTCTATAATATATATATATATATAGAGAGAGAGAGAGAGAGAGAGAGAGAGAGAGAGAGTAAATAAAGAAAAGGCAGTAAGATATGAGGAGAACGTGGGCGCTGTTCCCGGGTCTCCCATACTAGACTCTCACTTTAAACAAGTATTTCTCATCTCCTTGGCTTAAGAGCTCTAACCCTAGCTAAACCAACCAAGCTCTTCTTGAACCAGCTGCACCCTCACCATTTCTTTGTTTTTTTTTTTTTTTTTCAAAATGGTTTGGCCAAGGAAATGTTTTTGATCTAGTTGATGGATCGACATGCATACAAGATTAATTATCCATCGCCTTTGGTTTGGTCGAAGCTTCATGGATTCATTTCCATTATGCATTAATAATTGTTGCCTCGATGTTCATGGATACCTGGAGGCTAATAAACACTGAACAGTGGAGAACGAATTGTATGAACAAGGAGGTTTGGTTGGTACGTAGTTTGGTTCTATTTGTGGACTTCTCTTGGTGAATTGTTGGGATTGTTTCATTATCACTTTGTCACACAAAAGGTTTTTTTTCTTCCTTGGGCCTGAATTTTCTTTTTCTACGAACATAGTTGGATCGATGTCCTATGTCTTCAAAAAAATTCTTTTTAAAAAAAAAGAGGAAGGTGCAAAGTAAATAGGCCATTACAGTTGGTGACCTAATTATAAAATAACCCAAAAGTTCAACTGTCACCAGCTATTCACTTGTTAATTAAAAATTACTACTTGTAAGGTTGCAAGCATAACTTTCAAGGACATGCTATGCTTGTCCTAGCATACCAAATTTTAATTTTAGTCCTAGATATAAAATTACAGGAGTGAAGTGTCCCTGAAATAATTTACATGGAACTCTTTTAATTTAGATATGTTAACAAATAAAGATGACATAGTTGAATTCGAAAAACTGGTAAATGAATGATGTTAGTTTTTCAAAACATAAAATACAGAAATAACAGAAACCCTACATAATATTCTTTCTCGATAATGTTAATATGTGGTCATGATCATTTCCAAAAAAAAAATAATAATAATCAAGGGATGGTGAGGGTCTATTAAATCAAAAATTGAAGCTGCTTTCCTAAAATATTGATGCATCTATAATAATAATTACTTCTTTAGCATATGATGAGTTGGGCAACTATTGAACTGTATATATGAGGAAATGTACTTGGTCAACATTGAAAATTAAAAAAAAAAAAATCAAAAACTGAACTGTGAGAGGATTTTATAGCTTGTTAGGAGAAAATGTTTTTGAAAAATTTTTAATGTTTCCCTATAAGATTACAAGAAAATGTTTTTGCTATATCTGCAAAGCATCTGGTCATTAATTTGAACAAGGGGAGATCAAATCACTAAAATTGATGAGAAAAAGAAAGACATGAAGGAGAAATCCCGGTTCACGGGGAATCAGACATGGCAGCATTCAACAACAACTCCACTAATGAAAAACTGTGCTTTTGAACAATAATACAGTTTTGCTGCAAGCAATACTATTAACAGACAAGCACAACTCATAAACCACTAACTAGCTAGTTTGCAAAATTAACGCCTTATTATTAATTAATCAATTATTAAGCTCCTAATTGCTAATTTTGAGGACCTCTAAAGCCCTTAACCAAGAGCTGATCTTGGAGTTTGAAGCCTCTCATTGAACATTATCCTAATATTATTTCGCTTGTACCCTTCTGCCCTATCCACCATGATGATATCAATATTCATTGCATGTGAAATCACACAATTATACGTCATAGCAAAAATTTTTAATATTTATATATAGATGCATCTTCTCTAGAAAGTTCAATTAATGTTGGTTTAGCATAGCCAAAATATGTGATTGCATGGATGCATTAAACAAGAACTGGTTACCTAATCCCAGATTTCAATGTTACTAAGCAACGCGTTGATTGAGTTTTGGGCTCCTAGATCCCATTGTGGGGGATAAATCTACAACAAAGTGCATTTTCAAACCTTGGGGACCAAATGATTATTTTCCTTAATCTTCCCCACAAAATAAAAGTCCAGAATTAGCGCCCTAAACAAAAAGCATTGAAACTTTGAAATTGTGGGTGTTTGAACAAAGCGTGAAAACACCAAGTCTGTCTGTCTAATTAATAATAATTAATCCAAGAAACAAGGGCTAGTGACAACCACGCCTAATGCAAGTCTACATAATGTTTTTGAGCTTATCTGTTAATTTTTCAAGGAAAAACGCTTTTCTAGGTTTGAATTTTATGTTCATAATAATGGCGCTCTAGGTACATTCAGCAGCAATGTTGCTTAGCACTGGCATAATTTAAGGATCCTATATATATATATTTATATATAAGGAACTATGTATATGTATGTAAAACCATATATAATAACTGACCAAAATTAAATAAAAAAAAAAAGAATCTTTTTTTTCATTAAATAAAAAACAGAGATTATTACAAAAGGAGCAAAAATAGAGAAAAACCTGGGGAAGAGAATTTTACAGCAAGACTACACCAAAACACATCAGTCAATAAGCTAAAGAAGGGCCTTCCTACTTAATGACCTCTTGTCTTTTCCTTCAGCAAAGGTCAAGAGCTGTTAATTAGTGGTAATTTCACTTTTTTGTTTTTGCAGTTGGAAGTTATTATAACTATGGTATTTCTCATTATCACCTAAAAATTCAATGTTTTGTCATCTTTATCTTTTGAATGTGAATTGGATAAATTCACAAATTATCTACAATAGAACACAAAAGTTCATTGTGTTTACTTGATTATTGGGTTATTAATTTGGTAATTAATTAATGAAAATAAGTCACAAAAAATGGCCTTTTAATTATCAATTACTACCTACATCACAATTTTTTTTAGCTTGGTGAACTACAATTCTATCACACACACAAATACATATGCACTGCTCGCTTGACCATTTCAATAAATATATCTGTTTACAGAATTTTGGTACAGAAAAACCAATTTTGTTATGGGTTTGCTCCTTTTAGATCAATTAATTAATTATTAAAGATCCACACCATTTTGTTAAAAATATAAGATTTTTACTTTTTCATTTTATTTTTTATAAATACACATGCAATGAAGCTTGTATCTACGTTCCAGTTATTAATCCAAGAGAAGTATATAAGAAGGCAGAAAATTAAAGCTGATCAGAAAATTCTAATTAAAGGAAAGCCACCAAGGCCTTAAATTAAGAATTAAATTTTCAAATTATTAATGTGCATGAATAACATTTTAATTCTCCAAACTTCTTTCTAATTTTTTTGCATCTATGATTAAGTGATTAGACTCGTAATTAAGCTAGAACTCCTCAGTGACACTGTGTACTTCATGTTTTTTTTTAATCAAAGAAAAAATTTAATAACAAATTTAAGGTATATAAGAACGTCCATTTCTACATATAAATCTAAGACTCAAGTTGTATTTACTCTTTGAAAGTACCGTATGATATGTTTCTTTTATTTTATTATTTTATACATTTAGCTTGGTTGGATAGATAATCCTGTGCCACTGTACAAGTGCACTGCATAATTATATATTTGGATTGTAAAGCACAATGCTTGGGAGATAAAGTTTTATATAACTCATAAACATCGAGTACTGTGCTTGTCACACAAGGATGATGCATCTCCCATTTGAACTTCTGAAACTTAATTTTGGAGCAATTCTACCCGCTCCTTACCAACTGAGCTATGCCCTGGGGGCAACTTCTGAAACTTAATTGGCAAGCTTTAAGTTGTATGGCCAAAACTTATTCAGAATAACTAAACATGGTAAATTCAAATTTCCATACATTTTTAGTAAAGAAAAAAATAATTGAAACAAAAATACTGTACAGATTTGATATGAGAGAAGTTAACGAGAGAATTATGAAGTTAATTAGGGAGGTAAATGAGTTTTAATTAATTACATTTAAAGCTAAAAATAGTATAAAAATGAGATATAGATACAAGTTTTATTTAAAAGTTTATCAAAATAACTATGTAAATGGGGTTAATTGGAAACCAATTTACATCCTACGCCTAGCAATTTTTTTAAATTTTTTGGTCCAATAAAAAAAAATGTATTTTTTCATGAGTGACATTATACTAACAAAATATTTAATGTAAAGATACAATTAAAATTATGTTTCTTTTTAAAATTCACTCATTAAAAAGCAAATGCACTATCATAATTGCTTTTTAAATATCATTTCCTCTATTTTATACAATCTAGCTTTGCAGGCTTCTTGTAATTGCTTTTTTTTTATTTTTTTTTTAGTAAAAGTCCCTTGGTAATTGCCTTTTGAATTGGCCAGAGATGTGAAGAAGCAAGAGAGGATACTTCACCATTAAGTTGAAGGTTTTCTTTATTTTTTTATTTTCTTAGTTTCAAACCCTAATAAACTGAAAGTTGCATTAGGTAGTAGACAGAGGTCAAAACCTTCTCAATCTAAACGAAATTTAGATAGATTTATTAAAAAGTTAAAATTTATATAATCGACTTCAATTAATAAAACTAATTCAACAATGTAAAATTGAATTTTTAGAGAAAAAAAAAAACTCAACCATGTACAAATTAATAACACCTTCAAGGGATTGGGGCAGCTCAAGTGATCACCTAGAGTCATTTCCCAATAAAAAGGCAAAAGAAAGTGATATATATATATATGTTTAGGATGTTTTATTATGCATATGTCTCTGCAATACATATATACACGCAGACACACACACACACATTGTAAATTTGGACAGTGATGAAAGTTGCTGAGTAAATGAAGGTCACGTGCAAGGGGGATCCAATGGGACTGCATGTGAATCCAATTTGGGCAAAGCTCTTTTGCTCTGAGAACTCAACTGACCAAATACTCATTCATTCATAATAATAATAGCAAGATTAATAATACTGTCTCTTTCCAACTACTTATATTCCCACATTTTGCCTCTGCACTAATATTTTGTTCTTAGATTATTAGGGTAATGGTATTTGTGGATAGATTTTGTGTATTTTATTATATATTCTAATACAAATTAGGTGATATATTTTATGAAATTATCAATTAATTTTCAAAAACCATACACTTTTGGTAAAAAAAAAAAATCACTAATTTTATCGGAATATACAATAGAACATACAAACCCAGCTACAAATAGCATTTCTGATTATATTATATGTTTTTTTTGTCTGAATGGTCAAAGGTCAAGGGATCCACAACTGCACGAGGGGGCAGAGGAACAAACAGCAGGTATCAGCGTGTGAGCCGCACGAGGGGCCATCTCTCTGTCCCTCCTCTCTCTCTTTCTCTTTCTCTTTCTCCCTCTCTCTGAATATATATATATATATATATATATAATTAAGGAGAAGTTTGGAAAGAGTCTGAAAGCTTATTACTTTTTTTACTGTTGAAAATCAAAAGGGTGAGAGTCATCTCACGTGGGCTCTAACATCTACGAGTACATGCCCCCTTTATTTTATACACTTTATCACATGCTATTTCTTCTCTTCTGCTTCTGGGTAGATTGTAAGAGGAGAGAGAGAGAGAGAGAGAGGAATTTTGATTTATTTGGCTATTAATATGACTTTTTTACATGAAAAAGAATCAATTTGGGTTTTTTTTAATAATTTTTATATGATAAGTTTAAGCAAATATGTAAGAGAAATTAGATAGACCAATGATGCATTCAACGAACTAAGACTAGGTATTCTCTAAATGGTGCATTTGGGAGAGAGAGAGAGAGAGAGAGAGAGAGAAAATGAAAATAGATTGGAAAGTGTTCTTTTATATATATTGTGAAGAGGGAAAATAGTAATATAATGAAATAAAAATTATATATATATTTACTCTACCAACTAAAGGATAAAATATTTTACTTCTAATCCCACTCAATTCCATTAATTCCATTACAAAACCCTAAGGCCGGGAACTACCTTAATTTTGAAAAAGTATAAAAAAATAATCAAAAATTATTACCAAATGAAAACACATACACAATTAGAAAATACTGTTCAAATCATACCATCACTGCATCACAGGGTTATCCATACAAAGCACTGCTGGAATGGCTGCTACCCTGACATTACTCAGAATTTGTAACTTCCATAGATCTCAATTATCACAATAACTTTGTAAAAATTCAGCAAGTGTTTTGACAACCTGTTCAAACACTCCTTCATGGTTCCTGGAACACTGACTGTATCAAGAAAAATGGAATCAACACTTTAATGAACAAGAAATCAACACAAGAGTATAAGACAAAGTGACGATGGGGGGAAATGATATTCGAACAGACTTAAGCCAAGTCTCAATGTTTGATAAGATCACCAGATGCTGTACAATCTCCTCCATCTCATCTTCTGTCCTAACAGAGTTAATGTTTTACACAATATTAACCAAGCTTTGACTGCATCAGCTCGTTTTCTAGTAACCAACAACACATCCCTTTCTAGAGGAGCAGTTATACTGTCCATATCTCAAAGCCCTTTACAGTTTCACAGGGCCTCAACCCCTTCAGATTTTAGAATATTTGTATCCTAGGAGAAAAGATGGACAACCTTCAAAATTAGCAACTTAACGCACTGTGGTCAAGGGCAAATCGCAGCAATTAAGTCAATTTGTTTCATTGCATTACATCGGTCCCTGATGGAGTATTATAATCAGTAGTCAGTGAGCAGATAAATGTCCACCTATTTGAATGGAGGACGCAAATATAGGAATTTTTATTCTTTTTTTCTCAACCCAATAGAGAAACAAAATTGCACACTCATTCTTCTAGCAATTACAGCTACAATAGGATCATTTTACAAAACCTAGTCACGGCATAATTGCTTGGAGTTGAGGCAGCACGCATCTTAATTTAAGCCGCTGTAGACATTTTTTATAGAATTGACAAGTGAAGACATAAATTGAAAAGAGCATAGATTTTTAACCTAGTTTCTTTGTGTGTTTATGTATGAATATGAACATGTAAATCTCATTTGCATGCACAAAACATTTGCAGGTGTGAAGTATGGTGAAGCATCAACTAAATGCACGTAGGCGTTTTTGCCATGGGGTGGAGGGTCACCTGGCAGTCGCTCAATAGTTGCTCCAAAACATTATCGTTTTGGAGCAACAAGGCATGGAGGGCCAAACAGCAACCCCCCTCATCATTTTACAGCTTGTTTGATTTCTCCCCGGACCATCTTATGTTTTAGCCTGCTGCATTTGAGGCCATTGATCCGATTTCCAGACTTCATCTCTACCACTGCTTCTGTCAATTTATATTTCTTCGTTTTCTCGAGATTTGCGTAGCATAGCATTTGATTGTTTATACCGATTAGGGTTTCATTCTCTTCACTTTTACGATATTCTTTGTATAATTTTTTTTTTCTCTTTATTCCTAGAGTTTGCCTCCGATCTCTATTTGTTGTGGTTATGAGACATTTTTGTTAAAAAACTATCGTTTGTACAACGAGTGAATGAGAGAGAGAGATATGGAGACTGTAATTATTTTTTCAATTAGTGTAATGAGCACTTCTCGTCAAAGCTCAATATGAATGTAGCCTTATTTAATAGGTGAACTACAGTAAAATTATTGTGTGTTCTTTGTACATGTTTTATTGCATGATTTCTGTTTATACCTATGTATTAGTTCATCGAATATTCTCCTTTTCAATATTATGTTTTTAAATCCAAGTATTGAGGTGGCCGAGCCTTGGCTTGACCCAACAGAAAGATATAGTTTGATCCTCCTACTTAGGTCTTCCCACTTATACATGGTAACATTCATTTTCATCTCAGTCCCAGATGCAGTGTTACATTTCAGGCATTAAATTTAGTGAAGCATGCCAGTTTACAAAAACAAGGGATGTTGCTTTTGCAGACATTTATGGGCCCCAAAATAACAATAAGCCTAAAGGTAAAGGGCAATTAAATTAAAGGTATCTAGTGATTTGATTAAATAGGAATTCCGAATTAAGCAATAAACACTAGGAAAGGGCAAAATCTGCAACAATAGAAAAACCAAACATGTGCCATTTGCCTAAGAAAATTTGAGGGGTTGAAAAGAAAAAACAAAGATTGCTGGATGGTGGACTTGAAAAGAAACAAAGATTTCGGGGTACCCTGTTGTTGGGTCCTAAATATTCGAAGTAGCTGCATTAATGGCTCATATTTACAGTAAAGGAACAGCTAAACCTATAAAAACTTAAAAGTCTCTCTCTACTTTCTAGCCTACCAAACAGGAAAAGTGAGTACCCGCTCTAGAATGACTGCTGGCCTTGCACTGGCTCTGGAGCAAAACAATGGAATAGAAGACTTGGGCCGGGACAAAATTGGGAATGATGGGAAAGGGAGGGTATATTGGGAAGCAAGTGTGATGAAGTGAACGAAGAGAAGAGGATAAAGAAGCAGCAATGGCCATTGCAAATTTATGGCTTTATTTTTCTTCTTTATTTTTCCCCTCCATTTTCATTTTGCACATAATTCACGCTTTGTTTTTTCTTTATTTTTTGTAAGTTAAAAAAAAAAAAAAGAAAATTTAATAGAAATGCCTACATAACTTCTGCCTCACAGACTTCAAATTGATTGAACAAGGAAATCCAGATTTATTCAACTGAAGTTGAAATGTGAACTCAGTCTCTTAAGCCTCTTACTTTCTGCCGAGTCCTGAATAATCCAATGGTCCATATGGTTCAAACAACTCTGCAAAGAGCCCCTTCTTTCTTCTGGGCTCACATCCCATGTCTCTGCACAGCTGATCATTGCACCATATGGGAATTGAAATGCAAGTTTTCCAGAAATACTTGCCAGCATACCTCTTCATGTAATTTTCCCACTGTACTATTTCCTTCTCCATCTCTCTAATGCTAGGCAATTCAAAGTTTCCACATAGAAACTGTGCTAGCCATTGACAGCGGATTTCAGAACCCTGAAGATTTGAGTAACTCTCTGGATATCCTATTATTCCCAGTTGTGGAATTCGTGGCTGAATGATCTGTCTGAAATGACAGAAAATAGGTATCATACCAGGCAATTTAGAAGGAAATAAAAAAAACAGAGTGATCAGAAATTATATCCCAGTGAGAGGACCTGTAAAGTGGAACTTGTTTGGCTGCTGGCCCCATTATGCAGTTTCGGAAGGTCGTAGACATGAACATGTTCCTGAGCTTCTCGTCTCCATTAAAGCCAGTAGCAAGGATTACAATGTCTGCTTTTAGGGGCTCATGTTCATAGTCTACAATTAAACCTTCTTGGCAGAACCTTATGCTTTGTGATTTCTTCAATATGATGCTTCCCTCCGCCACTTTTTGGTAGAAGCTTTCAGGCAGTAATGGGAGCTGACATGAACAAAACTGCTCGAGGAAACTATGTTTCGGTATCATTCCATATTTCTTCAACGGAAGCTCCCACCTGAAATAGCTCTCAACAAGCTTCGATATCACCCATCTCTGAAATATGAACAAACAAACAGGATAACATTATATAATTTTTTTTGTTTTTGCAGAGAGATAACATTGTATAAATTACTTTCAGAAGTATAACATTTTTGTATGATTTGAGTGATTACCAAAGGTGAAAGCAAGGTGGCCAAGATACCGTGCAGGGTTGTTTCACCAGGCTTGTGAACCATCAATTCTGAGAACCGGCTAAAGAATAAAAAGTCGAGATTGACAGTTGAGGAATGGCTATGGGGGAGCATCCAGTAAATAGTCCTTTGAATCAATGTGCAAGGGTTATCAAGTCCTAGCAAATTTCAGTAGGAAAGACAAAAAATTCTATTTGAGTTTATTTCACAATGCACCTAGACAACTTGAATAAATTCAAAACTTCTTGAGTTCAGTCCAAAGAACAGAAGAATGAAGCCACAATTGCAAGTATTTGAAAAGCGAGGTATCCTTCATTTTAACTGCGTAATTAGGAAGGATGTCTCACCATTTACACTTGCACATTCGGTTGCGACATCAATAGCAGATTTCTGTGAACCAATTATTGCAACTGTCTTTCCTTTAACCAGTTCTGCAGCACTGGCATTTTCCAATGCGGAATACTCCATTGAATGCACCACCTTACCCTTATACACTTCTGGAACATGATCAGGAAGGAACTCTGGGATATTCGGGAAACCACTATGTTTCCCAATGCAAAGAATCACAAACTCAAATTGGTATTCCTACAAGCAAAATCATTTATTAAAATCCTTCGAAGTGAAGTGACATTTGTGAGATCCAACATGCCATCATCTTCATCCATTGCCATTTTTCAGATTCCTCTCTTCTTTTACTTCAACGTTCACAAGAAAACATTGTTACCATAATTTGAATTAAAAACTTAACCTGGCATGCCATTTGATTTACACTTGTAGTTCTTAGAATTAAAGAAATGCTGAAAATGCAGTGATTTATGGAAAGAAGTTGGTCTTTCAATGTAAATTCTAAGTGATATGGCATACCTCTATGCAACCTCTTTCGGTGTTCTGGAGTTTGAGGTTCCATTTTCCTCTGGCGCTGAAGGCCCTCCCTGTTCCACCCCACAGATACCATGTTTGCATCTCTTCTTCAGGAACTCCAACATAATCTAAGCTAATAACTCTGCAATTGAATCTAATATAGGGGAACAAATTGAAGTGTTGAGCATATGATTCAAGATACTCCATTACTTGAGTGTGACTGGGATGCAGTTCCTTTACAGAAGCCGGCCATGGAAAATCAGAAAACTGGAAAGAATCTCTTGGGTTTTGGAGTTTAGTTGACTCCATCGTCTGACTCCAAACACCTCCGATGCTATCTTGAGCTTCAAAGACAGCAGGATGAAAACCATTTTCTATGGTGTACTTACAAGCTAGAAGGCCACTTATCCCTGCACCGACGATCCCCACTCGTTTATTCATTTGTCAATTCTTGCTCTTGGAGCTGGGGGTCCTGAAACCAACTCAAGGGTACTCCATTGGCTTCCAAACACGTTGAGACCCAATTAAGAAATTCATCAAACAGATTGCAGGCATTTTGAATTGATTGTTTGGGTCCTTCTGGGAAAGCAAGTTTCTAGATCATAAAGATATTCATCCACTCTACTTCCGCAGATTCTTTATTTATCAGAGAATTGACTAGTATATTGAAAATGAGATATTTGAACCTAGTGAAGATATGATCCAAGAAATATCACACCTAGTGGACAAGCTGTTGAGATTCGTCAAGTAGATAGAGAAAGGTGAACAAGAAACACATATTCGATTTAATGAGTTTTGAGGTCTATACACGATGCTGTGGCGACAAAGAAAAGGACATAACTCGGATAAAGAGACAAACAATGTTCAGACAGAAGCAACCTTATTAAAAGCTATCAGTTGAATAAACTGCCCTTCAATTGAATGTAAACAGATTCTAGGGTCTGCTTCAGCTGCATTTCACCAGTTTTTATCTGCATAATCAAGCTGAAAACAATGACCCTTCTTCAAATGACTGAAGATATCAAGGGCTTCATTTGTTTTCTCCACATTAGTACATCATTATTGCTCCGAACATATTATTAGAGTTTGTTGTATTTTATTACGTTGATATGTTTTTTCTTGTATTGTTATTGTATAGTTTTAGTTTTATTTCAATTGATAAACTAGCTTAGTGGCATTTTTGTAATTACACAATGTATTAATTTTTGATATTAAAAGAAAGGCGACGAAGCATTATTTTCAATCTATCTCGTTTGCAAAATGGTATTAGAGCTATATCAGGGTTTTGCTTCTACTTCGTTCGGGTCAATTTATCTCGTCGTCGATGCTCTAATATTCTGAATTTGGTGATTTGTGTCGTAGTTTTATTTTCTTCTTCGGCGATTCTTTTTAACATCGTCGTATTATGAGGTTTTCTTGTTCTCATTTTATCTCATTGTGATTTTTGGTTATCTCAATTGTCAATTTTCTTCGATCATTTTATCTTGTTTCTCATCGATTTCATCCAGTAATCTTGTGATTTTAAACAAATTTATTTTTTTTCTATTGTCTAATTTCTTATCTCATCTATCGCTCGCAATGCATCTCTCTTGTCGATGAGTCATTCCACCATCGACAATGATTCCAACCCATTTTTCATTCATTATTCAAATAGTTCAAGTCTTATCCTTGTCTCTCAATCTCTAACTAGAAAGAATTATGTTTCTTGGACTTGTTCGATGATGATCATTTTATCTATGAAGAATAAGTTAGGGTTCTTCAATGATATAATTGTGCAATTTTCAAGTCATATCATTCTACTTAATATCTGAATCAAAAGCAATAATATTGTTATTTCATGAATTTTAAGCTCTAATACATATAATGAGTGTCAAATGCCTGTATCAATCCATCTTAAAGCTGAAGGAACAAAAAAGCAGGCGGCAATTCTTGTGTCTGCTTCAAGATGGCTCAAGGCTCAATGCTGCAAATTTGTTGGGAGTTGAAGGCTCTGATTTTTTTGAATCTGACGCAGTGAATTTCGGACTCATCAAGAAACCGAGCATCCTGTACAGAAGCCAGAAAAGTTGCCTACGGCACTCTAACAGGATCGGCAGAACTAAATGCTTGCCTGATTCTTTCATCGGAAGATGTAAGGATGGGCAGCAGATCAACTAAAATGATCCATTTATTGCACGCTGTCTGAACACCGAACAACAGCCAGCTTTAATGGCGACGACGAAACTCATATTTTTGTCTTTTTTTTATATATTTTTTGGATAATTATTTAAATTTTTTATTATTTTAATTTTATTTTTTATTTATATTTTTTAATTAATTTAAGTCTTATACTTTAACTCTCTTTTTTGATAATTTAAATTTTTATTATTTTAATTATATTTTTAAATATATATTTTAGAGTGAACTTAATTCTTGTATTTTAACGTAAATAGAATATATGTTTAATTTGTCATCTCATTTTATTTTTTTTATATATATTAGAATTAAATTAATTTAAAAATATAAATTTACTAATATAATTAAAATAACGAAAAATTAAAATTATCACAAGAAAAAAGGGTCGTGTAGAGGTTAAATTGATTAGAAAATTATGTTTAAGAATTAAAAGTATAATTGAAATAATAAAAAATTTAAATAATTATAAAAAATATAAAATACATAGATAAAAAATATAAATTTGGCATGTAGTAGTGATAGCTTTTAAATTCATACTTAGAAATCTCTAACTTTAAACTTGATATTCAATAATTATTCAGGCGATCATATGGTGTAAGAATTGAGTTAAAAATAATAAATTAGTATATCATTTATTATATCTATAAGCGAATTTAAAACTAAGTCCAAGTAATTAAATTATTTAGTACCATACCTTAAATAAATGAATGAATGATAAGGAATTAATTGTAACTTAGACTCGATCCATTAAGAGACCTATTTCATCATGCTACAAAAAAAAAAAATACATTATATCTTGAATCAATCAAGTTTTTTTTTCAATTTAGAAAAAAAAACACACGATAATAACAAATCAAATATTTTAATTAGTTATGTAGTCATTTATTTTATTTTATTTTATTAATTATTATTTTTTTTTTTTTTGGGGGGGGGGGGGGGGGTAAGTATGTATAGTTATTTATTTGTTGTGTGGATATGAGAGGGTTGAACACAAGGACACCGAGAAAAGTAGACCAAAAGTGATTTAGCCAGACAAAACAACTTCAACCTGCCTTAGCCACAGATTTTACAGAGCCAATACCTGGAGTCAGCCATGGCTACTACCAGACCATTGTGCCCTCTTCCTTCACCATTAAAGCAGACCATTCCCTCTCTAACTCCACTGATTTCCTGCAAACCCATCTCAGATTTCACCTCTTCTTGTCACGCAGCATCACACTTGCGCCACCCAAGAGGACCAGTGACAGCCTCAGTTGCATTCAATCCATCGGGAAATTTTGACCTCTCTCTCTATGATGATGAAGATGGTCAGTGCTTGCCTTCATATCTTCTTAGCTCTTTGCCCGTTTTCTTCCTTCGTATGAAATCTTCATGGTTTGTTGTTTTCAAAAGTTTCGTTTTTTCCATTACTAGAATGTGATGCTATTCCAAATTTTCATGAATGGTGGAAGATTTGTTCAATTTGAAATTAGAACTTTAGTTGTTAATGTTGATGAGAGAATTTTTCTATCAAGATTTTTCTTGGAAGCAACATTTGGAAGAAAGTGATAAATTGGAACAGTTGTGGTTCAATAGGTGGAAATGCAGAGAAACTAGCAATTTTGGAACAGATAAAGCAAAATTTGGGGATTATAATTCTTGAATCTTGCAGAAATGCCAGAAATTTGTCATATAAACATGGTTTTCCAGTACTTGAGACTACCAGTGAACAAACAAATTTAGTCATAATCACTCAAATTATTTGGTGAAATTTTTTACTTTGGAGAGCCAATTGCTTGACAGACTCATCAAAAGTTCCACCGCCAATGCCACCAACAGAAGGGCGATTTGAAGTAGTTCTTGACAATGATGTTATTCGCCGCCTTGACTTAGCCCCTTTCCACGCTGCAACTGGAATCACCTCATCTCAATCAGGTAAAGGCATCCATTGCAAGATGTGCACCACCTGCTTGTGCTTTTGCTTATTCCAGAACTGAATTTTTCCTGCTTGTACTGATTGCTATGTGTGAAGCCTTACAAAAAAATAAGGCCATGGATAGAAATAACTAACCAATTAGAATTCATGTAATCCACCCATATAGTGGAATAAAGGCTTGACGTGTGGTTTATTGATATGTGAAGTTGAGCCAAAGTTTTTTCTTGAACGAACAATTGGCTTCACCATTAACTATACGAAGGAAGATCCACATGATCCCCGGGAACTTTCAGAATTTCCCGATATAAGGCTCTGGTTCGTTAGGGTGGACGCTGCTTATCCATGGCTGCCAGTTTTGTTGGACTGGCGAGCAGGGGAGCTTGCTCGGTATGCAGCCATGTTGGTGCCTCACCAGGTGCTTAAACCTGTATTAACACAGCGGGTTGAACTCATAACATTGCGAGATTAATCCTAAAGCCTGAATGTTTCGGTTGTTTGGTTGGCAGATGAGCATGAGAATGGGGGTAGTCTTCAACCCTGAGGCGCTTGAATTGTTCATCATGAAGAAAGTTTTCATTGTCTACTCATGGCTGAAGGAGCATAATATTCCAAAGCCGAGATTGAAGGCAAGTGACATGGCCAGAATGCTTGGATTTGGGATTGGAGACGAACTGTTTGACTTGATTGATCAGAACCAAATGGCTGCATCCTGATTAAGAAGAATCCTACAAACTCAGCATTCATCATATACTACAAGAAACAGAAATCAGGCAAGAGGTATCGATAGAACCATTTTCTTGGATTTTGAGGGAATCGAAATCCTAAAAAGGTTTGGCCGAGGAACTGAGATTTGGGAGGCAGACGTTAGATCATCTCACTTGAAATGCTTGTAATGATCAATTGATTAGAGCATAAAATCATATTGCAGTAAAGTTTGAAGCTTGGTACTTGAGCTCACAGTAACGTACAAACGGATGGAAGAAATTCCAAATCCTTAACAGATTGGGTTTCTCCCAAAACTTGGTAAAATTTAATATGATAATACCATTTTGTGTTTAAATGTGCAGTTTAAAGCCTCTTTATGACTAACTCGGTGTCAGAAGAATTGGCTCAATGAATTAGCAAAAGTTAAGTGAAGTAATGAGTTAGAGTGCCACCATGCGCCTTCTAGATTTAGCATTTCAAAACCGAAGGACATGAAGCAGGGCAGCTGTATATGCTTTGGGCAGCCAACATGAGCATATGAGAAGTTGCTCAATTTAGAATGGCGAATTCAAGCAAGTGATCTTGGGCTGTACTTGACAGGACCAAACATTACTAGTGGTAATAGCCCAAAGGGCTCACAAATCAAACCAACCCAGTGTCAACGGGTTGGGTTTGTTCCTTTTGGTAAAGTTTATGGTTTTGATCTGATTCAAAAATGAACTACTCTGTCTAGATTGGTTCATTAATATAACGATTGTGTTGGTTCATTAATATAACAATTGTTGTATATTTTGGGTAGGTTATTCAAAAGTTGGCCCAATGATAAACACGTTGAGGGTGCTATTTCCACATTTTCAAAATGTTTTTTATACCAAAATATTAAGAAATACAAAAAAATAATAATAAAATTGGCCCTTTTTATAATTTTAAAAGCGTTTCGGTGATATTTTGTAATATTAAAAAAATATCAAAAACATGTTTCAAATTTGAAAACACATTTTTATCAAAAGAAGATTAGAGACCAAAAAAAATTGTCTCTAATTCAAAAAATTTTATGTTAAAAATTATATAATTTTAAATTTTTTATAACTTTTATATAAAAAAATATTTATAAAAAGACACCTATATTTTTTTATTTACATGTTTCCCTGCATTTTTGTTTTTTATTTTTTAAAAAAATATCATTTTTCTGTTTCTATTTTATATCATATATATTTCTCATTTTTGTTTTCGTGTAACTTAAATTAAGTCAAAAACTAAAATAAATATTAATTTTCACAAATTAATTAATATTTTCTTTTCATGTAAAATATATTTTTAAAAAAAATAAAGAGAATATTAGAAATAATATGTAGAACATACAAGTGTGGAAACATAAATCATTCTAAACACACAAAGCGTTTAGATAGAATTCAATAGGACAATAATACAACAGAGCAATATTCTAGCAAGCACAATTAATTTGTGAAAATTTTATGTACTTTTCAATTATTATATTATTAATGTTGTGACATGCATATTACACGACAAGAATTAAAGATATACTTTAATTGGGTTCTCGTTATCTTAAAATAAAAAATTCATATAATCTTCTCATTTTTATGTATAAAATTAACCATGGACTATACGTATAATATTTAAAAAAAAATCATGCAAGTCTCCATGCGTCTTGGATGACGTCCCCTTGTGAACATCCTGTTATCTCACCTCTTTAGTGACGATGAGGTAAATCTAGATATTATTCATCAACGATTATGTTGGAGAAGGATTCGAACCTAAAGATCAAGTTAACCCCCCCCCCCCCCAATTGTTGAGGCCACCCCTTGGGGTATGCCCATGCGTCTTTGATCAAAACAACACTTTAGTTGAAAAAAACATTGATGCAAACTCCTCCATGGAAATTACCAATAAAAGTCAAATTCTTGACATCGTTATGGACATATATAACCAAAATTTCACACAATCAATATTGTCATGTTGATAGAACATTACATGATTTTGAGCCATGCATAAGGCGTGGCAGAAGAAGGGTCACGTCTCATTGTCCCATCACCGCAAGGCATTTCCATGGCAAGGGCCTCCCATGGTGGGGGCTGATGCCATGTGACAATGCATCACAGCCCATGTGATGTGAGGGGCTTGCCCAAGTGGGTATGGCAAGGGGAAACAACAAGAACAAGAAGAAGGCCCATCTCGACATACAGAAAGGCAGACTGTTAATTTGAACCGAAAGCATCGCCCCATTTGTGAGACAAGTGCACCAAAATTTCAATGCTCCATGCATCATCCCGACTTTTGTTTGCTTCTGCATGCATGTACAGTTAACAAGATGGATTCCTACTCTTGGCGTTTTCCAGGTTCTTGATGTGTTGCGAGGTTTGTTGGGATATAGTTTCCACACCTTGAGAAAACAAAGAAGTAGTCGACTTCTAGAGCTTGATTTGATTGTCAAGACGTATATTCCCCACATTAATGGGCATCAAATTTCTCTTAGACTATTGAGTCCATCAATCTTTAGTTATAATTTGTGAAAATATCTAAAATTTACCCAATACATGTTTAAATGATTATGATTATTATTGTGTCATTTTAATCATAATTTTGTTGAGTTTGTCTAAACCCCAATCACATTGGAACAGGATTTTATAATTTCAGTTTCTAAGTCCCCACAAGAAAGATGATGAGATGGTATGTAGGGTTGGCAATGGTTCGGTTTGGTTTCGATTTTTGCTAAAACCATAACCAAACCAAACTTAAAATATTAAAACCGAAACCAAACCATTAACCTATTGGTTTTAAAAATTAAAAACCATAACCAAACCATTCGGTTTCGGTTCGGTTTCGGTTTTAACCATGATTTTTTTAGTTTGATCCATACCAACAAACTAAGATAAACTTTTGCAAATAGCATTTATAAAAATTTTGATAACTCCACAATAAACAAAAACAAACCCTAATATGATCTTTACATATCTAACTAGATAATGCACACATAGATGCATTTTAGGTTCAATACTCCAAATATTTTCAGCCACTTCTAAGTTGTTTTTTTTTTTCTTTTCACTTCCTGATGTCCATAAAATGTTCCAGAAACAATTCTATCTCTATTAAAACTGAAATATTGGAGAAAATGTTGTCTTGATCATTGGATTCTGCCGAATGTGAGGTTAACTTGTAATGTATTGAATCTCAATTTACAAACTCACAAAACATTTTCTCAACTGAAACTATGGTGCATATAATTGAAAATTATTTATATAATAAATGGGTGTTTAGAGTAATTTATATAATTTCTATAACCACGAACAAAAATACAATCATTGTTGCATATAATTGAAAGGACTATCAAAATATGTTGTAAGAAAGACACAAGCAAGTTCATATGTCTGAAATAAAATGAAAAACAATTAATACAAAAATTATTAATGATTGAGTAGAAAAAAAATAAAAAAACAAAAAAAGTTGTCTGAGATGGAAAGACCTAGTTAACAGCGATGAAGCAGGAGGTGGTTGTGGTGTTGAGGAGGCAGTGACGACATTGAGGAGGTGATGCAATGGGCTAGAGGTCGCTGCAAAGGAAATGACCAATAGACGATGAGAGATGGACACGAAAAACGTAGAGGTAGCGATCGAGGAGGCGATGGCGGTGGCGTTGATGAGGCAGATGCAATGAGCTGGAGGTTGCGACTGCATTGAAGAGGTGAAGGCGACGACCAGCAGGCGATAGAGATGGAGGCAGCGAGTGAGGAGGCGGCAGCGACGTTAATGGCTGGAGACGATTGGGAGTATGGGAGAGGGAGATTTAACAATGGGAGAAATTAGGGATTTGGTACCCAATGGGAAAAGGTGAGGATTTAGCAATGGCTAGTGGTTATTTTTTATTTCTTTTTAAACATTTAAGGGTTGGGGATTTGGGGAAGAAGGCGGGGGATCTCCCGCCCATACTTTTCGCTTTTTTATGATTTTTTTTAAATATTTATTTGTTAAATATAAATAAAATAATTTATAAAAATAATATAATATATATGTATAATATATATTATATATACATATTACACATATTATATTACATATATATAATATATATATTTGGTTCGGTTTGGTTCGATTACCCACCATTTGGTTCGGTTTCGGTTCGGGTTTTGGTTTGGATTTAGTGAAAACCATAATCAAACCATACCTACTGAAATAGTGTTTGGTTTTTCCCCAAACCAAACTATTACCCAGTCAAACGGTTTTTAACCGCGTTGACCGATTTGATTTCGATTCGATTCTCCACGATTTCAGTTGCAATTGCCATCTCTAATGGTATGTGCCAAATGGTGGTGTCAACTTTTGGAGCAATCATTTTCCACAATCATTTAAGGAGGTAAAACATTCTAACGGTGTAATATCTATTAAGGAGGTAACATCTTCCATAAACTAACGGTGGAGTGAGGCCTATGAAGAAGAAACCTTGCGATGTTGGGGTACGTCAGAGGCCCATCCCACCCACCTCAGGATGGGCCCCAGTGTTTCATCCTGTCTAGAGGCCCACAGCCATAGGGACCAGCCCAAATGCCGAAATTTAATTCTCTTGCTTTCCGGTCACGTGACTCGGAGTGTGCTCTTTCATCAACGGCTCTTGTTCCCTCCACAAAACCGACCAATTTGTTGCTTTAATAGTTGCTGCTTGCACCGCACAACATACCTCCCAATGTTTTTTCTTTTTCTAAAAAAAAAAAAAAAAAACTTATCTGGATAATAATATAACAGTGACAATTTTACACTACTCTCTGACTCATATAACCAAATATATTGTGAAGTATTGGTATCTTGTAACGAAAAAAATATATTTACTTTAGACATATTTATCAAATATTTAAATACGTAGATTCTATAAAACACTATAATTCTTAAGTCGTTGATAATCAATAAAAATTTTAATATAATATTTCAAACAATATATATAAAAAAAAAAAAGATCGATTACCATGTTACATGTACCATAAAGTCATCTCTACATGTCACTACAAATCACATGCAAATTTAATGCAACCATATCTCTATAAGTGTAAAAAGACATATTCACCAAATACAATAAATTCTCTCTTACACATCCTCTGATCATTTATTGTCACATTTCTGCATTTTTATTCTCTAGATATATATGATATTATTTTTGTATTCACATATTCTCTGCTTCTCTTATAGTTTTCGACTTACTCTGATTTAAGCATTAAAAAATCTTTTTTCAAATATATCATAAGTTATCTTCTATTCCGATTAAAAATTTTTGAATTACCACCATATGTTTCTCAAGATACCAAATGCTCTCTATCACTAAATCAAGTCATTTTTTTTAAACAAACTCTCTTTCCTACCAATATTGATCAATTTGCATTTGGTAATCTTTTTGGGTTTTTTTTTTTTTGGTTAAATTAAATTGAATGGTAAACTTTTGGGTATGTGTAAACTAATAACCATAATTGAAGTGGCTAGGTTGCACAATTTCTTGAGGCGTGTGAATTAATGAACTTAACTGGGCTTAATTTTGACTTGATCTAAGAGAAAGTGGGATTTCTAACTGGCCTGTCTTGGCCTCGCCCGGACACATCTTCACAAAACCTGTGTCCATTAAAGATGAAGTGAAGCAGAAGGAATAACAATACCTGGGGTTTTGAACAAGGAAGGGAAGACAATTGATGCAGCCATTTTCCATACTTTTCAGACTCAGCATTAATTAAAATTTAAACTGTCTCTTTGTCTCCCAAATCCCAATTCTATATTATCATCATAATATTCTAACCATGCATATCATTCCAACATAAATACACATCTAATTAGATCTAACCACAACCACCCACCCAGCCCTTTGTTTCCCACCTTGCCTTAAACGCCAAGATCGTTATTGTTAAATTAATTAAGATAATGGGGCACTATATGATAAAAGGCAATATTAAAATGAAGAGAATGTGCTAATTATCACATTTTGAGAAAGGAAATTAAATAGAGGCCTCCTCCTCTTACCCTTCTAAAAATTGATTTCAACACACTTTTGCACTATATTTTGGGACATAATATGACTGTAGATAGGATGACAGTTCAAATAACGAGCATGAATACATAACTAATCTCATATTAATGAATTATTAATGTAGATTTATATTTACAGTTTTATCGGGACATATTTGGAGTAAAATTCAAATGCTTTATTAAGAGTGGGTTAGGAACGAGTATAAGGCCGTCACTTCATACATAATTTAAATGTATGTAAATTAATAAATTTAATTATTTGATATTTAATAATTCAAAAGTTATTAACTATGAGCTTATAAATGGTTGGCCCCCATTTGAGTATTGCACAATCAAAGTTCAACTAGATAAACAATAACTATAAAAAATAAACAGAACCTTCTACAAGGAACAAGGGAATGTTGATGACTTCACATTGTTTTGGCATTAATGAATTGGACGTATTAGCAATATAGCTAGGGATAAAGAAAGTTATTAGGTGGTTTGTTCAATCAACTTTTTTAGCATTAATATTTTATGTAGATTCACAAAGTCAAAAGTGTAAGTTAAGGCCATTGGTTTAGTTAAATAAATGTCAAGCTAGCTAGCTCCTCGACCAGGGCACCTGGGTTGTGTAATTGTCACTTTAATACACATTCCTTCTTTTATTTGTCGCATCCTTAATTAAATAAGATTAGTTCAACTAAACTATATGATTGATGTTTCTTTTCTTTTGATATTTATAACAATAAGAATCGGAAAATATGATTTTTTAAGTATGTATTAAATGAATTCATCAGCATAAATTATAATCTACAAATTGGGTCAAGTAAGAGAAGGTCAGTATCTCAACCAAAAAAAAAAAAAGAAAAGAAAAACAAGAGAAGGTCAGTAAATAAATTAAGTAAAATAGAGAAATTAATTTAGGAGTTAATAAGGCTGTTATTGAATTCTAATAATGAGTATAGTCAATCTCTTAATTGATGTCTATATGATAGTTTGAATATTATGAGAACATATTTAAATCATCTTCTATGAATCAATGTGAAACTGACTTAAACTGGCTATTTATTGGAAAAATAAAACTATTTATTTTCACTAATTATTTAATTTAAAACATCATCTTTTCCATAATTCTAGTTTAAGTAATATTGATGCAAAGCATCAGCATCAATTTACAGCTACGGATCAGCGTTTACCCTCAAAAGGACAAGAGTCTCACCGCACTTATAAGTTCAGTGGTTACATCTTGGGCAACTGATGTGGGATTGAGAACCGATGCATAGCACCATTGCCACTACCTTTTCCCCTAAGTATGGTGGCGCTCTTGAGTGCAGACCATCTCAAAGGTGACAGAGAGTGGTTCGACCAAGGCCTAAGACCCAAGGTTTCCCACAAACGGCGCAAAATGTTGTGGTGGTGCTATGCACCGGTTCTCAATCCTACTGCAGTGGGACTTTTGTCTTTTTGAGGAAAACGCTAATCCGTGATTGTAAGTTAATACTGATACTTTGCATCAACATTTGGCTTCGTTTGTGAGAAATCCTGGGCCTTAGGCCTTGGCCAAACCATCCTCTGTCACCCCTGAGATGGTCCGCACCCAAGAATACCAACACACTTAAGGGAGAGGTAATGGCGGTGGTGCTATGCACCGGCTCTCAATCCCACATGAGCAACCACTAAGTTTATAAGTGCGATGGTGTAATATCCCGAGAGCCTAAAGAAGTTAGTATATATCAAAGATAGTGTAAGAAATGAAACAACACAAATTGGATACCTTTTGGGCTGAATGTTGGGAAGGAATTTTGGGGTTAAGCGTGCTTGAGTTGGAGCAGCTCAAGGATGGGTGACCCCCCTGAGAAGTTCGTGTAGATTCATTAGGGTAAGTTGTTCTAGTCCTTCTTATCGCTAAATGCGAAATGTTACAGGTAGAACTCTTATCCTTTGAGGGCAAGCACTAATCTGTAGCGGTAAGATGATGCTAATGCTTTGCATCAACAAGTAATACATTCGTTTATAGCCTTAATTATTTGGTTAAAGTCAAATATTTGAACTAAACTAAATAATTTTGGATAATTAATTCAATAAGCTTTTTTATTAATTTCAATTAAGTTTGACTTCTTATTTTTGGTTTGGCTTTGAAATTAGTGTGTTAGTTTTTTATTGTTAAATCAATCTTTTTAAATTCAATTTTACATTAAAACAATTTAACTATATAGACAGCAAACTTCACTATTTATTGGAGCGTTGTTCCGTAAACCACAAAGGCGGCTTCGGGGGACGAATCGATTATATTTCGAGTTACGGCCTTCATCAGTCAAAACAGCAAGTCACCGACACACCACCGCCGAGGCCAAGACCGAACGCAAAATCCAACGGTTCCTACTCCCAACAACGACGCCGTTTCAATCCCCAAAAGACAACGCGCCGACATCGTCGCCTCTGGCGTGTCTTCCTGCCACCTGCGGCCCCAACACGCCCAACGACTCGCCGCTCGCCACGCGTCTATATGATGCCACGTCATCGGTCCTTGGAGAGCCCAACGATGTGGACGTCCACATGGGATGGCCGCCTCCGGGCAACTAAACGACGAAGCCGTCCACTTCGGTGGCGGCCGACTGTACAGACAGGACGGTGCACTCCATCTCCGTAGCATTAACTCCTTTGCTCCCTGCCACGTGGGCCTTGGATCCACACTCCGGCCATGTGTTCCTCATGACGTGGCCGAACCCAATTCACTCCGAGTCTCATTAATTGCCCCAACCGTTTTTTTTTTTAAATGCTATTTAGAAACTTAATATTTTTTTATATTTATATATCATATATTTATATTAATATGAGAGTGTAATAAAAATATCACTATTAAATGTTTCAAAAAATATTTTTATTTATTAATAATATTATTTATACATTAACATATAACACTTACAGAATTATACATATTTTTTTAATAAATTAAAAATATTTTTTTGTAAACTATCAATTACTATAAACAATTTTTACCACAAAAATATTTCTAATTAATTTTTAAAAAGTAAGTGATAATTTACAAAGAAGTGTTGTTAATTTCTTAAAAATAAAGTTATAATTCTATGAGTATCAAAAGTTAGTGTACAAATAATATTTTCATTTAATTATAGGTATAATATATATTTCATTCAAGAGTATAACAAATTCAAATAGTTAAATATAATTCATTAAGTAACAATGAATTACAAAATAACAAAATTTAACAATATGTTAGAGAAATATCTACAAATATGGGATTTGATGGTTTCGAAATTGAAAATTGAATTTATGACTTGTTTGGAATAAATGAAATTTAAAATAAGAATTGATGGAGCATAAGAATATGTAATGTTACATTACATAAAATGCTGGTGGTTTGAGGGGAATTAAATTTTGTAAAAGTCAATTATTTGTATGTCTAGTATGCTTTTACTTTCTCCTATATTATTTTTGAGATGATTGTTCTTATGTGACTTTTAGTACTCGTATCCTTGATTATGTCAAAAGAGTTAAATCATAAGTGTGAAGTTTCGTCTCGCTGTGTAAAACGAGAATCGAACTCACGACTTACATAAACTGATACCGACACATCGCTTGTCTGATATATTTTCTCTCATATTATTCTTAATTTATTGCTTCATGGATATTATAAGTAATTGGTTGGCTATTTTAAGTGTAGCCCATTTTTATTTCTTATCAAACGATTCCAGGTCTTAACTTAATTAAAATCGATAAATAAGATAGTTTGCATGTATGAAGTACAAAATTTAGTTTTAAAATGTGGTTTTCATTTTATTATGAAATAAAAGTGTCACTGTTTTACCCTTTTTTTTTTTTTTTGTAAAATAATAAAGATGCCCATGTGGCTTGTTAAGTTGGGCAGATCTACTGGTCTAAATTTACCAAACCTGTCCCATCGGAAACAGGCATAATAGCCTTCTAATCTGATTAAACCATCCAAAGACATGATTAGATGGCATATCCAAATTAATCATCAGCTGTCACACATCCATATGCGGAAGATGATCAAGTCATGGTTTGGCAAATGGCATACTCATCAAACATTGCATTAAAGATGTGAGTAATAATAGGTTAGGCAAATGCTAAGCCCTAAACTTGATTCAAACTAATGTCATTAATTTGTTAGGCTAAAATTAATCTGACTTTTATTTTGTAATTTGATCAATTTAATGTGTAAAATTCTAGATTATTTAATAATTAGGTACAGTTTACTCAATTTTGCTTTGTAATTGGATCAAATTTAAGTCCAAAGTTTTAGACCCAACCATGGTTTGGAAACAATTTTATATAAAGTTTAAACCAACCCAACATGTGTACTCCTCTATAGAATGACTCAAACTTTTTTGAGAAAAATTGCTAGTGGCATAATAATAATGGTATTAAAATGACATAATAAAAAATTATGATTATATAATATTCTAATACTTTTTCAGTATATAAATATATAATATATTTTTACGTAATATTATCTGTTTATATATTAATATAGAAAAGAGATAGGTGGTCCCTTAGAAATTAGAAGCTGGTGAATGATGTTTGGGAAAACCCTCAAAAGGGGGACACCGTAGCCCCAAAGGGGTATGGCAGCTGGGGAAATATGCCCTAAAGATGGTGCACTTTTCCTCTTATTTCATTTCAAAAGATGACAAATTCCAACTCATTCTCTCCTTTTCTTTCTCTTTCTATTGCATGCAGATCATTCCCAAAGATGATTTGTCTTGCTACAAGGCTACCAATTTCATGGAAATGGAGAGAGAGCCCCCTCATTTTTTGAGGACTGTTTTGTCCCCCCAGCAATAGTTTTAGAACCCCAATCCCATTATTGCATTTTGCACTTTTCTGAGAAAATATTCAAAGATGGAGAGGCAAATAGAAAATGAAAGAAATTAAATTGAGGTGAAATCTGACTCAACAACTCAATATTGGACCCACCAAGCTCCCTTCTATATATATATAAAGCAGGCTGGAGAGATCCCCATATTATCAAACATTCACAAGCTAGAGAGTTCACAGATATCCAAGATACTTCCTTTACAGAAGGAAAGAGAAGCCCTCTTCACAGATCTTCTCCAAATGAGACCCTCCTTTTTACTCTCTATTCTGCTTTTCTCCATTCTCATCTCCAATGTCCAAGGTATGTAAATATAAAAGATATATATATTTTCATGAAAATTTAAATTTGGTCACATTTGGCTATACATCTTGCTGGGTGTACTGAATTTTTTTGCTACTTTCTAGGTATACGCTTCAACAAAGAATTTCTATCTGCTTGGAAGAATAAACTCCAGGTTGGTATCATTTTCTTTTCTCTTCTTTTCTTCTCTTGGAGATTTTGTAGCTCAAATCTAATGGTGATGAACTTGGTTTATGGAACTTGCAGGAGAGTAGAGAGGCTGAGGCAGGAAGCAAGGGAGATATTGAAATTGAAGAGGCTAATCATCACTGCAAAGATGAGCATTGTTCTTCTTCTCCATCAGGTACCATGAAGAGAAGATCCATTGCTAGAGTTGCAAAGGAATCCCACCACCGGTTTCCAAAAATTCATGAAGATTACTACGGCCCTAGGCTTCACAAACCAAGACACCATTGAATTAATCTCCATTTTGCCGTAGTTTTCTTTTTTTTTTTTTTTCTTTTTTGAAAAGAAAAACTATCAATGAGATCCCACAACCATGATTCTTCGGGTTTAGCCATAGGTTTTCAATCTTATTTTTCTTAACCCATCAATGTCAACCATCTAGCACTGCTAGTGTTTCGACTCGTCGTATGATGTTAACCAGCTAATTACACTGCTAGTGTTTCGACTTGTCGTATGATATGATGTTACTACCATTTCGTATCTTGAATGTCTTTATTTCTCCATTATTGCAGGAAGCAATAGAAAACTTATGGCCAGTGCCAAGTCTAATCCTACTTCTTCCACCACCACTTCAAAGGTTGGTTTCAAACAAAGAGCAAGTTAGTTGATTAATTAGTTAATTTCTGTCACCAGGGCTTCAAAATTCCTTCTTCCCAAGCATGATTTTATGCTCTATATATGTACAGAATTACAAGGGAAAACCAAAGAGTACTACCGGTGGGCTTGGTGGGAAAGATCAAGAAAGCCTTCCCCTTAACTCGTCGCCGGATTCCAAGCACCGGAAGGCTGCCACCGAGCATTATCCGGACATCTTAGACATAGCTGGGATGGACTATACTCCGGCAAAGAGAAAACCTCCGATACACAACTGAATTCTAACTCGTTAATTATTTTATCTATAATCTCATCTCATCTTTCGAAAAGGAAAAATGAAACAAGAGGATAAAATACAGTTTAGAGATGAAAAGGGGGATAGAATTCAGTTGGACAGCATTACAGAAATGCTGCAGTTTTTTAGGGTTTTAGGAAAGATTTTGTACATAGTATATTCCGTAGTAGGTGTTAATTTATTGTTTCATGGTTGAGTCATAAGCACTTGGGTGCTTAATTACTGCATAGGCTTTGTAACCTCTATCATCGTATAATATATATTAAATATATCCCAAGTACCATAATATAACATCAGTTTAATTAGTGCTTCCTGTTTGTCAAGCTTCTATACATGTAGTTTTGTGTACTCGGCCATGTGTTCTTCATTAGCTTCTACATATACATGCATCTTCCCATGCACATGAGATGTATGTATTTGCAAAGTAACGCATGAAATAAGAGTCCATGAACTTAATGGCCATCTCAAAATTATATTCGCACAGAAGTTTTGGACAACAATATTATCAAATAGCCAACAAGTCACGTACAACCGAAGTAATCAAGGCCATAACATTCTGTTTTTTTTAATTTGGTAGGATCAGTATGCTGATCTCAACACCTAAATGCGACGATTCATATAGAACAGCGCCATTAATTTCACTATTTTTAAATTTATGGACCATATACGAGTGAGCAATCAAACAAGCTTAGATACCAAACATGAACTTAGAATATTACCAATAAAACTACCACTGCTGTGACCCATCACCATATGATTAACAATACCTAACCCAAATGCTAGGAGCATCTTGAAATAAGGCTAGAAACATTACTGTGACAGGAAAATTCTCCAGTGTTTTTTTAATTAAGTTGGGGACCATACACCAATATTGAAGAAAGTGCAGTGCAGATGAGAGAAACTGGAAAAGAATGGATTCATTGAAGGAGGGATGCCAAATCATGTGACTTAAGCCTTTTTGTGTCTTGCTGCACTCAGGAAATGGGCCCACCAAGGTGTGGGCCCGGGCCCACCATGTTTCACTTATTTAATGCATGATATGAGTAGTCATTTTTGGATGTGGGCTCACATGTCCCTCTGCTGGGTCTGATGGGTTGTGGCCCAATGAGGTGAGAATGTGGTGGGCAGTGAATAAATGGCATGGTGTTGAGATATTGTGTCTGCAATACATTTGGACCAATGTGAAGGTGCCGAAAAGTGTGGAAAATAATATTGGGGCCTCCATAATTGGTATAGCAGGGATTAATATCATGTTGCTGGGAATGTACAATGAGTGCAAAATTGATTCTTTTGTTGTTTTTCTGAGTTCCAAACGGTCAAGGAAACATACAATAGCTAGAAAATATTTCCTGTATATAAAGTAATAAATGATTAAGGTATATATTACTGTAGTGGTTACCGGTGTTTGATACTAAGTCATTAGTGTTAGGGTGTTTATTGGATAAATTTAGGACACAGATATAGGGATGATAATTTTATTTGATCTATGGGGTTTTGACAAATCTAATATATTTGAAGTGGGTATAAATTTAAAATTCTGTCCAATCAAATAGGTATGAATGAATAAAAAATCCACACATACATAGGTTAGGCTTTTTTTTATTTTAATTTAAATTCAAAAAATGCGAGTATTAGATAAACAACTGCATCTGATTTATTGTCATATATATAATAGCCCACCAAAGACCACAAGTACTACGTTGAAAATTATGTAAATTTGCCACCAAGAACTTTGAACCCGAATCATAGAGAAAATTACTATAATCTCTACAGCCCATGGGCCTAGGGACCCGGCCCTCCGGTTTTATTTTGTCGGGCCCAATTGGGGTTTTAGGGTTTTTAGTTGATCCTGTGACTTTCTCCGATTACTTCTTCTTCCTCGCCCTCTCTCAGCAGCTTCGCTCAGTCGCCAATCATGGCCGAGCAGGTTCTGGCATCTTATTTATCTTCAAAATACAAATCTCATTATATATTACCCAATAATTAATTGAATATGAGTGTTTCTGGAAAATTTATGATGCGGATCTTGGTTTTGTTGTCTCTGTTGTTTACAGACTGAGAAGGCTTTTCTGAAGCAACCTAGAGTGTTTCTATGGTAACCCTAACCAGCTTCAATTTTTATTTTTGAATTTTGTTGACTGGGCTCGGTTCTTGAATTTGTTTTCTGCTTTGTTTTGGATGTTTTATCAGCTCGAAGAAATCTGGGAAAGGGAAGAGGCCTGGAAAAGGTGGAAACCGGTACTGGAAGAGCATTGGCCTTGGGTTCAAAACTCCCAGAGAAGCCATTGAAGGTCTGTTTTCATCCCTTTTATATGAATGTGTCTACTTAGATGTATCGGCATTGTGTTTTCTAGGGGGCTTGTCTAGAAACATGGATGACATCTGAAGACTTGAGGCTTTGTTTTCTTGTCTAACGGTTATATACATATATACATGTATCAAAAAATAGGGTGAGACAGTGGCATTACTCGGTGGATCTATGGTGAACTTTTTTTAGTGATTTCAACAATTTCTGTTGCTCAGTTACAGCATGGGATGGAGGCTTGGTGATTGTTTCCGAGCCGTTGTTCTTATTGCTTTGGTTGTGGTGCTTAGGGTGCTCTACGCTGCTTACTGCAAGGACAAAAGTATATATAAAAAAGTTGCTTTGCTACCCTCTGAACACTGTTCAAAACCTATCGCATTTATGAATATAACGTAGTTCTTAGCTGAGGAGGCATCAGGTTTTCCCTCTTGGCAAATATAAAATTGAGTTATTGTAGTTAGGAGGTTATGCATCAAGTGTATGACTGGAAATATGGGATCAATTGAACTGGATTATTCTGAATGACCGAAGTTTCCACTGCTTGGTTCTATCTAGATTCTAGAAGCCATTTTAACACGCAACAATTAATTCTTCATGAAAGGTTATTCATTTATAAGCATTCCCCTGTAAAGTTTGAAGACACTTATCATCTGAGAATGATTCATGTCAACTCTCTGATCAATCAATTGTTGTGACCAAAAATGAAAACCTACAAAAAGCGGGCCAAGTTTATCTGATATTTACTAAGATATTTTTTATTTTTTTAGTTCAATTCCATTTCTCCATCCCTCCCTCCCTCTTATGAAGAAGATCTGAGATCATCTTGACCTTCACAAGGGCAACAGACCTTATGGCTTTAACTAGAAATGTTGTCGCATCAAGGTAGAGATGCTGTACTTTCCTTGGGTTGCAGTCATCTCGTTGTCCCTAATATAATTTCATGCACTATGCTATTAATACTTGGTTTGGAAGATTACTAATAAAGGATTGAATTTGCATTTCACAGTTCTCTATGGAACCTAACAGTTTTTTTCAAGGGCAAGTGAAGTTTGCTTGAGAACCAACCATAATAAAGGACAAAAATCATTCTTTAATTTAGGAAAAACTCACTCTTTATTTGAGTTATTTCCTGTGCTTGCTCCAAATAATCCACACGATAGCCAACAGAAAAGTTGACCGATTATGCACAAGTATGTGCATGCCTTCTGAAGTAATATGGTATGCCACCAATTTTTTGCCCCTGGCAGAGGTTAATTCGTTTTATAAATTGGTCCTACTTTTTGTTTTTTTAGAATTCTTTTGTAGGTCGATTCTATTTTGGCTTGTTTTATTTTGATAATCTCAACAAATGACCAAATCGTTAATGCGTTTCTTTAAATTCTCAAGTATTGTCAATTGAGGGGGACAGATGATAGCTGCAGTTCTATTTATAAGAGGTAACTACATCATACCAATAACGATTGCTTCAAGTTGGAGGCACTATGTGGGATACATGATGCTGGAAAATAGGAACCCTACAAAGAAAAAGTGGAATGATGTTGAACTAATCTTTATTGTTGATGGTAAGGAGTAAGCACTTGGCCACTGGATTAAGGAATTAATTTATAATTTATATAATGAATGTTATGGTGGAGAAAGAAAATCTATAATTTAGATCTTGTTCTCATTTGAAGCTTGGACTACATCTGTAGTTCAGTTGATTCCTTGTTTATGCTTGGAGCTTGAACTCTTTGTAGTCCACCACGGTTTTATTAGGACATAAATTTTGATTTTTTTTCTTGGATATTCAGTGTTAATAATTAGAAAGATTGTTGATCTGATCTGAGTCTGCATTATTGTTCGTTAACAGGAACATATATTGATAAGAAATGCCCATTCACTGGCGATGCTTCCATCCGAGGCCGCATCCTAGCTGGGACATGCCATAGTGCCAAGATGATGAGAACGATCATAGTCAGACGGAACTATCTTCATTACGTGAAGAAATACCAAAGGCATGACCCTGATTCTTTTGTATGGTTGTTTTTCATTGTGTTGAATTTCATCTTTTGAAGAAAATGATTAACACCCTGTCTTTTATGTTCCTTTCTTTTCATCAGGTATGAGAAGAGGCACTCAAATATTCCTGCACATATCTCCCCGTGCTTCCGAGTGAAGGAAGGAGATCATGTTATCATTGGCCAGTGCAGGTCAGTTTCCCATCTAACTGCCTTTTGAACATCTTTACACACTATAATATCTCAGGCAACTCAATTTGTGATTTCTCATAATCGTTATATTGTTTATGTACTTCTAGGCCTTTGTCAAAAACTGTGAGGTTCAATGTCTTGAAAGTGATTCCTGCTGGATCTTCTGGTGGAGGGAAGAAGGCGTTCACTGCCATATGAGCTATGTTTTACAATTGCTTTGATAGAACCTAGTCATAGAAGTGCTGTCTTAGTCTTGAGTGATGATTCATTTGGCTTATTTCTTATTTTTTTCCAAAATCAATTTTGAAAGTTTCTTTGCACCCACCTATTTCTTACAGATTAATGAAGTGATGGAATTTTAAATGCATTTGCTGATGCAGTGGAACCAGGATGCATGTTGTCAGATATTTATGGAACTTGCTTTACAAATTTGAAACTACTGTCTTATCTTTTTTGTACTCTTTGTTTCATCTTTTGTTTTGAAGGTTGTGTTCTGCCAACCAGACACCCTTCTTTTCTTTCTGCTGGACCATTTACCTCCATACCATGGCAGCTAGGACTGCAAATGAGCCAAGTCGAGCCCGTAGAGGCTCAGGCTCTTTTAAAGACGTTTGTTAGGTTTAAGCCCAAGTTCAACCTCAAGACTCTTTTGAGTTTAAAATTGAGGCTTGATCTTGTTTATTAAAAAGTTATAATGAGTTGAGCTCTGCTCATGTAACAGCTAACAAGCTTCAAACAAGCTATTTCAAGAGCTCTTAACTTAAAGGTCGTTTTAAGTTTGAGAGTTTCTTCTAGAGTTCCTCTTCCCTTGTAATTTTTATCTTTATCTTCCTTTTCCCAATGTCTTATCTTCCAATTTCTTAATGTTTCTTTATCTTTCTAACACAACCGTGGAGCTTTGATGGATGATGCCATGCTATTAGGCAAGCATTTATCTTTCCCCTTTGATCACGCTTTCTTTTAAGCAAACTTGTAGAAGCATCTGTATTAAATATTATAGTTATTAAAAATACAATATAAATTTAAAATAAATGGCCTAAGATATATATTCACGAGCATTTGATCGAGTCACAGTAAAACTTATTAGTCATAAACGAATCTACAATTGAGTAGAACAAATTTGTTTGAGAGTCTAAGTTTGTCATTTAACTAAATAAACGAACTGACATCAAACTGAATTTCGAACCACTGATGACTTGTGAGTGGCTTAGTTCGTTAGCAGCCCTAGTGGTTGCTTCATATAAGCTCCCACGGATGAACCTTCCCTTGATCATGATCCTCAAAAGAAACACCCAACTCATCAAACACCGCCATGTCAGAATGCCTCAAGGCTTGAATGTGCCAAATGTGGCATGTGCTACTAACATTCATTTTGGAGAATCACTGTAGTGTGATTGTGCGAATGATGTTGACCCTGACCCTGACCCTGACCCTGACCCTTGCAATTATGTAAGAGGGCTTGGTCTTGTTGCCTTTGATTAGGAATACTTATACAAATGAAAACATCTGATTACAAGTGGGTGATACTGTTTTTTACCTTTTGGAGTTACAATTCAATCAAATTGGAGCATGACTCAAGCTCAACTTGAGGGAGCTCCATACCCACTTCACAAATAGATATTTTTAACTCTTTAACGATTATTTCGGTGATTGATGTGGTGATAAGAAGTTAGTTGTTTTGTTGCCATTATAATTAGGAACTTAACATTTCTATAGGTGACCCACAGCAAATTTGTATGTGCTTATTTGGTACATAGTATTTATTTATGAATTATTGTACGTAATTATAGATTTATCTTATGTAATTATTATTTTTTATCATTTGAAAAATAAATAAATAAAAGGGGGGAGATATTTGCACAGAGATATTTTGGTGAAGGAGCTGCCATCCAGCGTGTTCTGAAACGAACCAAAAGACGAATATTGAAGAAAAATTGGAAGTGGACAAAAAATAAAAAAGATAGTGTGGATTCAAGAGGAGAGGGATCCACTGGAGGATGGGAGGCCCACACCCACACCCACAACCAACAGATTTTGATTGGACAACACTGTGCCACGTTATTCCACCGTTTACTATCTCTATCAAACTCTCTCTCCCTCTCTCTTTCACTGCAATCCCAACAATAGAGATTCTTTTCAACCTCTCTCGTAGATCGTCCCAATCGGAATGTCTTTAAAATCATTCCAAATATCACACATCCATTGTTAAGTTGAAATTTAAATTGGGTTCTAAAATAATTGTAACTTTGTTCTAAAAAATAAAAATAAAAATGTAACATAATAAAACTTTGATGATCTAGTTTAACCACCAGTTTTTTTTTTTTTATTTAAAGTCGCTCAGACTGGTCAACAACCCTTTGGCTAATCTAATGTTTAAAACATTACTAAATAGTTTAGGACTTGTACAACATGTAGTGTGTTCTGGTTGTAAACTTACAGATTTTTTTAGTTTTTTAGGTCACGCTGTTGGTATTGGAAAACTTCACTATCAGAGTGTATAAATTAATAAAGCAAAGAATGGTTATATTTTGTATAAAAATTGTGTAGGAGATTGTATTTCCCCCTTAGACTTTAACATCATAACAGACAAATTGAGATCAATTAAATAAGAAATAGAGAGAGAGAGAGAGAGAGAGAGAGAGAGAGAGAGAGAGAGAGAGAGAGAGAATCTTGTGTTTGTGGGGTGTGACTGTAAGTTGCAAAGAAGGGAAGAAAATGAAGAAGTTGGACGGACAAGTGAACGTGAAAGAGAAGCGCTTTATTTATTGACCGACTCACCATCCTTCCCTTTTCCAAAAGGCAAAGTAGAACAAATCCTGCCTCGTTGCCTCACGTCTTCTTCAAAGGCACCTTCTTCTCTGATCAATAAGTAGTATATATTACATCTTTTTCTTTCACACTGGAACCAGACATGCCTCTGCTCATATACAAACGTATCATTTTGTTTGTATTTTTTCTAAAAAACAAACAAACCAACATCGTTATCGTGTGATATTTATAGTATTTTTAATGCTAAAATCACAATTAGGCTTTCCTTTCACTTTCAGATCAGATCATTGCCAATTAAAAATCATGGTGGATTTTCTTCTGGTGGGTGAGGCATCATCTTAATAAATAGTTAAAGGGTTGCTTTCACGAGTTTGGCTGAATTTGGAGGTTCTGAGACACTCATCTTTGTTATATGGTATGAAATTCACATTTAAGTTTCTTAACCTTCCTTCCCATAAATTTAACTGCTTACTATAACCATTTGTTATGAGATTCTTCTTTGTGGAAACTACTATATATAATTTATAAATTGTAGCATATTATACATATATATATATATATCTTTTTGTGTGTAAAATATTTTCCCAACCCAAATCCCATTTCCAGTTCGTTTGTGAAGACATCATGTGGAAGAATAGGAGTGTCCAATTGATTGAAAGCTAAGATAAAGGTGGGATTGGGAAGACAGGAAAAAGTACAAAGATACCAAGTTTCCAAACCATCACCATGAAGGGAATCCCAGCTTGCTCTTTTGACGTGTTGGGGGAGTGGTTTCTTTTCTCCACAAGCAATGCACAATTCTACATGGTTGGCTACCTTAAGACTAATTGATTTTTTTATATCATATTGAAAGGTTCCAAATACTAGCCATCAGTGTATTATTAGAATACCAACAATATTGACCAATATATGCTTTTGAGTGCTTCAACTTTTCATATTCATCAGTTTTTGCTTTTCCCATGACATCAAAGGACATAAAGAGCTGCAGCTTTGGTGGCTGGGGTTTTTCGACCCACCAAATTGGCAAATTTCAGCCTTCTTTTGTTTGTTCCCCAATTTGTCTTCTTTGTGGTTGAAATGAGGAAAATTTGCAGGCAATTCCTCCTTCAACTTGCACTTGTTTCATCTATTATTATTATTATTGTTTTATCACAAAAGTTAAGAGTCAAATCTCGCTATGATACTGTCTATATTTAATATCATGTACTGTTTAATTATGTTTTGATAACTCTATTTGAAAAATATTCAATTGTCATCTATAAATTTAACTAGATATCACAAAACTTAAAGTGATAACGTCATAATTCTTTAATATTAAAATTTAAATTATCGTAAAAATAATTACATCTAGTCTTAATAAAAAAAAAGCCAAATCTTACTAAACACGAACTTATCTTAAATAACTTGTTAATATTATCACATGTCATTAAATTACTGTCTAAATATTACATTTATTTTTTATTTCTGTCATAGAGTTAAATTATCTATATTGAATAACTAAAATGTGAAAAGAAAAATAGAAGACAGATTTTAATATTTTGATATATAAAAAAGAAAGCAATTGAAAATAGATATTTCAAATGTAAAGTGGGCGTGACCACTTAAATTCACATAACTGCTTATATTTTCTCAATTTGTGAAAGAAATCTAATTATCTTAAGTTTAAAGTACAGATTAGTAAAAAAGGCTTTCAAAGTCTTGAGAGATGATCCAAATACTAAACGTTGAATAGTTGGTTTTAACTTTTTCATTATACACTGTAATTTTTTTTCCAAATATTTGCAGCCGTATAAGACAAATATTTTGAAACAATATCACATCAAATCTTTCTCTCAGCCACGGTCCCTCTTGAGAAAAGCCTGTAACTTAACGGCTCTCTCTCTCTCCAATAAAAACTACCACATAAACACAGAGCCTTTCACATACTTCTTCAGCCTCAAAAAGATTTCATCATATTCCGCAGAATCTTCTCCCAAATACCCATTATTTTTCTTTCAGGCTTCTCGCCCCCCCCCCCCCTCTCCGTCTCTCTCTCTCTCTCTCTCTTGCAAGTTGCCTAGCAACTGAAAGCAAGGCCACGCATCATGTGTGTGCAAGACTCAGAGCAAGTTACGGCAATGGAAAATCGGGAGCTCTCTGACCACAGTGACCATCACAAAACCTGTTCTTTGGACTCTGAATTGCAGCATTCCCAGATGGAGAACGTGGAAAAAAACACTTCTTGCGACCTTTTTGGTCCCAATTCACTTCCTGTGAGTGATTCTTCCATCATTTTGCTCTTTCATACAGTGTTTCAAAATCTCTTCTGGGTATTCTTGTTTATTCTCTCAATTTCATTCAAGCTCTGCTTTTGTCCTTGGTTCTTGCCAAGATCTAGTTCTCTTTTTCCTTAATACCCTTCCCAATCTTTAAGGTTCATGTAGATTCTACGAAAATTGGGTTCATAAACTTTGTTCTGTTCCTAATTGCTATGTTCTGGGATCATTTAGGTTCTTCTGACTGATTGAAACTGGGTTGACTGTGTGGGTCTGTACTTTGAGTATCATAGAGTTCATTTTTCTCTCTGAATTTTTTGGTTTATCCTTGTCATACTGATAAATCTCTTGATTTAGTATGCGTTAACCCCTTTTTTTGTTTCCTTCTTTTGTTGTGTTCTGCGGGATGTAGTCAATTTTACCTAGGGTTGATTCTGCGAATGTGATCGTATTTACTTTTCATTTTTTCCTCTCGATTAACTGATTCTTCGCTATTATTATGCATCTAGGTCCTGATGGTTGATTCTTCCCTTTCCATAGAAGATTATTTTTGTTGATACGAAGCTTTCTTTCATTTTTCTTTTCTCTCTCAAATTTCTTTTCAATCAGATAAAGTAACTCCCTCCCTACTTTAATTTCACGTCCACTATTTATGTTTCCTTCACATTTGTTTGTTGATTAGTTGAAGGAACTGGTATAAGACTTCCTGAGCTACATTGGCAGAAATCTTATCTTGATCTGTTTGTTTGATTATTGTTGTATCCCCACTTGATATCATACTCTTTTGGTCTATAATCTATTTGCACTCAGGACTTTATTTGGTTTTTGCAACATGTGAATGTTGTTCCTGCTGAAACTCAAATTTTCTTTTTATTGTTTCAGTCGATCATTTCACTTAGTGCTGCCCGAGCATTATGTAACACTGCAGTTATGATAATGATCCTATATGTTTCGATGCCTAGGAAAAACACAATATATGAAGCCTTTTCCCCTCTATGTGGGGTTAGAGCTACATGAATTTTAGCTCATCAACTATTTCTATCTATAGCCTTGTCTTTTAAAAGGCCTTTATAACTCATATCATATCTAAGTGTCTTCCACCAAGTTTTATTTGGTCTTCCTCTACAAAGTTGGCCTTAATGGAATCTTGCTATCAAATAAAACACTAGATGCACTTTGCCATTGTAACCATCTTCTACGAGTAACATCCTCATTGATCCCTCCAAGGTTTTAGATTATTGATTCAAGATATTTGAACTGACCTTTTCTTGGTATGGCTTGATCTTTTAATTTTACCACACATATTCACACTTATATTTTTGCTAAACATACATTTCATACATTTGACTTTCAATCTGCTTAACTTAAAACCTCTAGATTGTAAAGTATTCCTCCATATCTCGAGCTTAGTATTTGCATCTTGTCTTATCTAACCCAACAACGCAATGCCATTAGCAAATGGTATACACCAAGCCAACTCAACTTGGACATGGTTAGTGATTTCATCCATTACTAGGGCAAAGAATTGAAAAAACTTCAGTCTCTCCTCCACATGTTTTGGCACCTATTTATGCTCCAGGATACATGTCTCTAATAACTTATATAAACACCATAACTTTTTCTAAATATATAAACACCATATATATATATATATCCTTTTGTTTCTCAACAAATATATAGCTTCTATCGTTGACCTACCAGCATGAAACCAAATTATTTTTCAGACTTTGATTTCTCTTCTTAATCTTTGCTCAACCACTCTCTCCCAAAGTTTCATAGTATTGCTCATTAGCTTGATTCTTCTATAATTTCCACAACTTTGAACATCTTTTTTATTTTGTACATATGCACTAAAATGCTCTTCCTGCCCTAAATAGACATCCTTTTTAATTGAAGGATTACATTAAATAATTTGGTTACAACAACATATCCAGCCGTTATCCCACTATGTGGGGTTGGCTACATGAATTCTAGAGTTCTATGTGGGTTACATCCCAACAGATAGTTTGTCTAGAATTCATATTTGGATTCGACTAGGTTTTACGCTGGCTGTCGGCTACCTAACGCAACCCTCCTCCTTTATCCGGGCTTGGGACCGGCAGTGGATAATATCCCCTGGCGGAGTAATGATGAAATGAAGTTTGAACACCATCTTCACATGGAGAAATTTCATGAGATGGTGGTGAATGAAGATAATTGATATAGTTGTATTCCATAACTTAGTTGACATGGTGAAACCAACAAGTACAATATGGAAACACAACATTACATTAAATAATTTGGTTAACCAAAAAATTTCCTCTTGTCCTGTGCATTTCCACACTTCTATGTGTATATTATCCAACTGCTTTACTATTTTTCATCTTTTTCAAATGCTTTTTTTTTTTTAACTTCATTTGGACATGTATGTCTATAGAATAAGCAATTCCTATCTTCCTAAGATGCCCTAACATAATACTTGTTTTTTACACCTTCATTGAATAAAAAAAAAAAATACATATTGAACATGTTTCCCATTTGACAAAATTTAGACGTTTTGAGATTGTTCCAAGGGCATATCTCATCATGTGTATATTATCCAACTGCTTTACTATTTTTCATCTTTTACAAATGCTTTTTTTTTTTTTTTTAAATTCATTTGGACATGTATGTCTATAGAATAAGTAATTCCTATCTTCCTAAGATGCCCTAACATAATACTTGTTTTTTACACCTTCATTGAATTAAAAAAAAAAAAATACTTATTGAACATGTTTCCCATTTAACAAAATTTAGACATTTCGAGATTGTTCCAAGGGCATATCTCATCATGTGCTTTTCAGTAGCAAGCAAGTGCTTGAGTAACAGCATCCCTACTAGGATAATGGCTCAAAAGGATTTGGAAACTTTATGGATTATACTCCCAAATAACTCTTCATGCTTTTGTTTATTCATCAGCAACAAGAAGCAACCTTGTTCATGAACTTGGGGAAGACAATGTATAACAGATTAGACATCAATACTAAGGCATGTTTAGCATTTCCTTATTTAGAAGCCACGTCACTAATTTGACATGATGAAATATACCCACAAGACTTTTAGTTATTTACTATAATTCCATTTTTTGACAATTTTTCTAGTGGCTAAGTATCAAATTAAATGTGGGAAGAGGGTCTTCACATGCTTTCAATCAGAAAAAAAAAAAATTGAAGAAGAAGAGGAAGACGAAAAGAAGAGTAGATCCACACATATTTTTGCATGCATATGGTGTGTGCCCTTCACTCCTAGTTAAACTTGAAAAGGGCTTTGGAATTTTTTTTTTCTTATTTCAGGACCTTTGTAGTTAACTAGCAGAAAGGCACAGTGACCTGATTTTTAGTTTTGAGATTCTCTAGAAATTAGCAAAACAAGGAGGGTAGGTCTGCATACAAAGACATCTATGTTGACCCTTGCAAAGTGGGGGGTCTGTCCACTTGGGACGTCTGAAGCCCCTTTTTATAGAAATTATCAGTATTTTTTTTAATAAAAAGTGAGCAGTTCATACTATCCTGGGTTCTTCAATTCTATGTGAATTCTGTCATTTTCTTTTGATGTGATTTTATTTCTCCTTTTCCTCTTCTCTCCTCCACTGCCAGCATTTTTAAGAGATATCTTGTTGTAATATTCAGTTACTTTAATAAAATCCCTCCTTCCAAGTGAAAACAGTATTGGACTCATCAGCACGTCTTTAACATAATCTGTCAAGATTAACCAATTTGCAACATGAATCTCATTGTTTCAATTTCTTCTTGGATCTTTTTTTCTGTTTCTTTCTGACCTAATTAACTTATTCTTTTCTTTTCGTTTTATTTTTCTTCCCTAATATTCCAGCTGGAAAGCATTTGTGAGGATGGAGCAGTTGTAGAAAGAAGACATATTCCGTTAAATAACTTCATCCCTGCTCTTAGGTCTGGAGAGTGGTCTGATATTGGAGGCCGTTCTGATATGGAGGATACTCATGTATGCATCACCGACCTAGCAAAGAATTATGGTTATACCTCTGGTGAGGAAGCAATCTCCTTCTATGGTGTAAGTTCTTTAACCTACTTTTGAATGTCAATTGCTTGATGAGTAACTATTTCTTTTACTAATTTAGTGAATTGCTTAAGATGGTAATGCATGGGATGTTGTTCTTATGAGGCTTTTATTTGTTTATGTTGTTCTTGACTTACTGCCAATCTGATTATTAGTAGGGAAATAATTGTTTTAGTTGATGCTTATATGTGAGTGTGTGTTTGTTGTGGGCGATACTACTAGACCTCCAATTAACCAAATTTAAGAGCTTAGAAATAAAACTAAAGTGGAATAGGCTTATTTCTATTTCTATCTGGGTTCAAATAGGACTATTTCTGTTCCTATTTTGATTAGGACATTGTTTCCCTATTTTTGCCCGTTCCTTATTACTCTTAGGATTCTATATTTTCATCTGGGATAGGAGTCTTTGTTTCAATTAGTTGCTATTTGATTCCTAGTAGGAGTCTTTAAGGGTTTGATTATAAATATTCTCTTGTAGTTGATAAAAAAATAATATGAATTATTTTTCCAGCATACCTTGTGTGCAAAAGATCAAAGGGTTCTCTCTAATGAGCCCTCACTATAACATAGGTCTGCAGGGGCAGAAGTCCTTGAAGGGATTAGCTTTTGATTTAGCTAATCGCCCGTGGACTCAATCTTTACAGTGTTTCTGATTGGAAATGACAGTTTAGCTAAACAACAGTATCATATATCATTTTTCTCTGTTCTATTTTTTTTTTTTTCTTCACAGAGTGGGTTCTTATAATACTGAGATGTGAGATATATAGTATTGAGTAGGGTGCTTTACTGAGTTGCATGTCTATAAGTTAGGTATAATCATTGGTTTCTTCAAGTATCGTGTACATTATTAAGGTAAGTATTTTAAGAAGCTTGATGACTGCAGAACATCTGGATGTCTATATCTATATAGATCCTCTCTTCCTTCAAATGACGCAAATATTGGATTTTGTCCAAAGAATAATTAATAATTACTGCTTTCATTGCATTGGCATTCCTCAAATGGGCTAGATGAGTTTTACCCATGATGCTCTTGGAATAGAACATGAAATTTCCAAGTAAAAACAGCAACATTAGACACCAAATTTCAATAATGTACCCTTTTTTTCAATTAACAGGTGTTTGATGGACATGGGGGCAAGGGGGCAGCACAATTTGTCCGTGACCACTTACCCAGGGTCATTGTTGAGGATGCTGATTTCCCTTTAGAACTTGAGAAAGTGGTCAGAAGGTCATTCACGGAAACTGATGCTGCCTTTGAAAAGTCATGTTTTCTTGAGTCTACCCAATCTTCTGGCACAACTGCACTCACTGCAATGATATTTGGGAGGTAATCCAATCTCCTCCTTTGTTGTCTGCTATTTGTTTTCTAAGTGGTGTCAGCTAGCCACATCCCTCAGTTAGCCAGTGAGATTTAAGTTTAATGAGGGAAGGTGATAAATAATTTGTCACATCAAGTAATTAAAGAAATGGTATTCGATCACATCAAGGGAGAATTCCCTCACTTTGTAATTGGTAACATTATTTCTTGCTGTATTCATGCATGTGCTTGATAAGAATGCGTAGCTTAATTTTTATCGTACCTTTGTGATGAGAATATGTGCCTCTTTGTTGCCCCTTGAATATGAATGACACCCACTTATTGTCATCGTTGTGGTGCCATTGATGGGCACAAATTTAGGATATAAAAAAGATGAGGCTGGTGGAGGGGAGACTTAAATTATAATGTAAGGGTTAGAGATTAAGGGGCTCTTTTGCATGCCATGGACCAGACTGTTGCATAGAACTGATGAACACACGCATAAGAAAGCAATGAATAAAAGGAAGAACATAGGATTTATGTCAGTCGTCCATTTTTCCCATGTACATGGGAGATTAATTGTTACACTCAACAAATCTAAATACAAGGGCTATACTACATATACATATACATATACATATACATATGTTGATATCATAGCCCCCACACTAACACATTGTAAAATGCTCATTTTACCTATTACCATTCCTTGGCTACCCCCATTGACCTGCAGGACCTTGTGTAACTCTATACTTTGTCTAATTCCACCTTCGTTGAATCCTACTACTTTTGTAGTCGTGTCCTTTTGCATCATTCAATTTCGTTCTACAAGTTCTACATAAACATGGGACTCATGCAATAATTGAATGGGATTCTCAAAGTTACAGGACTCCCAAACAGTCTTCATCTCTTTGACAAGTGCCATATGTACTGTGCATGCATCCGCTAAATTATTGTGTATGACTTCTACAGATCTTTGCTTGTGGCAAATGCCGGAGATTGTCGGGCCGTACTGTCTCGACGAGGAATGGCCTTAGAGATGTCGAAAGATCACAGGCCTTGCTGTGATAATGAAAGGATGAGGATTGAGTCACTGGGGGGATATATTGATGATGGTTATTTGAATGGTCAGTTGGGTGTAACCCGTGCTCTTGGTGATTGGCATATTAAAGGACTGAAGGAAACTAGTGGAAGGGGTGGACCCTTGACTGCTGAACCAGAACTTAAGTTGGTGACACTAACAAAAGAAGATGAATTCTTGATAATTGGGAGTGATGGTATGTGGGATGTATTTCGAAGCCAAAATGCTGTGGACTTTGCCCGGAGGAAACTCCAGGAGCACAATGATGTGAAGCTCTGCTGCAAGCATATAGTAGAGGAAGCAATAAAACGAGGAGCAACTGACAACCTGACAGTTGTGATGGTATGTTTCCACTTGGAGCCGCCTCCCCAAGTCGTGGTGCAAAGGCCAAGAGTCAAAAGGAGCATTTCTGCAGAAGGGCTTCAAAATCTCAAGTTTTTGCTAGAAGGGTAGAACAAGATCGATCATATTTATTTGTTCATTTAAAGTTCAGTTTTCAATTGGCGGGCAAAGCAAAATGGTAGTCAATAAGAATTCTTAGTCACGATGATGATGATAATCGCCTCTTTTCAAGAGTGCTGTTGTACATAGTTACTTATCACAAACACTGAACTTGGCTATCAAGAGAATGGGAGAAACAAGAAGAATTTTTTGGATGGGAAATTACTTCTCTGTCTGTTGGGCTGCAAACCTTAATCTGTAAAATGGATACTCTGATTTATGGAAATTGTGTGAAACTATGATTAACTGTTGGCTGTGTAGTTCAGTCTTTTTGCTTTATCGCACATCAGGCTATAATTAGTCCAGATTCTCTGGCTCTTGATTTTCTGCAAGGTGATTCTTGAATTCTTATATTTAGAATGGAGATAAAACTAACTGGTATTTTTCATGTCAATGTTATGTTTCATAAGTCTGAGAACATGGATTAATTTCTTCACGCTTAACATTTAGGTAACCGTTGATATTTTTGATTGTTGGGTCAACTGTCAAACCATAGAAATGGTTTTGGATATACCTACTTTAATTTCCGTTCTTGAGGACTTTTGAATGATTTCTCATCATTTCTATTTCTATTTTCCTCTTTAGTTCTTGTCCGGTAGATGGAAAAACACGATAAATTTTGTCACTTAATCCTTTCCGTTTACATGAGGGTGAGTGTTGTTATCTTAATAACCTCTTTTTGTGACCAAAAGATGAGTTTCAGTAAATTCAAAAAAATAATATTTTTATAAAATAACTAAATAAGAGTATAGTTATACATAGAAAATGACCTGCAAACAACCCTCCTTAAAGTGGAGAGCCTGGTGTATTAAAATACCATTCTTCTTCACATATAATAAGCAGTAAATATATCGTATTAAGTAATAAGTAATTTGATTAATGCCCCCAAACTCAAGGAAAAATAATATCAAAACATAGAACACACACGCTTTGCAGAAACAACCTGCCATGAAAGTACAAATGAAGATAAACCTTAATTATAATATTCCTTAGGCACATACACAAATCATAATTTGTACATCTCAATTGACAATAAAAGCAATATTTTCTGCCCCGACTATCCTGCCATCATAGATGAGCTTCCTTCTGAAAATATTGAACCTTAACTACATTCTAGCATTAAAAATAACAACAACAAAAATAAGTCTTAAGATGCTTTAGAACATATGCTGTTGTCAACCAAATGTCAGTTCTTCCAATAAACACGGTTTCTATTCTTTGTAGAACTTCATCCAACTGCCAATTGCCAACTACTTCGAAACGCAGCTCTGTCAAGGAAGCAACCAATGAAACAGCTGTTCTTCTTGGTTTGGGGCAATGGTACCAGCTGAATTCAGAGATGTGGAAATTAAATTAGTTTGGAAGTATAAAAGTAAAAGATTTGAACCAATTAGAGATTTTATGTCATATGGCAAAGGTTCAATGCAAATAGTTCTGTACCATACCATGTACTCAATGTCATTTCTAATGCTTCAAACAGCTCACTTCAGATGAAGAATGAGATACCATATATGCTTATGGCAATGGTAATTTGGCCCTCCAAGATTTCATCAACCTGCTCCTTATTCCTCAAGATTCAACAGATTGGTGAGAGCTTTCAGACGCTTAGGTTATCTTTTCAGTTTCATCGGAGCTCTAATTCTTCCATGGCTTTCAGTCCACAATATCTCTTCAACAGAGCCAGTAATATAGAGTCAACATTCCGAACTAAGACTTCCAAACGCAAATCCTCTGACCTAACTAATGAGAAATGTCACCTTAATGTTCTCCCAAAAAGAACAATCATGCAGGAAACTGACAAGCCCTTCTTATTTTCTCTTAAGTACCAAATTCCCAAAAGTAATTGGAGACAAGTCAGGCCACAAGGGCTAACAACTGGTATGGTCTCCCTCAAGTGGATCACAGCAAAAACTCTCTAAAATGAATTGAATTAAAGGACCCGGAATCCAATCAACACAATTACTTAACAAATTTCACAGGATAAAAATGAAGGAAAAGTATGTCAAACCATCAGGTGAACATGCCCATCTGATGAATACTATAATGATGAATACTGCTAGTTGCATTTCATCTCTACCTTCAACCAAAGTGGTAAGATTATGAGCAAGGGGATCCAAACAAGACCAAATGGAAGAACTAATGGTAGACTCTAAACAGAATCCACAAGAGGTAAACTAAGTTACATGTGCAACTTTAACAAGAAGTCCTTGTCATAGAATTAACTTCGCAGCGGTACATAGCAAATAATCAGAAAATGGAACAATAAAAGCTCACATCTCAGATCTAGCAAAGAAACATAAACAAAAGGAATGTATACCATTAAAGGGGGTGAACCATCTTCTTGGGACCAAAACAAGCAAAGTTTTTATCTAGGTATGAATAAGCAATACAAAATTTGTTACAATATGCTCAGAAAAAATCCCTAATCAATGTTCAGTATGTGTAAGTTAACATCTTAATAAGATACAAAAGCCATACGCGTATTGTAGCTCTATAAAGTCTGCTGCCAAAGCTCTATCTGCTGTAGGAAGCCATTTCCTAATAATATACACCGAAGAAGTGAATGAATACTTGGACCACCACTGATTCTGCAAGCTGTCCACCCCTCCCCTCATCACAGCTTAGCAGGACCAACATTGGTTATTTCTTCAGTACGAGTAAAATAATACAATTTGAACTCCAGATAAAATCCCCCCTCATTGTGCTGCTATGCTTGTGCCCAGCCCCAGCAATTTTCCTTCACTTAGCTTCCCTTTAATCTCAGTTTTGACAACATTAATCAAGAGCAAAGCCGCAAAAGAGATAGAAACAATAAGCATAAAAAACACGCTGTTCCATCCTCTAGTTGAAATATAACCTGCTAAAAGGGGGCCAAGAGCGGCCCCAATGGACCCAGTACCATCTATAATTGCGGTCACAGTAGCTAAAGCACGGGAGTTGCCCTTAATCAAGCTCTGTGTACCAAGATCAGCTGCAACTGCAGTGGTTATGAGTGCATACGGCCCATTTACAAGCAACCCAGATAGAAACATCAGCACAATATTGGCAAACATAGATATGCTTCCATAAGAGTGGTAAGCAACTAGGGCAGGAATGGACAGCAACAAGAATATAACTGAAGTAACTCCACGAGCTTCAATCATATCAGAAATATACCCTGCGAGAACACCGCCACTAACCCCTCCAACATCAAATATTGTGGAAAGGATGCCAGCATTTTTGTGTGAAAAATGCACACCTGCCACAGCTGCAACAGAAAAATAAACAAAATATCAAGCATTAACCACATTAGCTGCGGCAACAGCGACAATAGCAGCATGACAAAGTTCAGAGTAATCATTTTGCAAATCAAGGGGAGCCGTTTAATAAACTTACGTAAAAAGAGGCATTCAGATCCTACATGCAAGAAGAACTGGCCATTTTCTTTCAGACATGGTTCTATGCAGAAATCCACCATGATAAATGGGCACGATGCAACTACGAAAGTCATCTAACATCCTAAAATTTCTCACAACATTCAAGCTTTTCTGCTGATGTTTCCAGACTTCTCTAACATCCTAATGCAAGAAAACCACCTAGCATGTTCCACAGACTACATTCTAGCCATTTGGTTGTACATTGTCAATTGAATACAATCATATGAAGCTGAATAGGGTCTCCAGTTTGAGCAAACATCTTGTATTGGCAATATAAATTTACAGGAATGGTGAATGCATGCAAAGGAGAACATTTTAACCAACTCGTATATGTTCAATCTAATTTCACAACCAAAGTACAAATAATTACCAGTGTGCCTTATGTAGAAGGGCAACCAGTATAAGAAAGTGTAAGCCACAAGCTTAGAGAAGAACAGACAGAATGCAAATGGTGCCACATTCGGCAATCTCCAGGCCTCCAAAAACCCAATTGCAGCCAAAGAATCTGAATTCTGAGATTGATGCAGCTCTGCTTCACCAGATTCAAGTTCCTCCGCATCAACTAATGGCACTCCCTCCACATTCATCTCGATCTCCTTTTCCGGCAACTCCAATCCAACATCCTCAGGATTCACAACAAGAAACAAATAAACCACAATCCCCACCAATATAATGAAAATCCCAGGAAACACAAAGGACCAACCCCACCCAAAACCCAACACAGAAGATGCCACCACTGAGCCGATAATATTACCCACTGAAGTGTGCGAATTCCATACCCCCATTATCAACCCTCTCTTGGACTTCCCAAACCAATTCCCAACCACAGCCACAACACAAGGCCACCCAATTGACTGAAATAATCCACACACAACCTGAACCAACACAAAGAAACCCAAATCATGAACTTCTAACCAATACCCAAACCCAAAAACCATCGTCAAAATGCCACTGCCCATCATCCCAGTTGTCAGGAACACCCGGAGATCGATCCGATCGCCAACGTGGCCGGCGAAGTACATTCCGGCCGCATAGGCCGAGAGGAAGGCGAGATCGAGCTCGCCGAGGCGGTGGGCGCCATGGGGCCCATTGAACGGCCGCCAGCCGGCGGCATTCCCAGTTGAGTCGTCGCCGGATTGGGGGGCCAAAAAGCTCTTGACGATGCTGGGAGGCTTTCGAGAGGCGTGGAAGGCGGCGTAGGCGGCGAATGTGATGACGAGGACGGAGATTTGATGGAAAGTTAGGGTTTTATCTGGTAATTTGAGGAACTGGAAGAGGTTGAAGCCGGGCGGAGCTAGGGTTAGGGTTCCTCCCGGCATTCTTGAATTGAAATTGAAATTGAATCTGAATCAATTTTCATAGATTGATTGTATATACATAGATTCGCAAATACGTATACGTTACAACGGAAGATGGCGACGACTATTGAATCGAATTTTCTGACAAGAACGTGGGATTCAACAGAGCTTTTTGCCAGATCTTAGTTGCAAACTTTCGGGCCTTGGTCTGTAATTTTTCGTGTAGTTTAAGGAACATGGCGTCGACCTGGAAGGAACAGTCACAATTTTGGAGAAAATTACACTCACTGTCTCATTTTTGATAAATTACATTTATAATCTTAAGATCAAGTTATTAACTGTTTAGCCCTTAAGCAACGAGAAGAATGTCTTTAAATTATAAAATAATATTAAAAATAATAATTAATGATAATATCATATATAACGTCTTCTTAGATGATGTTAAAAAAATTATGTGATATTATTTTTTTTATTTAATATCTCTTTTAATAAAAAAATAGCACATTATTGATGACGATTATCTTATTTTAAATTATATTTAATATTAAAAATTCACAGACAATGTAATACAAGGATAAAAATTAATACAAGGGTTAGTAAAAACATTGACTTCGTTAACTAAATAACTATTTATTAATATCAAGTTAAAGGTAACAGCCCTTAGTCTAAATGCAAAAAGTATTTACCAGGAAGTAGTAAGGAAATTAATCAATGAACATGAACAATCCAATCCCAATGAATCTAAATGAATATTAATCAAGTCAACCGGAAGTCGAATCTAAGTTTGGCTATTGGTTACACAAATGATTGCAATAAATTTGAACATCTTTCCAATTTTGCCTTTCTTGCTGGAAGTCTTGTCCATCCTCTCCGTTTTCCCTCCGCCAACGACAACAATCCTCCCGTCGGCGACCAGGCAAAGACGGTCGGATGGGTTCGGGAACCAGCCGAATGGGCTCGCGCCCATCTCGGACCCGGCGAGCCAAGCGGTCCGCCCTCTCGTCCTGTCTCTTCGTTTGCGGTAGCTCCGCCATCTCCTCCTCCGCCAACCAGGTACACCTGCCGCTGCCACCTCCATTATGTGTGTGTGTGTGTGTGTGTGTGTGTGTTTGGTTTTCCGTCAATTGATGGGCGTGGTGGATTGATCAATAGAATGCAAATGATGGGTTCGATTTCGTATTGGATGAATTGCGCTAATTGACACGCAAATAGTCATGTGTATGTATTTGTGTGTGCGTGAATGTGTATTGGATTTGATGGTCTTAATCAGGATGGTGTAATTTTTGGCTTGAAGATGGAAATCCTTGACCTGAGATTGGGTTATTTGGCAATGGAAGGAAAATTTGGACATGGGTCATTGTTGGTTTACTGGATTCATGAAATGAATTTCAGGATGATTTGATGAGAAATGTGCTTAGATTTATACAATGACAGGATGTATATTGTCGAGATAAGGATCCGCAACGCGTTAAGATTGGAGAGGTTCCTTTCTGTTTTCCTCTGAAGAGATTAGACGTCCATGTGTCTCGTGAGAAGAATTTGAATATGGCCAAAAAAGAAGGGAAGAAAGACATTGACATTTCAAATTTGCTTCTAATCCACTTTGCTTCCAATTCCTTTTTCTCAAAGCGATCTGATATTAAAACCTGATTAACCTTAGCGGACAGGTGATTATGTGTTAAATGTAAGTGTGAAAATGGAACCTGGTAAGGCAGTGTCTTCTCAAGCTTCTATAATTCTTGTTTTAAGATCACATATACAAGACAGACTTCTAAACCTGTACTATTGCTGCTTTGATATCTCGTTACAATATCCTTTTCTTGTAGACAGTGGAAGCAGCCTCTTTTCAAAGCAAGGGTAAGGCTGCGTACAAATACGATTATGGCCCTCCTTTGACCCTTGCAAATCAGGGAGTCTCCGCATTGAGGACACCCTTCTTTATCCTTTCTTTGGTATGCTTGTAAAGAAACATATGGTCCTCTTTCTGTACTGGGGACATTCAAACTTTTTAATGAGTTGCTTAATATGGAATTGGACTGTAAATTAGGAAATGCAATGACATTATGTCAGAAGAATCTTTTTAATCAAAAACTGTTCAACAATTTCTTTTACGGTTACTTGATATTGGGATTTGGAACCAGAACTTTTGCCCATTCATATTCTATATAATCAAGATGTTAAATACTTTAAAATGACATTAAGTGGCATAGAGGTGAATAACGTAAGTATTAAGTACAAACTGTGTTAATATATTGATAAAAATATTGGTTACTCATGGTGACATACAATTAGATAAGGATAATTCCAGCCCATTCAGGTTTGAACTATACCATAGGTAACCCTTATCTTTTAGGATAATTCATAATAGGATTGAAATAATAACTCCGTCTCCAAGTCAAGTTGGCCTTCCAGGACTAAAATATCCACCAAGAAAGAAAACTCCAGAATTCTTGGTTTATGTTACTCAAGGTACATAGCATTCACACCGTGATGCTCCAAGGACTGTCTCATCCCATACCTTTATCCCTTAACCAAATTGTTTGTTTAAGAAATGTACTATGTCCAGGCTGCACAAGTATTCCCACAATCTGAGTTGGCTAACCTCTGTATTAACTGGATGATACTGATGGTCTGCCTATATCAGTGTTTTCAAAAGTGCTAAGTGCACTTGAGCACAGGAGCCTATGAAGCTTAAGCGCAAAGTGAAATGCACAGTTAAGTGAAGTGTGACACGTATGAGCATAAAACATATAAACTACTAAAAAAACAATCATTGAAAAGAAACTAAATAAGAATGAGGGATGCAAATTTAACAAATGATGAGAGATCATTTTTCATTTATATTTTATACACAAACAAGTTCATTTATATTTTATACATGTTTACAAGTTTATACATTCATACACCTATCCCCAATCAATCAACCCCTAATTTACAACAATCCCAAAACAATCAATCCCTACTTTACAATCAATCAACAATCCTTAATTTATAGTAATCAGGAATCAATCATCAATCCCTAATTTACAACAATCAAGAATATATTAGCAATCCCTAATTTACACCTTATTATACGTATCCATCAATATTTTTGTGCTCAATAAAAACAGTCGAGTTTCTATCTTTTGTTTAAACAGATTTTTTTTTTGTAAGGTTTCCATTTAAGCAGCCACATCATTGCAAAAATTTAAACAAATTCAACTATTCATTTTGTCTGATAAAAAAAAAAGTGTATTTCCAAAGCATGCTTTTTTGTGCTTCAAAGCTCGGGTAAAAGTGCAACCAGAGCGTGCTTTAATCGTGCTCAGCTAAAGTCGCGGAGCTTCACACACAAAATGCCCCAAGCATGCTACGCTTTGCGCTTAAAGCGTGCTTTTTAAACACTGGCCTATATGCCCCAATTAGGCTAACACCTCAACAGGCACAGCATAATATTGTCACATTCACATGATGGTACACCTTTATGTGCCTACAGTGAGCATAATTTTTTCTTTAAGGTGGTCTAAGTAGAGTTACAAGTTGAATGATTATCCATGCATTGCTACCACAGCTTCCTATTTTGTGGGTTTTAGTGCTGGCAGATTAGCTTGTGAAGGAGTGGTGTGTTTTTTTTATTGTTGCTACAAGCACTTTCAGGTTCTGACATAATTATAAGACCAAATCTGTATTCAGCATTAATAAGAGAAATGACATGTGAAGCTAGCTTACTTTCACAGGGTTAAATATTCTTCTTCACAAAGTGACTGTTTGATCATTTTCAATGGATTTTCTTTTTTCTCCCCATTCAGTTTTCCCCCTAAGTTAAAGAAAAGGAAATGAAGACAATAAACAACTAGATTTCTGGACATGTAGGTTTCTGAGTAGCAACCTGAAAACCCCAAGCTGTTGGTCACATTTGAACAAGGGGTGCATGGCATTAAATTTCTTAACTGCCAAGAAATGTTTTTCTGCTTTGTGTACCCATCGTCAATTCCTGAATTCTCTCCATTCCTTAATATTCTCCTTTTGTAATGGGGACTGATTTGGTGAACTTGTTTTGTGCAGATGGAAGATGATCCATCCAATTTGCTGGTAAATTCTATGAAAAAAGGAAAGTCTAAAAAGTTGCGAATCCCAACAAGGGAATCTGCTTCAGCTTCTGGTGCAAGGACTGGTTTAATCAGTGTGAGAACAGAAACTGAAATTGGAGCCTCATCTGAAAATAGAGTGGACGAGCCTGAAAACTCTTCTTTTGAAGACTGTTTAACTGACATTGAGGCATCTAACCAAAGGAAATGTTTGTGTAAAAGTGAGGAATCAGTTCCTCCTCACTTAACTGTCAATTATAGAACTAATGAGAAAGCTTGTACTTCATATGCCAATCAGTTAATATCAGACTCAGTTTCTGCAAATATGAGGTCCTATGTGGATGTTGCTAATGGCATTGACAATATGATGGACAAGGATGAGTCTCGGATTTGTGCAGGCGTTAGAGATTCAAGTGTTTCATCTTCTGAAGAGTTTGGAGATTCTTTCTCAGATGAGGTGTCTATTGAAAATCATGTGAGTGAAGGGATGTTCATTGAAAGTTCTGATTCTTGTTCTAGTTATGTTCTTTCTGATTCAGCAGTAACTTCTCAGTCACCAAGAGATGATACCATTCAAGAGACCACACCTCCAGGTCTAGGTACTTTTGTGTCAGATAGGGAACAAGGCCAGGGAAGTTCAAGTTTATTTCAGGTTGATATGGTGAGTACCTCTTCCAGCACTTCTAGTAGCTCCCCTGAAATAAATAATCATGAAGCAAGGAGAAATGGTAGAAGAGTGTTCTGGGATGCTTTTTCAAGACGCAGATTTGGAATGCATATTGATCCCCACACATTTGGTCCCTTGGCCGATGATACAGATAGTACCAGATCTCATGGAAGATGGCTTCTTGATTTTAATGGTGATTTCTTCAGTAACAGGGTTGGGCATGATTCTGGGCACGTGGGAAGCAGAAGTCATAGCATGAATGAACAATTTTGGCATTCAGGATCAGAGGTGATCTTTTAAATACCTTTTTGTCTAGTGGGATTAAAGCTTGCAATTGTTGTTGTTCGTCTAGTGGCTATTTTTTTAACACTTCTAAAGTGAATCTTTATTCTTCTGTCTGATGCACATATTTGTACACTTACAGAGTAGCTCTGCATGCTGTCTTTCTTCCTTAACTAAGCTGGCATTGTTATCATACTCTATATTTGGTATAATTTTCTTGCTAGGTAACTTTTTGTACCTTGGGCCTTTGAGGTGTGCATATTGTTTGAATGGAGGAACATTTCTTTAGCCGTAGGAATTTCTTACAATCAATAATGTTTACAATACTATTTATAAATTGGAAGACAAAAGGGTTATATTGCCTTCACTATATCTATTTTATTTTCTGGGGTTATTTTACCAATTCGCAAAATTTTCTACAGGCCTGGGGAAGATTCCATAGTAGCCTTGAAAGGGTTAACCGTCAAACAAATATTTGTCCAGCAGGGCTTCACCCTAGTGGCACCTGCTCATGTGAGTCAATCGTGACAGCTGAGGAATCTGGTACTCGTGCAAGTATTTCACGAATTGTTTTGCTAGCTGAAGCATTATTTGAGGTAAATTCCCCTGGATTAACATACATGCTTTACTTAGTTTGTGCCAAGTTCCCATTTATTTGTGCTAGTTATCTACTGTCCCAGACAAGGTGTCGTGATTTGCTAGATCAATTTTCAGGCATTTGCATTGTTGAGTTTGTTCCTTGCAATGGCCTTGCTGAATTCACACTATGAAGTTGATATTTTATTTTTTAAAATTTGTCTATGTGCCTTAAGCAGGTGGTACCAGTTGAATGTGATATTCTACCTTCAATTTGTGCTCGTTTGCGTTAATTTTCCTTCTGTTTATGGTAAAGGGCCTAGTAGTTATTTAGCATTCGATATGGTCATGCTCTGTGAAGACTTGCAAAAAATGAATTTTTTTAAAGAGATGAAATGGATTTAATACGTTAAGAATGATTGTGTTTACTTTTGAATGAAGGAAAAAATAAAATTAGAATGGACATAATTTGTTCAATTTCAATATTTACCACCGCCAACTAGTCATTTGGGAGTATGAAATTACCAGTATTACTGATTTTGTCACTTAATTTAGGGAAATACTATATAAAATTACCTATATATTTTCTAGTTTCTTAAGTTTTATTCTCTTCTTGGATTTCACAGATTTGGATGTACAATCTAAATCATTGATATTTCATTCTATTCTGAATTTCTGTGAAAAAGTTTTATGTAGGTCTTGGTTGTACATTATCCAATTCAGTCACCATTTAACAGTTCATTTTAGCTGCCTTTGCCTTCTGTCCCCCTTTTGGGGGGGAGGAGGTGGTGTTTAATAAAATGGAGAAAATTGAGAACCATAAAATAAGATTATTTGGGAAAAGATAAAGTATTGAATGAAAGGAACTGCTTTGATTGATCATTTAAGTAGTTTTTTACTTACGTAAATCTTGAAGGAAAAGAATTATGCAAGAAAAAATGAACTAAATATGGTTAATTTTTCATTTTGTTTCAGTTTGCTAGGGTATTTATGTTATGTTGGAGATTACCAAAATAATAATGGTGATGATAATTAATAATAATATGATAATAAAAATGGAATGATAATAATATTGAAGTTATATGCATATTTTCTAAGAAATACGGGTATGAACATGGGACCAAGACACCCTGACGTAGCAACTCCTGAAACAGTTTGGGCATGCCACAAGGATATAAAATACAAAAATGTACCCATTCTGTATATATAGATGACATAATTACTATTTCTTTAGTTTTTAACATCAAAGATAAATTTATGATTGGATGAAAGATGATAGGAATTATTTTTTGTATTATATGTTTGGAAAGAAGTATACACAATAATTAATATCTATTGAATTGTTAACTGCCATCTGATCTAAAAAACTTAAGTTGTTAGACAGAAGATTAAACTTTGTCTTTTAGACTATTATTTTACTCTTATCACGCCCCCCATGTATAGCCAAGCTTCACTAATAACTAGTCCAACACTTGCAACAATTTAAATTATTGGTTGGCAACGAGGTTTGAACTGAGGACCTTTGCTTCTTCTGATATCATGTTGAATTGTTAACCCCCATTTGATATAAAAGTTTAAACCGTTAGATAGAGGGTTAATTTTATCCTTTATACTATTATTTTACTCTCAACAATATCCATTTCAGAAATCCCTATTCTTAACAAGCAGAAAGTTTGGGGCTCCAGAATTCTTGAAATTAAACAGTTTTGAGGAAGGTTTAATAGATACAAATATATGAAAAATAATTCCTATCATCCATGTAGTAGATAATTCCTATTTAGGAATCCCTATTCATTTTTTTTTTAATTTTATAATGTAGGTCTAATTTTTTCAAGTGATATTATCAATATCCATGTAGTCAACCTGAACTACTCTTACAAAACACCAGGTGTTGTGAATGAGGCAGCTATCCTAGCTTTGCTTAATTCTCTTCCTAGTATATCAGTTGTTGCATTTAACCCATCCAAACATGAACTGACTGGGCAACAAGTTGATATGCTTAAAGGATCAATAGAACCAAACTTCGTATCTTGCTTTTTATTTCTTTTTGGCAAGTAGCAGCTCTTTAGCTGTCTCACAATGTGACAAGAGGTGATTCCAATTCCATGTTCCTTAAGATAGACTAACTAGTCCTAGAAGCAATTAGGAAGCTTTTTGATCCTTAAGGATAAGGCCAGGACCTTGACCTCTTAGAATTGGAGGCAAGGGTTCACCTTGACCTCTTAAGAACCATCTAGACTCAAAAGTTGGATTTGTTCCTACATTTCTAGTACCTGGTAAAAAGACTTTAAGGCAACCTAATTTTTCACCAAATCCCTCTTGGATTTGTGGGTAGTAGTTCATGCTGTTTTATTTCACCAGGCTGAATACAAATAAATATGATTCATGTTACGTGTTGGCTGCATTTGTACGAAGCGTGACCAGATTGTGAGACGAAAACTAAGTAATTTGGCCAAGTTCAAGCAGTTTAATGTTTTTTTATGCTTTTATTTATAATCTTCTATTCCTTTAAATGCTTAGTCCTGGCTAGAGGGACAGGATTCTTAATATCCTATAGCCAATGATAAAAAAATTCACCCCAGTACCATGTTTTAGTTTGCTTGGAGATAGGGAGAAAAAAAGTATTGCCAACCTAAATAATATACAAGACAAATAACTAAATAGCCGAAAAAGGCATGAAGTTTATACATCCCTTTACCATATAAAATACAAATTTTAATTTAGAAATATGTTAAATAAGAATCAAGAGTTAGCAAAATTAATGTGTTTCATACAATCCTAATTGGGTATTTCAGCAAAATGTGTCGCATGACTTCTTTGCTTAATAATGTTTGTAGCTCTGGTGAATATTAAATTAACATTTTTTACACAACTAGCACCAGATTTGGAATTTTTACCATGGTAGCATCGGATGTTATTCTGGCCTGGGCAGACCCCCCAATTCTAACTGGCAAGTCTCTCTAGCTTCTCTTTGCAAGCACTTATCAAATTTTGCAAGTGTTTGGCATGGAAAAGGGAAACCCCCCCCCCCCCCAAATTTAATTTGTGGGTTTGCTTTGGCTTGCAAAAATTGATTCCTTTTAGACTTGACAATTTAGCGGGTCTCTCTTGGCCAAGCTTAAAAGCCATCCAATGCTACTTTAATAAAAATAACAAATCAGATGCTAGTTCCATAAAAACACAATAAAGTAACACTAATTTAATAAACAAAAAATCCAACATTCAATAAGCAAGTTCCCTATTCTAGTGTGTTGTCTCGTGAAAATAAATATTGACCTGCTTAGAACTATATGAATGCTCTGAGATTTAGCTGCAAGTTGGTTACATCAAACTATTTTGTTTTCTCTGTTATGTTGCTGCTTATATGTGCAATGTTGCTCTTCATGCAGCTACAATATTTTCCTCCTTTCACCAGTTGTAACCATTCAAGATAATATGTGATACCCTGTATTTAAGGGGTGAAGGAGAACTTATGGACCAAATGTCATTCTAAAAAGAAAATTCTTCTTTTGTTAGGGCCCAGGAGTAATATATTTAAGTAGTGTAGTTTATGTAGCTCTACTTTGTAATAATATGCAATTTGCAGGTGCTAGATGAAATTCATCATCAACCGGTGCCACTTTCCTTATCTGTGGTGTCACTCCCAGCTCAGGAGGCAGTTGTTGATTCTTTTCCTGTTAAGCATTATAGAGTGCCTGACACAAGTGATAGTGGAGATGATGCTGCACAGTAAGTTGCTTATCACATTCCCGCTTCATGACTGTAGGATTAATTAATTATATAAACAACAAGAATTTTTATGAAGTGCTTGAAATTTTATTGGGTTGTTTATAGCATTAATCTCTTAGTAACTAATCATCGGCAGCTTATGGTACCATAATCACTGTGCCACCTTGGAAATATGGTAGCCATTTGGGCACTTCATGTTGAGTTTTTGCTTTATTTACTTACTAGGATTTAACAAGTACATTTACAGGTGTTACATATGCCTGAGTGAGTATGAAGAAGGGGATAAAATACGGGTTCTTCCTTGCCACCACGAGTTCCACATGTCTTGTGTTGATAAATGGCTGAAAGAAATCCATGGGTAATATGTCTATGATGCTGCTTCCTTTCTGGATCACATGTCTTTTCGACAACAAATATGTATATATTCTGTTTCTCTGCTGGTTCTTCTCAGGGTGTGCCCACTCTGCCGAGGGGATGTTAGCGAGGGATTCACAAATGGCTCTGTCTCCAACTCAGGAGCACCTTCTTCTGATTAAAGGCTCCTCCGGTACTTGTATGTAAGGCAGTTTCTGTAGGAATTTTTTTCACTTCTTCACATGTCATGTGTTGATAAATGGCTGAAAGAAATCCATGGGTAATATGTCAATGATGTTGCTTCCTTTCTGTATCACATGTCTTTTCGACAACAAGTACCTATATATTCTGTTTCTCTGCTGGTTCTTCTCAGGGTGTGCCCACTCTGCCGAGGGGATGTTAGCGAGGGATTCACAAATGGCTGTGTCTCCAACTCAGGAGCACCTTCTTTTGATTAAAGGCTCCTCCGGTACTTGTATGTAAGGCAGTTTCAATAGGAATTTTTTTTCACTTCTTCACAAATATATCTATATTCTTATCTCCAAATTCGTGTTGGAGCCCCATCCCCCCGCCCCCCCAACCCACAGTATGTAAGGCAGTTTATACCACTTACCACTCCTGTATCAACTTCTATAATGTTAAAAGGAAAGATATTTAGCTGTTTTACCACTAGTTATCTTCATTTCGCAACAGATAAATTTATTCAACTGAATTTGTTGAAGTTTAATGGGATCCAGCTACGAGCAAACACAGAAACATCATACAAAGTTACAATTTGTTTTTAGTTTGCTCTTTTACGGCATGATGAAGACAGTTTAAGTGCAGCATATTACAATAACTGCTAATCGCGCCTTATGTAACATTGTTCTTCTTAATATTGGGTTTGTCTATGTCTTTGCTGCCAGAAAGTTAAATGGTTTGAAGTTCTGTTTAAACCTTAAGTTCCCAGTTTACTTCAGGAAAACAATGATCTTTTTTCCTTTCTAACCATAACTCTTTAACTGATCAGGGAGAATAAGAATAGGAATTTTATATATCAGTCAAGCAGGAATACAACTAATAAGAAGAGGACCTCTGTTTGAAGAACAATGTTCTTCATAGGTAAATAGGGAGCATTCTCATCTAATTTGGCGTGGAAGAACCAAGCTTTGCAGACCAGAAGGGATTCTGGTCTTGGAGAAATGCTGCTTCAGAGCTCTGCTTCAACCCACTGTAAGTATGGTCATCCTTCATCGTGCCATATTTTCCTTGCCGATGAGAAGCAAAATGATTTGGGTGACTATTTTCTTCATCGTCAAATTTTGCCCATCTTCTTGAGCTGTTCTGCTTTCGCAGACTTCCCATTTCTCCGACATGTTCCTTAAATTCTTTTCTCACCACGTCCAGCACGATGTCACCATATCGATCACACCATGACCTAAACTCCGAAGGAAAAACAAGAATTGTAGCAGCATGAACAGAGGAAACAATGTTGATTTTCAAAGTAAGAATGTTGGCTCACTTGGGAAAGAAGTTTTTCAGGTCAGCCTTGTCAACTGGGAGCCTGGTTGAAATAGCTTCAATTTGATCGTTTCTGATAAGAAATAAATCACACACAAAATAAATCTATGAGCAAACATGAACTGTCAAGATGAGTGTTCAACCGAAGAGCTTACGAGAACTGAAGATTAGGGTTTTTAGCATTCAGCTCAATCTGGATTCGCGACAGCTCCTTCTTTATCTTCTCTCCCAAAACCTTATCAATGAAGAAGTCCGATGGTGAGCCATTGGAATGCAAGTTTTTCTTGATGTGTTTAGTGTTAGGCCCCTCTCCAATGGCATTATCAACAAGCTTGAATGCCTCATCGTCTGATCTTTCAGCAAGAGGCAGAGGAGCTGTTTCATCCTCTGGATCACTTCTCTTGCACTTCTTGAACCCATCAAATCCCCAGTTTTTCTTCGCCACTTTGGACAGATTTTCTTCAGAACTCTGCCCCAGATTACTACTTTCATGTCCATCTCTTTGCTCCCTCTGAAACAGATTCCTGAACGGCTTCCTCTTCGCCTTTTCCCCCTCACTCCTGCTCCCTACCTCCGTCGACCCCAGTGGCAAGCTCTCTGCCATGAGAATAGACCGGGTTTCACTCTCTCTCTCCATCAGATGACTATCCCAGAAGGGGTTTTCCCTGGAGAAACAGACTTCGGGATCGATCAAAGCCTTGTTTTCCTTCCCTTTGACAGTTCTATCTGACGATGATGTGAAGCCAAACATCGATGCTGCTCCTTTGATCTGCTTCATGGCTGAACTGGGCTTCGATTTGGTTTTTGAGCTTGAGCTCTCTCGAGTAAGCATCCGTTGCTCATCCTTCAAGTCGATAACTGACCACTCTTCCTCTGAACTCTGTTTTGGCGCTGCAACTACAACATCTCTTGCCTCAATCTCAGCTCCCTGAACTGCAAGTCTCTGTAACAAAGGCCTCTTGGACGAGTGGTACTCTTCCTCTGATATACAATTTGCATATAGCAATTCCTGCAACGAAAAAAAACCAAAAGATTGAGTCTAATTTTGACTTTACAAGCATCTAACAATCGTCATTTTCAGAACTTAAAGCTGCAACCAAAGATTTCCCAATTTTTAGTTTCAAAAACAAGCCAAATTATACAATGAAATCAGGTACTCATCAGAGAATCACCTGCAAAGAAAGCAATCTATTGATGATGAACAAAGAATAGCTTTTGGTACCACTTGTTAGGATTGGTTGGGATATAATTGTACACAAAAATCATAATAAAACAAAACACAAAATTTTACGTGATTCGCCCTTAATGTTTGTGCTTGAATTTCCAAAATAATCCACTGTGTTTTTGTTAGAAAACCACTCTAAAATATTCATTCAATACAATCTTAGTTTCCACAACAATGAAATAGTTCACTGTGTTTTTGTTAGAAAAAAAAAAACCTATAAAATCTTTATTCAACACAATTTTTGCATGGACAAACTAGAAACCATCTCACTTCACACATTTAAATTTGACAAGTCATCTCCCTAGAAGATTATTTCTGTTCAAGCAGTAACAGCAAGTGCTCACTTAAATCAGTCAAATTGTTTCACAAAATCAATCAATTATACCCATTCCGGAAATTCGCCATGGTATTCAGATTATTAACCCACTATACATTGACAGAATGATCCAATCAATGAGCTAAAATGATGATAATAATAATAATACAACTATCAAACGAGCAGCAGCAAGCTGAGCTAATTTTTTCCATCATTTTCACCGATCGATTCCAATTAAGGAGAAATTTAAATACCCACCTGCAAGAAGACCAACTTATCTCTGAGAATCAGAGACTGTTCATGCTCGGCCGGCGAGGCAACCAGAGTGTCGAGAAGGTGGCACCGGAAAGCCGAGACCTCCTCCTCAGGCAAGATTCCCTCCTTGCAAAGACCCATCAGCTTGAAGATCTGGTGAAACGAATCCTGCTGCCACTTCAGGTTGTCGGACTGTTGCTTCGATAGCCGCTGCTCCGCCGCCACGATGGCCGGCAGCCGCCGCTTCTTGAAGGAGAAGGGGATGATGGATTTGCAGAGGGTGGTGATGGAGTCATGGAGCGAAGTATAGTACGTCGGAGTGTATGAAGACGAACTGTACACCATTTTGATCGAATCCTTTTCAATTTGTTGCAAAAATAGATTCGATTCTTTCTGGTTTCTGATTTTCAGAGCTCTCTTCTGAATTGATTCGTGAGATCTCTAACTTTTTCTGTTTATATTGAGCTTTCTTTTTTCAAGAGTGATGGGAAGTCTTATTCACCCGTTTTTGAATTTTAGAGGTCTTGAAACGGTCACTTGGAACTAGCCGTTGAGGTCATAACGTTTAAACGGCGTCGTCTTCTCTCGTTGGGCTGTTTCTATTGGGCCCAAGTCCCAACTGCCTAGCTGGACTCCCGTGAAGCAAAACCAGGCCCCTTAGACTAGATTGAATTTTTTTTTTTTTCTGGTTTCTGTTTTTTTTTTTTTTCTTGTCTCTTTCTAACGTACAATATATATCCAGATATCTTCATTGTTTTTACTCTCTCTTTTTCAACTTTATTTTAATTTTGAGATTTAACTTAAAGTGAAAATTGAAATTTAATATTTTTAATATATTAAAGTACAACTATATATATATGTGTCATTTGTTTATAAATACTGTACATTATTATGAAAAGATTGATTAATATATTAATTCCACCTCAACTTAAATAATAATAATAATAATAAAATAGATAGTGGTCTCTAGCTACTCTCTTGAGAAATAAAACAAATGATCGACTTTAGATGATTGGAGAGAAAAAGAATACGTGTCAATGGGATTTGATAGACAAGATGACTAAGCAATTGAAATTTAAATCAATAGATGACAAGGTACGGTCACCCCATTATCCATGTTAGTGGGTGAGAGAAATGACATGCCGACTTTCGCAGTTAATGGATTTGTGATTCGTACATGCATTGCCCTTCTTTTTCCCCCTCCCCTCCCAATGTAGGATGAGGTTGCTAATGATTTTTCATATAAAATTTATCCACATTGCTAGTACATAATATGGTTTACCAAATTGGCTTATAATTATGGAAATATTTTTTATATTATGATCGGTAATGATGATGATTTGGGTATCCATACAAGTGAGCATTTTTTGTACCAAGAGAGTCAGAAAATTATTAAGGAAAAAAAAAATAGCACCCCCAGATAATATTGCACATTATCTGATTTACAGAGTTTAGAAACAAAAAATACATTGGCATGTGTTTTTTGTTTTTTATTTTAACGTGGCCATCAGCGAAGTGGCATGCTAAAAGCCAAGCAGCTTTGGGCCCAGTGGGGGAGAAAGTTGGATCATTGAGCAAATATACAAATTCATGTGGGCACCTGGAACTGATAGATGGTGATTGCAGCTCCAATACACATCACTTACTTCTTCTCCTCATTATCATCAACAGCCGTCAGCCCCTCAGTGATCAGCCATCATCATATGCATATGACAAGAAATTGCAGGTCTTGTGTTTAATTAATTACATGCTTAAGGATATTACGTAAGTGTCTAATTAAGGAGCATTATATATATATTGGGGCATCATGAGTTAATTTTGTTCAATAATTTGATATTATTTCATTGTTTATGCTAGCTACTTTATATTTTGTTGTAAATAATCTTCAAACAAGTTATTACTTATATAGTAGCGTCAGTGTGTCTGTCATCGCCTATTTTACTCTTAAATTCAATTTAAATATGATAGGCCGCCACCTAAACCACCAACTGCAGGTGTTTTCTTCTATTTTACTCTTGTATATATCCGTTTATCTAAAAAATAAAATATAATTAATACCTTACATTCTGAACGATATCATTAATTTCTGCATCATTCTCAGAAGAAAAAGGTACAGTATTTAGATTTGTTCTATATATGTTTGATTGTTTTCCACTCAACCTGGAGATTTTTACACATCTGTCTGCTCATCCCAAATTTTCATCAGTTCCGTCCATTATTGGACAAACAACAGTAGACGCTATGAGCAAACAGCCAATGAAAGTCTAGGTGTGGATGAATTTCACCCACGTATCATCATCAGATTCTACCAAATATATATATGGCCAGGAATTAGGGTAAGAGCATTACTTGAAATAATTTGTGTCCCCTTTTCATTTCAGGGTAGTTATACTTAATTTTAATGCCCAAGAATTGAGTGAAAACATACAACTCTTAGTAGACATTATCCTTCAAAATTGGGCTATATATAAAGTGATCACTATATTAGACATGAGCTAATTTGACCTATAAATTATAGAATAATGATATTTGTGGAGATCAAATTGAATTCGTTATCATTTTTCTAAATTATCTTCGAAATTGGAGGGGATTATGCATTTCTCACAAAAACAAAAAGAAATAGTTATTTCTCGATCGACTCCTAATTTTTATTTTTATTTTCTTTTTACTAAGTTGGAGTGCATGATGATTAAGACTTGATACGAAGGTGTTGCTTAGTCAAAGGCACAGAGAAAATTGCCAACAACATGGAAATTACATGATTTTCATGCAAACAATATTTTTGATGGAAGCAAATTTTGGAGCGGATCGTTTTAGTTCAAGATCCCCATTCTGCAACAAGGGCAGTGGGAATTGTTCTGCAGCCATGGGAGGAGACACCTGGAGTGGAACCTGTGGGGACAAGGGAGGTTGACAAGGCTCTCACCAGCCTTGAATGCCTCCAAGCAGATGGCACACTCGTCTAAATATTGGTTTATTGCGGCTAATTTCCAGCCCAGCTGCTTTGCCCAGCTCATCAACTTCCTTGGCTTGCTGCTTTTCTTCTTGTTCACTGATCCAAACACCTCCACCTGCAAAGCCCTTGCCACCATTGTTCTCGACTCTATCCACTTCAAGCTCTCCTGGCTTAATTATTATTAATTGGGAACACAAAGTAAGTAACTAATTATAGGAACCATGCATCAGCGTCATCCACTTTGCATTTCAGAAATATCAGGTTGCTCACACACACTTCACAGGCAGGAAAATCATCTGTTCTTTTGGGTGAAAATTTTCTAAGAAAAACCCGCCAGATTAACTATCAAAAGTTCTAACCATATCATTTTATGGACTTCCATTAATAACCCCAGTACGGCAAATTTCTTTTTTTTTTTTCCCTTTATTTATATACCTTTTGGCATCCGATTTTCTTTGCGTTCTCAGCCTCTCATCTAACCTCTCCTTGGCTTCTCTAGCCACACATCCCAGCTTGTGGTCATCTTGATAGGCCTGTTTGGGTGTGCTGCTCCTTTGCTGTTTAGTTTGTGAAAATCAAACCCACTTTAGTGACATTTCGCGGGGTTCAAGAATTGCCAAACAAGGACTACTCCACAAGAAAAACAGCGTAACTTAATTGCTTTAAGAAAGCAAAGTCAAGTTCTTCTGTAACTTCAATGGCTAGGGCCGTGTTGTTTTAAAAATTTTATTTAGGGAAAAAAAGAAAGAAAGAAATAGTACCAGAGAGCTTGAGGAGAGATGGGATTCATGGCTGCTAGCGTAGAGGCAAAATGACGACCGCCTCGTGCAGCCGTGCCCCGCCGTGCCCGGAGAGTCCGACCACCCTCCGCTCTGGTGGAACCGCCGCCTTCTGGCACACTCCACTCCGGGGAGCATTCCGGCCATTGGAAACCACAAAAATTCAAAGAACAAAGACGACCTATATATGTATATATATAGATATATGGATAGATATTTATGAATCTATGTGAGCTTCATATCTCTATGATCGATCTCATGCAGAATTCTATGTTTTCTGATTCTAGTACCTTAATTTGTTCTTGAATCTGGGTCATGACGAGAGGAATAAAGAGGAGAGGAGAGGATAGGAGAAATAGCAGCGACAAAGTGATGGAATCCAAAGAAAATGTGAGAATGGCATGGCATTTAATTATAATTAGGCATAATTGGAGTATTGGGAGACAAATGGGGGGACCATGCCACTGATGATTGAGATGCAGTTTCCTTCCATCGTTGTCATATATTCATTCATTTATTCATTTCTCTCTCTACGTCCATAACTTTCTCTCTCTAACAATTATTTGCAGATAATATACGTGGAAAGAAAAGGCCAAATTAAATTAATCACATAAAAGGGAAACATCAAATTAAGGATGACAACTTACCACATGATCATGATCCAAATCTACCTTCCTCCTCAGATTATTTTATGAGATCATCATGAAATCATGTGTGTGCATGTGTTACTAATAGCTTGTTGTCTTTATATAAGTTTTAAGATTTAATATTTAAATTTAATGAATGGGATTACAGTCGAATCAAAGTTGAATCGACTTTCGCTGAACTCAAGAGTTAATTTTTAGATTAAAACTTGAACTTGAATTTGACTCAAGACTTAAAACTCAACTCTAGCTCAAGCTCGATTCATGAAAAGTGAGCTCAACCTTAACTCAAGTTTGAGCTCTCCAACGAATTTGCTCTAGTCAAAATTTGTTATTTTGATTAAATTTAATTTTTTATTTTATTTTATTATATATACATATATTATATTATGTTAATCGAATCTATTAATATTTACGAGTTTCTAATCGAATATGTTCATAAATTTTAATGAGTCAAATTTTACTGAATTCAATTTTAACTCTTCTACAAATCAAGTTTCAAAATTTGTTTCAATTTTGACTCATTTATGTTAACGAACGAACTCAAACAAGTTTTTATTGAGTTAAACATCAAATCACTTAAAAACAATTTGGCTCGTTTATGGCTATATTAATAAATTTTAAATTCAAGCTCGACTCATTTACGGTTATATTAATAAATTTTAAATTCATTTTTTAAGCCTTATGTAATTGTCCTTATTAGTAATTGCACTCACAAGGTAAAAGGACTAATAAAAGTAGTCAAAAGCATGGACGGTCATTGTGTATAAATAAACCAGATAATGCTTTACACATGTGGCTAGAGACCACTCGACATGTCAAAGTGGTCAAACTAACTTTTAGCCTACTGGAACAACCTGCCCTTTTATTCTTTTAAAAAAATGCTTAATTTAAAAAAAATATTTATAATAATTTTAAAATGCAAAATTTTGCAAAACATAAATAAAAATTATATCAAACATATTTATATTTATTTAAAAAATTTAAATATTATGCAAGAAAACATAAAATGAACAACATGGGTCATATAATAGTCTAATTTCGAAAAAGATTTCAATTCTAACTTAGAATTTCTAAGCAACAAAAGATAAATAAACTTATTGTGTATTGAACTTATTAATTTTTCCTGATCTATTATTTTTTAAAAAAAAATTAACTTTCTTTTAATTTAAAAAGAATAATATGAGTCACATCTCAAGTTAGACGAATTAAGTTATCCTACTTAAACTAGTTATGCTAGGTCAAGTTAAACCTACGTACCCATCTAATATCAATACTATGTGATTGTATTAAAATAGGTTGGTCAATATAATACAATTATGAAGTGGAGTCAATTTACAAGTAGATAAACTCATTTGACATCTTTATATAGGTTATGATTAAATTTAATTTCTTCTACCTATAAAACTTCATTTATAACCATCTTACTCTTTTTTAAAAAAGAAAAAGAAATTATATATATGTGTTGTACGGATAATTATATTTAATTCTTTAAATAGAGTAAAACAATCTTGGGAGACTACTAAATAATATATGGGTTACAAAAATATCTTAAAGCATAGAACTATAAATAAATAACAATAATTAATAAATTAAAAATTATATAATTCAAGAATAGGCATGGACAAATCAATTATTCTTGTTGGCCAACAATGAGTCTACGAGAGCATGGGTGAATGACAGAATGAGGGAACATAATAAATAAATAATAAAATCGATTGAAGAATATGATATATTATATTATATGGACCTGACCCAATCCGACCTAAAACCTCCACCAGCCATCCAGCCCAATCTCAGCCTGTAGCGATCATCATTATTGTTTGTCCGTTAGGGCATGATCACCGAAGAGAAAAGTGAATTGGGAGATTAAATTTTTTTCAATTTTAATAAATATTTTTGATTAATAATTTTATTAAAAAATATATATTTAATAAATATAATAAATTATATTTAAAATTAATAATAAATATAAATCACAAAATATAACAAAAATAAATACAATAAGATACAACACAATTTATACTAGTTCGATGTCTTCACACACACCTAATCAATTCTCACAAAGTCTAACCACCCTTGGAGTTCCACTAAAATAATTTCACAAAATTTTCACATTATCTCACCTTAGAAACTAAATACACACCTAAATTACAACGAGTTCTAGGCAACAACTACATTAAGATTTTCTTCCTACCTTACCTTGGAAACTAGATTTACCAAGATTTTAATGATTCTAGAAAACTTATACAATCTACAATGGTAATTTAAATATTATAAATAATTTGTCAATATTTGACAACAAACAAGCAATTAAGAATAAATTATACAAGGCAATAATATTTAAATAAATAAATAAATTTATAATTTTAAATGAAGAAATTTGGATTTGTCGTAGAAAACTTGAAGAACTTTTCTCCTCTTACTTGTGGCTCTTCAGTGGATGTGCAATACTATTTCGAGAATCTTGGATTACTTTGATGCTTTGTTTGAGAGTTTTCGGGTGCTTTGGATATGCAGTGAAAGCACTTGGATGCTCAAAAAATGAGTTTGGGAAGTATTTATAGACATTTTGGGCACTTTTTTAACGATAAATAATGACCGTTATAGCAGAAAAACTTAGTATAATTTAAAATTAATATGTACACTCAAATACTCAAGAGTGTTTGTAGATCAGCTGGCAAGAGAAAACTTGGATAAATAGGAGATCTTGGGTTCAAACCCAATCACATCTAGTTGTTAAAATATTTTTTAGATTACACATATGATATAAAAATATTATATAAATTAATTTAAAATATATTTTAAAAATATTTTTAACAAAAAATAATATTTTTGATAATGCATATGCTATGAAAATATCACATGCCAATATATGTTCTTTTTAGCCTATCGAGATCCTGCCAACATAATTCCTTATTTCATCATTAGAGTGTTTTTGTAGGTGTCGCCCACCTCCTATTCCGGTCACCAGAGTCAACTCGGACGTCCAAAAACCTCCCATTTGACAACCCTTTAGGCCTAAAGGAAGAATATATATACTCAAAACATGCAAGATCCGAGAACATGCAAGATCCGACAAGATGCTGTCACCAGATCTCATGGACTAGCTGAACAACTAAGATGCATCAGGCATCGCATATTTGTTATGAGAATCTCTCATTATTCTTTTAAATCATTCCCAAGATAACACTTAATTAAGATTTATTATATACTTATTTGAACAGTGAATTCCCTTGAGCAATGAAAGATGTTTGTTAGGAGAGATTGTTAACATCATGTGACTTAATCTATTTAATGTGAAATAATGATTGGACACCGAACAATTGAAGCTAGACTAGAAGATAAAGATGTCAAGACGAGACCTCCCATCATCTGACCCAATTTAAAAGGCCCGCATAACACCATGGTGTACTCATCATGTATCCATAATTATGGAATTAATTGAATGATTGACGCATACTTTTCGTTACAATATTAAAATAAATAAAATGGCTAGGCCGATCGATTAGCCCATAACATGCAAGGGAGCCAGGGCCCATGATGTGTATTCTATTTGGGCCATAATGTTCTGATCTTTCAAGCCCAGTCCTAAAATTTGAAAAATTAGGTCTCGATACCCGTGATTACTGTATTTGTATGGATTTATTTATTTATACAGCCGTTTTATGATTACGAAATATTTTAATTAATAATATCGTGACTATCATCAGTGAATTATTATATGATTTCAATAGTCCTAAGCTTTCACGTGGCGGCAGAAAAAGGCATCTATCGGTCAAAATCGAAATCAACCTTCCTGCATGTACCTGTAATCATGTCACCGAGAGAAACTTTTAACCTTCCAGTCTGACTCATTAATTTTGACTATAAGAGCATCATCTCCAATGTTGGACACTTGGACACCAAATATGGTGTCCAACAGTAGATTAGACCAAATATCTTAACACCATTTTGATATTATCTCCGATGTTGAACACCTAAAAAAAAATCTTTAAAGAATATTCTATAAATAAGTATTTAATAAATATTAATAGTATAATATAATTAAAAATAATTAATCATATTTTATAAAAAATTAAAAATTATAGTCATAATTTTTTTAATTTTTTCTCAAAATATGTTGTTCTAATTAATTTTTTTGTATTTTTATCATGTATTTTTAATTTAAGTTAATGAAAAAATTGTTGCTTTTCATTATATTATTGAATTTTTACATTAAAAATATTTTTTTCGTATTAAGTAATTATTAAAATACAAAAATTCATATACATAAACAAAAATATTTCATTTTATATTAACATGGTATTTATAAAATATATTAAATATTTTAAAATATATTCAATATTGTACTCATTTTATAGATCTTAATAAAATATTTTCATCGGTATATTTTTTTTATAATAATCTAATTTATATTTTTAATTATTAATTAAAATATACAAATGTAATAAAAGTGATAAAGGATATAAAAGGAATAACTTATTTTAAAGTTATACAAAGAAGAGTAAAATTGGAAATAAAATAAAAAAAAAAATTTGGTATTGATGAATAGTGTAACACCAAATTTGGTGTTACACTATTCACTCAACACTAAATTTTATTATGAAAAATTGTGCCAACACCAATTTGGTATATACGTTGGAGCAGTTTTCAGCGCCAATTTAGAGTTGGCGTTGCAATTGACACTCCATTGGAGCTGCTCTAAGCACCATTTGACTCACTTACTCTTCGCCCACAATATATTAATTGATAATTGTATATATTCTCATCTTTCCACATGTACAACATAAAAATATAAAAAATATTTATACACTTTTTGAGTATAGTTTTATTATTATTTAATTTGAATTAATAATATTAAACCCTAAAATATCTAATATACTATTTTCTTAATTTTAACAATTGTTATATAGAATTGGTTAGACTTATGTGACGTGACATATGAGGAAAACGCCACTGAAATATCTCGATTTTCGTGAAGAATTTATGAGCTGTTTGATTGGTTAAGAATAGAAAATGAGTGACCACATGAGAATCGACAAAAATATACCTCGTCATTACTACAAGCCGTGTGTTACTTGTGTGTCATATTTGTACCATTGAAATAATATATATACAATTAAGTGAATATATGGTATTTAAGTTAAACAATCAAATAAATAATATATCAGTGTTAATTTAATGAATTGTAAGTTTGATTCTCATCTTATATAAAAATTAAAAATTTAATCTGTAATTTATCTTCTCTAATATAATCGAAGGCACGAATACTAAAAGCCGCACAAAAATAATCATTCCAAAAATACATAATTATTTAAGAAAAAAATATAACCACATACTTAATTAGTCCTAAACGAAGCAAAAGCTATATTTATCAACAAAAAAAAAATGTAAAAATCAATTGATCCATAACTTAAAGGAAATCAAGTTTATCTTTGAATCATAGAAGCAAAGTAAATTTTAATTTTTAAAATTAAGAACAAAAATATAGTATTTGAAAATTTAATCAAAAATTATATTTACGAAGAAAAATGAAAAACATTTAATCAAAAATCATATTTATTAAGAAAAAATTTAATTAAATCTTTGGAAATTACTTTGTTTCTACTATTCAAAGATAAATTCAATAGTTACGGATTAATTAATTTTTTTACTTTTATAAACAATGAATTTAAATTTATATAAATTATATAAAACTCTCCTCAACTCCTGTATTTGAAGTCATGTGCAACTTATCTCTATGTACTTTTGATTGCATCAAAAGACTCCCTTACACTTTGAAAATATTACAATCAACCACCGTTTGAAATATAAATTTTTGTGTTGGTCAACTAATACACTACAACAAATTTTGAATTAAGAGGCATTTAAAAATGCCTTAATATATAGTTTATTGGGGCATTTTAACTATTATGACACTAATAATAATGCTCTATGTAACTGTGCCCCAAAAACGTATTAAGGTACTTTCAAATGCCTTAAAAACAACTATAAATTTAAGTTTGTTACGACACTTAAAAATGTCTCAAAAATCACTATAAATTTATTTTTCATATCCCCCACAAGGCTTTCTCTTAATTCTAACTTACTTCTCCCTCGGCTCGAACCCTAAACCTTTCTTTCTTCTTGCACACGCGTGACCACCTAATCTGCACATCATCTTATTAATATATGAGCCTATGTTTATTTTATAGTATATCTAAGTTTCATTAGAATTATTCTATTGTGAGCACTTAAGATTTGTCTATTAGGGCACTTCATTAGAGTGTTTTGTTAGAATTATTTTAATAGGGCATTTCAAAAATTCCGCCCTATTAGATTTATCTATTAGGACACTTATATTTGTCTATTAAGGCATTTTATTGTTATGCCTCATTAGAATTGTTTTATTGGGGCATTTCTTTAAATTGTACCTTAAAATTATATTTTATAGGACACTTAATTGTTGTGCCTCATTAAAATTATTGTATTGGGACACTTTTTTAGATTGTGCCTTAAAATGGTATTTTAGAGGACACTTTCTAAAAAATGCCCTAAAAAATATGTATCAACAAATCATTTTTGTTATAGTGATAGATTGCATAAAATTCTATATAATAATAATAGATGATAGCTTACTACAATATTTTGAAAGTGTAAGAAAATTTTTTGATACAATGAAAAATACAAGAGATAAGTTACACATGATCTTAAGTATAAGGGAAGTTCATATAATTAACCCTTTAAATTTTATTTAGATTTGGGGACTCACTAGGGTTAGTGAAAACATTTGTTCACTTTTCTTTTATTTTTCTCTCTCAAATTATCAATTGACAAGATTTACTTCATTTAAGACTTAAGTTTAATATTTTTATTTTTAATTAATTCATAATAATAATAAAAATTATATGTAATTATTTAAGGTTAACTGAGATGTTGTAATAGTTTTTTAATAAAATTAATGTCAAAGAGAATTATTAATAAAATAAAACTAAAATTAAATAACCCCAAATTATAAATTTTTAAAAAGTTTAATAAACTTTGAACCCTTTTTATCATATTATATTATATAAAACACCACTATGCAATTGCTTGCTTTTTGTTGGCGTCCCGGCTGCGGCATGATGACGTCGGAGCCTTATCCTCTCAATGGAGAGGACGTGGCAAGTTGAGACAAAACGGTGATTGATTGGCAGCGAAAGAAGAACAAGAAACAAAACAAGAACAGATCCAACAGAACATTGGTAATGGTACGAGGGCAAGCCGCCCGTCCATGGTTTTCCCCGACACAAACCCACTCACCTTCAACTGATTTTACTTTTACCCATGTGCCCCGCACATGCATAGCACCACCGCATTATAAGCATAATATTTTTTATTTTTTGCAGAAATGGTAGATTCAGGACTCGATGAACGACCAAAATGGACTCTCCTTTCTAGGGGAACCCATTTCGGTCTACCATATTATATTATATTATTTTTTGCATAATATTTTTTATTTTTTTATTTAACATATACAAACATAGGATATATTTTAAACACTTACTAAATAGATATACAAACGGATAAAAATGAATGACTTATTGCTTGTGTTGTAAAAGTAATGCTGATAAAAGTAATATTTAATAAATAATAGTATTGTACTTATTAATTTTTAAAAATTAAAACTAGATAATAAATATTTTATTAATATATTGTAAATATATGAAATGGCTAAAAATAATAAAGAGATATTAATAGTTATTTTGAAAAGCAATATAATTATGAACAGAGCTTATTATAAGAATAAATAATTTACTAATGGTTGCAGATTTCATTAAAAGTTGTTGTATTTTTACAAAAAAAAAAACATGAGATATCTTACTTTTGCTTAAAATTAATTGAACTTACTTTTTAAAAAATAATAATTATGCTTTAAAATTATATCTAAAAAAAATAAATAATCAATGTAATTAAAAAGGGGAATCACGGGGAGAAGATGAGTTAATGCCCAATGGGTGGCAAAACTGGATTGATAAGCCGTGTTCCAAACGCGGCCTATCCATATGTCTATACAAGTAAGTATAAGCCATCCAAAACACGCTTACTTTAAGCGCCGGAACGGCTTCCCTATCCGTCTTTTCGTCACGCCCCCCAACCCACTCCTCTCTCTCTATAAATTTGTGCTGACTCTCGCTTTCCGTGAACCACCTTCGTTCTACCATGGAAGACGAACAGCGCAACTCGCAGTCACAGTCTCTCAAACACAAGCTCAAGCAAACCCTCTGCCTTTCCTGCTGCTTCCGCCACCACCACCACCACGACCGCGACTCCGATGAGCGGCCGGTGCTGCTGCGGGCGCCCTCGATCTGGCTCAAGTCGCGGGCCCAGGACCTGCCGGAGATACGAGACAAGTGCCGCCACCTAATCAACCGGATCGGCGGGCAACACCACCGCCGGTCCTCGTCCTCGGCCGATTTCAGGTACGATCCCCTTAGCTACTCCCTCAACTTCGACCAAGGCTTCGACGACTCTCTCCTCGACGAGGCTCCCCTCCGGAACTTCTCCTCTAGGGTTCCGGCTTCGGCGCCGGTGGCGGTGGTTCCGGAGGCCGACGGCGCGGCGAAGATGGCCGTTCCAAGGGTCGTCACGTGCGTCTAGCGCTTGGCCGCAGGGTTTGATGAGGTTGCGGTGGGTGATCTGGAGAAATTGCAAATTGGATATTGATAAGCGATGTTTGGCTCTAGCTCTGCGACTGTACTGTACCTGGATAGGATATTGTGGAGTTTTCCTCAATCTTGTTTTTGTGTTGTTTGGTTGGTTGGAAATTGAATTACCCATCCGTGTATATAATAAATTATGCAAATGCAAGTGAAGTGTTAAAAATTTAAAATGGATTCAACATTAAATCTGATGTAACTAATAACAAACACTATTTTGGGAATTTACTCGGTTGGATCGAAATTGAGAATTTGTTGATTTGGTCACAAATTAACTCCCAAATCCAATGCGGGTCTCTAGATGATGCTAGGAAATAATATTATTTATTAGTTTTGGATCTTCAACTATCTAGAAACTGGTATTTTTTAATAAAAAAATTCAATAATCTTATATTTTTTTTTAAAAAAATACTATTCCTAGTTATTACAGAAAATAATAATAATACCCAAATATTTAATTATAAGTATTAAAACTCCCATCCTTGAGTTATTTCTCTCTCCTGCTCCACATCAAGCCAACTACTACTAGGCCTACTGCAATAAATTCAACCTACCTCTCACACCGTGCTGCCAGCCCCAATCCGAAGTTAAATTGCAAGGCAGTTTTAGATAAAATTAGTAAAATTAACTTGTATTAATATATAATTAAAATAATTTTTAGATTAAGATATAAAATTTTTAAGATAAGATTGTGAAGTATTTTAAGATTTTTATCAAATTATTTGTTAAATTTTTTAAAATATATTAGAGAATATATGTGTTTTTTTTTTCTTAAATAATATTTTATTAATCAAGATATATATATAAAAAAAGGTAAGAGTATAGAAAGCATTTTAAATAAAATTAATTTTTATTATATTTGTTAAATTTATCTAATAATTTTTAAAAAAGAAGTTATGTGAGTTTTTGTAAAAAAAATTTTAGATAAATTTATCTCTTTCTCCTCTTCAGATAAAGTTTTATATTGGTTCTTACGAATAAAGGAAAATGATACATGTGTTCTTGCATTTTAAAAAATTTAACAAATGATTTTATAAAAAATTTGTAATATTTTTTAGTCTTGTTTTAATCATTTTATATTTCGATCAAAAAAATATTTTAACCTTAAATTTATACAATCATACTCATTTTAACAAATGTTACCTTATTTATAAAAATCAAGATAAATTTATCCGAAGTGGAGGAAAAGTAAACTTATCTAGAAAAATTCAAATAAGAAGTCATGTAACTTCTTTTCTAATGGGTTACCATATAAAATTAATAAATATAATAAAAAATATTTTTATTTAAAATATTTTTTATATCTTATTTTTTTAAATATTTTTTTTTGTTTACAAATACTATTTTAGCGAAACATTTACCACACACGTCAGCCCATTTCTAAATAAAGTTAGCTACATTTTTTCAAGAAATATAAGATTATAAATTTGACATTTTTTTATATACACCTCCTAATATGAATATTAAAAATTATTTCTTATTACATGTCGAAAAAAATAATTTCAAATTCTCAAATAAAGTTAACTACCTTGATGGAGATACCTAACTGAGGGCGGGGCAAGCAATTAATGGGATTAATCTTATTTAACAATTTTGGTTCATATAATATGGATGCCAATGAAAAAAAATATATATTGTAAGACTTTCTCAATAAATTGGAGTGATCATTAGAAGAATAAGGTAAAAAGGATGTGGGAAATATCTAGCAAGTACTTGAATTAATCCGAGTGTGGCCAAGTTTGGTGACTTTGATGTTACAAGCAAGAGGATACATGTTGGATATTAATTTGTGGGGTAGTCTTGGAATCTGGACAAAGTGAGTGGGGAAGCGACATTATTAGGAGAAGGGCTTATCCAACCTTGCTTTAATTTTCAATGTCTTGCCTAATTTATTCCTTCTTCTCTCTTTATTAAATTTCTTTATATTATTTCTTCTTAGGAATCCCTCCCCCATTATCATACTTAGTTTGGAACTTTGGATACTTGATGAAGAAACTGTTGCTTGTACTACACATTCATTTTCTTGGGTTGATGATCAAAAGAAAAATAATAATAATATTATTCTTCCAAAAATTTAAATGAATGGTTGTGATGAAGACGATGATGTTGAACAATCAATCAAGGAAAATAACATAATATTTTCAAAAATATATTTATACTTTTAATTTCAATTCTGCCCTTTTCTAATCTTACCTACCAACATCCCAAAGAGAGAGGGAAAAAAATAGTTTTAAGTGAAAAATATAGTTTTAGTGCCTAATTATCCCACTAATCAAGCTAATCATTCCACTTCTTTCACATGTAATAATCAAAATAAACCCCATAAACTAACAAATAACAATATAACTTAAGGAGATGGGTTTAAGGTTTTAGGAAATGGCCTGGTTTGAGTTTCGGTGTTTTAAGAAGTGATGGACAGCTAGTTAAAATAAATAATTAAATAATTCACTTAACTACATGATTAGTAATAAAATAAATGACTTGAAGATTTATTAAATTTTAGAATAATGTTAAAAATTATAATTAATAATAATATCATTAATTATATAACACATTAACTAATAATACCGACTCATAATATTATTTTAAATTTTAATAGGCCTCTCATGATTGCGCCTTATGTTCCATTGGAATAGGCCCAATTTATTGTCGATTGGACTTGACTCTCAAACCACACTTGCTTGGTTGTTCTTGTCTTTAACTTCTCTTTTTTATTAAATAGAAATTTTTAAGTACATGTAATAAATAATTCATAAGTTACATCCTACACTAAATAATTTAAGTTGATATAATTAAAGATTGGCATCTATCCCTTTTGTGCATATAACCAATGTAGTACATCAATTATTATCCAAGCATAAATTCATAGCTAAAGGTGGGGAATATTATACAAAAGAAAAAAGGAAAGGAAAATCAAAGAATGTGACACCAATTTAATTTCTTTCCAACTTGGAAGCATCCAAATGAAGGGACCCAAGCTGTTTCCTTTCCTTTTTTCTTTTTTTTTTCTATAAAGAAAATTTAATTTCAAATACTAATATTCACTCACTAATTAATCTTAATTGAGGCAATTATTATATTTTAAATTGTTAATTAGTATCTGATATACAATTGAAGGATTCGGAATTAAACCACATTCACCTCGAACTCCTAACAAAACAGAATTTTAAATCAGTTATACAAAACATTGATTTCAATAGGGGTGTTCACGGTGCAGTTTGGCCATTTTGAACCATTTTCAGCAAGCCAAACTGTTAGTGCGATTTTTTTATCAAACCAGACCGCGGTCTGGTTTTGGTGCAGCCAAACCGCAGTTTGAAAATAACTATTAACAATATATAATATAGTATAAAAATATTAGAAATAATAATTATATATTATTATAAAAATATAAGGTGATTTTATAATAATAAGGGTTGTAGGGGCTATTGGGGTGATTTTTATAATAATATATTTTTTATATATATTTTTTTATATTTTCTTGGGCGGTTTGGTTTTAAACCAAACCGCCAACCATACAAACCGCAAACCGTGCGATTTGTATAACCACCAAACCGTTTTGGACCGCAAAAAAAAAAATCGACCGATTTGGTTCGGTTTAGTTTGGTTTGACCGATTTCTGCGGTGTACCGATTTTTTTGAACACCCCTAAATTTCAATTTGTGTGCCCAAAAATGCACGAAGCCCACCCATGCATGCACCAAAACCCAAATGTTGGATCTTTAATAAAACTTTAGAAAAACAAGGATTAATAAACAAAATGATCTTCTTACCAATTTTAAGGATAAATTCCACGTGATTACTTTGAGATTTGGCAATTAGGCGCTACCACTAATGTGACTTAATTATTTAAGGAAAAAACATAATTAAGGGTGCATGTGTTTGATAGCATTTAATTAAAAAAAAAATATTTTTTAACTTATATGGGAAACAAAACTCCCTCTTCACTAGATGGAATTTTTCATGAAAAATAGGTTAAATGATGATTTAATGGTTGTACCATAGAATTTAATTTCATGAAAAATATAGTGTATCAAACAACAAACATAAAATTCAATTCCTTGGATGAGATATTTTTTATGTATTTTTCATGCTATCAAACACACCTTAAGAATAATTTGTGTCTCACGAAAAGTTTGTAGTATTTTTCAAAATCATAGAAGTAATTTATATCTTTTAGCTAACCTCAGAGATCCAATATCCATGTCGTGTGAAATTTATCAAAATTTTAATTTTTACACCAAGAGATTTTTGGAATATAAATTATTATCAAGAGATTTCTTAACATCGCAACAACATTAAAAAAAAAAAAAGTATCCTTTAATTAGCATCAAACCAACAAGATTAACTTACTTTATTTTAAGTCAATTGTGGAATCTTTTTTTGCCTTATCCTTGCATTTTAATGTGAAAAGAAAAAAGAGGTATTTTGTCCCGTCAGACTTATTAGAAGAATAACAATTTATGAGACGATTAGACTAATTTTTCTTAAAATTAAGTGAAATTATACATGATGTTTTTGTGTTTTTAGAAGCTACAAAATTTCCTTTTTTAACTTTTAAAAATTGGCATCACTTTGCCCATCACATTAATTAATTATTATTAATTTATTTTTTTTCCAAAATACCTAAAATGGCCATTACATTTTAATTATATGAAAAAAAAAATCATGAGGTATTATAATATTATTATTGCAGTATATATAGTGGCACATGCGGCCTAACGTTTTCAAAAACATCGATCAAATTATTAATCAATGGGAAATAATCCGCCGCCGCCGCCGCCGCCACAAATAGTGGTAATTCGGCCGGAGCCGAATCCCATTGACCCGATGTTCCTCCGCATGATGATACGACAGTTAGTCCTTGAAGCCATTAATGAGCATTTGGGTCTGCAGGGCGAAGGCACGAGCGGGAGTAGCAAAAAGAACAACATGGAAATAGCTCCGAAGATGAGGAGCCAAGGCAGTATGACGTTGGCGATGAGAAATAGCGAAGCCATGCAGATGCAGGATAGGATCCCGGACGTAGGAATCCCGCCGGAGCTTCGTGACAGACTCCTGGACCGGGAAGAGCTGACGAGGTACTTGGAGATGGATATTCCGCCGGAGGCCATTCCCGCCATCGCTGCCGCCCTCACGGGGACCGGCCTCCGAGGCTGAAGCCACCTACGTACGGCAGCCCGTACATCGCTAAATTGCATATACGTACGGGTAGACGGTGGGTGGGACGACATCCCATGCGTTACGTACGCAGGATTAATATGTTATAAATATATATAGGTACTGCAGCATCTGCTTGCCTTAGAATTTAGTTACCTGTTTGTAATTGTCGCTGCTGTGCTTAATTAATCCGTCATCATATGTATGTACCTACTTACTAAATAAATGCATGACAAGTTTATGTGGAAAATTTTGATTTACATCTTACCGTAGGTTTGATGGTATTTTTGCCTCGTGAAAAATGTTTGTTTTCGGTTTCGATTTTGATTTTGGTTTCAATTTCGATTTCGGTTTCGTTTCTGGTAGCTAGATAAGGGAATTGGAATTAGAAGTGTGCAGTGAAGTAATTTTTTTTTTTATTGGAAAAACAATAAAAATGGATGGAATGAAAAATATTTGGTTAAAATTTACTATAGTTCTTCAAAGTACGATACTTGTAGTTTATATATAGTTTTATTTTCTGAGTGAGAACCCCATTTGATATTATTTTTGATCAAAAATTATATTTACATATTAAAAAAAATAAAATAACAGTAGTGTCTCGATTAATCTTAAACAATTATACATAATTCTATTATTATTATAAACTAATTAAAAATAAAAAATACCAAACTTATTCTTAAAGTAAATGAATGTAGTGCTAATTGATGATTTGAGATGAAACAATATGGAAAAATATTGAAAAATTGTAACTACTAGTAATATAGTTAATCACTCTTTAAACCCAAACAAAACTCAATTTATATCGAGAGAAGTGCAAAAGTCATTCACTCCATAATCTAGGTGATATCTAATTTGTCTTTGAATCAAAGAGATAAATTAGTCACCAACTTATCTTTAAATTGTGAAAGCAAAGTAATTTCTAACTTTTGAAATTAGAAACACAAATATAATGCTTGAAAATTCAATTAAAATTCATATTTACCTAGGAAAAAAAAAAGAAAATTCAATGAATCCTGTGTTTGAAAAATCAATCAAAAACCATATTTATTGAGGAAAAAAATAAAAAAAATCAATTATATGGGATTAGTATCTTTTTACGATTTAAAAAAAAAATGGAGATTAATTTGCATTTTTAGTTAAAAGATGAATTGGATTTTTCTTAGGTTATGGACTAATTGGCTTCTGTATTTTTTTTAGAGATAAATTTAGATTTTTCCTAGTTTAGGACCAATTAGGATTAATAATTACATCTTTTCTCTTTTTTTTTTCTTTTAAAATCATCAATTGGCATCATTTTCTTCCTTTTAAAGGTAAGTTTGATATTTTTATTTTTAATTGTTTTATAATAATAGAATTATATATAATTATTTAAAATTAATTGGGACATTATGATATTTTTTTAGACATATAATAGTGTTTTTAAAGATGTCAAAGGAGATTTTCGGTCAAAAATAAAAATTGTAAAGAAGTTAAGTGTTATAAATTATAAACTTTTAAGGGAATAATAGTGAAGGTTAGCTAAAATATTACCAAACAATAAATTGGAAAGATGGGAGTGTTAATAGATGATGGTCAAATGTGAACTTTCAAAAAATTAAGTTTAATATTAGGAAAATTCTATTTGCATCTATTTTTTTTGTTTTCAATAGTCATCTTCTATAATTGTATAATTATTTTTTAAAAATACCCTTATACACAGTCATCCCACTTGCATCGCCGCCCATCATCGCATTTGACCATCATTGCTAACGGTTGCGAGGAACGTGGCTGCCATCATCGCACTCGCATTCCGGTGGCCATATCACCCATCATTACTTGCGACCGCGAGGAACGTCGACATGAGAGAAAGGAAAGTGAGTGCGATAATGGGTTGTTGCAATCAAGAGTAAAAATGACTTTCTTTTATGTGTTTTTCAACGTGGGTGTAAAGAGTGGTTACATATATAATTTTCCTTAATATTAAGTGTTTAATTAGCATTTTACAAAATAAAAAAAAAGATTGTATGAAATAATTCTTTTAACTTAAAATATTTTTAACCAAAAAGTACTTTTTTCAATAGACAACGTTATTATTCCAAAGTCCCGACTCTCGTTATTCCCTCTAGTGCAATAAGAATAAATTATTTTCCTTATATTCTCTACTTGAGTTATCAACAAGAACCTACGACTTACTTGAACGCAAAGAATAAATTTATCACTAGAGCTGGGACAGATCCACTCTTTTCTTTCATTCTCTCCCTCTTTTCATCAACTTGGAAGCATCGTTAAGAAGCAAAAATAGAAAAAGAAAAATACATGAATTTAATATGATAAATAATGAATATGCCAGTTCATAGGCTTACTACATGTTTGCTCCAATTTAGTTATCAGTTCCAAAATAATAGGTTAGTTAAATCATTCATCCTGTACTTCACTGTTGGGTAGCGCAACTCTACTTATTTAACAGTTTTGGCTCCATCCACATTGACCATTTGTTTTGGATTATTTGTAAGTTCTCGCGTTAACTATTGGAGAGGAAAATCATTTCTGGTTCCGTTTCCACCATGTTCCGATGCTGATCTTCTGATGAAATCTATCGAAACCAATGTTTAGATTGAATAGAAAGGCAGAGCAATACCAAACAGATACTCAACAGCAAGCCCCCTCCATCTAATCTGGCCTCGAGTTATACAGTTTGAATATCAGCCAGCCACTTCCTTTTTGTGGTATTAGAAATTACTAGCCAATGTAGTGGCGAGATTTTTTTTTTTTTTTGGTCCTTTAGTATGGGATTCAAACCTTAAATCATTCTAATTTCAAAATAACTCAAATCTCATGAGCCAAAAAAAAAAATAATAATAATAAAGCAATGCATAAAAAAACCTGGCCGTGCATTACGGTGGCTAAGGTAACTACCATTCTAGTCTTCCCGACAGTAGCTAAAACTCAATTTGGACATCGTTAACGAGAAAAAAAGCTCATGATCATGATGCTCAGCAGGAGTTTTTACATTAGTCGACAAATCATCCTCTTTATTTAGCAAAAATAATAGAAATCACTACACGTTGCTTGCTTGTAGAGGGAAGAAACAGTAAATGGATTGAATGCTAGTGTGTGTGACCACGGCCTAACAATGGTCATATTCCATAGTGACACACAAGATATAAAGGAAACCGTAAAGAAAACTGCTCCAACAAAGACAGAACAGAAGAGATCGTTACGTTATATAACCAACGCATACAACCCATTCCTATTCACATTATATGAAAAAACAAGAGGCTAAGACAAAATTTACAGATCCACTAGCGTGTGTAAACAGCTACTGATTTCTGTTATCATAACTTGACATGCTCAACATTTAAATCTATTTAAAATGAGGTACTGCCACTGCCACTACATACTTTCTTATGTATCAACTAAGACATGAAGAATACCTGCTGGCATGGCAGCCATTTGCTTGATGTTTTGGTTCAGCCAAACGAGGCTTCAATTCTTTGTTGCGCCAATTGATTTTCTTCTAATATGAGTTGACCTTTGCAGCGTGTGATGCTTTACTCCATCCAGTTTTCAGAATAAATAAGAGATGATGCTCGGGTTTTGAGTCCCCTTTTACATGAAGCGTTCGTTGCTTGGCTCACCTGCATTACTTCTTTCCAAATCAAAGTTAGCGAAAGAGTTAATTAGCCTTTGAAAGCGGTAAATGTAGCAGTGATCAACCTACTTCTTGCGTTTGCTCTTTGGAGTTGAAGAAGATGAAGGGTTACTGTGCCAGTTCCTTTTCCTTTGGTTGATGAACCAATTATTAATTTGCTTTAGTTGCAAACCTGTTTCTTGCACCAATCTGGCCTTATCTTCTTCCTGAAATGAAATTTTGACAAGAACATAGACTGGGTTACCTGGAAAATACCCTAATATTGAACTGATAACAGAAAGTATACACTCTTACTGTTGGATAAGGCCACTTCGAATGTGACTGCCACCAGGCTTTCAAAAGGGATGTGGTGTCACCCGGCAGCTTTCCTGCTCTCCTTTTTCGAAGAATTTCCTCTCTGATATCCACAATCTTGTCCTTGTACCCCTAACAAGGAGAAAGGAAAAAGGTGATTAGCTGCAGTGGATTCAGAAAAACTTTAAGCAAATGTATGATAAATCAATAATTCTTACCTGTTTTAGCTCGTGCTTTAACTCTTGCCTCACCCGTTCCATCAGCGACCTTTCATTTTCAGTTGGGACAAGAGGACCAAAACCCATGCTGTCTGGTCCATCCAGGTTTCCGTCGAACAAGTTGGTGTCACTATCTGCTTGGTCATCATCATCGTCTGACATAGTTGCACCTGAGCCTTCTCCTGGTGCTACACCTGTTTATCCATCATCATTAGTTATCTCAAAAGGAAAATAAGTTAAATAGTGGTGGATACAGGTTTGGAAATTAGGCATGGATACAGATATCTCAAAAGGAAAAAGGACGGCTGAAAGGCCAACTAAGTTTATCGGCTAAACAGGCCGCATTAATCGTGAATTTACTATAGGTGTGAACTGAAGACATGGCGGAAGAAAACGAGGAAGAACCACAATAGTAACTAAAACAGTGTACCAAGACAATATGCCAAGCCTTTATATGTGAGGCTGCAACTTGAATCCTCTCTCTCTCATTTCCCCCAGCAAGTTCTTTTTTGTCTTCCTCAAATCTCATTTGCTAAATACTTATTCCATTTCATCTACTCCCCACAGGAATGTACCAAGAAAACAAAATGACTAAAATACTACCATGAAATGGTTCATTAGTTAACCCCAAAGAACCCAAGCGAGGTTTTTGTTTACCAAGAAAGAGGATTGTCACAATGATAATATAAAGCAAAGCTGAAATACTAGTCAAGCGTATGAAATGAATTCCTATCAATTTGTGAAATGACGTATCAGAAAAGCATAAAATTTTGTGAAAGCAGGTATACTGGCAGAAGGGAAAAACTAAAAAAAGGAATTCTTTCCCAAGTACAGATGGGAATCCAAACTAAAGAAGGAAATGGTGAAGAGTCATCATTGCTTTTGTTGACAGATGATGAAGTTTCCACAAGGTAGAAAATACATTCAAATACTGCAAATAAAGAACTAAGTCAAGATTTTGAGCATACATTGACCTCCTCTTCCTGTCAGCTTAACATTTCTTCACACACAATGTCGAATGATGAAAATCCATTGTCGTATAGAAGTGAGAACTTGATAGTGTTAAGCTTCTTGGGGAGGACCCATTGTATTTTGGTTTTAGATTCATAGAGAGAGAAATTTATCTTGAATTGAAATGAAAATTGGGGCAACCAAAAGGCCATCTAGTAAATATACAATTACACAAACAATGTTTTTTCACATGTAAGATCCAAGGATGTGGAGCACAAAAAGAGAATTTGTACAGGAATGATACTAAATACCTAGGAAGTAGATGCACTTGCTCCAACTGATTTTTTATGACTTCTACCTATTATAATCATTTTCAAACAAGGTTATTTCCTATATCTGGTGTATTTTCTCTTAGAATTTGTCACAGATCATAAGATTCTCTTAAAACAATTATAAAGACCAAACAGATCTTGTGGATCTTGGGTCCACCTAAGTTATTGACCTTGAGACCTTGTAGATCACTAAATCCAAAAGCAACACAAGTTCCAGTTCAGTTGCCTTTGAGATCTCATGTATCACTAAATTCACCGTCTTCGTAAAGAATGTGTTGTCATTTTTCAAACCGATCAAATCAATTTGCAATTTGTTAGAATGCAACCTTTCACAAATAATGTGTTGTATTATGATTCATTCCTTGCTATTTTACAGAATATCAAACTAACACTATGTCTGCCATCTTACAAATTTTGTGCATGCATTTGAGATGAGAAACACTTCTGAAAAGGACAAACAGCAATCTAATGTAGTTTTCAGATAACAAGCCAAAGCTAAGATAGGATTTACATTGTTTCAGAACATTCAACTTGCCCAAACAATGGCACATAGTGTAAGAATCATTTTCATGTTTTCCATGAACACAATAAAGCAAGTACTACATCGACTGTAAATAAACTGGAAATTCCTATAGTTCTAGAGATTGAATATCGTTAATGAACTACATATGCTACCTATATTGTTAGTTGTTAGCCTTTTCCCCTCGGTTCACATAATTGAAATGGAATAAAAAAATTGTACACTTTGGTTTCAGTTTTGGCCACTTGTAATCCAAATTGAATCAGCTAATAGATTAGCCTAGAAAAAGTATGTTCCAGTTGTTTTCTACAATTAAATTTAGGAGCAATAGCAAATACACATTGTGACAGTGCTCTTGAAACAATGGAAACTTTTCTCCATACAAACTTGAAATTTTTTTATCAATTCCCCCAATCTGACACTCTCCTAGAAAGAGGATCTTAATTGCAAGTTCTCTAAAACCTGAGTTTAACAGAGCATACTTCTGGTAGAATATGATCAACTTAGTCACCCATGGATTCTTAGGTCCTCCCATTCCATACACAGAAGATGAATAAATAAGAATATCATCGGAACAGCTTTGAGCTAAGATGTAAATTTAATAAGTAAATAAGAGTCACACATGCCACGACCCTAGGGTATAATGGTCATTAAAGCTTGCTGCAATTACTGCTTCGTATTTTCTCTGTTACAACTCGTATTTTTCAGTTACATTTCTGTTTTAGAATGAACAGCTGTAATACTCTCAGCTACAAATTATAACTGAAAGAACTAACTGTAAGAGTGGCTATATAAGCTCGGCGAGATGATCTTTTGGAGATTGTTGAGTAATAAACAGGATTCAAGATTTCTCTCTCTTCAATTCTCTCCTGAATTTCTCTCTGATTTCTCCCTATTCTTTCTCTCTTTCTCTGTTCTTCCGATCTTACTCTCTCTATTCTTCTGAATTCTCTCTCTCTCTCTCTCTCAATTTCTTCCAATTTCCACTAAAAACCCTAGGTCAAACCTAGATCCCTGACATCACAGTGGTAGCTTCTGCCTCTCAAAAGTGCTCAAACCTGACTGAATAAAAGGAGCTGTTAAGAAATAAAAGCTAACAATAGTGTCATTTTGTGCTCCTAGCATACATTTTCATCTACTAAGCATTATGAACCTATTACCTTCAATATGGACCCAACTCACAGGGGTAACCTCTTTATCTTTCCGCCAAAATTCACAATGTAGCATAATATATCAAGATCCAGAAAACCTTGTAAAATTAATGGGAAATACATTGATTTCTTCATCTAACAAAAAGAATATTATCTTCTATGCCAAACTTCACCATGTTAACTGCACTGGCCATGTATTTTTTTTTTCTTTTTCCTTTTTCATTTTTCCTTTTGGTGGACTAGTCCAAACATTAATCATTGTTCAAACTTCACATCTAAATGAGGTGGCTGTTATTTAGCACATGAAAGCATGGGCAAGAACATGGTCAGTGAACTTCCTTACATCCAAATGCCTTAGGCAATCAGAGAACATCTCTTTACTATTATGATTTGCTCTCAAGATAATTGGAGAATCACAGGCCAACAATCACAAACTTAAGCTTCAAACATCATAATCACCATGTTGCTGTTAATGCTTGCATTAGCCAAATAACACCTACCTCATTTAGTAGTCTGAACTAGGATTAACATCTTCCTTGATTAGTTTTGTCTGCTCCCAAGATAATTACACAATCACATACTTAAGCTACAAACATTGTAACTAACACACTCTAATACACCGTGAAGAGTTTAGTCAGGCACAACAACTAGCATCTCATAAAATGAACTACAACCCATATTATGAAACATAAACATTAAGTGTATGTTATTGTTACCACATATGCATGTAGTTATTGCATGGCATGGCATTGTCCCATTTTACCATGGAAAATATCTACTGTCATTGATTTTCAAACTGAAGATGGTAAATAGTAGAAAGAGAGAGAGAGAGAGACAGACAGATACAGAGACAGAGAGTGTGTAATGAACAATTGCATAAGATACTAAAATAATCAATGAACAATTGCTTCAGTATCAGAAGTAGATGCAAGAAGATGTTCGTTTCAAAAATTAAAGCATGAGAATTAGAAAAACAAATAAACTTGTGAAACGTAAAGCATCTTCAAAGTACCTTGCAAATAACAATAATTATAATAATAACAATGCATCCTCAAGCAAAAGGAATTAGCAATCAAAAGCAGAACAGCAGGCAGACCATAAATGATGAAAAAATCACAAATATATGAAATTTATCTAAAGAAGAGAAGTAATTAACCAAAGCCATAAACTGTACCATTTACTAGTTTAATTGTACTTGAAATATTCAATTATAGATTATGACTGATACATATGTAGAAAATAAATAAGTAAAGCCTAACAAGAATCCACCTGTTAAACTTAGCAGAGACTGTTCGAGCTCCCAACAAGCCATAACTGCTTCCATTGCATGGACACGGACGTGTTGTTGCAATTGTTCTTTGAAGGAAGAGAGTAACAGAACATAATGTGTCTACATCAGAAGAAACAAAGACGGGGGAAGGAAGGAGAAAAAGGAAGATTTAGACAAATACAACGATTAATTGTGTTAAATAAAACTGGTTCCTGAAGATGCAAAAAAGTTACGTAATAAAAATTGGTTCATGATTATCTATAAGATTTCTAGAGTTCTACAAGAATCAGGGTATATTTTGATCAATATCTTTATCAATAATGGGAATAATAGCAAACTTTGCAACAGAATATAATGGCAATAACTTCAAAGAAAGATAAAAACTGTCAAATTACTTAAGAATCATTGACCCAACTGGTCCAGCTAAATGACAAAGGAATCTAAGCATAAGAACGTGAATACTTCCAAGTACTATGCACCACAGGTATCAAATAATTCTCTAAATGAATTAACAGCACCATTGTCACGTTGCAGCCTGGACATCCATTATTACAATCCAAAAATCAATTAATGCTACAAGTTGCAACAATTATTTCACAAAGAATATTACTATTTCCATCGATAAGAAATACATAAAAAGTCTTTTAATCAACAATAACATTATGATTGGACTCGAAAGTTTTTCTGAATTGATATTGAATGAAAACATTTTCAGCAAAGCAAGATTATTTCGTTTCTCAATCTAACCTTTAGGAGAATCTAATTATCAGAAAAGTTTAGCAAAATTTCAAATGAAAAACAACGACTGCATTCTCTTAAGATTCAACAGATTTTAGGTTCTATTTTGATAGAGCTACTTAGATATCAACTATGTTAGCTGGGTCTTCAATCTCCCTTCATAGAACACTCCTTGAAATATAAAAAATTGTGAATACTAATATAAAAGTACACAAAAGGATTAATTAATTCTGATCAAAATCAATAGTACGGAACTACGATGACTAGGCTTTATTCAAAGAAGAAGACATTATTGAGAAGGTATTTTTGCAAGTTGAAGCATCTTAAATTCTTTGAATAACAAACAACGCTGGTAAGGAAATATCAAATTATTAAAGAGAGCATAAATTTTGAACTATCAGTAACTTAGTGACACTAAAAGAACCATCTTAGGTAAACCATTAGCTCCAACGGCTTTACTCAGGATGTCTTGTTCCCTAAAACTAAAACCCCAGTTTTTTCTGTACAAAAAGTTAAGAGTTAATTAATTTTTCTCAGAACCAGAACGTTGTCCAGAATAAAACAAAGACCAATCCATCAAACGAGTGGAAGGAAGTACCTACAAACAGATTCCCCACCCAGAGCACTCTCAAAGTCTGAATAATTAGTGTACCAAACAAAATTATTCCTCTTATGACGTGACAATAGGACATTCGGGCTTCACATTGGCATGTTAAAACAAATATCGGGAAAAGAACGAACTTGAAGACATGATAATATATGTTCTTTGTTTTTCACAAAACTTCACCAAATGTACACACCCTACTGACTCTTCATATCCCACCACGGCTTAAGTGCGACCGCCCTCCCTCCCGAAAGCACTATAATAAAATAAAAGGGCAAAGAAACCCCCCCCCCCCTTTCTCTCGCTATACATATGGACACATGGAAAGAGCTCTCCGTCTATAAATAGAAAGAGAAGTGCATAGACGCATAAAAACATAGAGAAAATCAAGAAATTTGGACAATTCACGGAACTAAAATATATTTGAACTGGGACAAGCGCCAATCAGTTCGAAAATTTATTGAACCAAAAATAAATCAATTTGAATATTGCATATTAGTCGCATAAAATTGCATTAAGCAAGCACAGGTAGAGTTAACGCGTATACATGCACCAATTCTGGATGAAAACGCCATATGAATGCGTGAGGAAATTTACCATGAACTGGTCCAGGTCCTTGTCGTCCAGATGCTGATTGCCATGTCCGAAAACAGAGTACTTAGCCACCACATGCTGCGACTGAGCGAGCTGCGCATCGATCCTCGGCAGCTGATCGACCGGCGTGGCGATACGAAGGCACTGAACATGCGCCGATAGCAGCTGCTCGTACAGAGGATGCGCCAATATGTCCGCCTTGCATTTGGCGCTCTGCCAATCGCTCTCCTCGTCGCTATCGCTCCTCCGGCCCGCCTTCTTCTCCTGATTCATCGCCGGAACCTCGTCCCCCTCGCCGTGCACCGGCCGCGAGAGCCACTGATTCGACGCCGACGAGTCCGAGTTCGCGTGGCGGAGAATCGCGCTGTTAAGCCACGTCGGTGCAGCTCCTCCGCCGCCTCCGCCCGCAAGACCCTGCGTCTTCCCGGCGGCGTCCGGGGAGGAGTGCTGAAGCTGCTCCGGCAGTATCCCCCGGAGAACGGCCGTGTTGTCGGTCAGGTGCTGGTCGGTAAAGTGGTGGAGAGCCATTTCTCGGGAGAGATGGTCGTGGAACGCCATTAAGTCATTCACAAACACACGCCTCTTTCAAAGCTCTGCTCTCATTTTTCTACAGAGAGAGAGAGAGAGAGAGAAACAAAGAGGGAGGAGGAGAGGATTATTCCAATTTAATTGTCGTATCGTATCACAAGTAGATGGATGGAGACACCATCACCACCATTGCTACAGAAATTTATAGAATTAAATGCTTCACAAATTCACCTCTAAATTTCTCAAATTCAAATTTGTGTTAATCCTGTTCATATTTTAACCTAATCAAGTAAAGGTTTAATTAGTCAAATTATTGTCAATAATTCAATATTAAATTAGTGTCATCCAAATTAATACTCTGTTAATTTATGATTCAAATGGTTTGTTTGCCGAATATAAGGCGCTACCTCGAGGGGAACTGATAACGGCGGACCGGCGGATGGCGGCCACCGACGCAGCCGCGTGGGGGTGGAGAGAACGGTGGCGGAGGAAGGAAAATAAAAAAATAAAATAAAAATAAAGGTGGGGGAAAGCTTTATTTGATTTCTCAAGGCACGGGGGCGTGATAGACGGGTGGATGGGTGCCACGTGGCAGAAATTATGGAAAAAAGACAAAAAATAGGTCACTGATTGCTTGGAGGTGAGGCAGGTAAGGTGTGGCTTTGTTTCTGAGGCTATGCTTGGGTGCGGCCTAAAGCAGGGCGGCGGGTCGTGAGACTCTTTGCTCTCCGCTGAGCAATAAATGCGCACCTCAATGCCTCCTTGACTTTTGGCCACGTAGATATTTTGTGAATGAATACTTGGTATTAGCTTTTTAATTAATTTTCGCCTTAAAACTGTCAGGTGTTTTATTATTATTTTTCAAATAAACTTTTAAATTTATATTTTAAACTTCTGACGCTACTTAAAAATAAAAATTTGTATATCAATAAATTCTTTGATAAGAAGCTATTGATGTTATTATACCAAATGATTTATATATTTTTTAATAAGAAGTTATTGATATTATTATACTTTAAGTATAATAAATGTATTTTATTAATTAATAATAAAACAATTATTTTATAACTAAAAATAAAGTAACATAAAATACAATTTATTATGAAAATAATGATTTTTAGCAGAAAAGAAAAATTAAAGAGAAGCAACAAAGAAAAGAATCAATCAAGAGAACACGTAAGAGGATTCAGGGGAAGACGAGGTGGACCGCGTGGCAGGTGATTGTGTGACATAGCCGTATTCTGGACCACTCGCGGACAGTGACCCTCACGTCAGTACAAGAAACACGCGTCAACCTATTCTTCGGCTGGACCACTCGTGGGGACCACATCGAAGCACGCGCCATCGATTTCCCAATGCCCTATGGCCACGTGGACGAGGAAGAGGGGGCACCTTATGGGGCCCGCACAACACGGCTTTGTGTGTGCTTTCTTCTGCGCCGGCGGCTAAAGTGACAGGGTGTTCACGCGCGTGCTTTGTGGTCCCCGCCCGTAGTCTTCGATTTTAATTTTTGGAGACCAACCGACCTAAGGCTGTATCCAACGGCCTGCTAAATGGATCATCAATTTTAAATTTAACGAACTAACCCTAAAATCACGTCTCCAACAGTCTCATTAAATTCTTTCGTGAAATTTTTTACGAATTTCAAAATCATCGTGAATTATGGTAATCAAAATTTATAAAGATAGCATCCACATCTCTCTCCCCACAATGGTTATTTAAGTTAATTGAGGACAACATTAAGCAAACACAAAAAAAAATGATTGAAAAAGAAAAATTTAAGTGTGATGGAAGATAAATTGATAGTCAGATTCAGCAATTGCGACGACTTCACAAACGATTGATGTCTGGAGAGTGGCTACAACGACTCCACTATGACTACGGCGAGAATGAGTGATTTTTAATTTTTTTTGAATTTTTTATTTATTATTTTATATATTTGATTATTTTGTATATGTATGTATTTGATTTATTTTTTATTATTTTATAAATTATTTATTTATTTTTTTAAATATGTATGTATTTAATTATTTTGTGTATTTGATATTGATTATGTTAGTAAAAATTATATGTAAAACAAAATAAATAAAATTAAAATTTATTAACAAATAAATCAAATAAAAAATCAAATAAAGAGGAGGATATGAAATATTGTTGGAACACACATAATTTTTGAGATAAAATTAAAATATAAAATTAATTATTTATAATATAATAAGGATTAAAAAAAGAGAAACTTGTTGGAGATAATCTAGTTAACCAGAATGGATAAATTAAATTCATTAGTCTCAAAAATTATATTTATAAATATTTAGAATAATATTGTTTTACCAAATAATACTATAGTCTACAGTGCATTATCAACTTCTTTTATTCACTCCAGTTAGATTCAATGTTATTCAATTAAAAATATTTTTTTATAACAAATTAATTAAATTTAGATCATTTAATTAACCCCGACAGTTTTATCCAACGACTTGCTAAATGGATCATTCATTTTAAATTTAACGAATTAATCCCAAAATCACGCACGTCTATCTATCTTACCAAATTTATTAATTAATTTTTTTATGAATCTCAAAATCATCATTAACTGTGATGATTAAAATTTAAAAGGATAGCATTGACATTTCTTCCCTCACAACAGCCATCAAAATTGAAAGAAGACGACGTCAACTATAAAAGAGAAAGGTTGATCCAAAAGGTTTAGTAATGGAACAAGAATAAATAAAATGAAATAGAATTTTTTTTTTTATTTGGAAGCATGGGAAATGAAAGTAACAAAAGTATATATATATATATATATATATATGTTTTTTTTTGCCTTATTTGGGAAAACTATAGAAAGCAACAGAATGTTCCATTAGTATAATACACCAAAAGTCAATTAATATACCTTCATAATAATAGATCTATAAAAAGAATTATTAAAAAAGATTTAAGAATATGTCTATTCATTATAGCATGCCTTTCCATCTATTCTCTCTCAATCCAAGAGAAAGAGAGAGTGAGGGAGAAAAAAAAGTTCATTTGAAAGAATATTGGGCAAAAATTATTTTCATCCTATACCAATATAATATTTTATTTCATAAATAATAATTACAATTTGTTGACATTGAAAATTAGTTGATCGTGATTCGTTTACCTGCACTAAAAAAATAAACAGAAAAGAAAGGAAGCAAAAGTACTCAAAAGAATTTTTACGTGGTTCGTTCTGAATAATACTTAGTCTATAACTGTTCTTCTAGTTATTTTGGTGGAGTAATAGTATATTATTGCTCATGTCCTTCACAATGATTTTTTGATCTCTATTTATAGTGTGGAGTATTTACAATTTGAATAAAATTCAAAATAGAAGAATAATTAGATAGTATTTTCATATCAGCTCTAGATAATCAGGAGCGAATTCTCCATTAGTCGAGATCTGATTTGTCTTAGATTGAGAAGATTGACTTTTTCTCTAATTGTTTATGATAAATTTGCTATATTTTCGTTATACAAGTTAAATAGTCTATAACATGTCTCATAGCATAAGACCTTTTCACGATCTAATTCAGTTGAAGCGACCTACAACCTTGCTGTGACATCTTCAACTTGAAATTTACTGAACTTTTGAGAGATTGAGCCGATGTTGTTTCCAGCCTATACAAAACGGTCTAAAAAAATACCTATCACATAATCCCTTTTCGATCACCATCATTTGCCTTACCATCCTTAATTTTCCATTCCATCATTCTAGTTTCTAGATATGCTTGGACGTGGCTAGGAGTCTTAGGACGGACGGCAGCATTGAAATATATGTTTATATCTTCCATACTAAATTAATCCGGTTTAAAGACACCAGCTTTACCCTGATTGGTTGTAGTAATTTAGATTAATTTAATATTATCATTGATTGGGGTGGGGGTATCCGTATCAGTATGGGTTTGCTTTGTTAGGCGCTTGATTTGGCATGATTTGGTTTGTTCGTAGGTATGGAGACCAAGGAGCAGGATTCCCTTTCGAGATCACATAAATTAATGCTCCCTAGTTAAGAAAAGATATCATGGGTAAGTTGCTAAGATTTTTGTATCATATGGTGGAGGCACCGTTTCATTTTCATTATTATTATTTTTATATATAATAATGTTAGTGGAGTTCAATGTAGCAAATTCAAGACAGGAGGATTAATGAACATTTTCGTGATTATTTTGAATGACTTCTTCTTCAACTGGGGCTTGGCTTTGAATTTGGCAGCGGCTTAATGGCCAAAAACGTTCCCACAAGAAAGACAAAACCTTTATTTACTGACAAATCTGTGTACTCCTCTTATCAGAGTCTCAACTCCTGGGGTTAGCAGTAAAGATTCAGTACGCTCACTGCCACTGCGGACTACTGATTCACTTAATCTCTACTGTTGATTTCAGCCGTACCGGACACATCAAGCTGAGATTGATTTGATCACTCTCTCTCTCTCTCTGATTGTTTTGGAAAACAATAATAATGCTTCCCCCCGTAACAGGGTTCTGTTTACACAGATTAAGTTCTATGGTAATACGGTGCGACGGGCTCATGGGGCCCCCCATTTTGAATTCATGCCTTACGCTAAACTTTGTGCGGCCGTGGTTCTTGCTTTCAATAATTTGGAAATTAAAAATTATGAAATATTATTTTCATATAATTTAATTTATCTCACAGAATGATTTTTAAAATGTTAAAATTATCTTTTTAGCAGAGATGACAATTTTGATCATCCAATCTCTTGCATTTTATGTCAAAAAAATTATGGATAAACAAATAATTTACAAAAATTATAATTTATGGTAAGAAATTATCTTTAATAATTCAAGACAAATGATTTTCGATCCAACTCAATAATTTAAACAGATTAAAATATCAATTTTCACGTCGCACCAATTAGTGGAAACAAAGTTAAAATAGATATTTTATCAACTTAAATGATTGAGTTTAGTTTTATATCAAGCGTATTTTAAGATCTTAATCATGTGTTAAACTATACGATTTTCATATTGAACTTAACTAAAATATCCTCTTAAAACATTTAAATATAAAGTATGTGACTCATATATGCACCTAAGCATATGTTCTTAAATTTTGTGGACTAAATTCTAAATTTCACTATCTATGTCTTTTCTTTGGTATGACATTGATACTTTGGTTTGAAGTCTATATTTTTAGTGAAAAATTATGAAGTTAAAGTTAACTGATAGTGAAATTGGATTTTTGAATATATATGTAAACCCTAAAGAATGTTTAGGTTTAGTGGGTAGGTCACATATGCTCTTTTAACCATCTCCAGCCTACTTTTGAATGTTTGGCTTGATGGGAACTTTGATACCCATAATTCATGGATTAATTTTAGCAGCAAATATAGAGGCATTGTTTGGTTCTAACAATTAAAAAAAAAAACAAAAAAGAAAGATGGTCCAACATCAAACAAAAAATTAGAAAGCTCACCATCAAATAATGTTTGTAACATGTTGGTATTTTATATTTCAAATGAAACATCCAATCAATCAATTACAAAATGCCCTTCAACAAGTTTGCGTCCACTTCTTAGTACAAAAGAGATTGTCTTAAGCAAATAACTAATACTAAATTTAATGTAATAAAATTATTATATAATCTGCATTAGTCAATATAATATTTGTTTTACGTGAGTAAATTAGAAGGAGCCGTGGGCCCCACTCTCTCTCTCCTGCATGTTTGCATCAGGCAAACTCAACACGGATAACAGAATAAATCTATTCAATGTAATCTCAATAGTAATTTAAAAGGAGGACCGAAAAACTACTAAATTTGTAATGAAATGTGAGCAGTTGATTTCATTTAATTTTATTTCTGTTTTTTAACTTCATTAACACTTAATCGATCTTAGATTAAACTAATGATCTCTCCAACTGATTCAGCTCGACTTATAACATGGTACCAGAGAAAATTGGTAGGAAAATACAAGGGGAATAATCACCTTCTCTTGGATTGAATGATGCAACAATGTTAAGGAGAGGATAAGCTGGAGAGAAAAGCAACTTTTTGTTTGTGGTCCCTAGTGGAGGGCTTTGGTCACTTAATGTTAATCCCCACCCCCTTTTTTAAGCCCAATTGACAAGGCCTTGTTTGGCTAAGTGTCAGTGGTCCCTTCACGCTTTGCAATAGAAAACCATTGCTCAGACCTCTGCTATCACTCTCTGATTTAATCCCCTGCGGGTAATTACAGCTCTGCCTGTCATGGAAAAAAGGCCTTTATATCCAGGTACTTGTGTGCCAAACAAAACTGGTCCCCCCCCCCCCCCCCCAATGGGTTTTCTCCGAACATCATCATCTCCACCATCTTGAAATCTGCATGTAAATTCATGGTCCCTCCCAAGGGTTTTCTCCAAGCAGCAGGAGCGGCACAAAGACGGTGATCCCAAGTATGAAGGATAATGTGAAGGCATCTCATATGAAAATTCAAAGCAAAGGGGGTGGGGTGGGGCTCGGTGTTTCTTTGGAGTCCCAGAAGTGGGGCTGGGCGGGCTTTGTAGCAAGGACATGTTTGTCAAAGGTTCAGTGGTCCCCCTTGTTTTCAACTCCAAGATGATATCCATTTATCAACATCATCGTCAGTACTTGTGAAAGGAAGCATCATTAGGACCCAACTTCTGGTACTCTTTAATCTACAAGAGTCAAAAGCCCTTTGTTTGTATCTAATTTTTAAATGAAGAAAAGTTTAGATTTATTTCTCTATATTTGAAAAAAGAAAATGTTATTCTTGTAAATAAATTTAATAAATATTTTTTATAAATTGATATGACAGATAATATTTATAATAATTTCATTTATAATTAACTATAGTTCATAATATTTGAGATACAATCCGTAAGGGTATTTATGTCCCCATCGTTTAGAATTTTGAATTTTAAGTTCTATTTTTTTTATTTACGGATATTTTATTCAAGGTAATTGAATTTTGGTCCAAAACTTTTAAAAAATTAATTTTTATTTTTTATGAGAAAATAAAACAAAAATACATAATTTCGTTGAAAATATCTGACCTCATTGCCATACACCTCAATATATAAATAAAAGTTTTACCAAAACGTCACTAATTGAAATATTCTATTAATTACAATTAACGGCTAATTCAATTAATTGAAATAAATGCAAAAATTCTCTTAGGCTTTTATTTAATTAAAAAAAATTAAACAATTTTATTTTATCAAAATGTCAAAACATAAAATATACCTTACTTATTCGGTTATTCAATAAAACATAATAAATATTATTGAGTTAGAAATCCTTTCATTTACTACATTTATCCAAACAATTCAACTATAAAAGGTAAAATTTCAAACAAATAAAATTGAAATGTGAACGATACATTTTAAAATAATATGGTTCGAAATTAACGATATAAACCTATTCTTACAACTTTTGTTTTTCTCATAATTTGAATTATATGGGGTTGACTATATAGATATGATTTGTCAATTTGATCTATCAACAACCACATCTCCGACTCAACTAAAAAAGGGTAAGATAATTAGGAGATGTTTAGAGTACAAAGAGATAGCAGTAGTGTTGTACTCTTTCACCCCTTTACAGGGCCTACTTAACCCCACAGTTAAAAAAGAGGAAATTTAGCCCATATGTGGACTACTTATATGTATATATAGTACATAACATCCAACACATAAACTATCAAATTCACACCCAAATTACTAAGAGACTTCCCATTATGGGAGAAGGGGAAGCTGCTTTGCTAGGATTGAGAAAAATGGACTTGAAATTGCTGAGGCTTCAAGCCTAAGCAGTTTTCTTCAGGAATAAGCAGGCTTGGGCTTCCAATTCAGTGGGCTTCTACAAATCCCAGTTCCCTTATGGCCTCTCCATTTGGAATTTTTATTTTCTTATTTGTATGTCCATAAATCAAATGAGCCTAAATAATGAGATCCCAATCCATTTATGTTATTTGGAGTATTGAAACCTTTTTTTTTTTATTTTCCTGAAAAAAAAGGCACTGTAATTAAAAATAAGAGCTATTTTTAAGATTCAGACTGGTGACTACACAATTCTAAATACACATCAATTAAAATTTATTTAAAAATAAAAATTAAATTACAATTATTATCATAAAATATCTTAAGGTCTTCAAAGAAGTCTTTTATTGTTTTGATGTATCTAAGAAACAAATAAATGGGGAGGTGTGTATTATTATTAAGGAAGAGATGGAGAAAGAGACGGCTTGGAGACCTTGAGCTCCCCACAGTCATTGATGTAAATAGTCTTTAGGGGCCTGTCCCATATTGCCCTCGCCGTCTTCGCCCTTTCGTCCCCCAGTAGCTACGCCAAGCTGTTGTATTGCCGGATTCTCTCCCCCGGCTTGTACGTCGGAATCGAAGCAATCGCCGTCACCACATCCATCCCTGTAGCATGATACCATTCTAATTACTTCAAATTGGGTTTAATTATCCAAATTAGATTCTATCTCCGTAATCACAAAAATATTTGGGGAGTTATCTTAGCCGGATCCGACATGCAGATTGAACTGATCGATTTTGCTCAACAATATTTCTATGATTGGTTAATTTAGCAATGGAACAATGAATTAGTATACCTTCAAGCACTGTTCCGAAGACAATGTTCCGGCTGTCGAGCTAAGGGCAAGGACCAGGCCCTGTGGTGATCAAGAATTCGACGTTTCTGTAATCGGGGTTCAGTTTAATCTCGTCATCGTCGTTGTTTTCCGACAAGCACAGTGAAAGAACGCCAGGTCTGGAGTGGCCAAGCAGGAAAGCCCGAGGACTGACCGTCTCGGTGTTGCGGGCCAAGAAGTCCAGCGGCGGCTTGACCTCTCCCTTCTCGCGGCGGCCTTGGCGGCCGGCGATGAAGAACTGGTCAGGGAAGATCTTGTGGACGAGAGTGCCCTTGTAGGAGCGGGCGGCGGCGGTGCACATGGTGACGAAGTTGGAGACGGTGAGGGGGACAAGGTTGCCGTAGAGGCCAAGAACGAGGCGGCCGAGGGGGTCGTAGGAGTCGCAGAGCGAAGGGTCGTCGCCGAGGGTGCGGTTGAGGAAGTAGGTGGGGCAAACGCTGAAGTCCATGAAGACGCGGTGGGTGATGGTGGTGTTCGGAGGCGGGACGGCCGCGGAGGGGGAGAGGGTGAGGGGGGTGGTCGTGGTGACGGCGGTGGAGAGGAAGAGGAGTGAGCGGCGGGTAAGGTGGAGGGGCTTAGGCTGGGTGGGGAGGAGAGGGGAGGAGGGGAGGGCGGTGGTGGTGGAGGTGGCGGTGGCGGAGCAACCCATGGTGACGGTGCATGCCCCAGAAAGAGAGAGAGAGTTAGAGATAGAGATAGAGATAGAGATAGAGATAGAGAGGGAGGGTGAGTTTTGCCACGTGTGTGCTTCTGGTTCCACAGATGAGGTGGGAAGTGGGGCCCCACTCTTATTGCTGAGATGATCTTATGGATAAGGAGAAGGATGAAAGTATCAAAAATCAAAGTACAAATTTTTTGGTAAAATAAAAGTAACACATGTTTTTATTCATTTATCTTAAATGATAGAAACCTACAATCATGTGAGTGGTAGTACTCTTCTTATTCCATAAAAAATTATCCTTTTTTTTTTTTTTTTGAGTGGTCAGGGCATGAATAAAGGTTTTCTATCCTCACCTTTTGTAATGCGTTAATGTTCAAATTTTGATCATTGTGATTCTTTGATTTATATTGTAATATTTTATATCGAACGATAGAAAAGATCGAAACAACTTACTTTGATAGGTCTATACGAACTTCCCAGGGAGTCACCCATCCCTGAACTTCTCTAACTCAAACACGCTTAATCTGAAAGTTTCTTGCCTACATTTAACCTAAAATGTATCCAATTGATGTTATTTTCTTTCTTACGCTATTCTCAATATATACTAACTTCTTTGAATTCTCGAGATATTACATATATTTTCTACTAAAATCATAAGATCGAGCAACGAGAACATTCATGATAGAGCGTCTCTGAAAAAAATGATACTTTTTTTTTTGTTCTTTAATTAACATTTACGTACCCTTTTAGCAAAAAACAATAATAGTAAACACCTTGTTTAATTAATTAAAGGTACTTTAATTTATTTCCTCTTTCATAAGACAACTAAATATTGCAAAAGAGTTGGTTTAACTAGCATATGATAGTAGAAGTAAATTTTGTTAAATAAATAGATTTTTTTAGTTAATTATGTATGAGATTTAGAGATATTAAAGATGATATTCTACTAACAAATTCTAGAATGACATTGTTATTAAAATTGTTCTAATCCAAATAAAAAAATTTAAGATTTATTGATTTAGAAAGTCCTTCGAAACCTACAAAAGAAATAAAATTAATAAATATTTTTATCTAAAATTTAAGGTACAAAGTTTAAAAAAAAAATCATGAGACTTGTATATAAAATAGTTTCTGTCGACGTTCAATTTCAGTAAAGTGTAATTCGTTTTGGGCCGCAATGAATAATTATGAGTCACGGTAAGGAGAGGAAAAAAGAAAAGAGGTTTCAGATCTTAGTGAAGAACACTTGACGATTTTCACGTGGTTCGGCCAGAACGATGCCTACTCCACGCCCGCACTCTGATTATTCCTTTAGAATGGCAATTTCTGATTATTCCCCCTCCTTTATGCTTCCTCTGCCCCCTATTTATAATCGATGGGACTTTACAATTCGGATAACATATAAAAATAAAAAGATGATATAATGGAGGACAAACAGTCCTTATCATCTGTACAAAATCGTAAGTGGGATTTCCATCTTGAGGAGCATGGGCTGCTGCAGTAAATGGTCCCTACCTATGATTTCTCGGCAGCTTTACCTTTTATGCGAGCTGATTAGTTTTAGGCTAGCGACCTGGGTGGTCCAGCAATCTGAAGGATACTTCTGGGAGCTCGTTAGTCGATTGTTGGGAGCTCGTTGGTGGCTCATCGGGAGTTCGCCAGATGCTCCCTTTACGAGTTCCGGATTTCGGTAGTGGCTGGACTTTCCTTAGTGAGGTTGTTCGGTGATTAGTGGTTAATTTTGTAAAATTTTTGTTATAATTATAACCTCCATTTTGATTTTAAATTGGTTTAATTGAATAATTATGTGTAATATATATCTATATATATAATATATAATATATTATAATAAACATGTAAATATAATACATATATATACTCATTGAAATGCATGCATGGATTATCTATATAATATATAAGCATATAATATCCCATATAATATATCATATCAATATATATATAATATAATAGATGATTTATTAATAAATTGCTTATTTATAGGTATGAAGAAGGTGGACTTGGAAGCCCAAAAAGAATTCAAGTCCATGAAGAATGAAGAATTCAAGTCCAAAAAGAATTCAAGCCCATGAAGAAAAAAAAGAATTCAAGTCCATGAAGAATGAAGAATTCAAGCTCAAAAAGAATTCAAGCCCATGAAAAAAAAAGAATTCAAGTCCATAAAGAATTAAGACCCAACTTGAGCATCCCATGAAAGATATCATTTGAAGAAGGCCCAAGGATTATTTTTAATCCTAATGAAGATTAAAAATCAATTTATAGAAATCTATTTTTATTTTTTTATGTGAGTGCTTTATTAAGTGTGTCTTTTAGCTAAAATTCATTTAACTATTAGTTGTGTATTATAGCTAAAATCCATTTAACTTTATGAGTGCTTTATTAGGTATGTATTTTAGCTAAAATCCATTTAACTTTAATTATGTATTATAGCTAAAATCCATTTAACTTTAAGTGTGTGAGTGCCCATTAGATATAATTATGTCTAGTTGAATAATTGAAAATTGTGTAGTTTGTATTGCATCTTGTGGCCTATAAATAGGTCACTTGATTGCATTTGTAAGGGTGATTATTATTCTTGAATCAAAGTTTAGTTGTTTCCTTATAATTCTCTCTTTGAGAATTGTTCTTGTTCTTTCTCCTTTTCTTTATTATTTTCTCTTGTGATCTTACTTCATTTCTTTCTTCTTTTAAATTCTTATGTCATTTATTGTTACTTTATTAATCACCGCCTAAATGGCCGATTAGTTTATGCCTTTAAATTTCTGCAATTTTAATTCTTGTCTTTTAAATATTCACTGCCTAAATGGCCGGTTAGTTTCTGTTATTTTAATTCCTGTCATTTAAATTCTGTCATTTAAATTACGCAATTTAAATTCTTGTTAATTAATTTACAAATAAATATGAGTAGTTAAACCCAATCTTGGGTTAAGGCAAGGACAGTGTCCAACGCCAATGATTCCCAAAGAAAGCTACACTTTAAAAGAGTAACATTAATTTAAATTTCATTATGAGTGTGTATTTTTAAATTAAGAAATCACTAGGTTTGAATTGAAGCATAAGCCTAACTTAGAGCTTTCATGCCATGTATGAAAGTTACTAGAACTGCAAATGCTATCATACCCAAACCTGGATGATTAATTTAGTTGTTTTGTGTATTAATTGTAATTGGATTTATGGTAGTTGCTTAAACTAGAATCTCACATATCATGTATGGGGATTGCTTAAATTAGAACTATCATCATCTCTAATTGCATTTAATAACAAACCCTCATATCTGAAATTAAATTAATGTTACTAACCTTGTCTATTAAAATTTGGGAATCAACGGGTTGGCACTGAAATTGTTTTAACCCAAGTACTATCCAATTTCATATTCTTACATTCAGTAATTATTTCAATTTCTGCTTTGTTTTATTTCCTCGTATAGGTTGTCTAAAAAAACCATAAAAAAACCTCGTTGCCAATTTGTCCAAGTGCGTGTGTTTATGTGTGACATTCTTTTTAATTTGCCATAAATAAATCTCTCAGTGGACGACCTGGACTCATCCAGAAAATATAAATTTAAATTTGGACTACAACTGCACTCGTACACTGACGAGTATAAACCTCTCACCAATATAAAAAAAATATATAAAATTTTTATTGTGTTTTGTTTTGTGTTTTAATTGCAGGGTGAGAGTGCAGCCATTCGGCCCTTCTTGATTTCGGGTGATTGGGCCGGCCCATCAGATCGAGTCTGGTCCATACGGGAAATACGTACAACAGTTTCTAAAACTTGTTTACTAGAAAATGCAAGACTACATAAATTCTTAAAAATAACACAATTGCTATTATGCTATTATACTAATATGCTAATAGGGATTTTTATATTAATATGTTCAGGGAAGAGCAAAAGTTTAATCTATCTGAACTAATCGAATTGAACCGATCGAATTTGTCAGCTTGATTCGAATTTTTTCTTGCATCGATTCGGTTAATTTTTCACAAAAGTTTGGATATTCGATTTTGGTTCGATTTTTATGGTCAGAATAACCAAACCAACGTTAGTTTTTTTTTATTTTTTTATTATTTTTCAGTTATTTTTATGATTTTCGGTTGTGTTAGTTTCTTTAGTTTTGTTGGTTTAGTCGATTATTCAATTTTTTCGATTTGTTTGGTCTTTGATTGGTTTGGTTTTTTTGTCTTTGTTCGGCTTATTTAGTCAGTTCAATTTTTTTTTTGGTTCAATTTTTTGGGTTTTTGGTTTGTTCGATTTTTTAGTTAATTCAGTTGGTTCAATTTGGTATTTTAGCCTAATTCAATTTTTTTGATTTTTGAACTTTAGTTACCGAATCAATCGTTTGTGTAATACCCCATGTTTAGATAAGATTGTCACGTAATTTTAATAAGTTTAGAATACCGAAAAATTGATTTTATAGCAATCTCAGGTACCGAATCAACTGTAAGAAATGCCTCGGACTGAAATTATCTAAAGAAAATTATATGGCCTCGACGAGCGTATCGAAATAGGATTTATGGTATCAAAAGAAATCAAATTCAGAACGATTTTCGGTACAACTAAAATACAACTATCGTTTAGGTTGTAAAACCGAATCGTTGTAGGAGGCTCCCGAAAAATCAATGGAACCCTAGGGGGGCTCCGGTTTTGTGTAATGAGCAACCCTTCAGTGGTTTCGGGATTAAACGATAGCCCGATGAGGACACCGGGGCGAAATTGTCATTTTCAGCTAAGATTTGAATTATTAATTATGGAATTTCAGTATTATAATGCAAATTAATTTGAGGTTCAAGGTCGAAGATTCAATTAGAGATATGCACTAAGTGAAATAACGATGAAATTTAGGGTTTAATGTATAGTTTTTAAATTAATTTTCTATATATATTAATGTAGCTATATATATATGTATAAAACGTGTGTTCGTAGAAAGCCTCTGAGAAGCATTTAATGCCCGCGATTTGGGCTGCAGAATGTGGAGATTATGGCAATTAAAATGAGAGATTATGAGCAGCTGAATTTAAGGAAAATGTGGCAGCGAAGCAATTAATAGAGCAGCTGAATTTAAGGAAGAAGGAGCAATTAATGGAACAATTAATGTGATGTACAATATAGATATATATATACACGCAATGGCTGCCTATAAATTGGCAGCAGTCTTAGCCGAAATGAAGCAAGCAAATGGCCACGGGAGAAGCTGGGCGAGAGATCGAGAGAGCTTGTGAGATTAGAGAGATCATGGAGGAGAAAGTGAGTGGCCAAAGAATAGCCACTTCCAGCAGCCATGGCTGCAAAGCAGAGCTTCGATGCTCGGCCATGGCAGTCAAGGAAGAAGGAGCAGCAGCGAGAGGGCGCAATTGAGGATGGCATCGAGGTCCGGGCGGCTTTCGGTGGTGCAAGGGAGCATCGGAGGAGACCGTTTCCGCAGCGAGCGGCCATGGCCGCAAGCTCAGCGCAGCCATGGCCGACGCGCAGTGGGCAACGCCGCGAGCAGCGGCTAGGCGCAGCGTCGGCGTGCTGCGCAAGCAGCTTTCAACAAGATCGGAGGCCGATGGTCGGCCATCGGGAGACGCCAAGCAATCGGTGAGGGTGTCGGCAGCGCATGGCGGAAGCTGCTTCGCGCGGGTGTTGGTTGCAGGCGCAAGGGGAAGGAGGAAGAGAAGAGAAGAAGAAGAAGAAGAAGGAAGAAGAAAAAGAGAAGAAAGGAAGAAAGAAGGAAAAGAAGGAAGAAGAAGAAGAAGAAGAAGTTGCAGGTGGCAGGCGCGGGAGGAAGAAACAGAGGAGGAAGAAGAAGGAGGGAGAAAGAAGAAAAGAAAAAGAAAAAAAAAGAAAAGAAAAAGAAAAGAAAGAAAAGAAAGAAAAAGAAGAAAAAATAGGAAAATGATGGGAAAAAATCCTAGAAAATTTCAAAAGATAGGAAACTATATTTCGGTGATACCCCGGAGATTTTGGTGAGAAAAACGGCTCGGGCACGCTTTTCGAGAATATTGCACGCAAATCGAGGAAATCAGAGATGCTAAGTCAAGGTGAGTAAAATTCTCTAGAAAATTTCAGAAATTCTAAAATATTATTTTATGAATTTTCGTAGTGAAATATTTGAGAAAATATTTTTAGAAATATTTAGTTTGGAATTATTGAGGAAAAATAGGAGAAATAGAGAGAAAATTAAAGAAAATGCCAGAAATTGTGGAAAAATAGGATTTAATATTTATTCAAATACTTATGGTGATTAGGATGACTTGAGATCAAAGTTGAGGTGTCTGGTGCGAATTTTGAGGTTGGCACGCAAATCGAGACAAGGCACGAATTTCGAGGTAGCCCGATAAGCTCTAGAAGGTAAGTGGTACTTCCTCGAAAATGTTTTCATCATATTGACATGCTCTGATATGTATCTATCACGTAGAATGCATACATGATTATGAAATGCATGATTACACGTTGATGTCATTGATCACACGCATATGAGACCGTAGGGAGTACGAACTGGCACCGCTGCCTTACCAAGGGTGCACCCATACACCCCGGCTTCGAAAGAGGTGGCCGCTAAAATGGTAGGTAGCATGAGGGGTGCAGTTGACACCTACGAGGAAAGACATTACATACACTCATGACATAGCATTACGTACCCTTACTTAGATGGTTCATCATCTAACTTGAGTTCGCCCCTGGAACATTCAACGTTCCAGTCGGGACTTGCAGAGATGATTTCGAGATTGATGATGTGTGGTGACGCGAAACGTCAAGAAACGAGGAAATGTGACATGTTATGTTGTGATATGAATAGTTAAGGATTATGTACATTTGTTTTACTTTTCGAAGGTTATGTAACAACGTCTGTAATAAGTACTTGTCTAGTTATTCATGTATATATTGCCATGAGCAGGTTCGATTCAGCTTCCGCTTTGTATTCTAGTGTAGAAATCTCACACTAGATAAGGTCTTAGGAAATTTTGGGATTATGTAATGATAAAAAAAAAATAAACCAAATTTCCTAAGGCATAACACGCTTCGAGAAAGCGGGCTATTACAGTTTGCACACCTCCTAAATATGCTAATAAAGAGCATCAAACGTGTCTAATTAATATTCCTTTCTTTTACTGTTTGATATATATTAGAATTAGGCTAGCTTTAACATTTATGTTGATAGAATTCTTTTTATTTTTTAAAGTAGCGATTGATTTCATACCAAATAAGAAATTAATAAGCCTAATTAAGGCAAAGGAAATAATAATAATAATGGCTTAATACATTTGGAGCCCCCTTAACAATTAAAAATATGACGTTTACTCTCTGATGTGCAAAACATCCAAATTAAATATTTTAATTATTAAAAATTATTATTTTAAGTTCTTATTATGATTGAGAGTAAATGGAATCATTACCTATGCTACGTAGAATGCCACGTCAACAAGACATGTTAGATTAGACTTAATGCATAAATATGATATTTGGCCCCCTCAAGAATTAAAAAATTTGACATTTGATCCTTGATATTAAAAAGGATCAAATTTGGTAAAAAAAAAAATCTAAATTTTATAAAAAGATATAAAAAGATTTAGAAAAAGATTTAAAATTTCATAAAAAAGATCTAAAAATATTCAAAAAGATCTAAATTTAAATCTACTTTTCCTTTTGCCACAAAAATTTCTATTATGTGTTCTTCTTTTAATCAACAGACCCTCTCCCTTATTTTTAAAATTTTTTAATAACTGCTTATCAATTTTTTCTTTTGAAAATAAAGTATCATAAACTTCATTTAAGGTGAGAGTATCACAATTATAGAGTGTGGTGTCTCTAAAAGCTGAAAACGAGATCGATAAAAAATATAACAAAATTATATTCAAATCCTCATCGTCATAGTTAACATATTTCTTTTCACATTAGAAACAATTTCTTTAAAAACTATTAAATGACTTTCAATAAAAGTATCTTCTACCATTCGATGAGAATATAGCCTTTGTTTGAGATGCAACTTACTGCTTAAGTTTTTCATCATGCATAGCTATTCCATTTTTAACCATATAACGACAACATTTTTTTTTTCAAAATATTTTGTAAAATTTGATTCAATAAATGCAGATGTATTTGAGATAATCTTACGATCCTTGCGCTGTTTTTCTTCAATACTCTATGTATGATTGTGATACTTTTTTAAAACCCAAAAGTGCATCATCTAAATCTATTTGTACCAAAATTTCACACATCTTAATCTACTATAGCAAAAATCTAATATTCCGATCCAATAAAGGAATATCATACTTCAAAGTAGCCATTACGAAAGATTAAATTAATATCCCCAAATAATATCAAATAATAGATAAATAAGAAACCTAATAGAAAATAAACCAAAATACAAATCTGGATCTGGGATGACAAATCTGTCAAATCTAGAGTGGGCTAATAGGTCGAGTTGGTCAAATTTGAACAAAGATCTAGGTTTGCTTAAACAACCAACAATGGCAGACAGAGGCAAGATCGATGTTGGAGCAGGCTGTCGATTGACAGCAAACCGATGCGTCTGATGACGTCAACTGCAGCAGGCAAGGCGACAAGAAGTGACGATGGCGGGAGAGGAAGGTTGTTGGCCGATGATGGTGAAACAAAGGCAATCGGTTGGAGAAGACAACCGAGAAATTGAAAAAATTGCAAAGCTTCGGTGATCGAAAATGATAATGGTAATGGTATAAACAAAAATTAAGAAGATGATGTGAAAAACCCAAATCGGGAAAAATCACAAATATAAAAAACAAAATTTCACTAATCGAATATTGGTAAAAAAAAATTTAGTGTTCTAGGCACCTATTTATAGATATAAAATCATTTATAGATGTACATAAAAAATTATATGCTGATTAGAAGATGATTTAAGATGATATTTATCTAAATAAGATAAATTCTAATCAAAATCGAATTTGATATACTAATCATATTCAAATTCGAAGTCCTAATCACAATTAAATTAAGAAGATCAATTACATATGAATTAAGATTTTGAATAATAATTATCACACATAAGCTACGACAACTCTGTTGGGACCAAATCATTCAAATTCATAAAAAAATATTGTGTCATTCGAAAGAAGAAATGATAAGTCATAGAGCAAAGTTATTACAAAGGAACGAGGAAATTGTGGATGTTATTCGCTGTGTTCTGAGTCACATTCCTGAAATTATCGATGAGAAGATTGACCACTTTTCGATCATCATCTATGTTTGCCTACAATTCTTGGGGAAATGCCACCTCTCCCACTGCAATGTTCTTAGCATCAAACAGATAATTAATCACATTGATAAGGTTTTCGATCACCCTGTAGGTCCGTTTCAGAAGATAATCGGTTAAATTGGTCAAGTTGGTTAGAAACTAGCCCTAGCCACCGTATAAAAGTTAAACGCTTCCAGTTCTACATGTCAGAGTACTGAAGACACAAATATTTAACAGTGATCCAATATCAACAGACACGTCTTGTCTACGATATCTCACAACATATAGGAAGAAGAAGCATTCGATCGATGTTGAAACCCTAAACCCTCTATTTGCACAGATAAAATAGAAAACCCGAGAAGAATGAAATTACATTGTAGCAACAGAGAAGAGAATGAGGAGATAGAGAGAGAGTAAAGGTGGTTTTGGAATAGCCGAGAGCCTTTTTTTTGGGGCAGCAACAAAAGCAGCGACGCAGACATATACAATAGAGGCACATTCCAAAAATGAGGAACCAAACTCCAGCCATGATAAACATCGGAGCTGCCAAAAATTCCATCAACGACAATTGCAGAAATTAACCTTAAAAACACACCCATCAATAGAGATGACAACCCAAAAAATATAAAAATTTGAAGGGGCAATTAACGTACAGATAAGTAATGTTGATCGGTGATATTTCAATCCATTCAAGGGGTCTCTCCTTTGGGTCCTATTGGCGGCCAATACTGGAGTTGAGAAATCATCCGAAGGTTTACCGGGAAACCTTGTCGAATTCAATTTGGGGAGGCTGCTAAATCCTCCCTTATTGATGAACTCTGAAGCCAAACATGGATTCGTTTAGAAGGTTGAAATGGAAATTGAGAAAAGAGACAGGTGGGGATGAAACTTGGAAGAGGGAAATGTTGGGGATCAAGAGAAGATCCATGAGAGAAGGAAATTATTGAGGTTGGGCAGAGAAAGAGAAGAAAAAACAATAATGAGTTAGGCATATTCCATCTCTCTCTTTCTCTCTCTCTCTCTCCCTTTGATTTTTGGAGGGAGAGAGATGGAGGGAGTTGTATTTATAGTATTGATGAACTGTGTGATGTCTTTGGCCTTTCAAGTTTACGGTTTTTGGAGATGGTTCATGGGCTCTCTTTGGACCCTAGTTAGATCCTTACTTAGATCCTTATTGTACTTTTTTTCTCCTAGTTAGTTCCCTATTAGTGGTGAATATGAATGGAAATCAAGCAGGACAACAGTGGTTTTGCTTATTTTTATCTCCAACTCTTTGTATTTGCTCTCATGTTTCAATGGGAACAAATTTTTAACCATATTTTGGTTTCAAAGGAAAATAGGAATTCTCAATTCCCCTCTAATCAATATCGTTAAAAATGGATCAAACTTGCTAACAAACAGGTGACTTACATTCTTTGAATGCGTTTGACTTACATTAAATTACAGAAACTTTTAAACTAAAGACTTATAAACTCTAAAAACTTATTTAATTATAAGCTATTAAGGACATATTTGAATAAAATATGTTTTAACATGTGAATTATTTACTTACATGGTAAAACAAAAGTTTATAAACTATCAAAATAGCTAAAATGACCAGAAAGAAAAAAAATAAATCATATAATTTAATAATAAACCTACCTTAGGGCTATTTTTAGGTCAGAGAAGATCTCTTGAAAGTATAATTCACTGTTGTCACCAAGTAGAAAAGAAAATAACAAGAGAAAGAGAATGAAAAAATAAAAAGAAAAAATTAATTATAAAAAATATATTTTAAATCCTTATATATATAAACTATACATATTTTTCGTACATTTAGTATATATTTCTAAAATTTATCAAATAATTTCAATTTTAGATTACAGTTTTGTTGTAGTTATATTTTATCATTAATTTCTGATATCATAAACTATCTTGGATGATTTGATTGATGAAATGTTAAGAACTTAAAACACATGATGATGAAAGGTGACAAATCAATATTAACAAGATGGTACTCTCTCCCCTTCTAGCTTTTTTCTTTCTCTTTCTCTTAATTTCGTTAAGGAGGCCCATTAGTTTATTTCAAATGCTCCACCTCTCATTCCTCATTTTTCCCTCAAAATCTGGGACTTCTTTGATGTTAGAGACTCCAAATTTGGCTCCAATATTGTTCTTTGTCATCAACAATCACATTGTACAACGAACGTGTAATAGTTTGGCAATAACAAACCAAGACTACTTTAATTTTGATAATTTTATTAGGGCCTACAAGATATTAATGCACAACAACTAAGTGCATTGATAACAAGCGTGAAGTACTTTTGCTTGATGGTCCTAGCTAGTTTTCCAATTTTATCTCCAAGCTTGGGACCTCTTGGTTACTTGGAGTTCTTGTTGAGTCTTTCCACCATTCTCTGAATCAATGTTAAAAAAGAAAACTATTGGCATATCACATACTTAGTTTCCTAAACTCTACTTTTCTAAATTGAGTAATTGTCTCATCAAATATTTAGTTTTTTAATTGTTCTCAATATTCAATTTCCTAATTATATGTTTGTCTCCTCTAAATCTTATAAATTTGGCATTCTTAGTGTTGTATATATAAATCTTTTATGGTCCAAAAAATAAAATAGGAGAAGAATTTATTTCTAAATACCAAATTGTTTAGAAGACAACACCTCTAAAGAAAGCCAAGAGAGATTTTTATTTAATGCACACAACTACTTAAGAAAGAAGTTTATTAGGAAATACATACAACAACATTATTACTTCACTGGGGTGATTATCCATACCTACGAAGGAAACCAACTTTGATTCTCCACATATTATCCACAACAAAGTAGTAGCTAGAGGTGATGAAAACCTCAATAACATGGAACCATGTTCGTCTCCAATGCGGATTTATATACAAAATTCCCGCAATAGCTAGTAAAACAACTGTGTAGGACCCTGCAAAGCTCATATAAAAAGTGCCCACATCGATAAAGTTGGAAACCACACTTGCATTATTATTGGTTGATGGAACTGATGGAGGTGAATCTGTGCAATTACTTGGTAATGGTTCTCCACAAAGAAATGGATTCTCAATATAGCTACTTGAGTCAAAAGTTCCAAATTGGTTTGTTACATGAGGTATCCTTCCACTTAAGTTGTTGTGAGACACATTGAAGGTCCCCAGAAAGTATAGATTAGTAAGCTGAGAGGGGATATTCCCATTCAAGTTGTTGTGAGAAAGATCCAAGCTCTCTATGTTCTGTAACTTGGAAAATGTTATGGGGATTCCTCCAATCAAGTTGTTGTGGGAGAGGTTCAGTGCTTTGATTTTGCTAAGGTCGCCAATTTCAGGTGGTATCTGGCCAGCTAATTTGTTGTTGGAGAGATCAAGAGCTGAAAAAAGGAACAAAGGCTCTCCTGTGTAGGACAAGGTCTCTCCTTTGGTTGTGACTTCCACTTGTAATGAGAAAAATCCCGCACTTGGCCTCGAGATATCTCCATCAAAACCAGGAAAGTAACCATGATGCCTATAAATCTTTTGGTCATCATTCAACCAGGATTTTACAGTAGCATAAGTAGTTTGGGATGAATACACGTTCATTATTTCTCCTGGCTCAAATGTGATGTTATTTAAGCAACGGGGAATATTACCCGACAACTTATTGGAAGAAAGATCAATCAAGGATAATCTAGACAAGTGGCAAATTTGATCTGGTATATTACTTTCAAAATGGTTATTTTTCAAGATAAGAAAGCTTAAACTTGAAAAACTGTCGATCCAATTCGGAATGCTTCCATCAAAATGGTTATTTGAAAGATCTATCAGTGTTATGTCATTTATTAATCGATGGAACACCTCCGAAAATGGTCCATTTAGCCTATTATTGGATAACTGAATTAGCGTTAGGTGTTCCACATTGAAGCAAGATGATATTATCCCAGTGAAATTGTTGTCAGAAAGATCCAATTGATTTAGTCTATCAAATTGACAAAACTCAATAGGAAACTCACCTTTTAGATGATTATGGCTAAGATTCAACAGTACCAAGGTGCTACTATTGGATAAGTTGTGTGGAATTTCTGTGAACTTATTTTCATCCAAATGCAACCATTGTAAGTTTGGCAAGTTATTTTGAGGGGGTAATATAGGGCCTGTCAAGTTGTTGCTTGATAGTTTCAGCACTTCCAAGAAGCTACAACCCATTGCCAAATGTACAGGAATTTTATTAGATAAATGATTATTTGACAAGTCTAGAACAACTAGAAAGGTCATGTCACCTAATGAAGATGGAATGATGCCTTCAAAGTTATTTCTAGACATGTCTAGAAAATTTAACTTGGGGAAATGACTACCAATCTTGTATGGGATGGCGCCATAGAAATTATTGTTAGAGATATCTAATGTTACAAGTTCTTTCATTGGAGATGAGGGCAATTGGAATGGTTCAAAAAATGAATTTTTTGTTAGGCTAAATACTTGTAGTCCAATATTGTTCTCCAACAACCACCTTGGGAATGTTCCTCCAAAATCAAATCCAGAGAGCTCTACCATTTTGAGTTGATTTTGATAGTAGAAAAAGTTGGGCAGAGACATGTGAGTGTTTCCTCCATGTTTAGAAGTAGAAAGACGGATTTGAAATAATTGGAAACTTGGGGCTGAGCCAAGAATGTCTTCTTCTTCCAAAAATATGTTGTCAACACTTTCTAGGATCGTAAGTTTGGAGAGGTTGTAATATGATTTGAATGATATTGGGACTAAAAAACTGTTATATGAAAGTATAAGACATTCCAAGGATATGAGATTGGCAGGAGGAGACAATGTAATATTACCAATAAATTGGTTGTTAGAGATATCCAGAAACCTAAGAGATGTCAAGTTTGTCAAGCACCAAGGCAATTGACCTCTTAGTCCATTATAGCTCAAGTCAATTTCTTGAAGAGTTTTCAATTCACACAAACCTGAGGAAAAAGAAAAGTGAGTTAAATAGTTATCAAGAATAATATATAAATATCTCTCCCTATTTTTGAAATAATAAAAAGAAAATTATAAATTTATGTCAGATTATTGATTTGTTAAAGTAAAAAAAAAAAATATTTCTTTTGTTTTCTTTACCTTGGTGAGGGCAAGGTCCCAGTGAGCGATCCATGCAATGACAAAACTTGAAGTGATGTCTTGGGACCAATGTTTGAAAGAAAGTCATTGGGTAGGGTAGCACCGTCCAAGTACAATTCTTCCAAGTGGCTCATGTTTTCTAAATCTGTAAGATAACATGAGAAAAATGAGAAGAATTCATAACTAACTTAAATAAATGTATCCAATCGTTTTTAACCATTGTTTTTTTAAAAAATATATTTTTAATCATTCAAACAAATTAATTATACTCTATACCCATTCAAATAAACCAATTACACTCTATAGTATTTTTTTTTCTTTCAAGAAATGTACTTAAACTAGAAATACGACAGATTCAAAACTGATTGGATTAAGATTTAAATAAAATGACAAATTTTCAAAATTAGTTGACATGATCAAAACTGGTAAAGTGGCTATGAAGTACAATTAATTTGTTTGAGTGGCTGAAAATATTTTTTTTTTTTCAAAAAAGTGGTTAAAAATGATTTTTTTTTTTGAGACATGGTTAGTTTTTGCAATTGCCGATTGAACGCATGCATGATTAGAATTTGATAAGATAGATTTCTATATGTTTTAGATTTATTCAAAAATTTTCATTAATATATCAAATGCATGCTCTTTTGTATTGATTCCTATAATTGCGCCAAGCAATTATTAAAGGATAGTTTAACTCAAGAGATGAATTGGAAAGTATTTTTATTACAAGGTCATTAAATAATAAAATTGGGAATACCTTACATTAGGTTTGGAGCATAACATTAGAGAATGTAAAAACACTTTCATTGTTTTAGCCACATGACATACAATGATAATAATTTTACTACTAAATTTTAATAGAAGCAGCTACGCACCTTGGTTAGAAATACTCTCGTTCATGTAGTTCTCACTCAATTCCAATATTCTCAATGAAGGAAATCCTTTTAAAGAAGACCATATGATGCTTGTTATCAAATTAAAAGACAAATCAAGAACCTCTAAATTTGTCAATTTTGATTCCTCGTTCAAACCTGTTCAATTAATTACAATTAAAGTACGAAAATAACCTTAAAATCTTCAACTAAGAGGAAAGATGAAAATATAGTTTTAAACAATATCAATTTCAAATAAACATATGCATGTTCCCTACGTCCATGTGTACGTGCATACATGAATTCTTTTACATTTTTGAATGATGGCATTGACAATGGCGAATTCAAAACTTTTGCACTGTAAAGGCATAATTTAAAATTTTAAAATTATTATGCACAAGAATTATAATTTGTAAAGCTTCATTTCACAAAAAAATAAATAAATATGTTTTTGTGATATATTAATTAAATACAAAAAATTATCTCTCTTTGCAATAGTGCACACATATATATGTACAGTGATACCTATAAAAGGCCTATATGCCCAACATAGTGGTTATATAGTGAAAAAGTAGCTGTTTTATGTACATTTTATTCAATATTTTATATTTATAATTCAAAATATTTATCCTATTATATATCTATTACAAACATTTACATTTATTTTAAAATTAAATTATATTTTATCTCAAAACTCAATGGCACTGGTGAATGTACGTTCTTTATAGGCTTGTATATTCTTACACGAGATGGACTTTTTAAAATACTAGAAAATGATTAAAAATATATAAGAATTGTTTGGTTATAATTTTAAAAAATAGGTCGGACAAACACAAAATTGCATATATAAATGAATTTACTAGTGATCCTTGTATGTCATTTGTTCCGAGGCATAAAATCTTTAAAAAATGAAATTCCAACAAGAAATTTTAGAATAATAGAGTTATTGAAGGCATTCTAACTTAAATCAAGAATTTTAAGATAATATAAAATATTTTTTTATAACCTGAAAAAGAATTAAGTGATTATTCTTATCAAAATCTCAATAATTAAGCATAAAAGAAAGATAATAAACATATTAATCATGAAACTTCATTCTTTATCTCAACCCACTTGTGAATTATAAAGTCAAAAAGTCACGTGCAAGAGAGGAAATAAAGCAGCATTAAAATACCAATATTCTAATTTTGCAATTCTTTTGTGTATTAAACAGAGATGTGAATCACTCGGAGAGAAGTGTTGTTTTATAGAGGGTTGTCAGCTCCACTCTTTTCCAATTTGTACGTAGTTGTCAGGCCCACTCTTTTCTGTGCCCAAGAAGGCTAGAAAACTATCATTTGGCAATAGGAGTCCAATTTGTAGTCATCTCCAATTAATGTAATTGTTTAAGGACAGTAGGATATTGGGATGGTGATTCCTGAATTATCTTTCTTAGAAATTTAAACATATTAGGAGTTGTCCACAACAAAATTTTTATATTATTTATTTTTAATTATTTTTTTATAAGTCTGATTTTTGTTTGTTTACTTTTGTTTATATCATGTTAAATTCCAACAGGTTTTATAGGGATTTTAAACTTTTCCTAACAATATTAGTAGGAGTCCATTGGGTGTTGGTGGAGTGCTTGTAGAGGGTAATGGCATGTTTAATGTCTCTAGTAAAAATGATGTTTTTATATTATTGTTAAACTTAATAGGTTCCTAAATTCTATTATTGCAATTAATTTCTTGTTTAATAATTAAAACATAGTTCATAACTCTCCTTCTCCTCCAAGGAATATCTGATATTGCAAGAAATTGCTTTAATAAGGATGTGATCATAGAAGAAAACTTACATGTCAAATCACCCAAACTTCCCAAGCTATTTTGTGCAAGATTCAGAGACTTTAAAGATGAAATTTCACCAATAAATTTTAGAATTTTAGAGTTATTGATCCCATTGTATTTCAAATCAAGAAATTCAAGATTGGTCAACTTAGAAAGTCTTTCAAAACCTATAAAAAAGATAGAATTAGTAAATAGTCTTTTTCAAACTTCAAAGAATAAGAACTAAAAAAATAATAAAAAATACAAAAGAGATTATTGAATAAAAATGTTAATTACAACTCCCCTAGAAGAGCAAATGAATACCAAAGTTATTAGTTTCTAACACTAGTAACCTCATACAAGCAGAAAATCAAGGACAAAATATAAACACTCAGTTAAACAAATTAAAGCAACGTGAAAGAAGCTACTGCCCTGCGTTACACAATATAAAGAACATTTTTTTTTCCGTCATCTTAAGTTCTTGGCATTAGTCTTTGTTAAAGAGTGAATTATACCCGCATTACAAGCATATGAATGAGACAGGAGACAGATAGGTAAACAAATTTTAGGGGTTTAATACATAAAGATGTCTTTAAAATATTAAGATATGTAGTTTTTAATTAACCCCTCAACTAAAATTTCGACATATTCTTTCACTCAACAATTTATTTTTCATCAACTTATACACATTAAACTATAATAAGCTTATTTTAAAAGGAGAAAGTTGTCAAATTTGATGAAAAAGAAACACATCTACGTACTCTTATAAGAGTTCAGTCAAGATGTCTCGATTTTCTTTTATAAACTATTTCTAAACTTTCTGCTTTCATATTTTTGTTATTTTTATTATTTGCAGTTTTATATTGAATAACAGAAAATATAAGTTTCTTTATTTTATACCAATATATGCAATAGGCCTAGCACGTGATTATTGTGAAGTGAGCTTACCATTCGAATCGGCCATCCAACCCAAGTTGTTGGACCAAAGGTTTAGAGATGAATGTTAATTATGAGAAGGAACATACGAAGGGAACACTTCAGGTAAATATCGTAAATGTGGCAGCAATTCTTTTCAAATAGTATTCATAAATTTGATAACAATATGAGATAAAGCAATGGGCAGATATGACAACTTTTTTTGTTCTTTTAACTAACATGCACTTAGTTCTTTAACAAAAAAACAATAATAATAATAATAATAATAATAATAATAATAATAATAATAATAATAATAATAATAAACACCATGTTTAATAAATCAAAGGTGCTTTACTTTCCTTCTCTTTGAAGGGCTACTAAATATTCTAAAAGAGTTGTTTAATAACAGAAGTGAACTTACTTGTCAAATGAATGGAACTTCCCAACTGATTATATCCGAGATTTAGAGACTTCAAAGATGAGATTCCACCAACAAATTCTAGAATAATACTGTTATTGAATCTATTCAAACTCAAATCAAGAACTTCAAGATTTATCAATTCAGAAAGTCTTTCAAAACCTACAAAAGAAGTAAAATTAATAAATCATTTCGTCTAAAATTCAAGAAAGAAAAATTGAAAAAACAAATTATGAGACACATATATGATTCATGGATCCACAAACCTTCATTCATAGCCCAACTAACTAATGCATATTATCCCTTAATTCAAGAGTCTTAATGTCTTTAAAATTAAGAAAGAAATAGAGAAGTATTAAAATATGAATCTAAAAAAAATCTTGATCTCTTTGTTAGTTACTGTATACATAGAGTTTATTTAGTACACACTTGAAGAGTTTATTTCATTGAATACTAAATTCTCCAAATGAAATATGATAGATGCATAAAGAGGAGAATATGCATACAAAATGCAAAATGAGATATATAAACTTCAATTTTATATGAACTTAGGGTAGATGGCAGATTTTATATGTGAAGGGACTAATTTTTGTTTATGTAATGATGAGAAATGTTTATCACAAATTTTCAGCACAACTATATATAGGATAGTCTCTATTTCAAAAAGGTACATCATTTTTATCCCTGAAAGAGTTTTGCTATCTCTTTTAATTACGGGATTCTGATTTAAGTATTGAAGTGTTTGTTTAGGGAATATTTTGTACCCTCTAATTATTTTTTTCTTACAAAATCTTGAAGATTGTAAAACGAATTTTTCAACATATAAATTTATTGTTGAATTTGAGAATGACAATTTGTTTGTATTATTTACTTTTCGGAGCATATGGGTAAAGTGAATTCTCAAAGAGGTTTTTGATTCGATTGGACTACACCTTCACTAAATAGTTTCTTTCTATAGGAGATTTTCTAAGTTCACATAAGAAGCACGCTTCTATCCAACAATTTCTAAGAAATTGTAATATTTTAAAAGGATAATGTTGTCGAATTTGGTGTAAAAGGAAACACGTGATCTACAGTATTTCTAAACTTACTACTTTCATAGTTCTATTATTTTTATTATTTTCAATTTTAGATTAATTAACAGAAAATATAAGTTCATTTAATTTATATCAGTACACCAAATAGGCCTATAGGAACGTGATTGTGCATATTAATTATGAATGTTAATTATGAGAATGGATATGTGAAGTGAAAGGAACACTTCAGGTAAATTTGGCAGCAATTCTTTTTCAAACAGTATTCATAAATAAATTTGATAACAATATGAGATAAAGCAATGGGCCAACTTGAATTATTATATTTGATAACACTATCCCCCCCCGTAGGGGATTGGTAGTACTTCTCTTCCAGCAAAAATGATTTAACTTTTTTTTTTCCTTTAACTAACATGCACCTAGTTTTTTAGCAAAAAAATAATAATAATAAACACCTTATTTAATAAATCAAAGATGCTTTACTTTCCTCTTTGTTGAAGGGCTACAAAATATTACAAAATAATTAGTTTAGCTAGCATTTAACACCAGAAGTGAACTTACTTATTAAATGAATAGAGCTTCCCAACTGATTATTTCCGAGATTTAAAGACTTCAAAGATGAGATTTCACCAACAAAATTTAGAATAATACTGTTATTGAAATTGTTCCCACTCAAATCAAGAACTTCAAGATTTACCAATTCAAAAAGTCTTCCAAAACCTACAAAAGAAATAAAATTAATAAATCTTTTCATCTAAAATTGAGTACTAAATTCCCAAATGAAATGTGATAGATGCATAAAGAGGAGAATGTGCATACAACATGCAAAATGAGATATATAAACTTCAATTTTATATGAATTCTGTTATGGTAGATAGCAGATTTTATATATGAAGGTACTACTTTCTGTTATGTAATGATCATAAATGTTTATCACAAATTTCTGCTATCTCTTCTAACTATATGAATCTAACTTAAACATTGGAGTGTTTGATTATTTTCTTTAATCAAACACTCCAATGTTTTATATTACAAAATCTTGTAGGTTGTAAAACGAATTTCTCAACATATAAATTTATGGTTGTATTCAGACAATAATAGTTTGTTTCTTCTATTATTTACTTTTTGGAGCATATGGGTAAAGTGAGTTCTGAAGGAGGCTTTCGATTCGATTACACTGCACTTCACTGGATAGTTTGTGTCTCTACGAGATTTTCTAAATTCACATAAGAAACACTACTATCTAACAATTTTTGAAGAAACTGTAATATTTTAATATTCAAATTTTGGTGCAAAAGGAAACACGTCCACTCTCAGTTAGCATGTCTCGATTTTCAACTATAGACTATTTCTAAAATTACCGCTTTCATATTTCTATTATATTTATTATTTGCAATTTTATATTAATTAACAGAAAATATAAGTTCCTTTAATTTATATCAGTATACCCAATAGGCCTGGAACGTGATTGTGCATATTAATTATGAGAATGGATATGTGAAAGGAACACTTTGGGTAAAATTTGGCAGCAATTATTCTCAAACAGTGTTCATAAATTCGATAACAATATTAGATAAAGCAACAGGAGAACTTGAATCATTATATATGATTCCATCGGCCTTTTCTAAAGTTTCCGCATTTTCGTCTTTCTCTTTTGAAGATACAGGCAAACGAGTAGTAGTTCTCTTCTAACAAAAATAGTCAGTATTAATTTGGTTCTTTAGCAAAAAACAATAATAACAAACACCTTATTTAATAAATCAAAGATGCTTTACTTTCCTCCTCGTTGAAGGACTACTAAATATTACAAAAGAATTAGTTTAGCTAGCATTTAATAGTAGAGTGAACTTACTTGTCAAATTAATGGAGCTTCCCAATTGATTATATCCGAGATTCAGAGACTTCAAAGATGAGATTTCACCAACAAATTCTAGAATAATACTATTATTGAATCTATTCCAACTCAAATCAAGAACTTCAAGATTTCTCAATTCAGAAAGTTTTTCAAAACCTACAAAAGAAGTAAAATTAATAAATCCTTTTGTCTAAAATTCAAAATAGAAAAATTGAAAAAAAAAATCATGAGACTTGTATAAAAGAGACTCGTGAACCCACAAACCTTCATTCTTAGCCCAACCAATTAATGCATTCTCACTTAATTCAAGAGTCTTGATCTCTTTAAAGGGAAGAAATAGAGAAGCATTGAAATACCAATCTCTAGATTGCCAACCTCTTGTACCATTAAGAGAGAGTTGAATCACTCGGCTTGAAGTGTTGCTGCATTTAACCATTTCCCACTGACAGCAATTGGATGATTTATTATCCACCCAAGAAGGAAAAAGATAGTCATGTGAGTAGGTGATGGAAGCTTTGAGGTGCAGTAGAGCAATCCTCTCTTCCTCCCAACACCCATGACAACACATTTCATTTACCAACACTGACACTACCATTGTCATCATCCATATCCAAATAGAACGAGATGTAGTACTTGCCATATTTTTTACCAAAATATATATCTCCTTACTTGCTTTTGTTCTCTCTTTTTTCTTGTTTGAAGAATCAAGGAAGCTCTATTTTATATCATTGCTATAAAGATGATTAATGATTATGAAGACGAATATTTCCAAGTCTTCACCACAATTTCCAAGTCTTCTCTTACAAGTCCAAGTCCATTTGTCTCTACCTATTTACAACTTAATTGATACGTTAGAATACATACAAGCAGATAAACTCAATATGGGTCCCACTGCAAACTAAATGAAAATGTCATTATTTGTCTCTACCTTTTCACAACTTAATTGATACGTGGAATACATACAAGCAAATAAACTCAATATGGGTCCCAATGCAAACTAAATGAAAATGTCATTAAAAAACTTGTAAGAGAAGACTTGGAAATTGTGGTGAAGACTTGGAAATATAGCCATCTTCACAACTTAATTGATACGTTGGAATACATACAATTAGATAAACTCAGTATGGGTCCCAATACAAACTAATTTAGTTATTGATTAATATGTAATAGTTAATCCAATAATGTTTAGTAGACTTATGATAGTCATCCATCATTTGGTAAAGATAAGATACAATTCGAAGTATAAGCATCCAAATTCATACACCCAAAACAACACCATCCATTTATCAAAACTAACAAGGAGTATCATAGCATTTTTCATTGTTGTGACCAAATAAGAGCTATTGCTATTTTTATATCTATGCTTGATTAATTTGGTCCAAATTAAAGAGGTGTTTTTAAGTAGGTATTTGTGTTAGAATTAATTATTTTATTATACTTGTATACTTGTCATTGTACCTAAATTTCTTTTCTCTTTCTTCCTTTCTTAATTTGTTGTTATTCTTTGACCATTTTGCCAATTAAGAAATAGGGCTTTGAATTAAATGGCTGAGTAGATACATCAAGAAAACAAATTGGTATTTGCCTAGATCTAATTATAGAGAGATAAGTGGAGACAAGTTGACTTGGACTTGTAAGAAAAGACTTGGAAATAATGGTACTTGGAAATATAGTCGTCTTTACAACTTAATTCATACGCCAAGAACAAATAAATAGAGAAAAAAAAATAGACGATGGAGGAACAACTAGTGACCATGGTTGGCTTAAGAGTTGGCAGCAACACCACATGTCTGTCGTCTCTTGCTCTTGGTCTCCTTCCTGCAATCATCCTACGTGTCGTGATTGTCGGCGACCGCTTCTCCTGGTCTCCCGACTCTCAACGACATCTCCTGATTAGTCTCCTATGACATCTCTCTCTCTCTCTCTCTCTTTGACATTTTCTTCGACACTTCTTATTTGCTTCTCTTGGTGTTCCCATTTTTTGGGCTCTCTTTTTGGGGCCCTAAGCATAAACCTAAGTGGCTTATGCCTTTAACCGGCACTCCAGCGACTGATTGCTTGTTCATTTTCATTCTTTTGTTGTTATTGTTTCTTCTTCCTCCTTTCGACGCTACTGTTGCTTCTTCTTTTTCAACCAACACCTCGCCCAAGGTGACTATTCACGAACACAACATAACTTTTCTGTATATAAGGTAGTACAAGCAAGCTTATTTATTTATTTAGTGGTAGCCACATGTAGTTACAGTAGAAGAAATCTAAAACATAGGATAAGAAAGGATGAGGTAGACTAAGTCAAAATATGATAGGATGAGAGAGATGAAGTCATCAACACAAAATAGGATAGAAATGCTAGCTGTGATCCCTTAACATCTCCAGGCAAGCTGATATGTCGCCAATGCTGTAGGCAAAGCTTGGTACGATGCTTAATAAAACGAGCCAGAGAAAGTGGCTTGCTAAAATTATCAGCAATCTGATCAGCTGTATGAAAAAAGCCGTGTTGGTAACGCACAAAATGACAGTCCAATTCAATGTGCTTTGCACGAGTATGAAAAACTGGATTAGCAGTGAGTTAAATTGCTCCAACATTGTCACACCACAAAGTAACAAGATTTGGAACTGGTTCTTGGAGTTCATGGAGTAAAGACTGAATCCAAAGAACCTTTGTAGACACATTGGCAAGAGATTTGTACTCACTTTTAGTAGTGGATCGAGCAATTGTAGGTTGTTTCCTAGCATTCCAAGAAATAAGATTAAATCCCAAATACACAGCAAAGCCGTCAGTGGAATGTCGATGTCAGGATAACCACCCCAATCATTGTTAGCAAAACATTTAATGCAGGTGAAGCGAATCAGAAGATTTAAGAAACAGTCCATAGTGAAGAATGCCCTAGACATAACGTAGAAATCATTTGAGTGCCTTGAGATGAATATCATTTGGACAATGCATAAATTGATAAAGACGATAAACTACAAAGGCGAGATCCGATCGAGTAAAAGTAGCATATTGAAGTGCTCCCACAAGTTATCTATAGATTTCACCATTCATCAAGGTAGTTCCAGTAGACTTGGAGAGTGGTGGAGCAACAACCATTAGTGTAGGACTCAACTTGGCCTCCAACATTGTGGCCTTGACAAGAAGATCTTGTAGGTACTTATGCTAAGTAGGCAACAATCCAAAAGAAAGATGATAAACTTCAATGCCAAGAAAATAAGACAAATTTCACAAGTCATTGACATCGTGGAATTGGAAATTGCAAAAACTAACCATGTCTCAAATAGAAACTTTGTTTTTAACCATTGTCCTGAAAAAAAATATTTTTAGCCATTCAAATAAATTAATTGCATTCTATAGATTTGTAAAATTATTAGTAAGATCGAAACTGGTAAAATGGTTATAGAGTGTAATTAGTTTGTTTGAGTGATTGAAAACGTTTTTCTTTTTAAGAAAGTGATTAAAAATAATTGTGTCAATTTGTTTTGGGTTAATTATGAATTATTCTTGATTCGGCTTGCAACTTGTGAACAAGGGCATCAATGGCGGTTTCTGACGAACCTATGATAATAAGATCATCGACATAGACTCGGACAAATAGGCAAGAACAAGAAGTGATAGAAAAGAATAATGAAGATTTTGTCTGTGAATTCTTAAAAAATCAAGTCGATGAAGAAAAAAAACAAGTCTTATGAACCATACCCTCAGTGCCTGCTTAATGCGAAATAAAGAATGTTTTAATTTGAACACATAATCTAGATGAAACAGAAGGCACACATAGGACGGGAAAAAAGATGAAACAAAAGAGGAACCAACATGGGCAATAGGCTAACCTTTTCCATCAGCAATGCGGAGATGATCTGAGCCTGATAAGGACTACTTGCTAACACTTGGTTAACACCAGTATAAGGTATCCATGGTAACGCTTGGTTGTGAACAGAAAACTGATCCGAAGCGGATTGGGGCTTGATCATGGCGTGGGTTTGAGACAACTGCTGTGGTGATGGCTGAGGCATAATCACTGCATGAGCTTGAGCGTGCTGCTGTAATGATGGGCGAGGTGCATACCTCTGACGACAACGATTTGCTGTACGATTACGCAGTCCACATATTTGACAAGTTCCTCGATTGCGCCTGTTATTAGAAAGACTAGATTGAAAATTGTTACGAGTATATCCTGACTATGCATGCCGAATTGGCATAGGAAGAAGTGGTCTTGTTTTGATGCCAAATTGGCCAAAGAAACCTCCTGTGCAGTACGAAGTAGACTTTCATGAGCTACTAATTGGCTATGAAGTTCATGAAATGGTACGGGCTCAGGTCGCAGATTGAGTGCAGTGATAACAGAGGTAAACTCACTGCCTATATTTCTGTAATTGATAGCATTGAATTCTGCTGCAAAAAGTGGCTTTCCTGCATCACCAACCTCATCAGCAAGAGCTTTGGCCTTGTGCAAAATACTGTGAGACTGAATGATCATGACGCTCGGCTTGAGCTCCCGAAGATCAATATGTAGTTGTAATTGTCGATTTTGGGAGGGAAACCCAAAAGCCTGATGAAGAGCACTCCATACTTGATAGGACGATGCAAGCCCAATAACATAGCCGAAGACTTCTTCAGACAGAGAGGAGAGGAGCCAAGACATAAACATCTGAGACACAAAAATAATTTATTATCATTTACAAACCAGGCAAATTCTTTCTATTGATTTTAAACTCAAATAAAGGAAGAGAAATTGTATTAACTACGGGAGAAGGAACATAAATAATGTATCGAATAAATTCTAAATAAATGATAATTCATATTAAAAAAATTCACCCCAACTTAGCAATTACATAATTCATGAGATTAGATATTAGTTTGGATTAAATAGAAGTCTTGTCATCTATAATTAAAAAAAGATTATGCTACTTGTTAATTTTAGGCTACATTAGCACACAAATAACTAAAATATATTAAAAAAGTATAAATAACATTTTCTGTTAAAAAATTGGCGTTGGAGGTAAAAAAAAACGCGGGAACCAACCACGTGACATGTCACATGTTGAAGCAGAAGGAGAAAACGGATGCCTTGCTGGGTTCAATTCAAGTTCTCCCAAGCCAGCTGGTGCCACTTTCCGCGTTTGGACGGCAAGAAAACACTAAAGAAAATTAATATTCTTTTACTAAGATTCCTTCTTTTCATTTTTTTTATTTTTTTTTATTTCTGATCTGTCATCTTGGTGGAAAGTTGGGAGCTCACGAGTCACGATATTCATGCTCCATTGAAACTGGAATATTTTGCTAAACGGAAACGGAAATACTAATTTTACTTTAATATTTTTATTATATTAATATTCTATATATTTATACTAATACAACACACAATACAAAATATAATCCAAATATCATTTGTCTTCGCAAGAGCAAGAAGGCCAACGGACAGAGGAATTTAGAATCGCCAAATTGATTCCTCAGCCCACATGAATTGATTTACAGAACATTTTGATAATAGGTATTCAATTCGTACGTAAATTCTATATATGCAAATATCACCAAATGTCACCAAATTATTTTGATAATAGATATTCAATTCGTACATTTGATGATCAACAGCTATTTCATAAGATCAACCATGTAATCGAAGATCAGTCTTGAATATTGAGTCAATCAAACAATTACATTAATCCATTCTCAGGAGGCCTCGCAAAATTAGCCTTCCCATCTCAACACCACTTGAAAGAATGATTCAGATATTGCAAAAGCAAATCGAAGATCAAGATCTTCATTCCACAAAAAATAGCCTAAAAACGGAAAATCGAACCTCGCTATTCTTCAATATTACACAAACTGGATTGCGAGTGCGTCCTCGCCACACGATGATCGGCAGCAACGACCGCAGGCGGAGAGCTGCCCGACACCTGGCCGGCCGCCGCCACCAGGCAGCCCTCGCTCCACGTCCGCCGGATCGGATACGAGACGTTGTTGCTTCTCAGGACATGAGAGCAATGCCCGCGGGATTTATGAAGGGCGCAGGTGCAGTTCTTGTGGTATGGCCGGCGCTGGATCGCCGTGACGCCTCGAATATTCCGCAGAGGAGGCCGTCGCCGGCAGCTCCGGTGGACATCCTCGATCGCCGCCTTCTCGGTCCTTTCTCCCTGGGAACGTGCAGCAACTGCCAAGTCTAAATGGAGAGTGGTGGGGACGTAAAAGGGGAGGGCGAGAGAGAGAGAGAGAGATTGTTGCTAAAAATAAAAGAGTTCTTTAGGCTTGTGTCATTTATGTTGCACGGAAACACTTCATAGGTGTCGTTTTCCCGTTTTCGAAATATTTTGAAAACGTTTTTTATTCCCGTTTCAGACTCTATTTATGTCTATTTTTTTAGAAAAACGTCTGTTTCCACGTTTCCGTTTCTTATTAAAAATGTTTCCCATTTCCGTTTCCGTTTTCGTGCAACATAGACTGTTATACAGCGGCGTATGCGGCACATGGGCCGTCTTTAATTTCATAAAATTACTATCGATCTCTTTCACTTAAATCTGCTTTTAGTTTCCGTTCTTAATTTTGTATTTCCTATTGTTAAATGTTCTATATAAATATGCATGAAGTTGATTTTTCTTGTGTTCATATTACTAAAACACAAAACATAACAATAGTATTACTAAAAGACAAAACATAATAATCGGGGCCTTTTATGTAAATTTTGTGTTGTTAAAAAGTTTCAAATGTAGAGTTATTAAGGACAAATTATTGATGGAAAAGTATTGGTCGTAACCTCCAAGATATAGGTTAAATAGTCAGCTCATGATAAGTTAGAATCCATACTAGTAAATCATGGGTTCGATTCCTCGCCTTGCGTAGTGAGAGAAACTCTCCACCTGTAATCTACCTTCTCTGTCGAAATCGAGAACACGAGCAGCGGGGGATCACGTAAAGATAGTAATCTCAAATATTAGTTGTAATTTATTCTTTTTAATAAAAACCACAGTAATAATAAAATAGTAGGTTAATTATAAAAAATGCCATATTTTTGTTCAATTCTATGACAAATTTTACAATTTATCTATGTTTTTAGTAAAACTTATCTATTTTACTTTAGAACTTTAATTTTATATTAATTATACTAAAACTTCAATGATTAATAATTCTTTGATGTATTCTTATTGATTTTTCTTTTTATATCATATTACTAGGGATAACGCGTGTTTGAAGGCACGGTGCAACTAAAAAAAATTAAACATTGAATTTGAACATGAAATAATTAAATACTGAACTCGGACACGTACTAAACTGAAAGTCTAAACTCGCTTATATCACGTATCTGAAGACAATGTATATAGTTCTTAAACACAAAATTATCAAAAAATGAATATAAACATGCCTAAAGGCATGGTGTAAATAATATTAAGATTAAAAAACATAATGTGAAGGCACAGTATACTATGCTAAAATTTATGAAGAACTTGTAAAAAATTTGCTTGTATTAAACGCTCTATAAAACTCAAATAATAAACAAACATATAAGATTTATAATGTTAACCAATATTACAAATTAAAATATAAGAGTAAGTAAAAAAAATTTAAAAATTGAACAAAAAAAAAATTAAAGTTATTGTATAAACAAAAAAAAATCATTCTGTATTTTATAAAAAAAATATCAATCAATATAATAAAGCAGTCTGTGTTTTACAATTTCAGCCTGTATTCTACAATTAATTACCAGCCTATATTATACAATTCCAAACAAATCAAATATAAAAAAAATTAAATATCAAATAATGCACAACAACCAGTACTCTGCAATTTAAAAAAATTAAAATTAAAATGCACACTAATTAGTGTTATTGACATTAAATTATAACTACATAAAAAAAACAAATATTATATTGTCATATATCAAAATAGTGAGTTAAAACTTTACAAAAAGTGGGTTAAGGCTTTCCAAAATATATGTGCTTTAAATTTTGAAATAAACTTTGATAGTAAAAATCGCCTTTCATCATCATCAAAGAAAGAAGTTTTTATTTCTTTTGAAATTAAATCATTTATGATTTAAAAAAATATATAAATAGAGCACATACATACATTCAATTTAACAATGGAGCATCTTTGTCTATTATCACTATTTGCTGCTCATTTAAATACATACACATAGATACATACATTCAATTTACGCCGTGTTTGCTGCTCATTTATGCACAGAAACGAACACCATTTGACAGAAATGCTATATTATTAACAAATACTAGATATTTGTATTAATATTATTTACAAATATAATACGTTTGTATTAAATTAAAATCAAAACTAATTATATTTGTATTAATATTATTAACAAATATAATATCACTTTTTTGTTAAAAAAAAGTAAAAAATCACTATATTATACGTTTTCTATTAACAAAGTCACTATATTAATATTAAAATCACTATATTAACAGATAGTAATTGTTGGGTTAGGCATGTGGGTCGACGCTAAGTTAGAGTGAGCATGAAGGCATGGGACCAGGTGCATAAGGTGGATTGGGGGCTGAGGATCGTGGTTGTGGTAGTGGGGTTTTCCCACTTGCACAGACTCTCGTCTTTCCACAAAGGATTATGCTACAGTTCTAGCATGGGCTATAGATGGGCTACCAAATGAATTTTAAATTATTTTTCTTGACCCAAGAAATGTACCCATGCATTCTCTCTCTCCCTATTACCCGCCCAAAGCCACTCATTATCTCTCCAGCCCAAAGCCACTTATTATTTCTCTCCCTGCTGCCCGCCCAAAGCCTCTCCTTCTGTCTCTCCCTGCTAAGAGATGGTGTTTTGTTCAAAACATTTTGTCATTAATAAGGGTGATAATTTAGTTAAAAAAAAATGTTATTGATCATTTCCAAGTAAAAGCTAAGAATTTTACCATTTATTCCTGTAAAGATACTAATTTAGGGTAAGTGAGATGCGGTCTTATTATGCTAAGGCCTTTTTGCACTAAAAATTTGAAGCAACTAAAGCGTTTTTCATTAGTTGTGCATGAACAACAGTGAATTGTAAACAGAGAGTGAATAGGAAAAGAAAGCTAACAGAGTGTGGAAGTGAGCTGTGAGAGAGGACGATGTGACCAAGGGGAACCTTTGATGAAGGCTTGTGCATTGCCAATAGAATTTATTGTCAAATAAAAAATTATATAATCTTCCAATAAAAGATTATAGCTATCAATGTACTACAACAATTATACGTCCTGTATGCATATATTGAAATTATATACACACATTGGATATGCTCACAAACACAAAAATAGTGACTACACACATTGAAACTATATACACACAGGACTATGCTCACAAACACACACGATTCAATAGATACATACAAACACACAGTGACTATATATATATACAAACACAGTCGCGATGGAGCTTCAGCAGCGGCGAACAATAGATACATACAAACACAAACAGTCGCGATGGAGCTTCAGCGGCGGCGGAATATACATACACAGTGAGGAGAAAGAGATAAGGGATGAGAGAGAAAGCAACACACAGTGAGATGAGATGGAGATATATGTATGTAAACATACACACACACACAAAATACATACATACATATATACCTTTGAGCTGGAGGCGGAGCGGGAGGTGACGGTGGTGGCAGGGTGGGGGCGACGACGGTGAGCGATAGGGGCAACGACGGAGGGAGAGGATGGGATGGAGCGGGGTTGGCGGGGGCCGATGGCGGTGGGCTGCTGGGGATAACCCTAGCAATGACAGCCGTCAGATCTGGAAGCACTGCCGACAATGACGGCAAGCACGGCTGTGGAAGATCAGCGACGACAGAAGAAGTACGAACGACAGTGATGGCAAAGCAGCCATTGGCGAATATGGCTGTGTCGGAAGCAAGCGGTGAAGGCTGTGCAGTGGGGGTGACGGCGATTGAGCGGCTGCCGGTGGGGCGACAGGGGGGCGGCGATGGCGTGGGTGGGTGGTTGACTGTAAGAGAGAGAAAGAGAGAGGGAGAGAGAGCGGTTGGGCAGAGATGGAGTGTGAGAGGGAAAGAGGGAAAAGAGGGTTGGGCAGTGAGTGGCTCTGTGTGCGTGTGTTAGGGGGGCGGGTGGCGAGGGGGGTGGAAATTATATCCTCAAAAATTAATCTCAACTATCCAAAAAATGTCTCTCATATTTGTGTTAATATTTTCAAAAACCATTCTCTTTTTATATAGATGTAATCTTATATATGATTTTACTAAAATAATTAAAGAACATTCAATACAAGTCCATGCTGGGCTCGGCATGGCACAGCCCTCAACCAGTGGGCCGGTCCGGCCCGCCTGTTTCGCACCTCTACCCTCAGAACACTAACTGATACATATACGTCTATATATGTCTGTATGTGCACGTTGAGGCTTTGCTCCATCTGGTCTGCCATGGCTGGAGGCAACAATAAGAGGACTCACAAAACTAGAAGCCGGAAACCACCGAGTTCCTCCGGCGGGGCTCTTTTCGTCCACGGCGGTGTCTTGACGGATTGGTCCCCAAATTCTCAGACACCTAAACGTCTTTCGCTATCTCTACCATATTATATATACGTGTGTATGGACATGGCAAAAGTAGTGATGGGAGTTTTTCTTTTTCCTTTTTTGGATGATTGAATTTTCAGGAAAGAATCCTAATGGCGGTGGTGGGAATTCGAATTCCGCGTCCAGATCTGGGACTTCTGACCGAGGGAATGGTTCTGGGCCTCGGAAACCTAGGGGAAATCCATTTGGTTACGTTTACCCCCACGTTGATTATCAGGTATTTGCTGATTTGTGGTAACAATTGAAACTTCCTTTTGTGTTGATTTCCACGTGTTTTTTTGGGTGATTGGAATGAGGTTGACCTAGGGTTAAGGTTAACTAAGCTGTTTAATGTTGCATAATTCATGTGGGTGTGTGTTTTGGTGGAAATGATATTGATTTTGGGGTTTCAGTTCTGTGCTATTAATTAATTCAAGAAGGGGGAGGGTTCTCTAAAGTTAAAAAACTCATTGTTGAAGGAGAGTTTAGGTTAATATTGGCATGGCTAGGATAAACTTAATTCAGTAAGTGCTTCCAATTGATTCTTCTAGTTGTTGAGAAGAAGAACGGCCTATTACATAATGGATCAGGTAGTTTAGCCTGTTCTAACTTTCGATCAAGTCATTCTGGACAAGTTTAATTATGATCTTACTTCACTTGATGTAGTTGATTTGGTCAAATAGATCCTATCATGTTATTGAAGATGCTGCTTTGATAAGGAAGCCAAATTGAATTTAATAATTTGATAATTTTGATAAGAAATGATATCTTGAAAAAAAAATAATTTATGAGAATATTTTTTTAAATGAGATAAATTTTACTTAAAATCGAATTTGATAACGTTTTAATTATAATCAAATTTAAAATCATAATCACGATAAAATTAATAGTTTTAATCTCAGATAAATTTAAATTTTAGGTCAAAATTATAATATGATGCAATTACTACTAGCAAAACAATGCAAGTGAAACGAATAAGAAGGTTTAAGAAACAATCCATTGTGAAGAGTGCCTTAGACATAACATAGTAATCATTTGAGTGCCTTGAGATGAGTATCATTTGGACAATTCATAAATTGATAAAAGACGATTAACCACAAAGGCTAAACGGAGGTTGGATGCGCCCTCCCGGGCCCCCGGAAGGTGGCCACGCGCTACCCCCTTCTCTATTTTGCAACCCAAAATTAAAATGGCCATATTTTGCTCATTTTACCTTTGATTTGCTCTCCGTTTGAATCTACGGACTCCTCTTTTCATGATTTACGACTCTACGAAAAAAGAATTAGCTTATCTCTTTGAATTCCCTTCTATTTTGGCAGTTTTTCAGCCAGGTCTCTCTTTCTTTCCTTCTTTGCTTTTTCTTTGATTTTTCTTGCACTTGCTTTCTTTCCTTTCTCCTTACCTTCTCGTGGCCTTAGCTTCCTCCCTTTATATAGCTTTCAAATGCCCAAATTCTTAAGATTTCACTTGGCCTCCAAGTTACTTATTTTTCACCCAAGTAATCATCACACTTTGAAAATTTTCCAATCTTCTCAAGCAAGCCTCCATTTCTTCCAATCCTAGGCCACCAAATACACTTTCAAGATAAGCCTTATCATCATCTTTCCTTGCAAGCAACTTCTAGCCAATCCTAGTCTTCCAAGGTCACACTTAACCCTTAAGTTAGCCATTTTTCTACTCAAGTAATAATGACTAGCTTTGAGTTTTCTCCACTTGATTCTTCCTTCATTTGAAAGCTTTTTATTCTTCCAATCTCATGCCTCCAATCGCTCCTCACGTGGCCTTCAAAGAAACCCTTCTTATCCATTTCTTTTGGTGAACCAATAGAATTCTTCCAAGTTTTCCTTACTTTGAATTAAGGGTAAAAGTAATTATTATCATCATATGCTTTAGGACTTTTAGGGATAATCCTCCAATCCCATCTTTCCAACTCAAGACTTCCTGCATAAGCATTTATCATTGCAAATATTCCTATCGTTGGAGAAGTTATCTTTTGATATTTGCATTTGAGTCCTTAAAACCATTTTCATTTGCACTTAAATCCAAAACTTTCATTAAAACACACTTTATTACATCATCCATCCTTTACATTATATCCAACATTTACATTAAATTTTTGGGGTATTACAGAAGGCACGAGCGACGGGAGATTACATAACGAGTAATCTCAAGTATTGGTTGTAATTTATTCTTTTTAATAACAACTGCAGTAATAATAAAATAGTAGGTTAATTATAAAAAATTGCCATACTTTTGTTCAATTCTATGACAAATTCTACAATATATCTATTTTTTTAGTAAAACTTATCTATTTTACATTAGAACTTTAATTTTATATTAATTATACTAAAACTTCAATGATTAATAATCCTTTGATGTATTCTTATTGATTTTTTTTCCATATCATATTATGTAATCTTATATATGATTTTACTAAAATAATTAAAGAACATTCAATACAAGTCCATGTTGGGCTCGGCGTGGCACGACCCTCAACCAGTGGGCCAGTTCGGCCCGCCTGTTTTGCACCTCTACCTTCCGAACACTAACCGATACATATACGTCTATGTCTGTATGTGCACGTTGAGGCTTTGCTCCATCTGGTCCGCCATGGCTGGAGGCAACAATAAGAGGACTCACAAAACTAGAAGCCGGAAACCACCAAGTTCCTCCGGGGGGGCTCTTTTTTTCCACGGCGGTGTCTTGGCGGAATGGTCCCCTAATTCATATGGGTGTTTGTTTTGGTGGAAATGATATTGATTTTGAGGTTTCAGTTCTGTGCTATTAATTAATTTAAGAAGGGGGAGGGTTCTTTAAAGTTAAAATACTCATTGTTGAAGGAGAGTTTAGGTTAATATTGGCATGGCTAGAATAAATTTAATTCAGTAAGTGCTTCCAATTGATTCTTCTAGTTGTTGAGAAGAAGAACAACCTATTACATAATGGATCAAGTAGTTTAGCCTGTTCTAACTTTCGATCAGTCATTCTGGACAAGTTTATTGTATTACTTCACTTGATGTAGTTGATTTGGTCAAATAGATCCTATCATGTTTGTTGTGGTGTGATACCCAACAAGTCCAAGGCGATGATGTTTTTGGTCGGGTAAGTTGTCAATCATAGGCTTTGGCCCGGGATTGATAGAATGAAGAGTGGTACAACCCACAAATAGGCGGCCCGAGAAGAAGATGACCCAAGTACACTTGTCTTGTTTTTTAGAGGAAAGCTGGGCTTAGCCAGCTGCTCAAAACATGGACCAAGCCCACTGATTCAAGCCCATTACTTGCCTCATATCTAAAAGCCCCGATTTAGCCCATATTCTATCTTATCTTGCCCTAGCTGATCTAATGGAAGAGCTGCGACTTGGTCGCTGGCCGTTTGAAGCTCCAGGTTTGATTCTTCCTTATCCCTCATCCCCTTCTCATCTATTCCGGATACCTAGGAGGCTGATCCTCATCTTGATGGCCTGCTATCTGTTCTTCGAGGGTTATCTATATCTACCAAGTATACGAGAAGAGGGAGAGAGTGCAGAAAATCCGAGAAGAAAGAGAGAGCCGAGAGTGAGAAGAGTGTTCTTTTAGTGGGGTTATTTCGCATCCTTGTGTGGTTGTATCATTCTCGGTTGGGGTTTTTTCGATAGAGGCAGATTTGGGTGTTGATCTAGGGGTTCTTGGGTTGTGCTTGGAACCGATTATGAGTTGCCATTTGTGGGTGACAGACTGATCAACGCTGAGCCTTGAAAATCCATCTTCTTCTTCTCCATTGCTGAACAAACAGGGAGTTTTATTGTTCTTTGATTTCAGCTTTTGTTTTCTGCATTATTGCTTACTGTTTTGTGCGATTTTCTTTAGCCTAACGTTTTGGTTTCTTGTGGATTTTGCGAGGATAAATCCCTACAAAGTGGTATCAGAGCCAGGTTGGTGGCTTCGCGGGTGGAAGAAATCGGCAATCTCCTGGCTGATTTCAGATCTGGGACGGTTCACATAACCCTAACCCAGATCTGATTTTTTTGGCCAAGATCTCCCTGATCCGGCTGTGTTAGCGCGCGTGAGACCCATCAGTGGACTCCCGACGCCAAGGCGCACCAGTGTGTGCGGCGCGTGTACCTCGATTCACCGGCAGCCGACGGCGCGTGACTGTTCCAGCAGCGGGGCGTGGGACTCCAGCGCCTGCAGCTCCTGACAGCGAGCTCGTATCGATGAGCACATCACTCCTACGTGGTCTGTTTTCGGGTTCTCCCATTCCTTTACGGACTGTTTTGTCAGTCCGCTCGATGAGAAATTTCATAACCCAGTTTTAATTTCAGCAACTAGCAGGCCATCGGGTGGGGGTGGCCATTAGGTTTGGGGGTTACCCTGTGGTGGTAACCAATACGTGTTGCTAGAAATAGGGTTTGCCTGACTACTTGCCTTTTAATTGTGATTACTTGCCTTTTAAATTGTGATAGAATCCTTTGTGTGGTTGCTGTTTTTTTTGTTGACTTCTTATTTGTTTTAAGTTGCAAAAAATTTATTCACCTTAAAACCATACCTTAGGCCTAAGAATTTGTTTCATAGGGTCTAAGAGACAGTGTGTTACTGCAGTCTACTTGAATTTGTTTTTTGTGCAGCATTTTGTGTGTTTTGTGCATATCATGGCTACACAACACTTTGAGTTAGGTATGTTTAATGGAAAAGGTGATTTCTCAATTTGGCAACAAAAAATGAAAGGAATTTTGGTTCAATAAAAAGTCTCTAAGGCTATTGATAACACTTTTGCTAAAACTGACACTAAGGAAGAAAAGCAAGAAAAAGATGAACTTGCATATACTTCTATCATCTTGCATCTGTCAGACCCAGTTTTACGCAAAGTAGGTAAACAAGATATAACTCAAGCACTTTGGAAAAAACTAGAGGATCTTTATTTAAAACAGTCCACTCCTAACAAACTTTTCCTACTTGAAAGTTTCTTTGGCTTTAAAATAGATCCTTCTAAAGACATAGAGGATAATATTGATGTGTTTAATAAACTTTCCCAAGATGTTGCTAACTGTGGGGGTAAAATTCTTGATGAATATAAAGCTATTATTCTTTTAAATGCTATCCCTGACATGTATAAGGATGTAAAGAATGCCATTAAATATGGAAGGGATACCCTTACCCCAGATATTGTAATAGACTCACTTAAGAGTAAGAAGAGGGAAGTTAAAGCGGAAAGAAACGAGAGAAGAGCTGGAGAGATACATTATGTGAGGGGAAGATCTCAAACTAGGGGTGGTGAGGGACAACATAAGGGTGGCAAGAAAAAGGGTAGGTCTAAATCACAAGGGAAGGCAAAAGGTAGAAAATGTTTTGGGTGCGGTAAAACTGGACATTTTATAAAAAACTGCTATATAGAGAAAAATAAGCAAAGAGAGAAAGAAAAAAGCGAGGCAAATGTTATATCTTCTCAATGTGATAATGGGGAGGTATATATGCTAATGAACAATGAACCCTCTGAAATTAACCTATCTATAAACTCCCGTATGCATGAGTGGATTCTAGACTCCGGGGCATCTTTTCATGTCACATCTCATAAACACTGGTTTGAAAACTTGCATGAGTCTGATCATGGGCATGTCATTACTTGTGATAATGTTGCTTATAAGGTTGTTGGTGTTGGTGACATAACTGTTAAGTTTGAAAATGGTTTTGTGCATACACTAAAAGGAGTTAGGTATATTCCACAAATGGGTAGAAATCTAATTTCTGTAGGGGAATTAGAGAAGATAGGTTTCACTGGTGGGGTTGGTAATGGCATGATCAAAATGCTTAAAGGCGCTCTTAGGGTTTTTCAGGCTGTTAGGAAAAATGGTATCTATATCACCTATGTGGAAGTACTTAGTGGCACTACTTCCACTATTGCATCTATTGACGCTGATCACACACAAAAGTGGCATAATAGGTTAGCTCACGCGAGTGTTAAGGGACTAAAATTTCTTAACGATAAGGGTGTGTTTGGTAAGGATCAGGTGTTAGATTTGCCATTTTGTGACCATTGCGTGCTTGGAAAACACCATAGGCTTTCTTTCTCATCTAGTAGTCATAAGACATCTAGAGTCTTAGAGAATATTCATACGGACTTATGGGGTCCTGGGAGCAATCCCACGTTTGGAGGAAATAAATATTTTTTATCTATCATTGATGACTACTCTAGGCGTGTATGGGTTTATTTGTTAAAAGAAAAATCAGATACTTTCCAAAAATTTAAAAATTGGAAAATTCAATTTGAAAATCAAACTGGCAATAAGGTAAAATTTTTGAGAACGGATAATGGTCTTGAGTTTTGTAATGCTGATTTTGACAACATGTGTATTAAGAGTGGCATCACTAGACATAAAACAGTCCCTTATACTCCACAACAGAATGGAGTTACTGAAAGGATGAATAGGACCTTACTTGATAAAGTTAAGTGTATGATGTTGAGTTCTGGTGTGCCTAAGTCATTCTGGGGTGAGGCTATTACGACAGCTTGCTATTTAACCAATTTGACTCCTTCTGTTGTGTTGAATGGTGATACTCCTTATGAACGATGGTATGGTAAATGTGCTAACTATTCTATATTGAGGACCTTTGGCTGTGCTGCTTTCTCTCATCAAAGTGAGGGAAAGCTAGAACCTAGAGCTAGGAAGTGTGTCTTCTTAAGTTACCCTGAAAGTGTCAAGGGATATAGGTTGTGAGATAGAAGTCAAAAGGGCGTGAAAATCATAATTAGTCGAGATGTCATATTTAATGAATTAGATATGCCATGTCTTAAGGATGAGTCTGATTGGGTGAATGATAAAAAGCAAGATAGTGAAGAGCCTGAGGTTGAGGTGGAGAGAGTGAGTACCCACATTCCCGTTACCCCTAGTAAGGTGGAGAATGCTACTCAAGATCAGCCTATTATTGAGGAAGACAGTAGTGAGGATGTGATAGAAGAATATCCTGTCGACCAAGACCCTTTAACCGATTACCAACTGACTAGAGATAAAGAGAGAAGACCTCATAAGATTCCTCAAAGGTTGGGAATCGACTATAGTCTTGCCTATGCCAGTTATCAAGAATTAGTTTACAAAGAGCCAAATACATATGAAGAGGCAATTAAAAGTGAAAACTCTAAGGAATGGATCAAAGCAATGAAAGAAGAAATGAACTCTCTTTATAAAAACCAAACTTGGGAATTAGTGACTAAGCCAAAAGACAAATCCTTAGTGGGTTGTAAATGGATTTATAAAGTTAAAGAGGGTACTAGTGGGAATGAACCAATAAGATTCAAAGCTAGGTTGGTAGCTAAGGGGTTCACACAAAAAGAAGGGGTAGACTATAATGAAATCTTTTCTCCCATTGTCAAGTATACCACTATACGAGTAATGCTGGCCTTAGTTGCACACTTTAATTGGGAACTTGAACAACTAGACGTAAAAACTGCATTCTTGCATGGGGAACTTGAAGAAAAGATTTATATGTCACAACCTAGGGGTTTTGAAGATAAAGATAAACCTAATCATGTGTGTTATCTTAAGAAATCATTATATGGTTTAAAACAATCCCCTAGGCAATGGTACAAACGCTTTGACTCTTTTGTACATTCCATTGGTTTTAAAAGGAGTGAATTTGATGACTGCCTATATTTTCAACAACATGATAATAATTGTGTGTTCTTATTATTATATGTTGATGACATGCTTTTAATTGGCCCAAATTTGAAGATGATAAGTGAAATAAAAATAACTCTAGATGAAGAATTTGACATGAAAGACCTAGGAAATGCTAGAAAAATCCTAGGTATGGAAATTGAAAGGGATATGTCAAATTCATGTTTATTTCTAAATCAATCATCTTATGTTTTGAAAATATTGAAAAAATTTGGCATGCGTGATTGTAAACTTGTTTCCTTACCTATAGCTAGCCATTTCATATTGTCTAAAGAACAGTCACCTGCTAATGAAGAAGAAAAAGAATACACGAGTAAAATTCCGTACTCTAATGTCATTGGATCTATAATGTATCTCATGGTGTGTACTAGACCTGACTTAGCTCATGCAATTAGTACACTTAGCAGGTTTATGTCTAATCCTGGTCCTAAACACTGGGAAGCACTGAAATGGTTATTAAGATATCTGAAGGGTTCCTATGACATTGGCTTAGTGTATAGACATAAAAGTGAAGGAGTGAAACTAAAAGGATTTACTGATTCTGACTATGCTGGTGATAGGGATAATAGAAAATCTACGTCTGCCTATGTGTTTACTTTATGTGATGCTTGCATTAGTTGGAAGTCACAACTTCAACACATACTTGCACTGTCTACCACCGAGTCTGAATATATAGCTGCCACTGAAGCAATTAAAGAAGCTTTGTGGTTTAAGGGTTTACTTAAAGAACTAAGTATTTCAAGTAATAACGTGATTGTATATTCAGATAGTCAATCTGCTATTCATTTGTGCAAAAATCCTGTATTTCACGAACATACTAAGCACATAGATGTCAGACTTCATTTTATTCGTGACATTGTGGCTCAAGACATTGTTAGGCTTGAGAAAGTATTGTCGGAGTATAATCTTTCAGATATGGGAACTAAAGTTCTCACGTTGGCCAAGTTTAGAAGTTGTCTTGCACTTCTAAACATTGGTAAAGGTAAGTGATCATTCTAATTTGTTTGTCAACTAATAAATTGTTTGCTTATGTGCAGGCCGTGTTAGGTATCAAGGTGGAGATTTGTTGTGGTGTGATACCCAACAAGTCCAAGGCGATGATGTTTTTGGTCGGGTAAGTTATCTATCATAGGCTTTGGCCTGAGATTGATAGAATGAAGAGCGGTCCAACCCACAAATAGGCGGCCCGAGAAGAAGATGGCCCAAGTACACTTGTCCTGTTTTTTAGAGGAAAGCTGGGCTTAGCCCAGCTGCTCAAAACATGGACCAAGCCCACTGATTCAAGCCCATTACTTGCCTCCTATCTAAAAGCCCTGATTTAGCCCATATTCTATCTTATCTTGCCCTAGCTGATTTGATGAAAGAGTTGCGACTTGGTCGCTGGCCGTTTGAAGCTCCAGGTTTGATTCTTCCTTATCCCTCATCCCCTTCTCATCTCTTCCGGATACCTAGGAGGCTGATCCTCATCTTGATGGCCTGCTATATGTTCTTCGAGGGTTATCTATATCTACCAAGTATACGAGAAGAGGGAGAGAGTGCAGAAAATCCGAGAATAAAGAGAGAGCCGAGAGTGAGAAGAGTGTTCCTTTAGTGGGGTTATTTCGCATCCTTGTGTGGGTGTATCATTCTCGGTTGGGGTTTTTTCGATAGAGGCAGATTTGGGTGTTGATCTAGGGGTTCTTGGATTGTGCTTGGAATCGATTCTGAGTTGCCATTTGTGGGTGACAAACCGATGAACGCTGAGCCTTGAAAATCCATCTTCTTCTTCTCCATTGCCGAACAAACAAGGAGTTTTATTGTTCTTTGATTTCAGCTTTTGTTTTCTGCATTATTGCTTATTGTTTTGTGCGATTTTCTTTGCCCTAACGTTTTGGTTTCTTGTGGATTTTGCGAGGATAAATCCCTACAATGTTGTTAAAGATGCTGCTTTGATAAGGAAGCCAAATTGAATTTAATAATTTGATAATTTTGATAAGAAATGATATCTTGATAAAAAATAATTTATGAGAATATTCCTTTAAATGAGATAAATTTTACTTAAAATTGAATTTTATAACGTTTTAATTATAATTAAATTTAAAATCATAATCACGATCAAATTAAGAGTTTTAATCTCAGATAAATTTAAATTTTAGATCAAAATTATAATATACTGCAATTACTACTAGCAAAACAATGCAAGTGAAACGAATAAGAATGTTTAAGAAACATCCATCGTGAAGAGTGCCTTAGACATAACATAGTAATCATTTGAGTACCTTGAGATGAGTATCATTTGGACAATTCATAAATTGATAAAAGACGATAAACCACAAAGGCGAGATACGATTGAGTAAAAATAGCATATTGAAGTGCTCCCACAAGCTATCTATAGATTTCACCATTCATCAAGGTAGTTCCAGTAGACTATTTGGAGAGGGGTGGAGCAACAACCATTAGTGTAGGACTCGGCTTGGCCTCCAACATTTTGGCCTTTTGACAAGAAGATCTTGTAGATACTTATGCTAAGTAAGCAACAATCCTGAAGCGCGATGATAAACTTCAATGTCAAGAAAATAAGACAAATGTCACAAGTCTTTCATACGAATTCGGCTAGTAACTTCTGAACAAAACTTTGATTTACTCAAACTATCCGAATTAAATCGCCCAAATTTGTTAGTCTCAAAACTTCGAATTTCAATTTTCAAATTTTGATTTGATTTTTTAATTGGAAGAGCCGAACTAGCTGAATTGATCAAATTTTAAAATGATGTTTTGATGTTTATAAAATGACATCGTTTTTTTTCAATTTTATGTGTTTTCTATTAGTTACTTCGATTTTCTTAATTGTTTTTCATTTTTTCAATTTAATCGATTTGATTTAGCTTATATGGTTTGTGTTCAATTTTTTCAATTTTTAGTTAGTTCAATTTTTTAGTTTAATCGGTTGATTCGGTTCGATTTTGTAGATTTGATTTAATCGGTTAGTAAATTTTAATCGTTTCAATAACTAAATCGATTGTTTGGATACCCATACACAATTTCGTTAGACTTGATGTTAGTTTGGGTCAAATAAGAGGCGTGTCATTTGTTAAGAAATTTGTAAACTAAACACACACAATCAGATTCGACAGTACCAACGATCCACAATTGAAACAGAATCGATGAAACGAAATACGAATGCACACGCACAACACAACGGAAATAGAATCAAATAACATCGCACGTACGTGTTCGGATCAAAGGATCCTACTCATAGCAGGGGGTTTCGCCCCTAGCCAACCCTCTATAATATGTAAGAACATATTTACAGAAACGATTACAATGATTACATCAACTTATAACAAGAACTAAAGAAATACAGTATTGCAAAGAAAATCGAAAACTGAAAGCAAGTACAGATTATTCAAACACTAAGAATTACATGTACCAACAATCTCTTCACCACAATCCCTCATGCCTCAAGCATTTTTACAATAGAAATTACGCAATACAAGTAGATCTTACCAACCACAAGCCGATCAATCGAAGGAAAGAATTCACGAGAGATACAAGAATCTCTCACAAGATCTCACGATAAATCAAGAACAATACATCAAGATCAAAAAACATAAACCATAGAAACGCAAATAACATAGTCCATTGCTCCATAAAACCTGAGCAATCCGAGCACCCACATCTCACCAATCTCTCTCCCAACAATATCAAATAAACAAGTAATACATACTTGCAGAGAGTTAGATTGGATTTACCTTGCGTTTCCTTAGTTCCAATCTCTGTTCTTCTTATCCAATTTGTTCTTGCTCCTCTCTCTCGCTTGAACGATTAGGGTTTCTCGTGTGTGCAAAGTGAAGCTTCTTTTATTTTCCCCCAAATGCCAACCTTTTATAATCATGGGCCAAGGGACACGGATGGCATTAGGATAAAAGAATAAGCCTTGGTCTTGGGTTGGGCTTGTTGGGTTTCAAACACCAATAGCCCAACCCAATTATTTATTTACAAAAACCCAATTTCGTTATTTGATCCAAATAAAAAAAAAACCTTTTATTTATCAAATAAATTATATGAAAAATATTCATATATTTTGAATCATTTATTAACATCATCTATAGTTAATAAATTGGTGTTGGAGATCCAAAAACGCGGGAACCGGCCACGTGATATGTCACATGTTGGAGCAGGAGGAGAAAACGGATGCCTCGCCGTTGCCGGGATCAATTCAAGTTCTCCCAATCCAGGTGGTGCCGCTTTCCGCGTTTGGACGGCGAGAAAACACTAAAGAAAATTAATATTCTTTTACTTATAAGATGCCTTCTCTTCATTTTGTTTTTTGATTTCTGATCTGTCATCTTGGTTGGTGGAAAGTTGGAAAGCTCACGATATTCATGCTCCATTGAAACTCGAATATTTTGCTAAACGGAAATGGAAATACTAATTTTACTCTAATATTTTTATTATTTTAATATTATATATATTATATCATCGCAAAATATCACTATCTGTCGTAAATTTAAGAGTCCAAATATCATTTGTCTTCACAACGGCAAGAAAGCCAACGGACAGACGAATTTAGAATCCCCAAATTGATTCCTCAGCCCACATGATTTGATTTACAGAACATTTTGAAATATAGATATTCAATTCGTACATAAATTCTATATATAAAAATATCACCAAATTATTTATAGTTATCCAACGCCATTTGATTATCAACGGACATAATTTTGATAATCTATATTTCTACGAAACATCTATAATTAGCCTTCCCAACCAACTAATGCAACCCAACACATGCCCTAAAGATTCTGAAGAAATTTTCTACGAAAAATTGTCGAAAGATTCTGAAGATACTCTCATTGATTGGGGCATTAAAATAACGAAGGGAGAATACGGTAAGAAGGTAGACCCTACATATTACTACAAGAGTCTGATTGAAAGTTTGAGATACCTCACATGCACAATGTCAAATATTTTGTTTGAAGTTAGGCTAACGAACGGATACATGAAAGAATAAAGGAGCTCACACTTAATGGGTGCAAAGAAGATACTATGCTACATCAAAGGTACAATTCAATATGGACTATATTACTCATCAGAGAACTTTTAACTTCAACTGGTGTCTTTATATTTAGACTATTTTTTTATAAAAAATTATGACTCAAAATCTTAATTCATCTATAATTAGGTTTTCTAATTTGACTAGTATTAAAATTTTGAATTTAATTGTGATTAGGATATTATCAAATTTAATTTTGACTAAGATTTATCTCATATGAAAAAATATTCTCATAAATCATCTTCTGATCATAATAGAATTTTCTATGTACATCTATTGATGATTTTAGGTCTATAAATAGATGCCTAAATCATTAGAATTATTATAATAATATCCAATTAATGACATTTTATTCTTTATGTTCATGTTTTTTTCTTAATTTGGTTTTTCACGTAAAATTATGTGTTCATGTGTGTGATTGATAACTTGTTTGTGGTTTGTTTTCGATCCAATTCCGTAACATTTCTAAATTTCTAAATCCTTTGATGTATTATTATTGATTTTTCTTCCCACTCCATAAATATCATATTCGATAGAATATAAGAAAAGCTCTGTAAATGGTTTCAAGTATTATTCGATAGAAAATATCATATTATTTCAAGTATTATTCGATAGAAAATATGATATTATGTAATCTTATATATGACTTTACCAAAATAATTAAAGAGCATTCAATACGAGTCCATGTTGGGCTCGGCATGGCACAGCCCTCAACCAGTGGGTCGGCCCAAAAACACAGGCGGTGCCGGTCCGGCCTGCCCGTTTTGCACCGCTATTAATGGAAAACTATAATTTATTATTGAAATTGCACTGATAGAAAGTGAAGAAGATGAAACGATAATGAGAACAGCATCTGTTTAATTATTTTATGGAGAATTTGATAAGTGTCTTTTATACACTTATTTTAGTTTATAAACTTAGCATTTATACATTCAATGAGCATGATTTCTACTTGATTTGGTTCTATATATGGTTATGTAGATGTGGAGCATGTGTTAAAGCGGACATGGAGCAAAAAGAGTGATTTTGGTGCATGATGGGAGTGAAATGAAGCTTGGAGGCATGGTCGGGTTTCGAATTAAAAGAAAGCAAAAGAGTATCGAGAGCAAGAAGTTGAAGATGATAAAGCAAGAGGCTAAAGAAGAAGGCTAGCGGTCTTACAGCTGAATGCATACCGTTGTAGCAGCACTATAAGGTTTAGTTTCTGGAGCTCACGGTCCTACAGCGGAATGCATACCGCTGTAGGACCGCTTTAGGAATTGCTTTCTGGAGCTCACGGTCCTACAACGGAATGCATACCGCTGTAGGACCGCTTTAGGAATTACTTTCTGGAGCTCACAGGTCTGCAGCAACAAGCATACCGCGGTAGGACCGCGGTAGGGATCAAAGCTTCGTGAAAAGGCCGTTTTAAGCCCGTTTCAATCCAAATAAAAGAGAAATAGACCCCTTCAAGGTATAGGACTTTGATAACCTCAAGAGGACTATATAAAGACTTATTCTTGGGAGATTTGGGAGTCTTTTGGGGGAGAGAAGAGAAGCGGATGGAAGATTGAAGACTACTCTTAGGTTGTATTTTTCTTTTCTTTTCTTTTCTTTCTCAATTCTTTGCTATGGATTCCAACTCTTTTCCTTTTCTTTTGATTGAGAGCATGCATAGCTAAGTTTTTATAACTAGGGTGAATGATGAAACCTCGACTTCTAATGGTTTGATTTAAAGTTATTCGGTTTGCTATTTTCTTATCCATTCGGGTTGATTGTTTGTTATGTTCATAATGTTGTTTTGATGCTTGATCACCATTGGAACATATTTGTGATTTGTATTGCTTTCGAGAGATTCAATATGGATTAGACATGGTAGCAAACAACATAGGGTTCTATAATAGGTAGAGATACCATTATGCCCTATAAAATCATTTTGTGATGATCTCCGTGATTGAATGCATGTTTATATGTTCGAAGGTTGACTAGAGATAGTTAATCTCATATATATTCATAGAACTGAATGACCATCGAGAGAGGCTTTTGGTTGTGATTGGATCATCGATTTTCAACCTAAGATAAGGAATAGCAAGACCCGAGTTACGAATAATTGAATCATAGAAGGCCGACGGTGGATTCACAAACCCCAGTGTCTTAGTCTTGTGAGTTTTAAATCAAAAGAATTATTTTGTTTGCATCTTTTGTTCATAAATTAGTTTTCATTACTGTTGAATTCTTTGTTAATATGTGTGTTAGGTTAAGGTTAAATCAGTTAGAGTAAACGTCAAAAATTAGTTCTCGTGGGTACGACACTCTATTCATCACTGTATTACTTGTCACGATCCGTCCACTTACGAGATAGAATTAGGCAGACAAATAACAATTGAAATTACCTTTTAAGTTGTTGGTATTAATTTCAGGCAGCTTACTTATGAACAAGGAGAAACATGCCGCTCATCATGAATGTTCCTACAACAGCAATCCATCCTTCCTAATATCATCAAGCTGCAGTTGTCAGTGGTTACAAGCATTATTGATTTGATGGGCAGAGGTTCGAAATTAAAGAACCACGTAAATGCCATTTGGACAATGCTGAGTGACAGAATCTATAATATATCACCGTTGAGTGTCGCATGGAGTGTGAGTCCATCTTCAAATAACATTTCCGTTTTAATAACTATATATATTTAATTTTCAGAATTGGTATCGTACTTACAAGTCCACGCAACATTGCAATCCTTATTGTACTGATGAACTGTGTGATATCTTTAGCCTTTCAAGTTGTTTTTGGAGATGATTTATTGGCTCTCTATGGACCTTGGTGTTCTCTCAATTTATTAAAATATCCCTGCTTATATCCTTATTGTACTTTTTTTCGCTCAATTAGTTCCCTATTAGTTGTGAATATGAATGGAAATCAAGCAGGACAAGAGCGAGTTTTGCTTACTTTTATCTCCAACTTTTTGTATCTGCTCTCAATTCACATTTGATTAGTATAGTAAAAAATGGATTAAACTTGACAATTTAACTAGAAAAGTCCACAACTTATTCTTGGATCAGTTCAATTAAGAAAAAATAATAGACCGACCAAAAACCAACTAGTTTTTTGTTAAACTAGAGAATCAAGTTATAAATAAAATGACCTGTTTTAGTTTAAATAACTTGCTAGCACACAGGTGACTTACATAGGCGTTTGGCTTACATTAAATTACAGAAATTTTTAAACTAAAGATTTATAAACTCTAAAAACTTATTTAATTATAAGGTATTTGAATAAAATATGTTTTAACATGTGAATTATTTACTTACATGGTAAAACAAAAGTTTATAAACATTCAAAACACTAAAATGTCCAAAAAGAAAAAAAAAATCATATAATTTAATAACAAACCTATTGTCGACTTTCAGAAATGGTCGATTGAGATTTGTCGGCCCGTACTAATCTAGTAATCACAAATATGAGAGGAAGAAAACAATTACACTATCAACAAACACTGCACAAGAATTTTTTATGCGGTTTGGCTAGAATGATGTCTAGTCCATGACTGTTTTCTAATTATTTTGACAGTAACAGTATGTATATATTTTTTCTATGTGTACAATGGCTTTTTATCCCCTATTTATAGTGCGGGATGTTGACAATTTGTACAAAATTCAAAGCAATGGAGTCACATCGTGAGGGACAATGTGGCTTTATTATCCCCATAAAACAGGGAGTAAAAGTTCCGCACCATGTGGGGTCTGACTTTCCACGGATAAGGACAGGTAGACATCAGATTCAGTTAATCTGCTTCGTGGTCTTCTTTGCGAGCTAATCGAGTTGACCAGCGAGCTAGATCCATCGCCAAGAGCTCCCTTGCTATAATAATCAGAGCTCGCGCTTTAGCAATTATGCGACCTCGCAGAATCATCTTTGGTCTTGGGCCCATTGGATTCCGAGAGGTTGGACTTTATCATTGGACCATTCCTAGCCCAGAGCACTCCTATCAATAGCCCAAGGTGATTCAAGAAATGCCTGTAACACCTATCTTAGTGCAATTTTTAGGTTAGATAAGATCTCTTAAAGTTTAACTCACTATTATCACCAGGTAGAAAAGAAAATAACAAGAGAAAGAAAATGAAAAAACAAAAAGAAAGAAATGATTATAAAAAATATATTTTCTAATCCTTATATATAAACTATACATATTTTTCGTACCTTTAGTATATACTTCTAAATTTTATCTAATAATTTTAATTTTAGATTACCGTTTTGTTGTAGTTATAATTTATCATTAATTACTGATATTATAAATTATTAGTAATTAACAAGATAGTTTATAATTTGATTAATGAAATGTTGAAGAACTTAAAACACACAATGGTGAGAGGTGACAAATCAATATTAACAAGATAGTACTCTCTCCCCCTCCATCTTTTTTCTTTCTCCTACTCTTAATTTCCTTAAGAAGGCTCATTAGTTTATTTCAAATGCTCCACCTCTCATTCCTCATTTTCCCTTCAAAATCTGGGACTTCTTTGATGTTAAAGCTCCAAATTTGGCTCCAATGTTGTTCTTTGTCATCAACAATCACACTATACATCGAACATGTAATAGTATGGCAATAACAAACCAAGACTACTTTAATTTTGATAATTTTATTAGGGCATACATGATATTAATGCACAACAACTAAGTGCATTGATAACAAGCGTGAAGTACTTTTACTTAACGGTCATAGTTTTCCAATTTTATCTCCAAGCCTAGTTCCTCTTGGTTACTTGGAGTTCCTGTTGAGTCTTTCCACCATTCTCTGAATCAATGTTAAGAAGAAAACAATTGGCATATCAAGTACTTAGTTTCCTAAACTCTTATTTTCTAAATCGAGCAATTGTCTCAACAAATATTTAGTTTTCTAAATGTTCTTAATATTTAATTTCTCAATTATTTTTTTGTCTTCTCGTAAATCCAATAAATTAGGCATTCTTAGTGTTATATATAAACCTTTTATGGTCAAAAAAATAAAATAAGAGAAGAATTTATTTCTGGATACCAAAATGTTTATTAGAAAACACCTCTAAAGAAAGCCAAGAGGAATTTTATTTAATGCAAACAACTACTTAAGAAAGAAGTTTAGTAGGAAATACATACAACAACATTATTACTTCAATGGGGTGATTATCCATATCTACGAAGGAAACCAACTTTGATTCTCCACATATTATCCACAACAAAGTAGTAACTAGAGGTGATGAAAACCTCAATAATATGGAACCATGCTCGTCTCCAATGTGGATTTATATACAAAATTCCCGCAATAGCTAATAAAACAACTGTGTAAGACCCTGCAAAGCTCATATAAAAAGTGTCCACATCGATAAAGTTGGATACCACACTTGCATTATTATTGGCTGATGGAACTGATGGAGGTGAATCTATGCAATTATTTGGTAATGGTTCTCCACAAAGAAATGGATTCTTAATATAGCTACTTGAGTCAAAAGTTCCAAATTGGTTTGTTGCCTGAGGTATCCTTCCACTCAAGTTGTTGTAAGACACATTGAACGTCCCCAGTTAACATAGATTAGTAAGCTGAGAAGGTATATTCCCATTCAAGTTGTTGTGAGAAAGATCCAAGCTCTCTATATTCTGTAACTTGAAAAATGTTATGGGGATTCCTCCAATCAAGTTGTTGTGGGAGAGGTTCAGTGCTTTGATTTTGCTAAGGTTGCCAATTTCAGGTGGTATGAGGCCAACTAATTTGTTGTTAGAGAGATCAATTGCTGAAAAAAAGAACAAAGGCTTTCCTGTGTAGGGCAAGGTCATTCCTTTGGTTGTGAACTCTACTTGTGAAAATAAAAATCCTTTAGTTGAGAAAAAGATCTCATATGTATTTATACAAGGCATTGAATAACCAAAATGACTATAAATCTTTAGGTTAGACTTCAAGGGTAGTTCATTACAGTAATCAATTGAAAGCCCATACCCTCCTATATTCTTTGCTACCTCAAAGGAGATATTATTCAAGCAACGAGGAATGTTTCCTGAAAACTTATTGGAAGAAAGATCAATCAAGGTTAATCTTGACAAGTGGCAAATCGAATCTGGGATATTACTTTCAAAGTGGTTATTTTTCAAGATAAGAATGCTTAACCAAGAAAGACTATCGATCCAATTTGGAATGTTGCCATTAAAATGGTTATTTGAAATATCTATCATTCTTATGTCATTCATTAATCGACAGAACACCTTTGGAAAAAATCCATTTAGCCTATTATTGGATAGTTGAATTTGCTTTAAGTATTCCACATTGAAGCAAGATGGTATTGTCCCAGTGAAATTGTTGTCAGAAAGATCTAATAGTTCTAGGTTATCAAATTGACAAAACTCAACAGGAAACTCACCTTCAAGATGATTACGGCTAAGATTCAATAGTATCAAGCGACTACTATTGGATAGGTTGTGTGGGATTTTTGTGAACTTATTTTCGTCCAAATGCAACATCATTAAGTTTGGCAAGTTATTTTGAGGGGGTAGTATAGGGCCTGTCAAGTTGTTGCTTGATAGTTTCAACACTTCCAAGAAGCTACAACTCATTGCCAAATGTATAGGAATTTTACTGGATAATTGATTATTTGATAAGTCTAGAATTTGTAGATGGGCCATGTCTCCTAATGAAGATGGAATCACGCCTTCAAAGTTATTTCTAGACATGTTTAGCAATTCTAACTTGGGGAAAGAACTACCAATCTTGTATGGGATGGCACCATAGAAATTATTGTTGGAGATATCTAATGCCAAAACTTGTGTCAATGGAGACGAGGGCAATTGGAAAGGTTCATAAAATGAATTCTTTGTCAAGGTAAGTGCTAGTGGTCCAGTATTGTTCTTCAACAACCACATTGGGAATGCTCCTCCAAAATCAAATCCAAAGAGCTCAACCACTTTGAGTTGATTTTGATAGTATAAAAAGTTGGGCAGAGAAATGGGAGTGTTTTTGTCATGTTCACGTCTAGAACTAGAAAGATGGATTTGAATCAATTGGAAACTTGGGGCTGAGCCAAGAATGTCATTTTCTTCCAAAAATATGTTATTGACACTTTGAAGGATTGTAAGTTTGGAGTGGTTGTAATATGACTTGAATGAGATTGGGACTTGAAAATTATTATTTGAAAGGATAAGATATTCCAAAGATATGAGATTGGCAAGAGGAGACAATGCAATGTTCCCTGTAAATTGGTTGACAGAGATATCCAGAAACCTGAGCGATGTCAAGTTTGCCAGGCACCGAGGCAATTGACCCCCTAATCCATTATAGCTCAAGTCAATCTCTTGAAGAGTCTTTAATTCACACAAACCTAGGACAAAAGAAAAGTGAGTTAGAGAGTTATCAAAAACAATATATAAACATATCTATCTCCATTTTCGAAAGAAAAGATAAAACTATATATTTAAGTTAGATTATTGATTTGTTAAGTAAAAAAAAAAATTATCTTTTATTTGCTTTACCTTGATGGGAGGGCAGAGACCCAGTGAGTCTTGATCCACTCAATGACAAAACTTGAAGTGATGTCATGGCACCAATGTTTGAAAGAAAGTCATTGGGTAGGGTAGCACCGTCCAAGTACAATTCTTCCAAGTGGCTCACGTTTTCTAAGTCTATTATAAGATGACAAGAGGAAAACATTGAACAAATGTGTGAGTAGAATTTGATAAGATAGATTTATATATGTTTTAGCTGGAAGAGCCACCCTATTCAAAATTTCTAGTAATTAAATTTTTTGATTATTTTTATGAATATATCAAATGCATGCATGCTCATTTATATTGATCCCTATAGTTGCGCCAAGCAATTGTTAATGGATGGTTTAACTCAATAGATGAATTGGAAAGTATTTTTATTACAAGTTCATTAAATAATAAAATTTGGAATACCTTACATTAGGTTTGGAGCATAGCGTTAGAGAATATAATAGCATTTTCATTGTTTTAGCCACATGACATGCAATGATAATGATTTTACTACTAAATTTTAATAGAAACAACTACATACGCACCTTGAGTAGAAATACTCTCGTTCATATAGTTCCAACTCAAATCCAATATTCTCAATGAAGGAAATCCTTTTAAAGAATACCATATGATGCTTGTTATCGAATTAGAAGACAAATCAAGAACCTCTAGATTTGTCAATTTTGATTCCTCGTTCAAACCTGTTCAATTAATTGTCAAATTTGAAATTAAAATGTGAAAATAACCTTAAAATCTTCAACTAAGAGAAAAGATGAAAATATAGTTTTGAACAATATCAATTTCAAATAAACAGATGCATGTTCCCTATGTTCATGTGTACGTGCATACATGAATTCTTTTACATTTTTGAATGATGGCATTGACAATGGCGAATTCAAAACTTTTGCACTGTAGAGGCATAATTTAAAATTTTAAAATTATTATGCACAAAAATTATAATTTGTAAAGCTTCATTTCACAAAAAAATAAATAAATATGTTTTTGTGATATATTAATTAAATACAAAAAATTATCTCTCTTTGCAATAGTGCACACATATATATGTACAGTGATACCTATAAAAGGCCTATATGCCCAACATAGTGGTTATATAGTGAAAAAGTAGCTGTTTTATATACATTTTATTCAATATTTTATATTCATAACTCAAAATATTTATCCTATTATATATGTATTACAAACATTTACATTTATATCAAAATTAAATTATATTTTATCTCAAAACTCAATGGTACTGGTGAATGTACATTCTTTATAGGCTTGTATATTCTTACACGAGATGGACTTTATGAAAATACTAGAAATTGATAAAAAAAAAATATATAGGAATTGTTTGGTTATAATTTTAAAAAATTGATCAAACAAACACTAAATTGCATATATAAATGAATTTACTAGTCCAGTCAAAGAATCCTTGTATGTCATTTGTTCCAAGGCATAGAATCTTTAAAAATAAAATTCCAACAATAAATTTTAGAATACTAAAGTTATTGAAGGCATTCTAACTTAAATCAAGAACTTTAAGATAATAAAAAATATTTTTTTCTAAGCTGAAAAAGAATTAAGTGATTATTCTTATCAAAATCTCAATAATTAAGCATAAAAGAAAGATAATAAACATATTAATCATGAAACTTCATTCTTTAACTCAACCCACTTGTGAATTATAAAGTCAAAAAGCCACGTGCAAGAGAGGAAATAAAGCAGCATTAAAATTCCAATATTCTAATTTTGCAACTCTTTTGTGTATTAAAGAGAGATGTGAATCACCTGGAGGGAAGTGTTGTTTTACGCAACTCTTTCCCAATTTGTACTTAGTTGTTAGGCCCACTCTTTTCTGTGCCCGAGAAGGCTAGAAAACTATCATTTGGCAATATGAGTCCAATTTGCAGTCATCTCCAATTAATGTAATTGTTTAAGGACAGTAGGATATTAGGATATTGGGATGTGATGATTACTGAATTATCTTTCTCAGAAATTTAAACATATTAGGAGTTGTCCACAACAAAATTTTTATATTATACATTTTTAATTATTTTTTTATAAGTCTGATTTTTGTTTACTTTTGTTTATATCATGCTAAATTCCAACAAGTTTTATAGGGATTTTAAATTTTTCCTAACAATATTAGTACAAGTCCATTGGGTGTTGGTGGAGTGCTTGTAGAGGGTAATGACATGTTTAATGTCTCTAGTAAAAATGATGTTTTTATGCTATTGTTAAAGTTAACAGGTTCCTAAATTCTATTATTGCAATTAATTTCTTGTTTAATAATTAAAACATAGCTCATAACTCTCCTTCTCCTTCAAGGAATATCTGATATTGCAAGAAATTGCTTTAATAAGGATGTGATCATAGAAGGAAACTTACATGTCAAATCACTCAAACTTCCCAAGCTATTACCCGCAGGATCCATAGACTTTAAAGATGAAATTCCACCAATACATTCTAGAATTTTAGAGTTATTGATCCCGTTGTAACTCAAATCAAGAAATTCAAGATTAGTCAACTTAGAAAGTTTTTCAAAACCTGTAAAAAAGATAAAATTAGTAAATAGTCTTTTTCAAACTTCAAAGAATAAGAACTAAAAAAATAATGAAAAATACAGGAGAGATTATTGAATAAAAATGTTAATTACAACTCCTGTAGAATAGCAAATGAATACCAAAGTTATTAATTTCCAACAACAGTTGCCTCATACAAGCAGAAAATCAGGGAGAAAATATAAGCACTCCGCTAAACAAATTAAAGCAACATGAAAGAAGCTACTGCCCTGCTTACACAATTTTGAATTTTTGATATCTTATATTATGTAAATACTCTTGGGTAGTCCTTGCCTACACAGTAACGTGCATCATCAGCTCTGTTTTTTAGTTAATTTAGTTTTCGTTATAAGCTAATTTGTTGACTTAATCAAATTTATATACGATAAGGCTTGATTGACCCAAAGTTCTAAAACATCCATTTAATAATCCACTTTATCTTTCAGTAAAAAAAAAAAAACCCCAATATAATCAAATTTGTTTATTTCTCATATTATTTATTTTTTGGCGCATATGAGTAGAAGGAGTTAACAAGACGAAACACATCTACTCTTATAAGAGTTCAGTCAAGATGTCTCGATTTTCTTTTATAAACTATTTCTAAACTTTCTGCTTTCATATTTTTGTTATTTTTATTATTTGCAGTTTTAGATTAAATAACAGAAAATATAAGTTTCTTTATTTTATACCAATATATGCAATAGGCCTAGCTCGTGATTATTGTGAAGTGAGCTTACCATTCGAATCGGCCATCCAACCCAAGTTGTTGGACCAAAGGTTTAGAGATGAATGCTAATTATGAGAAGGAACATACGAAGGGAATAGTTTGGATAAATTTGGCAGCAATTCTTTTCAACCAGTATTCAGAAATTCGATAACAATATGAGATAAAGCAATGGGCAGATATGATAACTTTTTTTGTTCTTTAACTAACATGCACTTAGTTCTTTAACAAAAAAAACAATAATAATAATAATAATAATAATAAACTTACTTGTTCTTTTTTTGTTCTTTAATAAATCAAAGGTGCTTTATTAAATTTTGTAAACTACAAACTACAGCTTCCAAACTACAGCTGTAGTTTAAACTAGACTACAATCCAGTGTGTGGTACCTAGCTAGTGTGGGGGCCGGGAGTGATATATATGATCATTATGGTTGTTGCTTCAGCACATTTGATGGATTATGTTGTTTCCATTAAGGCTTGGGCCCTTTTTTCAAGAAGGTGGTGTACGCATGGCAATAGATATAGGTGTGGGTTATGAGATTCCTTAGTAACCATGATTTCGAGTTCACTTAATTAATTTAATATTTTAATTTCATATAATTATTATATTTAATTTATTTTTAATTTGATGAATTGTCAATAAGCAATAGTCATTCTACATTTGTCCTTAATTGAGAGCTTAATTATTTAGTCGGGGAGTGTGAAAGAATCAATTTTTTTCTATGATTATTTTGTCTAGACAAGTGGTTGTTGTAGGTATGTGAAAATACAAAATAAAAATTTTCAAATAAAAGTTTATTGGGTGGGGTAGGCCATTCTTAATAACACTTCAGGTAAATACCATAAATTTACCTGAAGTGTTAATTATGAGAAGGAACATACGAAGGGACCAAAGGTTTAGAGATGAATGTTAGTAAAATGATGTTTTTATGTTATTGTTAAAGTTAATAGGTTCTAAATTCTATTATTGCAATTAATTTCTTGTTTAATAATTAAAACATAGCTCATAACTCTCCTCTCCTTCAAGGAATGTCTGATATTGCAAGAAATTGCATTAATAAGGATGTGATCATAGAAGGAAACTTACATGTCAAATCACCCAAACTTCCCAAGCTATTTTCTGCAAGATTTAGAGACTTTAAAGATGAAATTTCACTAATAAATTTTAGAATTTTAGAGTTATTGATCTCGGTGTAAGTCAAATCAAGAAATTCAAGATTGATCAACTTAGAAAATCTTTCAAAACCTGTAAAAAAGATAGAATTAGTAAATAGTCTTTTCCAAACTTCAAAGAATAAGAACTAAAAAAATAATAAAAAAATACAAGAGAGATTATTGAATAAAAATATTAATTACAACTCCCCTAGAAGAGAAAATGAATACCAAAGTTGTTAGTTTCCAACACCAGTAGTCTCATACAATCAGAAAATCAAGGTCAAAATATAAGCACTCAACTAAACAAATTAAAGCAACATGAAAGAAGCTACTGTCATGCGTTACACAATATAAAGAACCTTTTTTTTTTCGTCATCTTAAGTTCTTGGCATTAGTCTTTGTTAAAGAGTGAATTACACCCGCGTTACAAGCATATGAATGAGACAGGAGATAGATAGGTAAGCAAATTTTAGGGGTTTAATACATAAAGATGTCTTTAAACTATTAAGATATGTAGTTTTTAACCCCTTAACTAAAATTTTGACATATTCTCTCACTCAACAATTTATTTTTCATCAACTTATACACATCAAACTATAATAAGCTTATTTTAAAAGAAGAAAGCTGTCAAATTTGATGAAAAAGAAACACATCTACTCTTATAAGAGTTCAGTCAAGATGTCTCGAATTTTCTTTTATAAACTATTTCTAAACTTTCTGCTTTCATATTTTTGTTATTTTTATTATTTGCAGTTTTAGATTAAATAACAGAAAATATAAGTTTCTTTATTTTATACCAATATATATGCAATAGGCCTAGCACGTGATTATTGTGAAGTGAGCTTACCATTCGAATCGGCCATCCAACCCAAGTTGTTGGACCAATGGCTTAGAGATGAATGTTAATTATGAGAAGGAACATACGAAGGGAACACTTCAGGTAAATTTGGCAGCAATTCTTTTCAAACAGTATTCATAAATTTGATAACAATATGAGATAAAGCAAAGGGCAGATACGATAACTTTTTTTGTTCTTTAACAAACATGCACTTATCTTTAACAAAATAATAATAATATTAATAATAATAAACCAAAAGTACTTTACTTCCCTTCTCGTTGAAGGGCTACTAAATATTCTCAAAGAGTTGTTTAATAGCTGAAGTGAATAGAGCTTCCCAACTGATTATATTTGAGATTTAGAGACTTCAAAGATGAGATTCCACCAACAAATTCTAGAATACTGTTATTGAATTTATTCCAACTCAAATCAAGAACTTCAAGATTTATCAATTTAGAAAGTCTTTCAAAACCTACAAAAAAAAGTAAAATTAATAAATTATTTCGTCTAAAATTTAAGATAAAAAAATTGAAAAAACAAATCATGAGACACGTATATGATTCATGGATCCACAAACCTTCATTCGTAGCCCAACTAACTAATGCATATTATCCCTTAATTTAAGAGTTTTAATGTCTTTAAAATTAAGAAAGAAATAGAGAAGTATTAAAATATGAATCTAAAAATAATCTTGATCTCTTTGTAAGTTGTTGTATACATAGAGTTTATTTAGTACACACTTGAAGAGTTTAATTGCAAATTTTTCATTATAAAAAAATAAATAAATCTAAAAAAAAGTGCTTGAAGTGATAGTATGGGAATGATTTATTTAGAAATTCCAAAAAAAAAATCATTGAATACTAAATTTATTATTGAATTCAAACAATGACAGTTTGTTTGTATTATTTACTTTTCGGAGCTTATGGGTAAAGTGAATTCCCAAGGAGGTTTTTAATTCGATTGGACTACACCTTCACTAAATAGTTTCTTTCTATAGGAGATTTTCTAAGTTCACATAAGGAGCACGCTACTATCCAACAATTTCTAAGAAATTATAATATTTTAAAAGGATAATGTTGTCGAATTTGGTGTAAAAGGAAACACGTGATCTACACTATTTCTAAACTTACTACTTTCATAGTTCTATTATTTTTATTATTTTCAATTTTAGATTAATTAACAGAAAATATAAGTTCATTTAATTTATATCAGTACACCAAATAGGCCTATAGGAACGTGATTGTGCATATTAATTATAAATGTTAATTATGAGAATGGATATGTGAAGGGAACACTTCAGGTAAATTTGACAGCAATTCTTTTCAAACAATATTCATAAATTTGATAACAATATGAGATAAAGCAATGGGCCAACTTGAATTATTATATTTGATAACACTATCCCTGGGCCTTATCCCGCAGGGGATTATATATGACTCTATTAGCCTTTTCTAAAGTTCCTGCATTTTCGTCTTGCTCGTTTGGAGATACAGGCCGTAGGGATTAGTATTGCTTCTCTTCCAGCAAAAATGATAACTTTTTTTTTCCTTTAACTAACATGCAACTCAAATCAAATAATAATGATAAACACCTTGTTTAATAAATCAAATATGTTTTACTTTCCTCGTTGAAGGGCTACAAAATATTACAAACTAATTAGTTTAGCTAGGATTTAATAGCAGAAGTGAACTTACTTGTCAAATTAAAGGAGCTTCCCAACTGATTACCACGGAGACTTAGAGACTTTAAAGATGGGATTCCACCAACAAATTCTAGAATAATACTCTCATTGAAATTATTGTCACTCAAATCAAGAACTTCAAGATTTATCAATTCAGAAAGTCTTCCAAAACCTACAAAAGAAATAAAATTAATAAATCCTTTCATCTAAACTTCAAGATAAAAACATTGAAAAAATAAATCATGAGACTCATATATAAGAGATTTGTGAATCCACAAACCTTCTTTTTTAGCCCAACCAACTGATGCATATTATCCATTAATTCAAGAGTCTATAATCTCTTTAAAGGGAAGAAATAGAGAAGTATTGACATACAAATCTAAAAAAATCTTGATCTCTTTATGATTTACTGTATGTATAGAGTTTACTTAATATACATTTGAAGAGTTTAATTGTAAATTTTTTATTATAAAAATAAATAAATCTAAAAAAAATGTGCTTGAAGTGGTATGGAAATGATTTATTTAGAAATTCCAAAAAAGAAAAAAACATTGAATACTAAATTCCCAAATGAAATGTGGTAGATGCATAAAGAGGAGAACGTGCATACATCATGCAAAATGAGATATATAAACTTCAATTTTATATGAATTCTGTTATGTAATAATCATAAATGTTTATCACAAATTTAAATATTGGAGTGTTTGACTAGGGAATGCTTTGTGCCCTTTAATTGTTTTCTTTCTTACAAAATCTTGAAGGCTGTAAAATGAATTTCTCAATATAAAAATTTATGGTTGTATTCAGACAATAATAGTTTGTTTCTTCTATTATTTATTTTTGGAGCATATGGGTAAAGTGAGTTCTGAATGAGGCTTTTGATTCGATTACACTGCGCCTTCACTAAATAGTTTGTCTCTACGAGATTTTCTAAATTCACATAAGAAACACTACCATCTAACAATTTTTGAAGAAACTGTAATATTTTAAAAGGAAAACGCCGTCAAATTTTGGTGCAAAAGGAAACACGTCCACTCTCAATTAGCATGTCTCGATTTTCATCTATAGACTATTTCAAAACTTGCTGCTTTCATATTTCTATTATTTTTATTATTATTTGTAATTTTATATTATTTAATAGAAAATATAAGTTCCTTTAATTTATATGAGTATACCCAATAGGCCTATAGGAACGTGATTGTGCATATTAATTATGAATGTTAATTATGAGAATGGATATGTGAAGGGAACACTTTGGGTAAAATTTGGCAGCAATTCTTCTCAAACAGTGTTCACAAATTTGATAACAATATTAGATAAAGCAACAGGAGAACTTGAATCATTATATATGATTCCATCGGCCTTTTCTAAACTTGAATCATTATATATGAACGAGTAGTAGTTCTCTTCTAACAAAAATAGTCAGTATTTGGTTTTTTTAACTAACATGCACCTAGTTCTTTAGCCAAAAAACAATAATAACAAACACCTTATTTAATAAATCAAAGATGCTTTACTTTCCTCCTCGTTGAAGGACTATTAAATATTACAAAAGAATTAGTTTAGCTTGCATCTAACAACAGAAGTGAACTTACTTGTCAAATTAATGAAGCTTCCCAATTGATTAACTCCAAGATTCAGAGATTTCAAAGATGAGATTCCACCAACAAATTCTAGAATAATACTGTTATTGAATCTATTCCAACTCAAATCAAGAACTTCAAGATTTCTCAATTCAGAAAGTTTTTCAAAACCTACAAAAGAAGTAAAATTAATAAATCTTTTTGTCTAAAATTCAAAATTGAAAAATTGAAAAAATAAATCATGAGACTCATATATAAGAGACTCGTGAATCCACAAACCTTCATTCTTAACCCAACCAACTAATGCATTCTTACTTAATTCAAGAGTCTTGATCTCTTTGAAGGGAAGAAATAGAGAAACATTGAAATACCAATCTCTAAATCGCCAACCTCTTGTACGATTAAGAGAGAGTTGAATCACTCGGCTTGAAATGTTGCTGCATTTAACCCTTTCCCATTGACAACAATTGGATGATTTGTTATCCACCCAAGAAGGCAAAAGGTTGCCATATGAGTAGGTGATGGAAGCTTTGAGGTACAGCAGAGCAACCCTCTCTTCCTCCCAACACCCATGACAACCCATTTCATTCACCAACACTGACACTACCATTATCATCATCCATACCCAAATAGAATGAGGTGTAGTACTTGCCATATTTTTTACCAAAATATATATCTCCTTACTTGCTTTTGTTCTCTCTTTTTTCTTGTTTGAAGAATCAAGCCAGCTCTATTTTATATCATTGCTCTAAAGATGATTAATTATTATGAAGACAACTATATTTCCAAGTCTACACCACAATTTCCAAGTCTTCTCTTACAAGTCAATTTGTCTCTATCTATTCACAACTTAATTGATATGTTAGAATACATACAAGTAGATAAACTCAATACGGGTCCCAATGCAAACTAAATGAAAATGTCATTATTTGTCTCTACCTTTTCACAACTTAATTGATACATTGGAATACATACAAGCAAATAAACTCAATATGGGTCCCAATGCAAACTAAATGAAAATGTCATTAAAAAACTTGTAAGAGAAGACTTGGAAATGGTGGTGAAGACTTGGAAATATAGCCGTCTTCACAACTTAATTGATATGTTAGAATACATACAAGCAGATAAACTTAGTATGGGTCCCAATACAAACTAATTTAGTTATTGATTAATATGTAATAGCTAATCCAATAATGTTTAGTAGACTTATGATAGTAATCCATCATTTGGTGAAGATAAGATACAATTCGAAGTATAAGCATCCAAATTCATACACCCAAAATAACACCATCCATTTATCAAAACTAACAAAGAGTATTATAGTATTTTTCATTGTTGTGACCAAATGACAGCTATTGCTATTTTTATATCTACGCCTAATTAATTTGGTCCAAATTAAAGAGGTATTTTTAAGTAGGTGTTTGTGTTAGAATTAATTATTTTATTATACTTATATACTTGTCATTGTACCTAAATTTCTTTTCTCTTTCTTCCTCTCTTAATTTGTTGTTACTCTTTGATCGTTTTGTCAACTAAGAAATAGGGCTTTGAATTAAATGGCTGAGTAGATACATCAAGAAAACAAGTTGGTATTTGCCTTGATCTAATTATAAAGAGATAAGTGGAGACAAGTTGACTTGGACTTGTAAAAAAAGACTTGAAAATAATGGTACTTGGAAATATAATAGTCTTTACAACTTAATTCATACGCTGAGAACAACACCATCATGTTTGTGTTAGAATTAATTATTTTATTATACTTAAATACTTGTCATTGTACCTAAATTTATTTTCTCTTTCTTCCTCACTTAATTTGTTGTTATTCTTTGATCGTTTTGTCCACAAAGAAATAGGACTTTGAATTAAATAGTTGAGAAGATACATCAAGAAAACAAGTTGGTATTTGCCTTGATCTAATCATAGAGAGACGAGTTGACTTGGACTTGTAAGAGAAGACTTGGAAATAATGGTACTTGGAAATATAACCATCTTTACAATTTAATTCATACGCCCAAAACAACGCCATCTATTTATCAAAATTAACACAGAATATTATGGTATTTCTCATTGTTGTAATCAAATGGTAGCTATTGCTATTGATATATAGTTCTACGCATGATTAATTTGATCCAAATTAAGGAGTTTCTTTTAAGTAGGTGTTTGTTTTAGAATTAATCATTTGATTATACCTAAGTATTTATCATTACACCTAAATTTCTTTTTTCTTTCATCCTCTCTTAATTTGTTGTGATTTATTGACCATCTTGTCAATTAAGAAATAGATTTTAAGTCAATGAAATGTTTGGATCAAATATGTTGGATAGAAGAAAAACTTATAACTTGTAAAAAATTGTAAAATAATAAAAAAATCACATATAAATAGATTTATTAACAAATAATTATAATGAAAAAGTATAATTATTTATATTTTATAGAAAAAAAAGAATAACATATATTATGATTTAAATCTATATCTAATTAATAAAATTATCTATTATAAAGAGTTTTTATCTCCGCCAAACGTTGCTTATACTAAGCAAAGCTGATTTGATAATTCAAATATAATGATATGGGTTCCACCCTATCAAGTTGTTGTGTTGAAAAAATTAAATAGATGGGCCCACATAATCATTATATTTGATTTGCAGATCAACGGTACTTATTATAAATTAAATAGCATTTCTCAGGAGAACAAAACTCCTATTGTAAATATATATTATATAATTCTATTTCATAAAATTTTATTTTTTTTAAATATATACATGTCATTGATGTATATATTAAATAGCATGAACCTATCAGCGATGGGTTTTACTCGTGACTCAATCTAGTGGCCAATAGAACCTATCATTAATGGAACAAAAGGTTCCAATTAGAACCCATCGGTGCAGTGGGTTCCAAATTTGAAATGTCATCACATTGATGCATTTTAGATCATGGAAATCTATAAAGAGAGAAAATGACAAATAAATAGAGAGAAAAAAAAGAGACGATGGAGGAACAACTAGTGACCATGGTTGGTTTAAGAGTTGCAGCAACACCGTGTGTCTGTCGTCTCTTGCTCTTGGTCTCCTTCCTGCAGTCATCCTGCATATCGTGATTGTCGACGACCGCTTCTCCTAGTCTCCCGACTCTCATCGGCGTCTCCTGATTAGTCTCCTATGACATCTGTCTCTCTCTCTGGCATCTCCTCCAACATTCGCATCGACATCTTCTTCGACACTTCTTATTTGCTTCTCTTGGTGTTCCCATTTTTTGGGCTCTCTTTTTGGGGCCCTAAGCATAAACCTAAGTGGCTTATGCCTTTAACCGGCACTCCAACGACTGATTGCTTGTTCATTTTCATTCTTTTGTTGTTATTGTTTCTTCTTCCTCCTTTCGACGCTACTGTTGCTTCTTCTTTTTCATCCAACACCTCGCGCAAGGTGACTGTTCACGAACACAACATAACTTTTCTGTATATAAGGTAGTACAAGCAAGCTTATTTATTTATTTAGAGTGGTAGCCACATGTAGTTACAGTAGAAGAAATCTAAAACATAAGATAAGAAAGGATGAGGATGAGAGAGATGAAGTCATCAACACAAAATAGGATAGAAATGCTAGCTGTGATCCCTTAACATCTCCAGGCAAGCTGGTATGTCGCCAATGCTGCAGGCAAAGCTTGGTACGATGCTTAATAAAACGAGCCAGAGAAAGTGGCTTGCTAAAATTATCAGCAATCTGATCAGCTGTATGAAAAACGCCGTGTTGGTAACGCACAAAATGACAGTCCAATTCAATGTGCTTTGCACGAGTTTGAAAAACTGGATTAGCAGCGAGTTAAATTGCTCCAACATTGTCACACCACAAAGTAACAAGATTTGGAACTAGTTCTTGGAGTTCATGGAGTAAAGACTGAATCCAAAGAACCTCTGTAGACACATTGGCAAGAGATTTGTACTCACTTTTAGTAGTGGATCGAGAAATTGTAGGTTGTTTCTTAGCATTCCAAGAAATAAGATTAGATCCCCAAATACACAGCAAAGCCATCAGTGGAACGTCGATCGTCAGGACAACCACCCCAATCACTGTCAGCAAAACAATTAATGCAGGTGAAGCGAATCAGAAGATTTAAGAAACAGTCCATAGTGAAGAGTGCCCAAGACATAACGTAGGAATCATTTGAGTGCCTTGAGATGAGTATCATTTGGACAATGCATAAATTGATAAAGACGATTAACTACAAAGGCGAGATCCGGTCGAGAAAAAGTAGCATATTGAAGTGCTCCCACAAGCTGTCTATAGATTTCACCATTCATCAAGGTAGTTCCAGTAGACGTGGAGAGTAGTGGAGCAACAACCATTAGTGTGGACTCGACTTGGCCTCCAACATTGTGGCCTTGACAAGAAGATCTTGTAGGTACTTATGCTAAGTAAGCAACAATCTAGAAGAAAGATGATAAACTTCAATGCCAAGAAAATAAGTCAAATGTCACTGACAAAGGGGGAATTGAAAATTGCAAAAACTAACCATGTTTCAAATAAAAAAATCATTTTCAATCACTTTCTTGAAAAAAAACGTTTTTAGTCACTCAAATAAATTAATTGCACTCTATAGATTTGTAAAATTAGTTGGTAGGGTCAAAACTGATAAAAGTGATTAAAGAGTGTAATTAATTTGAGTGGTTGAAAATATTTTTTTCTCAGGAAAATAGTTAAAAAGGATTGTGTCAATTTGTTTTGGATTAATTATGAATTATTCTCGATTCGGCTTGTTTTGGGTTAATTATGAATTATTCTCGATTCAGCTTGCAACTTGCGAACAATGTCATCAATGGCAGTTTGTGACAAACCTATGATAATAAGATCATCGACATAGACTCAGACAAATAGGCAAACAGGAGAAGTGATAGAAAAGAACAATGAAGAGTTTGACTATGAATTCTTAAAATCAAGTCGATGCAGAAAAAAAATCAAGTCTTGTGAACCATACCCTGGGTGCCTGCTTAATGGGATATAAAGAACGTTCTAATTTGCACACATTATCTGGATGTACTGAATTAACAAAACCAGTTGGTTGTGCCATGTAAATGTCCTTATTTAGTGACCCATGAAGAAATGCACTTGACACATCAAGCAGATGAAGGCTCCATTGATAATGCACAGCTAAGGCAAGTATGGTGCGAATTGTTGTAGCTTTAACAATAGGACTAAAAGTTTCATAAAAGTCAATCCCAACCTTAACCTTTGGTAATAAGACCTTATATCGATAAATTGAACTATCAAGCTTTTGTTTAATCCGATATACCTACTTATTTCCAACAAGATTGCATTTAGCTGGCTGAGCGACAAGGGACCATGTTTGATTGATATGCAAGGCATGAATTTCATCACGCATAGCCTGCTGCCATTCTTCATGAGGACACGCTTGCTTATATATTGTTGGTTCGGTTTCAATATGATTAAGAGAACAAGTAGGTAAAGGATATTTTAATGCAATGTTGGCTTCATGGAGTTTAAGAGTACAGGAGCATATATAGAATCACAGGATGTGTACGTTGTGAAGAGTTTGTACTAGATTTAGGTGTCTGGAAAGTGGTGAAATTCACAACTAAATCAATACTTGGTTGGATTAGACAAAATATAGATAATTTAAGTTTGAAAGAACGGGCGAAGGGCCCCAAATATCCATATGAACAATTCCTAAAGGAACAGTACTAACATGCTTAATTGAAGCCAAAGGAATACGAGCTAGCTTTCCTAGTTGACAAGAAGAACACAAGTCAAACTGTTTATTGGAAGAACATGGCAAATCAAACTGATGAATAACTTGTTTGACGAGTTGAGAGTTAAGAGTGACCAAGGCGATTATGCCACTCCTGCAAGGAAACTGGTTTAGTCTCAGTCGAAGATTTGGCAGAAAAGAAGCACTTGTCTCAGAAGAGGCTGCTGCAATCTTGTACAGGTTTCCCTTGCTCGGTCAGCGAAGAAGCACTTGTCTAGTTTTCAGATCCTTAACAAGAAAACGAGATGGGTGAAATTCAAACTAGCATAGAAAGAAGCACTTCTTCCTATGCCGAATTGGCATAGGAAGAAGTGGTCTTTTTTTGATGCCAAATTGGCCAAAGAAACCTCCTGTGCAGTACGAAGTAGACTTTCATGAGCTACTAATATGCTATGAAGTTCATGAAATGGTACGGGCTCAGGTCGCAGATTGAGTGCAGTGATAACAGAGGTAAACTCACTGCCTATATTTCTGTAATTGATAGCATTGAATTCTGCTGCAAAAAGTGGCTTCCCTGCATCACCAACCTCATCAGCAAGAGCTTTGGCCTTGTGCAAAATACTGTGAGACTGAATGATCATGACGCTCGGCTTGAGCTCCCGAAGATCAATATGTAGTTGTAATTGTCGATTTTGAGAGGCAAACCCAAAAGCCTGATGAAGAGCAACTCCATACTTGAGAGGATGATGCAAGCCCAATAACATAGCCGAAGACTTCTTCAGACAGAGGGGAAAGGAGCTAAGACATCAACATCTGAGACACAAAAATAATTTATTATCATTTACCAACCAGGCAAATTCTTTCTATTGATTTTAAACTCAAATAAAGGAAGAGAAATTGTATTAACTACATGAGAAGGAACATAAATAATGTATCGAATAAATTCTAAATAAATGATAATTCATATCATTCACATAAAAACTTAATATTTTAATTATTTTTTTCATAGATATTAGATATCTTAAAATATCATTATGGATAAAAAAAAAATCACCTCAACTTAGCAATTACATAATTCATGAGATTAGATATTACTTTGGATTAAATAGAAGTGGATTATGCTACTTGTATATCAACGACTAAATTTTATTCCACATTAGCACACAAATAACTAAAATATTAAAAAAGTATAAATAACATTTTCTGTTAAAAAATTGGCGTTGGAGGTAAAAAAAAAAACGCGGGAACCAACCACGTGACATGTCACATGTTGGAGCAGGAGGAGAAAAGGGATGCCTTGCTGGGTTCAATTCAAGTTCTCCCAAGCCAGCTGGTGCCACTTTCCGCGTTTGGACGGCAAGAAAACACTAAAGAAAATTAATATTCTTTTACTAAGATTCCTTCTTTTCGTTTTTTTTTTATTTCTGATCTGTCATCTTGGTGGGAAGTTGGAATATTTTGCTAAACGGAAATGGAAATACTAATTTTACTTTAATATTTTTATTATATTAATATTCTATATATTTATACTAATACAACACACAATACAAAATATAATCCAAATATCATTTGTCTTCGCAAGAGCAAGAAGGCCAACGGACAGAGGAATTTAGAATCGCCAAATTGATTCCTCAGCCCACATGAATTGATTTACAGAACATTTTGATAATAGATATTCAATTCGTACATAAATTCTATATATGCAAATATCACCAAATGTCACCAAATTATTTTGATAATAGATATTCAATTCGTACATTTGATGATCAACAGCCATTTCATAAGATCAACCATGTAATCGAAGATCAGTCTTGAATATTGAGTCAATCAAACAATTACATTAATCCATTCTCAGGAGGCCTCGCAAAATTAGCCTTCCCATCTCAACACCACTTGAAAGAATGATTCAGATATTGCAAAAGCAAATCGAAGATGAAGATCTTCATTCCACAAAAAATAGCCTAAAAACGGAAAATCGAACCTCGTTATTCTTCAATATTACACAAACTGGATTGCGAGTGCGTCCTCGCCACACGATGATCGGCAGCAACGACCGCAGGCGGAGAGCTGCCCGACGCCTGGCCGGCCGCCTCCACCAGGCAGCCCTCGCTCCACGTCCGCCGGATCGGATACGAGACGTTGTTGCTTCTCAGGACATGAGAGCAATGCCCGCGGGATTTATGAAGGGCGCAGGTGCAGTTCTTGTGGTATGGCCGGCGCTGGATCGCCGTGTTGGAGCCGGACATGGACGCCTCGAGGATTCCGCGGAGGAGGCCGCAGCTTCGGTGGACATCCTCGATCGCTGCCTTCTCGGTCCTTTCTCCCTGGGAACGTGCAGCAACTGCCAAGTCTAAATGGAGAGTTGTGGGCATGTAAAAGGGGAGGGCGAGAGAGAGAGAGATTGTTGCTAAAAATAAAAGAGTTCTTAAGGCTGCCGTCATAAAGCGGCGTATGCGGCACATGGGCCGTCTTTAATTTCATAAAACTACTATCGATCTCTTTCACTTAAATCTGCTTTTAGTTTCCGTTCTTAATTTTGTATTTCCTATTGTTAAATGTTCTATATAAATATGCATGAAGTTGATTTTTCTTGTGTTCATATTACTAAAACACAAAACATAACAATAGTATTACTAAAATAAAACATAATAATAGATTAAGTAGTCAAGTCACGATAAATTAGAATTTATACTAATAGATCGTGGGTTCGATTTCTCACCTTATGCAGTGAGACAAATCTTCTATTTATGATTTATCTTCTTCATCGAAATTGAGGGCACGAGTGATAAGAGATTACACAAAAAGTAATCTCAAGTATTAATTGTAATTATTCTTTTTAATAACCACTACAGTAATAATAAAATAGTAGGTTAATTATATCTATATCTATTTTACAATATATCTATTTTACGAGTAATCCTCTATTTTACGAGTGACAAATTTTACAATATATCTATTTTTTTAATAAAACTTATCTATTTCACATTAGAACTTTAATTTTATATTAATTATAATAAAACTTCAATGATTAATAATTCTTATTGATTTTTCTTTCCATATCATATTATGTAATCTTATATATGATTTTACTAAAATAATTAAAGAACATTCAATACAAGTCCAAGTTGGGCTCGGAATGGCACGGCCCTCAACCAGTGGGCCGGTCCGACCCGCCTGTTTTGCACCTCTACCCTCCGAACACTAACCGATACATATACGTCTATGTGTGTATGTGCACGTTGAGGCTTTGCTCCATCTGGTCTGCCATGGCTGGAGGCAACAATAAGAGGACTCACAAAACTAGAAGCCGGAAACCACCGAGTTCCTCCGGCGGGGCTCTTTTCGTCCACGGCGGTGTCTTGGCGGATTGGTCCCCAAATTCTCAGACACCTAAACGTCTTTCGCTTTCTCTACCATATTACATATACGTGTGTATGGACATGGCAAAAGTAGTGATGGGAGTTTTTCTTTTTCCTTTTTTGGATGATTGAATTTTCAGGAAAGAATCCTAACGGCGGTGGTGGAAATTCGAATTCCTCGTCCAGATCTGGGACTTCTGACCGAGGGAATGGTTCTGGGCCTCGGAAACCTAGGGGAAATCCATTTGGTTACGTTTACCCCCACCTTGATTATCAGGTATTTGCTGATTTGTGGTAACAATTGAAACTTCGTTTTGTGTTGATATCCACGTGTTTTTTTGGGTGATTGGAATGAGGTTGACCTAGCTAGGGTTAAGCTTAACTAACCTGTTTAATGTTGCATAATTCATGTGGGTGTGTGTTTTGGTGGAAATGATATTGATTTTGGGGTTTCAGTTCTGTGCTATTAATTAATTCAAGAAGGGGGAGGGTTCTCTAAATTCATTGTTGAAGGAGAGTTTAGGTTAATATATTGGCATGGCTAGGATAAACTTAATTCAGTAAGTGCTTTCAATTGATTCTTCTAGTTGTTGAGAAGAAGAACGGCCTATTACATAATGGATCAGGTAGTTTAGCCCGTTCTGGAAGAGTGGCTTGGCCTCCAACATTTTGGCCTTTTGACAAGAAGATCTTGTAGATACTTATGCTAAGTATGCAACAATCCTGTAGAGCGATGGTAAACTTCAATGCCAAGAAAATAAGACAAATGTCACAAGTCTTTCATATGAATTCGGCTAGTAATTTCTGAACAAAACTTCTGTAGTATTCCAAAAATTCGGAGACAAGTAAAAATAATTAATTTAAGAGTTTGAGGATATTTTAGAATATTTGAAAAATTTTGAGAAAATATTTATTGATATTTTAAAGAAATAGAAAATTAAGGTGATTAATTAAATTAATTGAAAGTATCTATAAAAATAATAAAATAAAATATAGTAAAAATATTAATAATGATAATAGTAATAATAATAAAGTAAATCAAATTAAATTAATTACTTAATGTATGCATATATATATATATATGTGTGTGTGTATGCATGGCGTGGCCTTATCTTGGCCAAGGTAGCACGAAAACGCGTTCGGAGAGTCGTTTCGGCGTTTCCGAACCGTTTCTCGTTTCGAAGACGGCCAAAACGCCCAGAAACGGATTTTGGGCATTTCTATAAATTGCGAAACGTATGGGGGCAATTTCGCAATTTATTTAAACATATTGGAAACGCGTTTAAGACAGAAACGCGTTTCCATTTCCAGTGACCAGCAGCCTTCAGCCTTGCATTTTGGAGGCAAAAACTCAACTGTTCGGCGCCTGCCCACGTTGCACACATCTCCAAAGGAACACTGCCCAATGCCATTTAATGCTCATTTTTCTTCTCTTCTCTTCTTCTTCTTCTTCTTCTTCTTCATTTTTCTGGTTTTTTCCTTCTTCATTTTTCTGGTTTTCTTCTTCTGATTTTCTGGTTAAGTTGCCGCCGTCTGCCGTTCCTTCAGTTGCCATCGTTTCTTCTTTCGGTGTTGACCCCGAAGTCTCGCCATCACTCGCTCCTTCTCGGGTCGCTGTTGCCTGCTGGTATCTCTCTCTCTCTCTATATATATATATTCATTTCTGTTTGTGTTTGAATTTATATTTGTATGTATTCTGTGTATTCATTATTATTTGTTTGCTTGAGCGGTTGAAGCTGGTTCTGCTTTCTGGGTATGTGAATGAAATACTCTCTTCTCATCCCTTGTGCAAAAAACTCGATAGTATTGGCAGAATACTGTTCTTCAAAGTTGACTCTCGCTATTCTCTCTTGAGATAGTCTCTGGTTCAATCTAACTGAAGTGTCGAAAGCCAGAGTTGGTTTTTCATCGTCTTTCTCAGGATATCCTCTTTGTTCTTCACCACCTATTGCTGTTTTAGTCTTTACTTTCAGCGAGTTCATTTAGGTATTTACAATAACATACCTTGAGTTCTTCTTTCAGTTTTGGTTCTGGCATTTGCATTTTAAAATTGGCCATTTAGTTTGTTTTCTTGGTTCTTATTTGTTCAGTTTAATCTTAGTTCTTTTGGGCAAGCCTTCTGGACAAAATTACAGAATCTATGAATCTAGTGTCAGTAAATTTACGATGACTGAGTAATTGTAGAATTATATTAGAATTATTATATTAGAATTATTTGTATTATATTAGAATTATTTTGTATAATTTTTATATTAAAAATTATATTTACAAAAAATCCCCTATATTTTTTAAATTTACAGTTTACCCCACATTTCCGTTTCCTACTTTTTTTACAAAATACCATTTCAGCGTTTCCGTTTCGTTTCGGAAACGTATCGTTTTCCATTTCCGTGCTACTTAGATCTTGGCCATATCTTTTTGTGGCTTAAAAGCCACTTGAATTGAGTATAAATGGGACAATCTTGGGCAGCAAGCATCGAAGCCAATTTAAAGGCCAATTCAGCCACTTTTGTTGCCGAGAAAGACAGGAAAAGAGGGAGAAAAAGAGAGAAATTGAGGGAGAATAGCAGCAGGCGCTCAGCGGATAAAAATGAAAGGAAAAGTAAGGAAATTTAAGAGATTTTGTGGATTAATCAATGTTTAAGATATGGTAAGTGGATAAAATTATTATAAGTATTATACGTTTAAATCACGAATTTTATACAATTAGATTTTATTAATATAGGCCGTAAATTTATTATTTTCTGTTAAACGTTTTACTTCGCAACGGGAGTATGAGAGAAGCTACGATCGGCCATCTACAGGCAAATTTCTAATCCTCTTCTTGTGTTTTTTATTTCTCGTGAAAATCTTCGTAGTTTTTCGTATTTTATTCCCTCCCTCACTGTGACTCGATTCCACGCATAAATAATAATAATCCGCATGGTAACCACTTTATGACTTTTATTTTATTAATGGGTTTATTATTAATGGAATGAGCTAAGCAATGATGTCTTGGTGTCTTTCATTTCGATTGTCATGGAGCTTCATATCACTCCAATTTCCTTGGGAATGATGTCGAACCCGATGGGTTAGGTTCTTAGAAGAGTCAGTATGATTTATGGGGTTATGTTAAAGAGTTTAATTGGAAAAGTAAGTGGTTCATTATCATGTTTATAAGAGATGATAATCAGAACGGTATTGTGATGTTCAGTGGATTATGTGCATGAAGAGTTATGGAGAAATGTTGTATAATGTTAAGTTTAGAAGATATAAAGTTAATAGTGTCAGTAAGTGTGTCTAAGCGTATGGGGTACAAAGTCACTGACTGTCGACCGTGGGTCGTGACAGTTGATGGCTAGATGTATGGGCGCCTGTCATCGGTTGTTATGATAAGCGTTAGATGGGCCAGAAGAGCTGGTACTATCAGATTCCCGTATTGGCTTGTGTATATCATGATGTGTGTGCTGCATAGGGCTTGGGTTGCATTCACTATTGAGACATGCTTTGTGTGTGATGGGATGTGTGAACATTTGCATGACCTGGTCGGTCCAAGAGCTAACTTGGGTTTTTTAGGTGAGTCAGTCCATTTAGAGCATATCGCATGTGTGAATTTCTATGTGGGCATAGCATGGCTCGATGCTTGGTTTATGGGGGCGTTGTCATCACGTTTATGCTACAAAAGCCGTTGCATTTCTTATTTGTTGCACTGCATGGTGAGAATGTGCGGTTTTAAGTGTTGAATATGGGTGGTGGATGCTGTCACGGTAAGACTGGGGGTTAGAGTCCCACGGTGGCGTGGTCCACGGAAAGATCGGGGGTTAGAGTCCCATGGTGGCGTGGTCCACAGAAAGACTAGGGGTTAGAGTCCCACGGCAACGACAGGATAAGACGTTAGTGACAGGGAAATGAATGTGTAAGGGAAATGGAATGGTAGCATATAAAAGCCTGCCAACAGGTATGTATGTGGGACTTGGATGCCAATGTGTGTTTAATGTGCGCCCTAATGACCGTTTATGTGAAGTTTATTATATGTTTATGCATCTACAAATAAGGCAGGTATATTGGGCATGGCATGACATGACATTGCATTGGCATGAATTGCTTGGGGTTGTTATGGAAAGAGTCTTGTCTATACCCTTCAACCTTTCTTTCTAGAGCTTGCTGAGTCTCGTGACTCACGTTTGCTTTCCATCATTCCAGGTAAGAGTATCCCGAGATTGTAAGTGCATACGTTAGAGTTGGGTCCAGATCGTCTAGTCAGGATAGTAAATGCAAAGCTCTCTCAAAACTAGATCCTGGGTGTCAATGAGCCTATGTTAGGGTTAATGTTTATGTTTTGAGATTGACGTATATTATGTAAGCCTAGGTGGGCCCAAGTGATGAATGGTTTGTAAAGATGATTATGAGATGTGCTATGATAAAAAAATTGTGATTTTAGTAGGAGTGTAGTTGTGTTATTGTTAAGTATCATTTAGGTAATGACCCTCTTGCGGATCCTCTATGCGTGCAGAGGCTCCGGGAGGCGGGCCATTACAACTTTGATTTACTCAAACTAATCGAATCAAATCGACCAAATTTGTCAGTCTCAAAACTTCGAATTTCAATTTTCGATTTGATTTTTTGATTGGAAGAGCCAAACTAGCTAAATCGACCGAATTTTAAAATGATGTTTATAAAACGACATTGTTTTCTTCAATTTTATGTGTTTTCAATTAGTTACTTCGATTTTCTTTATTTTTTTTCATTTTTTCGATTTAATCGATTTGATTTAGTTTATATGGTTTGTGTTCAATTTTTTCAATTATCAATTAGTTCAATTTTTTAGTTTAATCGGTTGATTCGATTCGATTTTGCCGATTTGATTTAATCGGTTAGTAAATTTTAATCATTTAAATAACTAAATCGATTGTTTGGACACCCATACACAATTTCATGAGACTTGATATTAGTTTGGGTCAAATAAGAGGCGTGTCATCTGTTAAGAAATTTGTGAACTAAACACACACAACCAGATTTGACAGTACTAATGATCCACAATCGAAACAGAATCAATGAAACAAAATACGAATGCACACACACAACACAATGGAAACATAATCAAATAACATCGCACGTACGTGTTCGGATCAAAAGATCCCACTCACGGCAGGGGTTTCGCCCCTAGCCAACCCTCTATAATATGTATGAACATATTTACATAAACGATTACAATTATTACATCGGCTTATAACAAGAACTTAAGAAATATAGTATTGTAAAGATAATCGAAAACTGAAATCAAGTATAAATTAACAAATTATTCAAACACTGAGAATTACATGTACCAACCGTCTCTTCACCATAATCCCTCATGCCTCAGGCATATTTACAATAGAGATTACGCAATACATGTAACGCCCCGTTTTCTCGGGCGCGTTATAACTTGGGACAATTCTGGGACGACAAATATTTTTTTTTCTTTCAACTCATACTAAGTCGCATCATTTCCCACATCCGTCCCAAAATTTCCCTACATTACTTTATCTCGAAAGAGAGAGAATCGTTATACATCGAACGCGGAAGCTAGAATCGAACCTGACATCTTATTTTAACATAAATCATAATCAAATCTTTACATCATCGTCTCTCGAACTTAATCCTCGATACAAGGGTATTCATCAATGACTTAAGACATGACATAAGCTCTCAACATAACTTTAATACATAACTTACGTCCTCAATTAACATTAACACATAGCATACATTCTCATATAGCATTAACCCTAACTAGGGTTTATACATCGTCATTAACCAAAAAGTTATACATCATCGTTATCATAACGTTCAGATTTCAAAAGTAGCAGGACTAAACACATGGGCTACATTACAGGCATTCATCTCATCGTTCATTCATCATTCATTTCATCGTGCACTTGGAAAATGCCATTTTATGCCTCATTCATCCTCGTACCTGCTACAATCTCCATCTGGAACGTTTGAATATTCTAGGGGCAAAAGTCCAATTAGATGATGAACCATCTAAGTAAGAGTACAAAAATTATTTTCGTGCATGAATGCAAAATGTCTTTTCCTTTCATTTCGGTTTGAGCCGACCGTTCCTTATGCTACTCTCCATTTTTACAGCCTCCTTCCCAGGCCGAGGTGTATGGGTGCACCCTTGGAAAAGCAGCGGCCCCGGCCCGTACTCTCAAACCCTTATGCGGATGCATGATCAATAATTTCATCGTGAACACATGCATATTTCATCATCAATACATGTAAACGCAATCTACATGACATATTCATATCAATACATGACAACATGATAAAACTGTTTACATAGAATTGGGTTTTGGAAAAACAACTTACAAATTAAGCATCTTTTCGTAAAATTAAATCCATTTTGAGGAGTACTACTTACCTCATACGCATATCATAATTTCTTGATTCACGTGCCAGGTTTCTAACGTACTCAAATCGAATCCTCAACATACCCTGGCCATCATATTCATTTAATAACATTAATAATCTGTTCCTCATAATTTCCTCATAACTTATCCTTTAATTCTTAATTTTTGTGCAATATCTTAATTTTTGCGCATCGCCTCAATTTTCATGCGCCACCTCGAAATACGTGCCTGAACCATTTTTTTCGCCAAAGTCTCCGAAATATTAATACGACTCCATTTCCTATTTTTTTAGGATTTTTCAATCATTTCCTCTCATTTTTCCAATATCTTTTCCTATTTTTTCTTTTCTTTCTTTTTCTTTCTTTTCCTTTCTTTTCTTATTTTTTCTTTTCCTCTCCTACTATTCACCTTCTCCTTCCCGCGGACAACCTGCAACTACCAGCTTCACCATGCGATTTCTTCTTCTTCTTCTCATTCTTTCTTTTTTTTCATTTATTTCTTTTCTTTCCTCTTCTTCTTCTTTTTCTTCTTGTTCTCCTTCTTCCTCTTCCTCTTCTTCTTCTTCTTCTTCTTGCGCGAACTAGCTACTGGTTCTTTCTCACCCGCACACTGCGCACATGGCAGCACCAACTCCATGCGTGCATAGCTGCCTCCTCGGCCAGTGCCGCCCTCGCCTTCGCGTCCGCAACCAGCCTTCCTTGCACCTCGGTCGCTCGTTGCCTTCTTCCTCTGGCCGCGGCTCTGCTCACTCGGCTTCCTCGAGGACGGCCATGGCCGCTACACTTCGGCCATCGGCTGCTCGCAGCCGCGAGCTTGCTGCTCTCGCTCCATCACGTGTTGACCTGCTCTCATTGCCTCGGCCAGCTCCCAAGCCTTCTTCTCTTTCGCGGCTCTCTCATCCCACTCTCTGTTTTTCTTTCTCTCGGCCCTTTTGTGGCCATGGACAAAATCAGCCATTACTCCTTCGATTTCTCTATCTCTCTTGATATTTATATGGCCTAAGAAGCTTGGGCACTACTCCACTCAATCGGCCGACATTCTTCTCGATCTCTCTTGCCCAAAATCCATGCTCCCACTTAGCCTTTCACGCGCATAGACAGAAACATGGAGCCTCTCGCTGCTCCTCACGCGTGCCTCGACTACCCCTCCATGCCATCACGCGAGCATGCCTTTACATATAATATCACTAATATAACTATGTAAAATATATATTTAATCCCTTATTTTATCCTTAATACTCTTGGGAAATACCTTAAATTGCAATTACACCCATAACGATTAAATTAATTTCCATTACAATACTTTAAAACCAAAATTAATAACTTCGAGTATACTCAATAAAATTAATTTCGTCGCTGAGTCCTTACTGGGCACTTGATTCGTCCTGAAATTGCCTAAGGGTTGATCGTTACAAAAAAATCGAAGCCTCCCTAGGGTTCTGTTGAATTCCTGGACATCCCATATGATAATTTGGTATTTCAACTCCAATCGCAGCTGTATTTTAGCTGCATCAAAAATCGTCTCGATTCCGATTTCTTTTACTTCCATAAATCCTATCTTGGAACGCTTATCGAGATTATGCCATTTTTCATAACCAATACATTCCAGGGCGTTTTGCCCAGTCGATTTGGCAATTTATTTTGCTATTCAGCCTATTTTTCGGTATTTTATTATCACTTAAATGACGTGGCAAGCTTACGTTGAAACGGAGTATTACATTCTCCCCTCCTTACAAAAATTTCGTTCTCGAAATTTGCCACATTCCAAATCTTTGAAATCTTGTCCTCGAAATTAACACTTAGCAGATCAATTAACTAGGAGAAAAATATATCCCATTTTCTTAACCCGAATAATCCTGCTATAGCTCTCTACACCCATCTCCTCTCCAAAATAACTATGCCATCTATAACCATCTCTTAATCACAAGATCCTTAGCACGCAAATCTTATTTGAAATTTAAGAACACCATCGCGCATAAAAATTAGAACTCTTGGCTAACTTTGCACATCAATCCCTAGACAAACACACTTAACAACCATGCATGCCTTTCAATTTTTCTTTCAAAAACCATAACCCGATCCTTGGGTCACGAGACTCAACCCGAGTTCCCATCCAAACCGATATACACATCATCTCAATGAGCCCGCAACTCTCAGATCCACGTCCTCATTTTTTTTTTCCCTTTAATTTGCTAAATCATCCAAACTCTACTCTTATACACGTTACTTCTTTATTGTTGATTTCTCATGAAGTCATTTATCTTGCTTTGATATTTTCTTAACCTTAGCACATAAGTCCTTGATCTTAACACATCTTGACTTTTATCCAATGAAACCTTAAAGAACATTTTTTTTTTTTTTTACGTCATCAACTATTCCATGTATCCTTGGTCCTCAAACAACACATATCTTATCATCACTAGGTTGTTTCATAGGCTTCCAAACTGCCACAACAAGGCAATGGTCCTATTACCTTGGCTACCACATGTCCTTGAATGACTTTTGTCCTTGAAACTAGCTATGCCTCACCTTAAGTCATCACCTGATATAATCTCAAGTTCCTGTCCATTATCCTCAATCATCTTCTAATCATGTCATATAACTATTTCCTCAATAAAATCTTTACAATTATTAATAAATTCTATCCATCTCCAATCTTTATTTCGTAATTTAACTTTTACTATCAATCGAAACCTAACGTTGTCTTCCAAATCTAGCAATACTAACATCCTTACATCGTTTACTCATAACACTTGTTACTTAGTCTCCGTGCTAATACCTATTTATCCATATACTTGAATAAATCCTCGCTCTTTTCAAGGTGATCCTCAAACCACATTTATATCATCAGATTAACTATTTGATCCTCGAATTACTTGAACTAATCCTCGAGTAAAACGTCTCATGCCAATCGACTTTAGTTTCGCTCAATCCTTAAAGTACCATCCCATACTAATTGACTATAATTATACTTTATGGTAACCATTTGATTTTTTTTATTTAATATTATTTCGTTTCGAATAATTTAATTTAATATTAATTATTATTATTATTTATTTATTTTTTCTTCTTTTCTTCTTATTCTTTATTCTCCTTTTTCCTTCCTTCCTCTGCACGACCCTGCGCGTGGACAACCACCGACCTCCACTGCCTTCCAATGTCGCCTCCACCCTCGACGATTGTCGTTGCCCCCTCTGCAACCACCACTGATGCCTGTTCCGCCATCGGCCGCGAGCCATCGTGCGGCTTCTCCGCGCCCCCAGTCGCCGATCGCTATCTCCGAAGGCCCAATCGGCCCTCCGTAGTCTAGATCTGGCACACTGCCGCCGCTACCAACCCTCTCGCGCAGCCACTGGTCGTCGCCCGGCTTCCCTTGGCCACCACCACGACCGTCATCGTCCCTGCCGCTGCTGCCAGATCTGGGTCGATCCGACCAGACTCGGCCTGTCCCGACCCGACTCGATCCGCTTCAGGTTTGACCCATCCCTGCTTCGATCCAATAGATTTGACCCATTTCTGATTTGACCCATCTAATTAGATCTAACCCATTTAGATTCGACCCATATCTGATTTGTTTAGATTTAGTCAGACCCAGATCTATCATGCCGAGGCGTATCACACTAAACCCCCGGTCTCGATATGGTGCCTGCATAGTCTTAAATAGGGAATGCCATCCACAGTGCATCTTTGCACCTTACTTCCATTATGAGGATGGTACTACTCGTTTTGCTACCATCCGTGAGGTTTTTACTGTCAGAAATGTTGTCAACCTTTTAGCTCCGCTTTCGGTCAATGACCGATTTTGGGCTTCCGCCACACTCTTCTTTGAAGCTCAAGCCCGGCTTCAGGATCCTATCTATGGTTGCGTATCCCACATTCTAGCTCTTCAACAACAGGTTAGTGATTTGCAAGCTTATCGAGCTTTCTTGCTAGATTCACTATTCGCATACTATTCTTCATATTCCCAACCTGTTCCTCAACCTGATCAAAACCCGAACTGGAGTTCCGATCTTCTCATCATCCTAGATGACGTCCCTTATCCTGGTTTCTCAGAGGCTACTCTTCCACCTTACCCTGGCGAAGCCAGCAGTAGCCAGATGCGACCCCCAGAAGACATCGATGAGCTGGGACCTGTCGTGTTTGGCAACCATCGCCGTCACTGAGCATCGAAAACATTATCAGTTCTATGGTTTTCCTTTTTTTTTCTTTTGAGTATTTGTATGGCTTGACCTCCTATAACTGTATTGAATTTATGGACTGAATATCATGTTTTGGGTACTTAGTCTATGGTTTCTATCGATTGGGTAACACTTGTTATGATACTTTCCACGATTATCTTCAATCACACCTTAACTTAAAAATGTTCTTAGTCACCCAAATTCAACTTATCAAACAGTAAAACAAATTTCTCATAGATTCTCAAAACGTTTGGGATACAACACTACTGATACCATATCTTACAAAACTCTTACAACTACTAGGTGTCCTTAGGACTGGCGGACCTCCAGATCCATGCATCGGCCTCGTCCTCAGACTCGAAATCAGGTCCCTCCTGATCACTATATGCTCCCTCCAAATCCATCTCGTTTTGGGTTGATTCCCAAGGCTTCCAGTTTCTTCAACTAGCTAGCGGCCCATCTCGTACTTTATACCATTGAAACTTGGTCCCCATATGCTGTTAGGGTTCTTTGTCCTGTCTCTGCGAGTTCCATCAGTTGCACCACTGCCACCTCATCAATTGATACAACTCACTTGCCATCACTTGACCACTTTCGGTCTCTCGCTTGACCCAATCCGTTGGATTCTTGGTCTTACACATCTTACTTTTGAGACACTAAATGACTCTCGAAATACTTATCATTTAATCCTAACTTAACAACTAGGTTACGTCATATCAAACTAATCAACCATGACTCAATCAATCTCGATAACCACCAATTACCCAATTCAATCGTCTCTAAATCTCATAGATCCCTAATCATGGTTACCTTACATCCGAATCATATCATCTATCTTCATTAGCTAAGTCAATTCGATCAGTTGTTTTATCGCTTAACAAGGTCAATATACTCATATCAACAACCTCTAAGACCTTAACTGACCATCCCCGAGCCTCTAGGTAGGGACTTCATTCTACGAACCATCCATGATTCAACCGTTCTTAATAGCTATCAATTACCCTATCATTTGTCATAATGATTTCAACTAATAATCTCAAATTTACAGATGAATCCTCAAATTCCTACCATTTCTTTCCTCGAGATTTGTTCTAAATTAACAATCTCTAAACCATCAACAATCCCTAAATCACCAAATAAAACTTAAGGCTCCCAAATAAACTTAAGCTCTGATACCAATTGTAACGCCCCGTTTTCTCGGGCGCGTTATAACTTGGGACAATTCTAGGACGACAAATTTTTTTTTTTCTTTCAACTCATACTAAGTCGCATCATTTCCCGCATCCGTCCCAAAATTCCCCTACATTACTTTATCTCGAAAGAGAGAGAATCGTTATACATCGAACGCGGAAGCTAGAATCGAACCTGACATCTTACTTTAACATAAATCATAATCAAATCTTTACATCATCGTCTCTCGAACTTAATCCTCGATACAAGGCTATTCATCAATGACTTAAGACATGACATAAGCTCTCAACATAACTTTAATACATAACTTACGTCCTCAATTAACATTAACACATAGCATACGTTCTCATATAGCATTAACCCTAACTAGGGTTTATACATCGTCATTAACCAAAAAGTTATACATCATCGTCATCATAACGTTCAGATTTCAAAAGTAGCAGGACTAAACACATGGGCTACATTACATGCATTCATCTCATCGTTCATTCATCATTCATTTCATCGTGCACTTGGAAAATGCCATTTTATGCCTCATTCATCCTCGTACCTGCTACAATCTCCATCTGGAACATTTGAATATTCTAGGGGCAAAAGCCCAATTAGATGATGAACCATCTAAGTAAGAGTACAAAAATTATTTTCGTGCATGAATGCAAAATGTCTTTTCCTTTCATTTCGGTTTGAGCCGACCGTTCCTTATGCTACTCTTCATTTTTACAACCTCCTTCTCAGGCCGAGGTGTATGGGTGCACCCTTGGAAAAGCAGCGGCCTCGGTCCGTACTCTCAAACCCTTATGCGGATGCATGATCAATAATTTCATCGTGAACACATGCATATTTCATCATCAATACATGTAAATGCAATCTACATGACATATTTATATCAATACATGACAACATGATAAAACTGTTTACATAGAATTGGGTTTTGGAAAAATAACTTACAGATCAAGCATCTTTTCGTAAAACTAAATCCATTTCGGGGAGTACTACTTACCTCATACGCATATCATAACTTCTCGATTCACGTGCCAGGTTTCTAACGTACTCAAATCGAATCCTCAACATACCCTGGCCATCATATTCATTTAATAACATTAATAATCTATTCCTCATAATTTTCTCATAACTTATCCTTTAATTCTTCCTATTTTTTCTTAATAATTCGTTAAACATTCTTCTCAATAAATAATTCATAAGTAAATAATTCCTAAATAAATAATAAATAATTTCTAATAATAAATAATCCCTAAATAATCTAAACTAAGCATTACTCAATTATTTTCCTCAAATTATTTCTCAATAGCAATTCCTAAAATAATTATCTCAATTTACTAAAATTTCTAGGGACTTCTGATTACCTTAACTTAGTCTCTCGGGCTGCCTCGGTGTGCGTGCCCTGACCTTGAAAGGCGTTTCTGATCTCGATTGCTGCGCAAATCCTCGATTCTCGCTCACTACCTTGATTCTTGCACATTACCTCGCTTCCCGTGCATTACCTCAATTTTTGTGCAATATCTTAATTTTTGCGCATCGCCTCGATTTTCATGCGCCACCTCGAAATACGTGCCAAAACCATTTTTTTTCACCAAAGTCTACGAAATATTAATACGACTCCATTTCCTATTTTTTTAGGATTTTTCAATCATTTCCTCTCATTTTTCCAATTTCTTTTCCTATTTTTTTCTTTTCTTTCTTTTTCTTTCTTTTCTTATTTTTTCTTTTCCTCTCCTACTATTCACCTTCTCCTTCCCGCGGACAACCTGCAACTGCCAACTTCACCATGCGATTTCTTCTTCTTCTCCTTCTTTCTTTTTTTTTTCATTTATTTCTTTTCTTTCCTCTTCTTCTTCTTCTTCTCCTTCTTCTTCTTCTTGCGCGAACTAGCTGCTGGTTCTTCCTCACCCGCACACTGCGCACATGGCAGCACCAGCTCCATGCGTGCATAGCTGCCTCCTCGGCCAGTGCCGCCCTCGCCTTTGCGTCCGCAACCGGCCTTCCTTGCGCCTCGGCCGCTCGCTGCCTTCTTCCTCTGGCCGCGACTCTACTCGCTCGGCTTCCTCGAGAACGGCCATGGCCGCTACACTTCAGCCATCGCTGCTCGTAGCCGCGAGCTTGCTGCTCTCGCTCCATCACGCGTCGACCTGCTCTCATTGCCTCGGCAAGCTCCCAAGCCCTCTTCTCTTTCACGACTCTCTCATCCCACTCTCTGTTTTTCTTTCTCTCGGCCCTCTTGCGGCCATGGCCGAAATCAGCCATTACTCCTTCGATTTCTCTATCTCTCTCGATATTTATATGGCCGAAGAAGCTTGGGCACTACTCCACTCAATCGGCCGACATTCTTCTCGATCTCTCTTACCCAAAATCCATGCTCCCACTTAGCCTTTCACGCGCATAGACAGGAACATGGAGCCTCTCGTTGCTCCTCACGCGTGCCTCGACTGCCCCTCCATGCCATCACGCGAGCATGCCTTTACATATAATATCACTAATATAACTATGTAAAATATATATTTAATCCCTTATTTTATCCTTAATACTCTTGGGAAATACCTTAAATTGCAATTACACCCCTAACGATTAAATTAATTTCCATTACAATACTTTAAAACCAAAATTATTAACTTCGAGTATACTCAATAAAATTAATTTCATCGCTGAGTCCTTACTGGGCACTTGATTCGTCTTGAAATCGCCTAAGGGTTGATCGTTACAAAAAAAATCGAAGTCTCCCTAGGGTTCTGTTGAATTCCTGGACATCCCATACGAAAATTTGGTATTTCAACTCCAATCGCAACTGTATTTTAGCTGTATCGAAAATTGTCTCGATTCCGATTTCTTTTACTTCCATAAATCCTATCTTGGAACGCTTATCGAGATTATGCCATTTTTTATAACCAATACATTCCGGGGTGTTCTTCCCCGTCGATTTGGCAATTTATTTTTCTATTCGGCCTATTTTTCGGTATTTCATTATCACTTAAATGACTTGACAAGCTTACGCTGAAACGGGGTATTACAATACAAGTAGATCTTACCAACCACAAGCCAATCAATCGAAGGAAATGATTCACGAAAGATACAAGAATCTCTCACAAGATCTCACAGTAAATCAAGAACAATACATCAAGATCATAAAACATAAACCATACAAATGCAAATAACAAAGTCCATTGCTCCATAAAACCTGAGCAATCCCAGAACCCACATCTCACCAATCTCTCTCTTAACAATATCAAATAAACAAGTAATACATACTTACAGAGAGTGAGATTGGATTTATCTTGCGTTTCCTCAATTTCGATCTTCCTTATTCTTCCCCAATCTATTCTTGCTCCTCACTCTCACTTGAATGATTAAGGTTTCTTGTGTGCGCAAAGTGAAGCTTCTACTATTTTCTCCCAAATGCCAATCTTTTATAATCATGGGCCAAGGGACACAGATGGCATTAGGATAAAAGAATAAGCCTTGGCCTTTGGGTTGGGTTGACCCAATTATTTATTTACAAAAACTCAATTTCGTTATTTGATCCAAATAAAAAAAAAAACCTTTTATTTATCAAATAAATCATATGAAAAATATTCATATATTTTGAATCATATATTAACATTATCTATGGTTAACAAATTGGCGTTGGAGATCAAAAAACGCGGGAACCGACCACGTGACATGTCACATGTTGGAGCAGGAGGAGAACACGGATGCCTTGCCTTTGCCGGGATCAATTCAAGTTCTCCCAATCCAGGTGGTGCCGCTTTCCGTGTTTGGACGGCGAGAAAACACTAAAGAAAATTAATATTCTTTTACTTATAAGATGCCTTCTCTCTTCATTTTGTTTTTTGATTTCTGATCTGTCATCTTGGTGGAAAGTTGGGAAGCTCACGATATTCATGCTCCATTGAAACTCGAATATTTTGCTAAACGGAAATGGAAATACTAATTTTACTCTAAAATTTTTATTATATTAATATTATATACATTATATCATCGCAGAATATCACTATCTCTATTAAATTTAAGAATCCAAATATCATTTGTCTTCGCAACGGCAAGAAAGCCAACGGACAGACGAATTTAGAATCACCAAATTGATTCCTCAGCCCACATGATTTGATTTACAGAGCATTTTGAAATATAGATATTCAATTCGTACATAAATTCTATATATAAAAATATCACCAAATTATTTATAGTTATCCAACGCCATTTGATTATCAACGGACATATTTCACAAGATCAACCATGCCCAAAGTTAGCCTTCCCAACCAACTAATGCAACCCAACACATGCCCAAAAGATTCTGAAGAAATTTTCTACGAAAAATTGTCGAGCAGTTGATACTCTCATTGATTGGGGCATTAGATTAACGAAGGGAGAATACGGTAAGAAGGTACAAGAGTCTGTTTGAAAGTTTGGGATACCTCACATGCACAATGTCAAATATTTTGTTTGAAGTTAGGGTAACGAACGGATACATGGAAGAATAAAGGAGCTCACACTTAATGGGTGCAAAGAGGATACTATGTTACATGAAAGGTACATTTCAATATGGACTATATTACTCCTCACATAGCTTTTAACTTCAACTGGTGTCTTTATATTTAGACTTTTCTTTTTATACAAATTATGACTCAAAATCTTAATTCATCTGTAATTGAGTTTTCTAATTTGATCAGTATTAAAATTTTGAATTTAACTTTGATTAGGATATTATCAAATTTAATTTTGACTAAGATTTATCTCATATGAAAAAATATTCTCATGAATTATTTTTTGATCATAATAGAATTTTTTTGTGTACATCTAATGATGATTTTAGGTCTATAAATAGATGCCTAAATTATTGGAATTATTATAATAATATCCAATTAATGATATTTTATTCTTTCTGTTCATGTTTTTTTTCTTAATTTGGTTTTTCACATAAAATTATGTGTTCATGTGTGTGATTGATGACTTGTTTGTGGTTTGTTTTCAATTCAATTTCATAGCATTTCTAAATTTCTAAATTCTTTGATGTATTATTATTGATTTTTCTTTCCACTCTGCAAATATCATATTCGATAGAATATAAGAAAAGCTCTGTAAATGGTTTCAAGTATTAGTCGATAGAAAATATCATATTATTTCAAGTATTATTCGATAGAAAATATGATATTATGTAATCTTATATATGACTTTACCAAAATAATTAAAGAGCATTCAATACGAGTCCATGTTGGGCTCGGCATGGCACAGCCCAACATGGACAGAGGTTACAAGCATTATTGATTTGATGGGCAGAGGTTCGAAATTAAAGAACCACGTAAATGCCATTTGGACAATACTGAGTGACAGAATCTATAATATATCACCGTTGAGTGTCACATGGAGTGTGAGTCCATCTTCAAATAACATTTCCGTTTTAATAACTATAAATATATATTTAATTTTCAGAATTGGTATCGTACTTACAAGTCCACGCAACATTGCAATCCTTATTGTACTGATGGAAGAGTTGTATTTATTGTACTGATGAACTGTGTGATATCTTTAGCCTTTCAAGTTGTTTTTGGAGATGATTTATTGGCTCTCTATGGACCTTGGTGTTCTCTCAATTTATTAAAATATCCCTGCTTATATCCTTATTGTACTTTTTTTCGCTCAATTAGTTCCCTATTAGTTGTGAATATGAATGGAAATCAAGCAGGACAAGAGTGAGTTTTGCTTACTTTTATCTCCAACTTTTTGTATCTACTCTCATATATATTTCAATGGGAACAAATTTTCAACCATATTTTGGTTTCAAAGGAAAATAGGAATTCTCAACTCACGTCTGATTAGTGTAGTAAAAAATGGATTAAACTTGACAATCTAACTAGAAAACTCCACAACTCTAAATAAAAAAAATAATAATAGACCAACCAAAAACTAACTAGTTTTTTGTTAAACTAGAGAATCAAATTATAAATAAAATGACCTGTTTTAGTTTAAATAACTTGCTAACACACAGGTGACTTACATTCTTTGAAGGCGTTTGGCTTACATTAAATTACAGAAACTTTTAAACTAAAGACTTATAAACTCTAAAAACTTATTTAGTTATAAGTTATTTGAATAAAATATATTTTAACATGTGAATTATTTACTGACATGGTAAAACAAAAGTTTATAAACTATCAAAACAGCTAAAATGACCAAAAAGAAAAAAAAAATCATATAATTTAATAACAAACCTATCTTAGTGCAATTTTTAGGTCAGAGAAGATCTCTTAAAGTATAACTCACTATTATCACCGGGTAGAAAAGAAAATAACAAGAGAAAGAGAATGAAAAAACGAAAAAGAAAAATTAATTATAAAAAATATATTTTCTAATCCTCCTTGTATATAAACTATACATATTTTTCGTACCTTTAGTATATACTTCTAAAATTTATCTAATAATTTTAATTTTAGACTAACTTTTTGTTGTAGTTATATTTTGTTATTAATTACTGATATTATAAACTATCTTGGATGATTTGATTAATGAAATGTTAAGAACTTAAAATACATGATGAGAGATGACAAATCAATACTAACAAAATAATACTCTCTCTCCCTCCATCTTTTTTCTTTCTCCTGCTCTTAATTTCCTCAAAGAGGCCCATTAGTTTATTTCAAATGCTTCACCTCTCATTCCTCATTTCTCCCTCAAAATCTAGGACTTCTTTGATGTTGAAGCTCCAAATTTGGCTCCAATATTGTTCTCTGTCATCAACAATCACACTGTACATCGAACGTGTAATAGTATGGCAATAACAAACCAAGACTACTTTAATTTTGATAATTTTATTAGGGCCTACTTAATATTAATGCACAACAACTAAGTGCATTGATAACAAGGTTGAAGTACTATTACTTGATGGTCCTAGTTTTCCAATTTTATCTCCAAGCTTAGGACATCTTGGTTACTTGGAGTTCTTGCTGAGTCTTTCCACCATTCTCTGAATCAATGTTAAAAAAAAAAAACTATTGGGATTAGTTTCCTAGACTCCAATTTTCTTAACCAAGTAATTTTCTCATCAAATATTTAGTTTTCTAATTGTTTTCAATATTCAATTTCCTAATTATATGTTTGCCTCCTCTAAATCCTATAAATTAGGCATTCTTAGTGTTATATATAAATCTTTTATGGTCAAAAGAATAAAATAAGAGAAGAATTTATTTCTAAATACCAAATTGTTTAGAAGACAACACCTATGAGATTTTTATTTAATGTAAACAACTACTTAAGAAATAAGTTTTTTAGGAAATACATACAACAATATTATTACTTCATTGGGGTGATTATCCATATCTACAAAGGAAACCAACTTTGATTCTCCACATATTATCCACAACAAAGTAGTAGCTAGAGGTGATGAAAACCTCAATAACATGGAACCATGTCCGTCTCCAATTGGGATTTATATATAAAATTCCCGCAATAGCTAGTAAAATAGTTGTGTAAGACCCTACAAAGCTCATATAAAAAGTGTTCACATCGATAAAGTTGGATACCATACTTGCATTATTATTGGCTGATGGAACTGACGGAGGTGAATCTATGCAATTATTTGGTAATGGTTTTCCACAAAGAAATGGATTCTCAATATAGCTACTTGAGTCAAAAGTTCCAAATTGGTTTGTTGCTTGAGGTATCCTTCCACTTAAGTTGTTGTAAGACACATTGAACGTCCCAAGTGAGTATAGATTAGTAAGCTGAGAGGGGATACTCCCATTCAAGTTGTGAGAAAGATCCAAGCTCTCTATGTTTTGTAACTCTGAAAAAGTTATGGGGATTCCTCCAATCAAGTTGTTGTGGGATAGGTTCAGTGCTTTGGTTTTGCTAAGGTTGCCAATTTCAAGTGGTATGTGGCCAGTTAATTTGTTATCGGAGAGATCAATAGCTGAAAAAAGGGCCAAAGGCTCCTTTGTGTAATGCAAATTTATTCCTTTGGTTGTGAACTCCACTTGTAATAAGGAGGAGACATCAATAAGATAAAGCATAAAACCATGATGACTATAAATCCTTAGATTAGGCAACAAGGGTACTTGGATATAGTAACTAAATGAAGACTCTACCCAATCTTTTTCTAGCTCGAACATGATGTTATTCAAGCAATGAGGAATGTTGCCTGATAACTTATTGGAAGAAAGATCAATTATGGTTAATCTAAACAAGTGGCAAATCTGATCTGGGATATTACTTTCAAAGTTGTTATTTTTCAAGATAAGAATGTTTAACCAAAAAAGACTGTCGATCCATTTTGGAATGCTGCCATTAAAATGGTTATTTGAAAGATCTATTATCATTATGTAGTTTAATAATCGATGGAACACCTCCGGAAATGGTCCATTTAACCTATTTTTGGATAGTTGAATTTGCTCTAGGTATTTTACATTGAAGCAAGACGGTATTGTCCCAGTGAAATTGTTGTCAGAAAGATACAATGCTTGTAGTCCATCAAATTGACAAAACTCAATAGGAAACTCACCTTCAATATGATTGTGGCTAAGATTCAACAGTTGCAATCCACTACTATTGGATAAGTAGTGTGGGATTTTTGTGAACTTATTATCATCCAAATGTAATGCCTGTAATTGTGGCAAGTTATTTTGAGGGGGCAGTATAGGGCCTGTCAAGTTGTTGCTTGATAGTTTCAGCATTTCCAAGGAGCTACAACCCATTGCCAAATGTACAGGAATTTCACCGGATAATTGATTATTTGACATGTCTAGAAAACTTAGATAGGTCATGTTTCCTAATGAAGATGGAATCATGCCTGCAAAGTTATTGCTAGACATGTTTAGCACTTCTAACTTGGGGAAATAACTACCAATCTTGTATGGTATGGCACCATAAAAATTATTGTTAGAGATATCTAATGCTACAAGTTTTGTCATTGGAGACGAGGGTAATTGGAAAGGTTCATAAAATGAATTCTTTGTCAAGATAAGTGCTAGTAGTCCAGTATTGTTCTCTGACAACCACATTGGGAATGTCCCTCCAAAATCAAATCCAGAGAGCTCAACCATATTGAGTTGATTTTGATGATATAAAAAGTTTGGCATAGAAATGAGAGTGTTTTTGTCATGTTCAGAACTAGAAAGATGGATTTGAACCAATTGGAAACTTGGGGCTAAGCCAAGAATGTCATTTTTATCCAGAAATATATTGTTGACACTTTTAAGGATTGTAAGTTTGGAGTGGTTGTAATATGACTTGAATGAGATTGGGACTAGAAAATTATTATTTGAAAGGATAAGATATTCCAAAGATATGAGATTGGCAAGAGGAGACAATGCAATGTTCCCAGTAAATTGGTTGACAGAGATATCCAGAAACCTAAGAGATGTCAAGTTTGCCAGGCACCAAGGCAATTGACCCCCTAAACCATTATAGCTCAAGTCAATCTCTTGAAGAGTCTTTAATTCACACAAACCTAGGGCAAAAGAAAAGTGAGTTAGACAATTATGAAGAACAATATACAAACATCTATCTCCATTTTTGAATGGAAAGATAAAACTATATATTTAAGTTAGATTACTAATTTGTTAAGTAAAAAAAAATTTCTTTTATTTTCTTTACCTTGATGGGAGGGCAGAGACCCAGTGAGTCTTGATCCACGCAATGACAAAACTTGAAGTGATGTCATGGCACCAATGTTTGAAAGAAAGTCATTGGGTAGGGTAGCATAGTCCAAGTACAATTCTTTCAAGAGGCTCACGTTTTCTAAGTCTATAAGATGACAAGAGGAAAACATTGAACAAATGTGTGAGTAGAATTTGATAAGATAGATTTATATATGTTTTAGCTGGAAGAGCCACACTATTCCTATAGTTGCGCTAAGCAATTGTTAAAGGATGGTTTAACTCAATAGATGAATTGGAAAGTATTTTTATTACAAGTTCATTAAATAATAAAATTTGGAATACCTTACATTAGGTTTGGAGCATAGCGTTAGAGAATATAATAGCATTTTCATTGTTTTAGCTACATGACATGCAATGATAATGATTTTACTACTAAATTTTAATAGAAACAATTACGTACCTTGACTAGAAATACTCTTGTTCATGTAGTTCCCTCTCAAATCCAATATTCTCAATGAAGGAAATCCTTTCAAAGAAGACCATGTGGTGTTTGTTATCCAATTAAAAGACAAATCAAGAATCTCTAGATTTGTCAATTTTGATTCTTCCTTCAGAACTGTTCAATTAATTGTCAAATTTAAAATTAAAATACGAAAATAACCTTAAAAACTTGAACTAAGATGAAAATATAGTTCTAAACAATATCAATTTCAAATAAACATATGCATGTTCCCTATGTTCATGTGTACGTGCGTACATGAATTCTTTTATATTTTTGAATGATGGCATTGACAATGGCGAATTCAAAACTTCTGCACTGTAGAGGTATAATTTAAAATTTTAAAATTATTAGGCACAAAAATTATAATTTGTAAAGCTTCATTTCATAAAAAAATAAATAAATATGTTTTTGTGATATATTAATTAAATACAAAAAATTATCTCTCTTTGCATAGTGCACACATATATATGTACAGTGATTATTGAATTATCTTTCTCAGAAATTTAAACATATTAGGAGTTGTCCACAACAAAAATTTTATATTATATATTTTTAATTATTTTTTTATAAGTCTGATTTTTGTTTACTTTTGTTTATATCATGTTACATTCCAACAAGTTTTATAGGGATTTTAAATTTTTCCTAACAATATTAGGAATCCATTGGGTGTTGGTGGAGTGCTTGGAGAGGGTAATGGCATGTTTAATGTCTCTAGTAAAAATGATGTTTTTATGTTATTGTTAAACTTAATAGGTTCCTAAATTCTATTATTGCAATTAATTTCTTGTTTAATAATTAAAACATAACTCATAATTCTCCTTCTCCTTCAAGCAATATCTAATATTGCAAGAAATTGCATTAATAAGGATGTGATTATAGAAGGAAACTTACATGTCAAATCACCCAAACTTCCCAAGCTATTTTCTGCAAGATTCAGAGACTTTAAAGATGAAATTTCATCAATAAATTCTAGAATTTTGGAGTTATTGATCTCGTTTGAACTCAAATCAAGAAATTCAAGATTGGTCAACTTAGAAAGTTTTTCAAAACCTGTAAAAAAAATATAATTAGTAAATAGTCTTTTCCAAATTTCAAAGAATAAGAACTAAAAAAATAATGAAAAATACAGGAGAGATTATTGAATAAAAATATTAATTACAACTTCTCTAGAAGAGCAAATGAATACCTAAGTTATTAGTTTCCAACAAGAGTAGCCTCATACAAGCAGAAAATCAGGGACAAAATATAAGCACTCAGCTAAACAAATTAAAGCAACATGAAATAAGCTATTGCCCTGCATTACACAATTTTGAATTTTTGATATCTTATATTATGTAAATACTCTTGGGTAGTCCTTGCTTACGCATCACCAGCTCCGTTTTTTAGTTAATTCAATTTTCGTTATAAGCTAATTTGTCGACTTAAATCAAATTTATATACGATAAGGCTTACTCAACCAAAGTTCTAAACATTAATTTAATAATCCACTTTATCTTTCTATAAAAAAAAAAAAGCACCAATATAATCAAATTTGTTTTTTTCTCATATTATTTATTTTTTGGCGCATATGGGTAAAAGGAGTTAACAAGGAGACTTTTGATTCGGTCACTCTAAACCTTCACTAGATAGTTTGAGTCTATATATAAAAAAAAAAAAAAAAAAGTTCACATAAGAAGCATTACTATTCAAGAAGAAAAGTGGCATTTGATCATTTGACTAAAATTTTGGTATATTCTTGGCAAAATTTGATAGATAAATGGTTGGCGCATAGCCTCAATCATTTCTTTTTTTCGCCATCTTAAATTCTTGACATTAGTCTTTGTTAAAGAGTGAATTGCACGCGCGTTACAAGCATATGAATGAGACATATGATAGATAGGTTAAGCAAATTTTAGGGGTTTAATACATAAAGATGTCTTTAGACTATTAAGATATGTAGTTTTTAACCCCTCAACTAAATTTTTGACATATTCTCTCACTCAACAATTTATTTTTCATCACCTTAAGTTCTTCGATTAACTAAAAGTTAATGGCTCAATTAATGGTGGCAAGTAAAACTAAACCTCTCTAATACATCACGTTAAATTATACACATCAAACTATAATAAGCTTATTTTAAAGGGAGAAAGTTGTCAAATTTGATGAAAAAGAAACACATCTACTCTTATAAGAGTTCAGTCAAGATGTCTCGATTTTCTTTTATAAACTATTTCTAAACTTTCTGCTTTTATATTTTTTTTATTTTTTTTATTTGCAGTTTTAGATTAAATAACAGAAAATATAAGTTTCTTTATTTTATACCAATATATGCAACAGGTAAATTTGGCAGCAATTCTTTTCAAACAGTATTCATAAATTTGATAACAATATGAGATAAAGCAATGGGCAGATATGATAACTTTTTTGTTCTTTAACAAACATGCACTTATCTTTAACAAAATAATAATAAATCAAAGGTGCTTTACTTCCCTTCTCGTTGAAGAGCTACCAAATATTCTAAAAGAGTTGTTTAGTAGCAGAAGTAAACTTACTTGTCAAATGAATGGAGCTTCCCAGGTCATTATCTCTGAGATTTAGAGACTTCAAAGATGAGATTTCACCAACAAATTCTAGAATAATATTGTTATTGAAATTATTCTCGCTCAAATCAAGAACTTCAAGATTTATCAATTCAAAAAGTCTTTCAAAACCTACAAAAGAAGTAAAATTAATAAATCATTTCGTCTAAAATTCAAGATAGAAAAATTGAAAAAACAAATCATGAGACACGTATATGATTCATGCATCCACAAACCTTCATTCGTAGCCCAACTAACTAATGCATATTATCCCTTAATTCAAGAGTCTTAATGTCTTTAAAATTAAGAAAGAAATAGAGAAGTATTAAAATATGAATCTAAAAATAATCTTGATCTCTTTGTAAGTTGCTGTATACATAGAGTTTATTTAGTATACACCTGAAGAGTTTAATTGCAAATTTTTCATTATAAAAAAATAAATAAATCTAAAAAAAGTGCTTGAAGTGATAGTATGGGAATGATTTATTTAGAAATTTCAAAAAAAAAATCATTGAATACTAAATTTATTATTGAATTCAAACAATGATAGTTTGTTTGTATTATTTACTTTTCGGAGCTCATGGGTAAAGTGAATTCCCAAGGAGGTTTTTAATTCGATTGGACTACACCTTCACTAAATAGTTTCTATCTATAGGAGATTTTCTAAGTTCAAATAAAGAGCACGCTACTATCCAACAATTTCTAAGAAATTGTAATATTTTAAAAGGATAATGTTGTCGAATTGGTGTAAAAGGAAACACGTGATCTACACTATTTCTAAACTTACTACTTTCTTAGTTCTATTATTTTTATTATTTTCAATTTTAGATTAATTAACAGAAAATATAAGTTCCTTTAATTTATATCAGTACACCAAATAGGCCTATAGGAACGTGATTGTGCATATTAATTATGAATGTTAATTATGAGAATGGATATGTGAAGTGAAGGGAACACTTCAGGTAAATTTGGCAGCAATTCTTTTTCAAACAGTATTCATAAATAAATTTGATAACAATATGAGATAAAGCAATGGGCCAACTTGAATTATTATATTTGGTAACACTATCCCTAGGCCTTAGCCCGTAGGGGATTGGTGGTTCTTCTCTTCTAGCAAAAATGATTTAACTTTTTTTTTTTTCCTTTAGCTAACATGCACCTACTTTTTTAGCAAAAAAATAATAATAATAAACACCTTATTTAATAAATCAAAGATGCTTTACTTTCCTCCTTGTTGAAGGGCTGCAAAATATTACAAAAGAATTAGTTTAGCTAGCATTTAATAGCATAAGTGAACTTACTTGTCAAATTAAAAGAGCTTTCCAACTGATTATATCCAAGATTTAGAGACTTCAAAGATGGGATTCCACCAACAAATTCTAGAATAATACTTTCATTGAAATTATTGTCACTCAAATCAAGAACTTCAAGATTTATCAATTCAGAAAGTCTTCCAAAACCTACAAAAGAAATAAAATTAATAAATCCTTTCATCTAAACTTCAAGATAAAAACATTGAAAAAATAAATCATGAGACTCATATATAAGAGATTTGTGAATCCACAAACCTTCTTTTTTAGCCCAACCAACTGATGCATATTATCCATTAATTCAAGAGTCTATAATCTCTTGAAAGGGAAGAAATAGAGAAGTATTGACATACAAATCTAAAAAAATCTTGACCTCTTTATGACTTACTGTATGTATAGAGTTTACTTAATATACATTTGAAGAGTTTAATTGCAAATTTTTTATTTTAAAAATAAATAAATCTAAAAACAAATGTGCTTGAAGTGCTATGGAAATGATTTATTTAGAAATTCCAAAAAAAAAAAACATTGAATACTAAATTCCCAAATGAAATGTGATAGATGCATAAAGAGCAGAACGTGCATACAACATGCAAAATGAGATATATAAACTTCAATTTTATATGAATTCTGTTATGTAATAATCATAAATGTTTATCACAAATTTCTGCGCGCTATCTCTTCTAACTTAAATATTGGAGTGTTTGATTGTTTTCTTTCTTACAAAATCTTGAAGGCTGTAAAATGAATTTCTCAACATATAAATTTATGGTTGTATTCAGACAATAATAGTTTGTTTCTTCTATTATTTACTTTTTGGAGCATATGGGTAAAGTGAGTTCTGAATGAGGCTTTTGATTCGATTACACTGCGCCTTCACTAAATAGTTTGTGTCTCTACGAGATTTTCTAAATTCACATAAGAAACACTACCATCTAACAATTTTTGAAGAAACTGTAATATTTTAAAAGGAAAACGCCGTCAAATTTTGGTGCAAAAGGAAACACGTCCACTCTCAGTTAGCATGTCTCGATTTTCATCTATAAACTATTTCAAAACTTACTGCTTCATATTTCTATTATTTTTATTATTATTTGTAATTTTATATTATTTAATAGAAAATATAAGTTCCTTTAATTTATATCAGTATACCCAATAGGCCTATAGGAACGTGATTGTGCATATTAATTATGAATGTTAATTATGAGAATGGATATGTGAAGGGAACACTTTGGGTAAAATTTGACAGCAATTCTTCTCAAACAGTGTTCACAAATTTGATAACAATATTAGAAAAAGCAACAGGAGAACTTGAATCATGATATATGATTCCATCGGCCTTTTCTAAACTTGAATCATTACATATGAACGAGAAGTAGTTTTCTTCTAACAAAAATAGTCAGTATTTGGTTCTTTAGCAAAAAACAATAATAACAAACACCTTATTTAATAAATCAAAGATGCTTTACTTTTCTCCTTGTTGAAGGGCTACTAAATATTACAAAAGAATTAGTTTAGCTAGCATTTAACAACAGAAGTGAACTTACTTGTCAAATCAATAAAGCTTCCCAATTGATTATCTCCGAGATTCAGAGACTTCAAAGATGAGATTGCACCAACAAATTCTAGAATAATACTGTTATTGAAATTATTCGAACTCAAATCAAGAACTTCAAGATTTCTCAATTCAGAAAGTTTTTCAAAATCTACAAAAGAAGTAAAATTAATAAATCATTTCGTCTAAAATTCAAAATAGAAAAATTGAAAAACAAATCATGAGACTTGTATATAAGAGACTTGTGAATCCACAAACCTTCATTCTTAGCCCAACCAACTAATCCGTTCTCACTTAATTCAAGAGTCTTGATCTCTTTGAAGGGAAGAAATAGAGAAGCATTGAAATACCAATCTCTAAATCGCCAACCTCTTGTATGATTAAGAGAAAGTTGAATCACTCGGCTTGAAGTGTTGCTACATTTAACCCTTTCCCACTGACAGCAATTGGATGATTTATTATCCACCCAAGAAGGCAAAAGATTGCCATATGAGTAGGTGATGGAAGCTTTGAGGTGCAGCAGAGCAATCCTCTCTTCCTCCCAACACCCATAACAACACATTTCATTCACAAACATTGACACTACCATTGTCATTATCCATACCCAAATAGAACGAGGTGTAGTACTTGCCATATTTTTTACCAAAATATATATCTCCTTACTTGCTTTTGTTCTCTCTTTTTTCTTGTTTGAAGAATTAAGGTAGCTCTATTTTATATCATTGCTCTAAAGATGATTAATGATTATGAAAACGGATATTTCCAAGTCTTCACCGCAATTTCAGTCTTCTCTTACAAGTCCAAGTCAATTTGTCTCTACCTATTTATAACTTAATTGATACGTTAGAAGACATACAAGCAGATAAACTCAATATGGGTCCTACTGCAAACTAAATGAAAATGTCATTATTTGTCTCTACCTTTTCACAACTTAATTGATATGTGGAATACATACAAGCAAATAAACTCAATATGGGTCCCAATGCACACTAAATGAAAATGTCATTAAAAAGCTTGTAAGAGAAGACTTGGAAATTGTGGTGAAGACTTGGAAATATAACCATCTTCACAACTTAATTGATACGTTGGAATACATACAATTAGATAAACTCAGTATGGGTCCCAATACAAACTAATTTAGTTATTGATTAATATGTAATAGTTAATCCAATAATGTTTAGTAGACTTATGATAGTCATCCATCATTTGGTAAAGATAAGATACAATTCGAAGTATAAGCATCCAAATTCATACACACAAAACAACACCATCCATTTATCAAAACTAACAAGGAGTATTATAGTATTTTTCATTGTTGTGACCAAATGACAGCTATTGCTATTTTTATATCTATGCCTGATTAATTTGGTCCAAATTAAAGAGGTATTTTTAAATAGGTATTTGTGTTAGAATTAATTATTTTATTATACTTGTATACTTGTCATTGTACCTAAATTTCTTTTCTCTTTCTTCCTCTCTTAATTTGTTGTTATTCTTTGACCGTTTTGCCAACTAAGAAATAGGGTTTTGAATTAAATGGCTGAGTAGATACATCAAGAAAACAAATTGGTATTTGCCTTGATCTAATTATAAAGAGATAAGTGAAGACAAGTTGACTTGGACTTGTAAGAAAAGACTTGGAAATAATGGTACTTGGAAATATAGTCATCTTTACTACTTAATTCATACGTCGAGAACAACACCATCGTGTTTGTCTTAGAATTAATTATTTTATTATACTTAAATACTTGTCATTGTACCTAAATTTATTTTCTCTTTCTTCCTCTCTTAATTTGCTATTATTCTTTGATCGTTTTATCCACTAAGAAATAGGACTTTGAATTAAATGGTTGATAAGATACATCAAGAAAACAATTTGGAATTTGCCTTGATGTAACGCCCCACTTTTCCCAAGCGTGCGTTAATTCGAGATTTCGAGAAAATTTAAATCAAACACCACGTAATTACCTCGATGGCCATATTTTCCTCGTTTCCCGACAATCTCGATCGTACCTTCTTAGTATAACAACATTCAATAAATAACTAAGACAGGTATCATCAATCACATCAGCGGAAGCAAGATCGTAACCTCAAATATATACATATAATGGACAAATTCTTTTACAACAATTGAATTGATGTTTCACATGAAAATATATTACATGATCTCTAAACATCATAAACAGGACCTACGAAAACCAAACGTAACTGCTACATCCTGATGGCATTCTTCCTTTGTCGTCATAGCTTTCACCTGGAACGTTTGAATATTCCAGGGACATAGTCCAAATTAGATGCTGAATCATCTAAGTGAGAGTTCAAAAACGTTTTCATGAATGTATGCAGAAATCATGTACACAAAATCGATAAATCTCAACATGTACCAGCCTAAAGAGAATCCCACACAGCATTTAACCCTAACCGGGGAAAACGCAATCTCTCTAAAGGCGACACAACCAAATCGACCCATTGGCAACCCAATCCCGCTTAAGAGGGACAACCTCGACACATGAACCCAGGAACCACCCCACGGTCATTGTCAGGCTTTACGCTCCCACTCAAAAGCGGTCCAAAACATAACCCTAGCCCCGAGAGTGTCACAACAGCACTGTCCATGGAATCGCCGTCACCTAGGCATTAATGCTACCGCTCAAAGGATCCTGGGGTGGTGTCCACTCGCAGCCCCGCCACTTGAGCCATCAACCGGGGTGGTGTCCACTCGCAGCCCCGCCACTTGGGTCCCGTAGGGTGAAGTCCGTCTCAGCCCCGTCCCAAGTGATCACCAAACATTAATCCTAGGTACGCATTCCCGAGTACTGCCACTCTAGGCCACGTCACAGGTCAACAACCCACATAAACGTCACAAACCAGCCAATGGTCAAAAAATCATAACATGCATCACTTAAACTCATAACATGCATCATCAATACTTAAATCAACGTTTAATGCACATGTAAACAACCATTTAGACAATTCATCACAAAACCGAGCATGGAAACCATTTACATGTCATTTGAAATCTTTTGGGTAGAATCATTCACAGAAATCAATGTTTGGAGAAGAACTTCTCACAAGTCAAAACCGAGTTTGGGGAGAACACTCACCTTTAAACGAATTCTAATCGTCAAGCGCGGTCAGCCTCGATTTGCGCGCCCGTCTCGATCCGCGTGCCTGACCTTGATTCTCGCGCCCGATGCTCTTATACCTCAACCTCGAGCTTCTACGATACCTTAGTCATCACGTTGTTCAAAATTATATCAATATCTATTTTCTCAATTTTTTCCATAATTTCCTCCTATTTTCTTTATATTTCTCTTCAAAAATTCTAATAAATGCCTACTCAACATTTTTCCTTGATTTTTCTTCATAACAATTCATAAATATTAAATTCCTATCTCCCAAAAATTTCTAAGGATTTTCTAATTCCCTTTCCTATTTTTCCTAAGCCTTATTCACTTTGAAAATTACAAAATAACCATTTCCTCAAACAATTTTCTAAATTTTCTTGCACCATAATACATAAAATAATTTTCTTAAAATAATAAAAAAATTTCGAAATTACCTGACTTGTCACGCGCCCTCACGCGCGGCGCGTGGATGACCTAGCTTGAACTGGCGCGTGCCAGTCACGCGCCAGTCATCTTCAACCTCCAGCCGGTCGCCGGCGACTGCTCCGATGGCCGAACTTCGGGTGCCGTTCGAAAGCCTACTCCAAATCGATCCCGATGCCACAAAAACCAGGCCGAAAGAACGTCGGGAAGACGTTTAAAAGTGGAGTTGCAGGTCGGCGGTGGCGGTCCGCCTCCAACCCCTCGGCCGAGCTCGAAACCCCCTCAAACCTCTACCAAAACGCTTCAAATCACTCCCAAAATGATCCTCACCTCCTGGAGACCAAAAGCCCTCTATCCAACCTCCAAAAATCGTTCGAGAACAAGCTCGATTTGGTGCCTTCCTCTCGGCCGAAACCCTTGGCTATTTATAGCCAAAATCGGCCCCCACGTGGCTCGTTCTCCGGCTATACTTCTTCCCCACGCCTCCAAGGACGCCCTAGACCATGCCCTGACGACCCTAGGTCGTCCAGGTGGCCGGATTTTCCGGCCACAATCGCGGCCAAATCTGCCAGCAACGTGCGATTTTTCTGAAATTGCAGTTAGGCCCCTATAAGTTTTCTTTTTGCATTTTGGCCCCTTCTCTCAAGTCCCTGATCTTTCCAACGCTTTCACTAAGACCCTTAAGGTTAATAATTCTCATTTCACCCTTGAAACATTCGAAAATTTGCTGTTTAGACCTCCCTTGGGCATTTTTAGAAAATTACACTTTGGCCTGACTGATTTATTTGACCTCAATTCCACCCGATTCAACCCGAAACCACTTAAGGGTTGTTCTACACATCGAATACTATTCCTTGACACCCTCCATTGACTTTTTGGACTTCGTTTACAGCAATTCGGTAATACGACCTAAACGGGCAGCTGTATTTTGCTGTACCGAAAACTGTTCCCGATCTTCTTCCTTTCATCACTAAAAATCATAATTTTAATTTCTTGTCGATACTATACCATTTTCTCGGGCAATCTCGGGTCCGAGGTACTCCCGTTGGCTAATTTGGTCGTCCAAAACTAGGTTAGTGTGCCCTAAAGTCTCATTTTTCTCAAAATTCCAATTTTGCCCTTCATCAAATATCATTTTATCTTCAAAAATTTTCTCGGGTGTTACATCCTCCCCTCCTTAGAAAAATTTCGTCCTCGAAATTTGGTCCGTGATATCTGCTAATGACTCCCAATTGAAATGTCTAAGTATCACTCATAATTATTTCTAACTTACATATCCATGTGATCCGATCTTACCAGACACATCTTTTATTTCCCAGGATATCCCGTTGTGGCTTTGAACAGGCAGTTACGCAAATCCCAAAATGATTCATAACACTTATTATTATATCCAACTGTGTCCTCAGAATACATTTCATTGACTCATAATCGATCCTAATACTAATGCCATGATGACACAGAAATTGATAACATTGAATCTTTAACTCATTTGTCAAGATGGCACAGAAATTGATAACATTGAATTAACTTGGCATGTCCTTGGTCGTGGTTTCTTCATCCTCTCTTCCCAAGCCAGGGTAGACTTCTTCATCTTCTCTTGTTAGGCAAAAGACTCGTCCGGTACGAGGTCCTGGCGTCATGGTTATCTTCCCAGTTTGTTCTACCTTCTGTCTTTTCGGGCATTCATTGGCGTAGTGACCAGGTTGATTGCACGAGTAGCACGTGATCCCCATTTGATTCCCAGTTGGAGGTACATCTTTCTTCTTAGGGCAATCTTTTTCCTTGTGTCCTTTCTCACCGCACGAAAAACATGTGATATGCCCTTGAGAACAATTTCTTCCTGGGTGTTCTTTGTTGCATCGGGGACACGACTTGTTTTCTTTGAAATTTTTCCCTTTATGCTCCGTGCCTTTCAATTCTTTCTTCTTTTCATCAGACCTTATCAATCCTACACGCAGTAGGTTCATCTCAGTGGTCAAAGCCCTGTCCAGCGCCTCGTTGTAAGTGTTGATGATACACGAACTGAGGGCTTGTTGTAAATCCACTTTTAGTCCACTCACAAATTTTTGTGCCTTCTGTCTCTCGTCAGTTTCGTACATAGGCACATATCTGATCAGTTGAGTGAACTTGACATCGTATTGAGTTACCGACATCCCGTCAGTCTGCTTTAGGTTCATGAATTCCCAAGTTCTCTCCTCCTTCCAGCTTTGGGGAAAGTACCGAGCATTGAAAGCTTCTTTAAATGCTTCCCAAGTTATCGTCTGATCTCGTCTCGGCCTTAGATCATGTGCCGCCTGCCCGAGTGTCGTTTGTAGGGCTCGTTGGGCTGATTGCCACCATCTTGCAGCCTCTCCCTCAAGCATAAATGTAGCGCAGTTAACCTTCTCTTCGTCACTGCAGTGCAGATGTTGGAGTAGCTTCTCAGTTTGCTCCATCCAGTACTCAGCTGCACTGGGGTCGTCTCCTGCTTTGCCCCTGAACACCGGGGGTCTTTGCCGGCGGTATTGGTCCAACATATGGGGGGTGCGTCTTGGCGCCTCGTTCCTCGTTACATGTGTCAGTACGCCTTCCAAGATTCGCTCTATTCGATCAAGCCTACTCTCACTAGGACCTGATTGCTCTTCTTGTCGTCTACTGCTCGCGGCACGATTCGTTGAGCGACTACGGGGATTGCTCGTAGCAGAACTCGTAGAACGACTATGGCGACTGCTTGTGGCGCGACTCACTGAGCGACCACGATGACTGCTACTACCGTTTCCCTCATCCTGCTCATTGAGATCCAAAATTCTTCGAGCCCTTTCCATCTGAAAAGAAAACATCAACACTTAAACAATACTTGAATCCTCGATAAATACCAAATCATCTCAATGCTTCCTATCGCCTAACTTAACATCAGACTAACCGTTACTGACTTAATCATTCCCTATTTCCATTAGTACCCCTGAGTCTCCAATCGGGGATTTTTGCTAGTTCGCTCTGATACCAACTGTAACGCCCCACTTTTCCCAAGCGTGCGTTAATTCGAGATTTCGAGAAAATTTAAATCAAACACCACGTAATTACCTCGATGGCCATATTTTCCTCGTTTCCCGACAATCTCGATCGTACCTTCTTAGTATAACAACATTCAATAAATAACTAAGACAGGTATCATCAATCACATCAGCGGAAGCAAGATCGTAACCTCAAATATATACATATAATGGACAAATTCTTTTACAACAATTGAATTGATGTTTCACATGAAAATATATTACATGATCTCTAAACATCATAAACAGGACCTACGAAAACCAAACGTAACTGCTACATCCTGATGGCATTCTTCCTTTGTCGTCATAGCTTTCACCTGGAACGTTTGAATATTCCAGGGACATAGTCCAAATTAGATGCTGAATCATCTAAGTGAGAGTTCAAAAACGTTTTCATGAATGTATGCAGAAATCATGTACACAAAATCGATAAATCTCAACATGCACCAGCCTAAAGAGAATCCCACACAGCATTTAACCCTAACCGGGGAAAACGCAATCTCTCTAAAGGCGACACAACCAAATCGACCCATTGGCAACCCAATCCCGCTTAAGAGGGACAACCTCGACACATGAACCCAGGAACCACCCCACGGTCATTGTCAGGCTTTACGCTCCCACTCAAAAGCGGTCCAAAACATAACCCTAGCCCCGAGAGTGTCACAACAGCACTGTCCATGGAATCGCCGTCACCTAGGCATTAATGCTACCGCTCAAAGGATCCTGGGGTGGTGTCCACTCGCAGCCCCGCCACTTGAGCCATCAACCGGGGTGGTGTCCACTCGCAGCCCCGCCACTTGGGTCCCGTAGGGTGAAGTCCGTCTCAGCCCCGTCCCAAGTGATCACCAAACATTAATCCTAGGTACGCATTCCCGAGTACTGCCACTCTAGGCCACGTCACAGGTCAACAACCCACATAAACGTCACAAACCAGCCAATGGTCAAAAAATCATAACATGCATCACTTAAACTCATAACATGCATCATCAATACTTAAATCAACGTTTAATGCACATGTAAACAACCATTTAGACAATTCATCACAAAACCGAGCATGGAAACCATTTACATGTCATTTGAAATCTTTTGGGTAGAATCATTCACAGAAATCAATGTTTGGAGAAGAACTTCTCACAAGTCAAAACCGAGTTTGGGGAGAACACTCACCTTTAAACGAATTCTAATCGTCAAGCGCGGTCAGCCTCGATTTGCGCGCCCGTCTCGATCCGCGTGCCTGACCTTGATTCTCGCGCCCGATGCTCTTATACCTCAACCTCGAGCTTCTACGATACCTTAGTCATCACGTTGTTCAAAATTATATCAATATCTATTTTCTCAATTTTTTCCATAATTTCCTCCTATTTTCTTTATATTTCTCTTCAAAAATTCTAATAAATGCCTACTCAACATTTTTCCTTGATTTTTCTTCATAACAATTCATAAATATTAAATTCCTATCTCCCAAAAATTTCTAAGGATTTTCTAATTCCCTTTCCTATTTTTCCTAAGCCTTATTCACTTTGAAAATTACAAAATAACCATTTCCTCAAACAATTTTCTAAATTTTCTTGCACCATAATACATAAAATAATTTTCTTAAAATAATAAAAAAATTTCGAAATTACCTGACTTGTCACGCGCCCTCACGCGCGGCGCGTGGATGACCTAGCTTGAACTGGCGCGTGCCAGTCACGCGCCAGTCATCTTCAACCTCCAGCCGGTCGCCGGCGACTGCTCCGATGGCCGAACTTCGGGTGCCGTTCGAAAGCCTACTCCAAATCGATCCCGATGCCACAAAAACCAGGCCGAAAGAACGTCGGGAAGACGTTTAAAAGTGGAGTTGCAGGTCGGCGGTGGCGGTCCACCTCCAACCCCTCGGCCGAGCTCGAAACCCCCTCAAACCTCCACCAAAACGCTTCAAATCACTCCCAAAATGATCCTCACCTCCTGGAGACCAAAAGCCCTCTATCCAACCTCCAAAAATCGTTCGAGAACAAGCTCGATTTGGTGCCTTCCTCTCGGCCGAAACCCTTGGCTATTTATAGCCAAAATCGGCCCCCACGTGGCTCGTTCTCCGGCTATACTTCTTCCCCACGCCTCCAAGGACGCCCTAGACCATGCCCTGACGACCCTAGGTCGTCCAGGTGGTCGGATTTTCCGGCCACAATCGCGGCCAAATCTGCCAGCAACGTGCGATTTTTCTGAAATTGCAGTTAGGCCCCTATAAGTTTTCTTTTTGCATTTTGGCCCCTTCTCTCAAGTCCCTGATCTTTCCAACGCTTTCACTAAGACCCTTAAGGTTAATAATTCTCATTTCACCCTTGAAACATTCGAAAATTTGCTGTTTAGACCTCCCTTGGGCATTTTTAGAAAATTACACTTTGGCCCGACTGATTTATTTGACCTCAATTCCACCCGATTCAACCCGAAACCACTTAAGGGTTGTTCTACTCATCGAATACTATTCCTTGACACCCTCCATTGACTTTTTGGACTTCGTTTACAGCAATTCGGTAATACGACCTAAACGGGCAGCTGTATTTTGCTGTACCGAAAACTGTTCCCGATCTTCTTCCTTTCACCACTAAAAATCATAATTTTAATTGCTTGTCGATACTATACCATTTTCTCGGGCAATCTCGGGTCCGAGGTACTCCCGTTGGCTAATTTGGTCGTCCAAAACTAGGTTAGTGTGCCCTAAAGTCTCATTTTTCTCAAAATTCCAATTTTGCCCTTCATCAAATATCATTTTATCTTCAAAAATTTTCTCGGGTGTTACACTTGATCTAATCATAGAGAGACAAGTTGACTTGGGCTTGTAAGAGAAGACTTGAAAATAATGGTACTTGGAAATATAACCATTTTTACAATTTAATTCATACGCCCAGAACAACGCCATCCATTTATCAAAATTAACACAGAATATTATGGTATTTCTCATTGTTGTAATCAAATGGCAGCTATTGCTATTGATATATAGTTCTACGCGTGATTAATTTGATCCAAATTAAGGAGTTTCTTTTAAGTAGGTGTTTGTTTTAGAATTAATCATTTGATTATACCTAAGTATTTATCATTACACCTAAATTTCTTGTTTCTTTCATCCTCTCTTAATTTGTTGTGATTTATTGACCATCTTATCAATTAAGAAATGGATTTTAAGTCAATGAAATGTAACAGCCCGCTTTCTCGGGCGTGTTATACCTTAGAAAATTTGGTCTATTTTTTTTTTTAATCATTACATAATCCCGAAATTCCCTAAGGCCTATCTAGTATTTAATTTACACACTAGAGATAAATACAATTTACAAAGCAGAAGCTGAATCGAACCTGCTCATGGCAATATATACATGAATAACTAGACAAGTACTTATTACAAACGTTGTTACATAACCTTCGAAAAGTATAACAAATGTACATAATCCTTAACTATTCATATCATTACATAACATGGCACATTTCCTCATTTCTTGACGTCTCGCGTCACCACACATCATCAATCTCGAAATCATCTCTGCACGTCCCGACTGGAACGTTGAATGTTCCGGGGGCGAACCCAAGTTAGATGATGAACCATCTAAGTAAGGGTACGTAATGCTATGTCATGAGTGTATGCAATGTCTTTTCTCGTAGGTGTCAACTGCACCCCTCATGCTACCTACCATTTTAGCGGTCACCTCTTTCGAAGCCGGGATGTATGGGTGCACCCTTGGTAAGGCAGCGGTGCCAGTTCGTACTCCCTACGGCCTCATATGCGTGTGATCAATAATATCAGCGTGTAATCATGCATTTCATAATCATGTATGCATTCTACGTGATAGATACATATCAGAGCATGTCAATATGATGAAAACATTTTCGAGGAAGTACCACTTACCTTTTAGAGCTTATCAAGCTATCTCGAAATCTGAGACTTGACTCGATTTGCGTGCCAACCTCAAAATTCACACCAGACATCTCAACTTTGACCTCAAAGCATCCTAATCACCATAAATATTTGAATAAATATTAAATCCTATTTTTCCATAATTTCTGGCATTTTATTTAATTTTCTCTCTATTTCTTCCTATTTTTCCTCAATAATTCCAAATTAAATATTTCTAGAAATATTTTCTCAAATATTTCACTACGAAAATTCATAAAATAATATTTTGAAATTTCTGAAATTTTCTAGAGAATTTTACTCACCTTGGCTTAGCATATCTGATTTCCTCGATTTGCGTACGATATTCCCGAAAAGCGTGTCCGGGCCGTTTTTCTCACCAAAATCTCCAAGATATCACCGAAATATAGTTTCCTATCTTTTAAAATTTTTCTAGAATTTTTCCATCATTTTTTTTTCCTATTTTCTTTTCTTTTCTTTCTTTTCTTTTTCTTTTTCTTTTTCCTTTCTTCTTCTTCCTCCTCCTTCTTCTTCCTCCCGCTTCCCCTATTCCGCGCCTGCAAAATCTTTCTTTCTTCTTCTTCTTTCTTCTTTTCTTCTTCTTCTTCTTCCTTCTTTTCTTCTTATTCTTCTTCTTCTTCTTCGCGGCTATTTCTTCACCGCGCAAAACAGCCATGCGCGCACCAGCTTCTGCAAATAGCCCTGCGGCCGCTGCCACTACGCCCAACGCCGTCGCCTTTGCCGCTGCTAGCGCCTCCCGCCGGCCTCGCACCGACCTCCGCCTTGGCTGGAAGCGACTCGCAGCTGTTGCAGCCGCGGCTGGTTGCGGCCATGGTCGCCCTGCTACTGCGAGCTCGCGGCCATGGCTGCTGTCGCGAGCTTGCGGCCATTTTGGCCGCCTTCGGCCTCACCGGAAGACCTCCACGAGCTCTCTTGTGCCTCCTCGAATCGACATTGCGGCTGCACCCCGCTGCCATCACCATGGCAGCTGTTCCAGCTCGGTGAGCTCGCGGCCATGGCTGCCATGGCCGCGGGTTTGCTACTCTCTCTCTCTCTCTCTCTCTCGCCTTCTCTCTCGAGCTCCTTGGTGCTTCTCCATCGCTCAAATTACTGCCTATTTATAGCCAAGGAAACTCGGTCACTACTCAGCCAACTTTGGCGTGTGAAGCACTTAATTTCCTTCTGCAACTTGGCCGCTACTCAACATTAATTACACATTAATTGCTCTAGATTTCATACGCCACCTATCCAGGATTCACGTGGCCATAATCTCAATTTGCAGCCCCAAATTAATGCTTCACAGAAATCTAGTGAAACCGTTACAGGCCACCACGCACAGCACATTTTATACATATATCTATATAATAAGACAGCATTGTTTTTGAAAATATGTAGAGACAAACTGTCTTTGTGTGGCTAAGATTCACGATTGAGATAATTGAATGGCTGAGATTAACGTCTCCACCACCCCCCCGCGTGGCCGCCCGCCCAAAACAATCACATCACGCGTCTCTCTCTGTCTGTTTCGCTCTCTGCGTCACTCTCTCCCTCTCTGTTTCCCACCCGCCCCTGCCTCACTCTCTCCCTCTCTCTTTCCCCGCGGCCCTCTCTTCCCCTCTGTCTCCCTCTCTCTTTCTCTCTCTCACCCGCGACTCTCTCTCACTGCATCATCCCCGCCCCTCTCCCTTTCTCTTTCTCTCTCTCACCCGCGCCGCCCCTGGCCAGCGGCCATCGTCGCCGCCCCTCGCCCGCGGCCATCGTCGCCACCCCTCGCCCGCAGCCATCGTCGCGTCTCTCTCCCTCTCTCACCCTGCATCGCCGCCATCGTCGCTGCCCCTCGCCCGCCATCGCCGCCCCTGCATCGTCCCGCCATCGTCGCTGCCCCTGCATCGTGCCTTCTCTCTTCGCCCCTGGATCGTCGCCGCCCCTCGCCGCGCCCCTCGCCGCGCCCCCCTGCATCGTCGCCGCCCCTTCCTAGGTCCTCTCTCTCTCTCTATATATATATAATATATACATACATATATATATTTGTAAACGTGTAAACGTGTGTGTATTTTGTAAACGTCTCTGTGTATTTTGTAAACGTCGTCCGCCATCAAATATGTGTGTGTATTTACAGGATGTGTTCATTTCTGTGTGTGTATTTGATTATATATAGTTTAGTTCATTTGTTTAGTTCATTGTTTATAATAACTAAACGTGTGTGTATAAACGTGTATAAACGTATATATATATATATACACTGCTACTTTAAGCAACACATAATCCTCCATTCTCGGATATCTCAATTGTAATGCCAACATTCAACTTAATTTAAGGGTTAACTATTAAAAATATATTAATTTTTTAAAATTTATCAACTTTACTACTACGTACGTGATTACAGTTTGACAAATTGATTATAATAAAATTTATCAATTTTATTGTAACTAAATGTGTGTTTATGTTTATTGTTATTCATTTCTGTTTATTTGTTTAGTTCAATGTTTATAATTATTCATTTAGTTTACTGTTATTCATTTAGTTTAATTATTCATTTAGTTTATTTAATTGTTCAATGTTTAGTTTAATTATTCATTTAGTTTAGTTTAATGTATATGTTTATTGTTATTCATTTCTGTTTATTTGTTTAGTTCATTCATTTCTGTTATTCATTTATGTTTAGTTTAATGTATATAGTTTAGTTCAATGTTTAATTATTCATTTTTGTTCATTTGTTTAGTTCATTTATTGTTATTCATTTATTAGTTCAATGTTTATTTATTTGTTTATAATTATTCATTTAGTTTACTGTTATTCATTTAGTTTAATTATTCATTTAGTTTATTTAATTGTTCAATGTTTAGTTCAATGTATTTAATTTAAATTTAGTTTAGTTTAGTTTATGTTTATGTGTATTTGATTATTTGGTGTTTGGTTAATTTATTGATTATTTATGTGTATAATTTAGTGTTTGGTTATTTGGTTTTTTAGTGTTTAGTTTAATTATTCATTTAGTTTAGTTTACTGTTCAAATTGTTACTTAGTTATTGTTCAAATTGTTAATGTATTTAATTTTAAATTTAGTTTAGTTTAGTTTAATGTTTATGTTTGGTTATTTGGTTTTTTAGTTTAGTTTATATTTAATTCAAATTGTTAATTTAAACTTAGTGTTTGGTTATTTGGTTTTTTAGTGTATTATATAGATAGAAATGTTTTGGTGTTAATGTAATAGATGTGTGTGTTAATGTAATTTAGATGTGATAGATGTAAATTTAGTGTAAATTTATTTAGTGTTAATTTAATTTAATTTAGTGTATACAAATATGTGTGTTAATTTCATTATTTCTATCCTAATAAGGTCAATCTTACAATATGTAGTGTATCACAGCATATTGTAATCCTTTTACTGTTCATTGTGTATTTGAAGGTGTAGTGTAAATTACAATATTTTTAAGGTCAATCTTACAATATTTTGAAGGTCAAAATTCATGATCAAGTAATGAATTTACATTATTGAGTGTTACATTATTGGTTTTTTAGTGTATTAGTTTAGGTTGCTTATGTGAATTTAGTTTTGTGTAAGTTAATTTAGTGTTAATTTAATTTAGTTTAGTTTACATAAGTTAATTGCTTATGTAAGTTAATTTAGTTTAGTTTATTTAATTTAATTAATTTAATTTAATTTAGTTTAGTTTAGTTTAGTTTATGTGAATATTAATTGCTTATGTAAGGTCAATCTTACAATATTAGTTTAGTGTTAATTTAGTGTTAATTTAATTTAATTTAGTGTTAATTTAATTTAGGTTGCTTATGTGTTACATTATTAATTTAGTTTTGTTTTTTGGTTTTTTTTAATTCAACTTTTTTATTTTTTATTATATAACGTTATACAATAATTTTAAAAAAATTTATTTTTTATTATACGTTATACAATAAATTTGATACAATAAAATTTAGTTTAGTATAAATTCAACGTTATACAATAAATTTATTTTTTATTATACATTTGATATATTTGATATTATTTACATCGTGCCTTTAGGCACGGGCATTCCCTAGTATATATATATAACTACATTACTATATATATGAAAAATTAATTTAAAAATTATACATTAAACCCTCAATTTCATCGTTATTTCACTAGTGCATATCTTTAATTGAAGTTTCGACCTTGAACCTCAAATTAATTTGCATTATAATACTGAAATTCCGAAATTAATAATCTAAATCTTAGCTGAAAATGACAATTTCGCCCCAGTGTCCTCATTGGGCTATCGTTTAATCCTAAAACCACTGAAGGGTTGCTTATTACGTAAAACCGGAGCCCCCCTAGGGTTCCGTTAATTTTTCAGGAGTCTCCTACGATGATTTGGTTTTATAGCCTAAACAATAGCTGTATTTTTACTATACCGGAAATTGTTCCGAATTCGATTTCTTTAGATACCATAAATCCTATCTCAACACGCTCGTCGATACCATATAATTTTCCTTGGACAATTTCACTTTTAGGCATTCCCTGTAGTTGATTCGGTACTTGAAATTGATATAAAATCCATTTTTCGGTGTTCTAAACTTATTAAAATTACGTGACAACCTTATCTAAACATGTGGTATTACATTCTCCCCTCCTTACAAAAATTTTGTCCTCGAAATTTGCCACATGACCTAAATTTCGAAATTTCATCCTTGAAATTAACATCTGACTAATCAATTAACTAAAGAAAATCGAAACTTGTGAATACCAATGCGCATATCAAAATTTGAACCCTTGATTTGACCATGCTCCTCAACCCATCGACAAGTTCACTTGTCAACAATGCACACCTTTCAAATTATAATCGAATAACTCGGTCCTTGGGCCAAGAATCTCCGCTCGAGCTCCTATCTAAGTCGGTACTCACATCATCATAATAAGCCTGCGGCTCTACATCCATATTATCAATTTTCAATTTGCTTTTCAATCGATATTCTGAATCACGACACTTTTCTAATTCTGATTTCCTACGATGTCATCTATCTTGAACTAATCAATAATGTTTTGATAATCTTCCAACCTTAGGACAAAAGTTCCTAATCTCGATACATCTTGACTTTTATCGAATTGATCCTTAAAAATATTTTTATGTCATCAAACTATTTCATGAACCCTTGGATCCAAAAACATCACAGTTATACGTCATCACCTATTCTTGAAACTAGCTATGCCATACCTTAGGTCATATCAAACATAATTATTGCTTGATCTTTACTCGAGACAACCTATTCGAGGTTTCTTATTATTATTGTTTCCTCATTCTCGTAGGTATTTATCACCGGATATAACCTCATGTTTCTGCCAATAGACCACAATTATCTTCTAATCATGTTATGTAACTATTTTCTCCAGAAATCTTTATTAACAGATTCTATCTATCTCTAAAGCTTCCTTCCGTAACTTCACTTTTGATATTAATTGAAATCTTACGTTGTCTCCCAAATTTCGCAGTTCAAATAAGTCCTCGCACTCTTCAAAATGATCCTCAAATGACTTTTTATATCATTAAATCAACCATTTGATCCTTCATTATTATTATTATTTTTTAAATCAATCCCCGAGTGATAACATTTCTTATCAATTGGCTCCAAATATGCTTGATTCTTTTCAAAGCTACCTACTCAGGTTACTAACTTTTCCAAAACTTTCCGGACATCTTGCTTTTTGGAACTTCATAATTTCATGGTGCTTATGACAACCAACTTTGATCTCACGTTCCTGACACAGAGCCTCATGCTCTCATCATTTCTTTCTTGATTCGCTCACGACCTAGCAAGCCAATCGCAACATAATACTCAATGTTCCTCATGTGTCTCTCTATTCAAGGGGTACACTAATATCCTCAATAGACGCAATTATCGCGTGACTTCAAATCATTAAATCATGATTCCATTGTCGATTTTCGAAATGTCTGATCTCTCGATCGCACATCAATCGCAACTACCCCAGCCTTTTGCAGCTGTTTATAATTCATCAAATTTGAGGTAAAGATATCGACTCTTAATTATCACATCTTTTCAAAACTCAACAATTTACGTCCTCAATCAAGCTACTAAGCATCTAATAACCTCAAGCTATTTATTGCCAGTTTCATTACTAAGAAATAATTTTGATAAATCTTTCGAGAACACATTTTGATATTTCTCTCACTTCCTTAATTTTCTCACGGCTTTTCATTGACCACAAGTGGCCGCACCACATATTGACAAGCTCCTTATTTTCATAACTTGCTTACATCACTTTAGTGATCATCTAGCTACACTTCTCTCGATTTGCTCATCAGGGTTATCTAGACTGACCGTTTAGTCCAACAGGAGTTTTATTGAAAATTCTAGATCTCCAATATATTTCGATCTATTACTAACATCTGTTATTACCTGTCTCTCTCAAACAAGACATCAATCCGTAACCGTCCTACTAACTGGAGTAGGTAGGTACTTACGTCTTCCATGGTACCTTGATTCTTACTGACTCATGACTTTCATAGCTTAAGAAAATCAATCTCTATTTCCTTAACGAGATTACCTAAGGACCTTCTAATCTCTCCTTTTTTTTTTTTTTGGAAAAACTTTAAAGTCTCATCACAAATCCTTAGATTCTTATTTCTTAGGGGAAATTCCTCGAAAATCCCAATTAGTTTCATCTTTGAAGATCCCGGATCAGATCGCATTAATTGACTCCAATAATTTCTTATAAAGAATCTAAGCCTCAAAAACTTCTCGGGACTCTTTACCTAAGGATACCTCAAATAATGATTCAGGTCCCCATACCGATGTGCAAGGCATATCCTATTTCAAGACTTTCAATTCCTATCCTATTTCAAGACTTTCAATTCCTCAAGCCTACTCGGCACATTGAATCGAGGTTGCTATCTTACTACTCATCATCAAGGCCTTGAACTGGCCATGTTGTATTTCCCAAAATCTCGTTTATCGAGAATTTACTGACTCTCGCATTTCGATCTTTAGATCTCGCTGACTATCGACGTACGACCATTCATGACCCCATTGTCATACTAGGCACCGAGGTATTCTACTCCTCAAGTCTCGTACTGTTCGTCGTGTCACCCTACTCCCAGGATGACCGTGGATCCTAATATACTTCTTTAAATAGGACACTTAGTCCAATTTCATTTCGGGTTGATTCCCTAGGCTTTCGGCCTCTTTTAACCACAGCTAGTGATACACCTTGCTCCTAGATCATTGGGACTTAGACCTATATAAGGTACAGACCCTACTAGACTATCCCAGATCTTTAGCCTCTAATTGTCTCCCAAGCAGTCAACTAGGATGCTTTAATTGACGGCTTCCCGTACCTTATCGTAAACCATTTATCAACTATCTGCACGTGGGTCCCTAGACCCAGATTTGTCATTGTGAACACCAAACCAGTAGTGCCGTCAAGCTGCTAGAATTCCTTATCCCGTCTCTGCTTGTCACATCGGTCACACTACTGCCAGCTCATCGATTGACACAACTTATATGCCATCATTTGACCACCTCCGGCCCCTTACTTGACCCAATCCATTGGATCCTTGACCTACGCATCCTATTTTCAAGATACTAAATGATACTCGAAATACTTATAATTTGATCCTAACTTTTTAACTAGGTTTTGCCACGTTAGACTAATCATCCTTGATTCGATCATCCTTAATAACCACAGTTACCCTATCATTTCACGCCATGATTCGACTAATAACCTCAAATCAATAGTCTCTAAATCTCTCAGATCCATACTCACTGTTTACCGAGTCAACCTTACACCCGAATCATATAATCAGATCCTAACATCAATAGCTAAATTATCTCGAACGGGCGTTCTATTGCTTAGCAAGATTAGATTCTCAAATCAATAACCTCTAAAACTTCAATCGACCATTCCCAAATCTCCAAATAGGGATTTCATTTTACGAACCCTTAGTCTCTTTCCCCTAAACCTCTACTTTGGGTTCTTACTAACTGGTTCTACCATATCCTCTAAAGTCTCCAAATTAATATTCCTTAATCTCCAAAGAGGGTCTAATCGACTATATCTGAGTCACTTAGGACTTCCAATAATCTTAAGCTCTGATACCAACTGTAACAGCCCGCTTTCTCGGGCGTGTTATACCTTAGGAAATTTAGTCTATTTTTTTTTTAATCATTACATAATTCCGAAATTCCCTAAGGCCTATCTAGTATTTAATTTACACACTAGAGATAAATACAATTTACAAAGCGGAAGCTGAATCGAACCTGCTCATGGCAATATATACATGAATAACTAGACAAGTACTTATTACAAACGTTGTTACATAACCTTCGAAAAGTATAACAAATGTACATAATCCTTAACTATTCATATCATTACATAACATGGCACATTTCCTCATTTCCTGACGTCTCGCGTCACCACACATCATCAATCTCGAAATCATCTCTGCACGTCCCGACTGGAACGTTGAATGTTCCAGGGGCGAACCCAAGTTAGATGATAAACCATCTAAGTAAGGGTACGTAATGCTATGTCATGAGTGTATGCAATGTCTTTCCTCGTAGGTGTCAACTGCACCCCTCATGCTACCTACCATTTTAGCGGCCACCTCTTTCGAAGCCGGGGTGTATGGGTGCACCCTTGGTAAGGCAGCGGTGCCAGTTCGTACTCCCTACGGCCTCATATGCGTGTGATCAATAATATCAGCGTGTAATCATGTATTTCATAATCATGTATGCATTCTACGTGATAGATACATATCAGAGCATGTCAATATGATGAAAATATTTTTGAGGAAGTACCACTTACCTTTTAGAGCTTATCAAGCTATCTCGAAATCTGAGACTTGACTCGATTTGCGTGTCAACCTCAAAATTCGCACCAGACATCTCAACTTTGACCTCAAAGCATCCTAATCACCATAAATATTTGAATAAATATTAAATCCTATTTTTCCATAATTTCTGGCATTTTATTTAATTTTCTCTCTATTTCTTCCTATTTTTCCTCAATAATTCCAAATTAAATATTTCTAGAAATATTTTCTCAAATATTTCACTACGAAAATTCATAAAATAATATTTTGGAATTTCTGAAATTTTCTAGAGAATTTTACTCACCTTGGCTTAGCATCTCTGATTTCCTCGATTTACGTGCAATATTCCCGAAAAGCATGCTCGGGCCGTTTTTCTCACCAAAATCTCCAGGATATCACCGAAATATAGTTTCCTATCTTTTGAAATTTTTCTAGAATTTTTTCATCATTTATTTTCCTATTTTCTTTCTTTTCTTTTTCTTTTTCCTTTCTTCTTCTTCCTCCTCATTCTTCTTCCTCCCGCTTCCCCTGTTTCGCGCCTGCAAAATCTTTCTTTCTTCTTCTTCTTTCTTCTTTTCTTCTTCTTCTTCCTTCTTCTTCTTCTTCTTCTTCTTCTTCTTCTTCTTCTTCTTCTTCTTCGTGGCTACTTCTTCACCGCGCGAAACAGCCATGCTCGCACCAGCTTCTGCAAATAGCCCTGCGACCGCTGCCACTACGCCCAACGCCGTCGGCTTTGCCGCTGCTAGCGCCTCCCGTCGGCTTCGCACCGACCTCCGCCTTGGCTGGAAGCGACTCGCAGCTGTTGCAACCGCGGCTGGTTGCGGCCATGGCTGCTGCCGCGAGCTTGCGGCCATTTTGGCCGCCTTCGGCCTCACCGGAAGACCTCCACGAGCTCCCTTGTGCCTCCTCGAATCGACATTGCGGCTGCACCCCGCTGCCATCACCATGGCAGCTGTTCCAGCTCAGTGAGCTCGCGGCCATGGCTGCCATGGCCGCGGGTTTGCTGCTCTCTCTCTCTCTCTCTCTCTCTCTCGCCTTCTCTCTCGAGCTCCTTGGTGCTTCTCCATCGCTCAAATTACTGCCTATTTATAGCCAAGGAAACTCGGCCACTACTCAGCCAACTTTGGCGTGTGAAGCACTTAATTTCCTTCTGCAACTTGGCCGCTACTCAACATTAATTACACATTAATTGCTCTAGATTTCATACGCCACCTATCTAGGATTCACGTGGCCATAATCTCAATTTGCAGCCCCAAATTAATGCTTCACGGAAATCTAGCGAAACCGTTACAGGCCACCACGCACAGCACATTTTATACATATATATATATATATAACTACATTACTATATATATGAAAAATTAATTTAAAAATTATACATTAAACCCTCAATTTCATCGTTATTTCACTAGTGCATATCTCTAATTGAAGCTTCGACCTTGAACCTCAAATTAATTTGCATTATAATACTGAAATTCCGAAATTAATAATCCAAATCTTAGCCGAAAATGACAATTTCGCCCCAGTGTCCTCATCGGGCTATCGTTTAATCCTAAAACCACTAAAGGGTTGCTTATTACGTAAAATCGGAGCCCTCCTAGGGTTCCGTTAATTTTTCAGGAGTCTCCTACGATGATTTGGTTTTATAGCCTAAACAATAGCTGTATTTTTACTGTACTGGAAACTGTTCTGAATTCGATTTCTTTAGATATCATAAATCTTATCTCGACACGCTCGTCGATACCATATAATTTTCCTTGGATAATTTCACTTTTAGGCATTCCCTGTAGTTGATTCGGTACTTGAAATTGCTATAAAATCCATTTTTCGGTGTTCTAAACTTATTAAAATTACGTGACAACCTTATCTAAACATGGGGTATTATATGAAATGTTTGGATCAAATATGTTGGATAGAAGAAAAACTTATAACTTGTAAAAATTTGTAAAATAATAAAAAATCACATATAAATAGATTTATTAACAAATAATTATAATGAAAAAGTATAATTATTTATATTTTATAGAAAAAAAAGAATAACATATATTATGATTTAAATCTATATCTAATTAATAAAATTATCTATTATAAAGAGTTTTGATCTCCGTCAAATGTTGCTTTAGTTTATACTAAGCAAAACTGATTTGATAATTCAAATATAATGATATGAGCTCCACCCTATCAAGTTGTTGTGTTGAAAAAATTAAATAGATGGGCCCACATAATTAATATATTTTATTTGCAAATCAACGGTACTTAGTATAAGTTAAATAACATTTCTTAGGAGAACAAAACTCCTATTGTAAATATATATTATATAATTGTATTTCATAAAATTTTATTTTTTTTAAATATATACATGTCATTGATGTATATATTAAATAGCATGAACCTATCGGCGATGGGTTTTACTCGTGACTCAATCTAGTCGCCAATAGAACCTATCATTAATGGAACAAACGGTTCCAATTAGAACCCATCATTGCAGTGGGTTCCAAATTTGAAATGCCATCACGTTGATGCATTTTAGATCATGGAAATCTATAAAGAGAGAAAATGACAAATAAATAGAGAGAAAAAAAAAAGACGATGGAGGAACAACTAGTGACCATGGTTGGCTTAAGAGTTGGCTGTAACACCGCGTGTTTGTCGTCTTTTGCTCTTGGTCTCCTTCTTGCAGTCATCCTACATGTCGTGATTGTCGGCGACCGCTTCTCCTGGTCTCCTGACTCTCATCGACATCTCCTGAATCGTTTCCTACGACATCTCTCTCTCTCTCTCTCTCTGGCATCTCCTCTAGCATCCACTTTGACATTTTCTTCAACACTTCTTATTTGCTTCTCTTGGTGTTCCCATTTTTTGGGCTCTCTTTTTGGGGCCCTAAGCATAAACCTAAGTGTCTTATGCCTTTAACCGGCACTCCAGGGACTGATTGCTTGTTCATTTTCATTCTTTTGTTGTTATTGTTTCTTCTTCCTCCTTTCGACGCTACTGTTGCTTCTTCTTTTTCATCCAACACCTCGCCCAAGGTGACTGTTCACGAACACAACATAACTTTTCTGTATATAAGGTAGTACAAGCAAGCTTATTTATTTATTTAGAGTGGTAGCCACATGTAGTTACAGTAGAAGAAATCTAAAACATAGGATAAGAAAGGATGAGGTAGACTAAGTCAAAATAGGATAGGATGAGAGAGATGAAGTCATCAACACAAAATAGGATAGAAATGCTAGCTGTGATCCCTTAACATCTCCAGGCAAGTTGATATGTCGCCAATGCTGTAGGCAAAGCTTGGTACGATGCTGAATAAAACGAGCCTGAGAAAGTGGCTTGCTAAAATTATCAGCAATCTGATCAGCTGTATGAAAAACGCCGTGTTGGTAACGCACAAAATGATAGTCCAATTCAATGTGCTTTGCACGAGTATGAAAAACTGGATTAGCAGTGAGTTAAATTGCTCCAACATTGTCACACCACAAAGTAACAAGATTTGGAACTGGTTCATGGAGTAAAGACTGAATCCAAAGAACCTTTGTAGACACATTGGCAAGAGATTTGTACTCACTTTTAGTAGTGGATCGAGCAATTGTAGGTTGTTTCCTAGCATTCCAAGAAATAAGATTAAATCCCAAATACACAGCAAAGCCGTCAGTGGAATGTCGATGTCAGGATAACCACCCCAATCATTGTTAGCAAAACATTTAATGCAGGTGAAGCGAATCAGAAGATTTAAGAAACAGTCCATAGTGAAGAATGCCCAGACATAACGTAGAAATCATTTGAGTGCCTTGAGATGAATATCATTTGGACAATGCATAAATTGATAAAGACGACAAACTACAAAGGCGAGATCCGATCGAGTAAAAGTAGCATATTGAAGTGCTCCCACAAGTTATCTATAGATTTCACCATTCATCAAGGTAGTTCCAGTAGACTTGGAGAGTGGTGGAGCAACAACCATTAGTGTAGGACTCAACTTGGCCTCCAACATTGTGGCCTTGACAAGAAGATCCTGTAGGTACTTATGCTAAGTAAGCAACAATCCAAAAGAAAGATGATAAACTTCAATGCCAAGAAAATAAGACAAATTTCACAAGTCATTGACATCGCGGAATTGGAAATTGCAAAAACCTAACCATGTCTCAAATAGAAAATTTGTTTTTAACCATTGTCCTGAAAAAAAATATTTTTAGCCATTCAAATAAATTAATTGCATTCGATAGATTTGTAAAATTAGTTAGTAAGATCGAAACTGGTAAAATGGTTATAGAATGTAATTAGTTTGTTTGAGTGATTGAAAATATTTTTCTTTTTAAGAAAGTGATTAAAAATAATTGTGTCAATTTATTTTGGGTTAATTATGAATTATTCTTGATTCGGCCTGCATCTTGTGAACAAGGGCATCAATAGCGGTTTGTGACGAACCTATAATAATAAGATCATCGACATAGACTCGGACAAATAGGCAAGCACAAGAAGTGATAGAAAAGAACAATGAAGATTTTGTCTGTGAATTCTTAAAAAATCAAGTCGATGAAGAAAAAAAACAAGTCTTGTGAACCATACCCTCAGTGCGTGCTTAATGCGAAATAAAGAATGTTTTAATTTGAACACATAATCTAGATGAAACAGAAGGCACACATAGAACGGGAAAAAAGATGAAACAAAAGAGGAACCAACATGGGTAATAGGCTAACCTTTTCCATCAGCAATGCGGAGATGATCTGAGCCTGATAAGGACTACTTGCTAACACTTGGTTAACACCAGTATAAGGTATCCATGGTAACGCTTGGTTGTGAACAGAAAACTGATCGGAAGCGGATTGGGGCTTGATCATGGCGTGGGTTTGACACAACTGCTGTGGTGATGGCTGAGGCATAATCACTGCATGAGCTTGAGCGTGCTGTTGTAATGATGGGCGAGGTGCATACCTCTGACGACAACGATTTGCTGTACGATTACGCAGTCCACATATTTGACAAGTTCCTCGATTGCGCCTGTTATTAGAAAGACTAGATTGAAAATTGTTACGAGTATATCCTGACTGTGCATGCCGAATTGGCATAGGAAGAAGTGGTCTTGTTTTGATGCCAAATTGGCCAAAGAAACCTCCTGTGCAGTACGAAGTAGATTTTCATGAGGTACTAAATGGCTATGAAGTTCATGAAATGGTACGGGCTCAGGTCGCAGATTGAGTGCAGTGATAACAGAGGTAAACTCACTGCCTATATTTCTGTAATTGATAGCATTGAATTCTGCTGCAAAAAGTGGCTTCCCTGCATCACCAACCTCATCAGCAAGAGCTTTGGCCTTGTGCAAAATACTGTGAGACTGAATGATCATGACGCTCGGCTTGAGCTCCCGAAGATCAATATGTAGTTGTAATTGTCGATTTTGAGAGGCAAACCCAAAAGCCTGATGAAGAGCAACTCCGTACTTGATAGGATGATGCAAGCCCAATAACATAGCCGAAGACTTCTTCAGACAGAGGGGAAAGGAGCTAAGACATCAACATCTGAGACACAAAAACAATTTATTATCATTTACCAACCAGGCAAATTCTTTCTATTGATTTTAAACTCAAATAAAGGAAGAGAAATTGTATTAACTACATGAGAAGGAACATAAATAATGTATCGAATAAATTCTAAATAAATGATAATTCATATAATTCACATAAAAACTTGATATTTTAATTATTTTTTTCATAGATATTAGATATCTTAAAATATCATTATGGATAAAAAAAAATCACCTCAACTTAGCAATTACATAATTCATGAGATTAGATATTACTTTGGATTAAATAGAAGTGGATTATGCTACTTGTATATCAAGGACTAAATTTTAGGCCACATTAGCACACAAATAACTAAAATATTAAAAAAGTATAAATAACATTTTCTGTTAAAAAATTGGCGTTGGAGGTAAAAAAAAAACGCGGGAACCAACCACGTGACATGTCACATGTTGGAGCAGGAGGAGAAAACGGATGCCTTGCTGGGTTCAATTCAAGTTCTCCCAAGTCAGCTGGTGCCACTTTCCGCGTTTGGACGGCAAGAAAACACTAAAAAAAATTAATATTCTTTTACTAAGATTCCTTCTTTTCATTTTTTTTTTTATTTCTGATCTGTCATCTTGGTGGGAAGTTGGAATATTTTGCTAAACGGAAATGGAAATACTAATTTTACTTTAATATTTTTATTTATACTAATACAACACACAATACAAAATATAATCCAAATTTCATTTGTCTTCGCAAGAGCAAGAAAGCCAACGGACAGAGGAATTTAGAATCGCCAAATTGATTCCTCAGCCCACATGAATTGATTTACAGAACATTTTGATAATAGATATTCAATTCGTACATAAATTCTATATATGCAAATATCACCAAATGTCACCAAATTATTTTGATAATAGATATTCAATTCGTACATTTGATGATCAACAGCAATTTCATAAGATCAACCATGTAATCGAAGATCAGTCTTGAATATTGAGTCAATCAAACAATTACATTAATCCATTCTCAGGAGGCCTCGCAAAATTAGCCTTCCCATCTCAACACCCTTGAAAGAATGATTCAGATATTGCAAAAGCAAATCGAAGATGAAGATCTTCATTTCACAAAAAATAGCCTAAAAACGGAAAATCGAACCTCGTTATTCTTCAATATTACACAAACTGGATTGCGAGTGCGTCCTCGCCACACGATGATCGGCAGCAACGGCCGCAGGCGGAGAGCTGCCCGACGCCTGGCCGGCCGCCGCCACCAGGAAGCCCTCGCTCCACGTCCGCCGGATCGGATACGAGACGTTGTTGCTTCTCAGGACATGAGAGCAATGCCCGCGGGATTTATGAAGGGCGCAGGTGCAGTTCTTGTGGTATGGTCGGCGCTGGATCGCCGTGTCGGAGCCGGACATGGACGCCTCGAATATTCCAAGGAGGAGGCCGTCGCCGGCAGCTCCGGTGGACATCCTCGATTGCTGCTTTCTCGGTCCTTTCTCCCTGGGAACGTGCAGCAACTGCCAAGTCTAAATGGAGAGTGGTGGGGACGTATTCTTACATTAGAACTTTAATTTTATATTAATTATACTAAAACTTCAATGATTAATAATCCTTTGATGTATTCTTATTGATTTTTTTTCCATATCATATTATGTAATCTTATATATGATTTTACTAAAATAATTAAAGAACATTCAATACAAGTCCATGTTGGGCTCGACATGGCACGACCCTCAACCAGTAGGCCGATCCGACCCGCCTTTTTTGCACCTCTACCTTCCGAACACTAACCGATACATGTACGTCTGTGTCTGTATGTGCACGTTGAGGCTTTGCTCCATCTGGTCAGCCATGGTTGGAGGCAACAATAAGAGGACTCACAAAACTAGAAGCTGGAAACCACAGAGTTCCTCCGGCGGGGCTCTTTTCGTCCACGGCGGTGTCTTGGAGGATTGGTCCCCAAATTCTCAGATACCTAAACGTCTTTCGCTATCTCTATCATATTAAATATACGTGTGTATGGACATGGCAAAAGTAGTGATGGGAGTTTTTCTTCTCCTTTTTTGGATGATTGAATTTTCAGGAAAGAATCCTAATGGCGGTGGTGGGATTTCGAATTCCGCGTCCAGATCTAGGACTTCTGACCGAGGGAATGGTTCTGGGCTTCGGAAACCTAGGGGAAATCCATTTGATTATCAGGTATATGTTGATTTGTGGTAACAATTGAAACTTCCTTTTGTGTTGATACCCACGTGTTTTTTTGCGTGATTGGCATGAGGTTGACCTAGGGTTAAGGTTAACTAAGTTGTTTGATGATGGTTTTTGGGATCGACCACCACGTGCCACTTCTGTGACTGGACTTCGGGAATGGTATCTCGGACTTGGCGATATCAGACCTTGGGTGTAGAACCTGCAAGACAATGGAGGGCCGGGGTTAGAATCCCTCGGGGTAAATTCCGATGGTCAAATTAATAGAGTAAATGCAAGTAGAAATAAGTGTGAGAGCTGTAGAGCTTGGGGATATCTGGCGAGAATCCTTGTTTGTTACAGGGCATTCCACCATTCTATATTATATTGTATTTGTAGCAAAGTCAAGAATGGCGTATATGTGCGGGGTTTGAGCATTGTTGATAGCTGATGGGTGATGACTGATGAATTTTGGCTTTGGGGCTTTACCATCTTTATCTTATTCTGTGCGGTGTAAATATATGGAAAAATTTCGTTACCTTGTAAAAGTCTCAAACTTTCTCATGTTTTGAGCAATAAGATGTTGAAGATTGAATTCAGACTAATGAGAGCAACAAGAAATTATTTCTTAAATTATTTTTGGTAAAACCTTTTAGTTAGTTGCTGGCAACTATTTATTTTATTACTAAATAATAAAGTTATTTTTTGTATTTGCATTATTATAATCAAATCTATTCTCTGTTCACATCAAATTTGCCCAATGTAGGGGGGGCGGGGAAAGGGGGGCGGCCTCATTTTTCACAAATCAGACCCACAAGATTGGCAATATTGATGATGTCATTCCCCAATCTAATTCCAGATGAACTTAAAACATTTGTTAAATGTATTATTTGACTTCAACTTAATCTTCCAAGAGATGGTATGTAATGATGTTCCACGACAAAATCTGTCATAACCTCATTTCATATGAACAAATTAAGAGATGAACAATTTAGAGCCTCCACAACTATCACCCAAAATAGACACCAATTGGGGCACAAGAAGTATCAATGGCAATCTCTGATCATAAAACTATGGAAAATATCGAAGGTATATGACCAACCTAACCACTGTCGACCAAATAGAACAAGATGCCGAAAGGCCAAAAATAAGTTAAATTACATTCAACTACCATAGGAGGATCTGAGTTTTCTGATTCAATGCTCTCCTCATAACCAAAAGACCAAGCCAATAAATACAACCACAGGGCTGTCTAACAAAAGAACATGGAACTCGACACGTTCTCTTGCAGTAGGGGCAACTGCAAAACTGGGACAGGCCCAGCAGATAAGGCTAGCAATAAGCCAAGTTGAGCCAAACTAGGCCTACCTCAAGTTCAGCTCGATTGATTTTAGCTTGACTCATAGCTTGGCTCGAGCTCGATACGAGCTGATTTTTTTAGCTCAACCTCGACTCGATGATGATTATGAGCTGGCTCGGTTCGGCTCGGCTCGAAATTGACTATCATCTTACTTTTATTTATATATAAATATTTAAATAATATATGTAATATATATAATATATGTAATATATATAATATATATTTATTTATAATTAAATAATATATTTATAAAATTATTAAGTATATATTTATATTATTGAGTATTAAGTAATAAATATTTTTTTATTTAATAAATTTATAAAATTAATATATATATATATAAGTATATCGAGCTGACTCGTGAGCCAAATAAGTCAAGCTAATGAAAGCTCAAACTTGACTCATTTATTAAATGAGCCAAATATTTGAGCTCAATCTTGACTCATTTGTATCATGAGCTAACTTATTGAGTTAATTTTCGAGTCGAGTCTTGAGCCAGCTCACGAGTAGTTTGGCTCATTGCCAGCCCTATCAGTAGACGTGCCGCCATGGTTCGACGATGTCTCAGACCCTTCGTTAAACAAACTTCATAAATTGTCCCACCTGAGTTACTGCCAAGTGGGCGTAGCATACTGGAGCAACTGCAAACAGAAACAAAAGAGCATAAGAGCGTGTTAAAGAAGTTTCAGGTTTCATATAACAAATTGCATGAAATTTTGCACCAAAACATAGGAGTATTTTTTTTTTCTAACCTACTGGATCATGATGAGACTTTAGTCTCATACTACACTCCCTTTACAATAAATTTTTTTGCAAAAACCAGTGGCATCTCTAAGTTAGAAGGCAAAATGGATTTGAATGGGAAGACCAGCTCACCTACAGAAATTGCAGTGGTGCTTTTCTAATACCTAAAACAAAATAAAAACAACATTTAGAAGTATCTACAGTGTTTACAACTCTACCCACACAACCAACTAAAAGGAGGCTACTCACTTATGCCTGTACAATGTGCACTTACACATGGGACTACGAATGAATTACTTTCTAGAGATCATCTGCTGAAAAACCAACCTCATCATATAGAACATGGTAATGCGTCGGCCTTATTGTGCCCTAATAGAAAACACATATCAAAAGAGCAATATTCTCTCACAAATTGTGTGCAGATTAAAGAGTTACTTGTTAATACACGGAATGATCTTTCATAAATTTGCATAACTTGTTCCGAGTTGAAAATAAATTAAAGGCAAGCTATGGTAATACTTACAATCATTCCAGCATGTGCACACAAGTAAAAGTCATGGAGTAATCGTTAAAACACCATTTCCTCAATAATATCAACAGAGCAACACCATTCCTCAATAATACATACAAATTAAAGAAAAAAATTAAAATAAACTTCGACAAGAACGCACGAGCAGCATATATGCTTCCAGAGATTGAAGAAAATAGAGAAAAAATTTAATTTACTTAATCCTTCCCATTGTCGAACTCTCTGTAGCTTCTCTCATTAGCTTTCTCTCTCTACAACGCAGATGCCAGGCTCCGATCGATCAAACGAGCGGATAAGAATTCAGCTCCTTGGAGACAACAGCAAGTCCATGAATATATGAGTAATGTCAGTCGCCACCGGCCATCGTGGCCAGTGATTTCCGGCGATTCGAGGCAACCACCCAACACGCTTATCCCCATCAACCCACATACCTAAAAACCAACAACATCTAACGGCCAAATCTCCATAAATCACAGTTTAAACTTTTGGTCAAACCCAAATCGCGCGTATGTACATACATATCATGGATGTATACTGAAAATCATTATTGATAAAACTAAAAGACTTACCTTCATATAGATCAGGGCCACTTTGACGGTGAAAATAAGCTCGGATCGAAGATCAAATGGTTGAAAGCTGCTGCAATGGAGGACGAACGGTCGCACGGGCGAGAGAAAGAGAGAGACGGCTGGAAAGGGAGAAAGATAGCAACGATCGGAAGGGAGACAAACCGACAGTCTAAAGAGAGAAAGAGGGAGAGAGAGAGAGAAAGGGAGAGGGAGGAGGATTAACTTCCAGCTAAGAAGAGAGAGAGAGAGAGGGAGAGAGAGAGAGAGAGAGAGAAAGGCTTCTTGTGTCAGAGAGGGGAAGGGTCACGGCTTCTGGTTTTAGAGAAAGGGGAAGGGCATTTTCGTAAGAGCACACTATGGATAGATTAGTAATTTATTGGCGGATGGCTTTGAGGGGGGAAATTCTATTTGTAACCATAAATTTTACTCTTCGTAACCATTACACGTAAAAAAATAAATTTTATTATTTGCAACTACATTTATTACTTTGTCTAACCATTTATATACCAAATATACCCTCTAAACATTCATCCCTCAAAAAACACACCCCACGCGCATACAAGTTGTTCTTCTTCGCATCAAACCCTGGTCTTCTTCTTGTTCTCTTTCTTCGCGCATCAAACCCTGCTATTCTTTTTCTTCTTCTTCAAACCACTCTCACAGACCACCGCCGACCTCTCGTCATCGCCCACTTCGCTTGCCTAGCCCACCTACTTCATTGAAGTTCCTCGAAATCACAGAACTAGGTAATGCCCCTCCTTCGGGGGGTGAGGGCTTCACTGAATGACGAGATTCAGGGAACTCATACCTCCTGAATCTCGTTGTTCGGGGGGTTAGGAATTCCCCGAACTGTAGGGTTCGCAAAACCCCTTACCCCCCAAATCTTGCTATTCGGGGGGTGAGGGCTTCCCCGAATGACGAGATTTGGGGAACCCCTAATCCCCCGAACAACGAGATTCGGGGGTATGGGGTTCCCCGAATCTCACCATTCGGGAGTAAGGGGTTTCTCAAAAACTATGAAAGCAATTATACCAATGATATAAAATATGAAAGCAAATGATGTATAAAATTGAAATCGAACTTACCTAATTTCGTACAATAAAATTTGGATCAGATTAAGGTGAGTTATTGGTATCAAAAATTAAAATTAACTCAAAAAAAAATAAAATTAAAGCAACATTAATTTAAAAAAAAATAAATATAATATTAATCCAAAGATTCGGAACATAATAATTCAGAATAATTTATATATATTTGAAATAATTTATATACAAAATTATTATATATATGTATATAGTTATAATATATATAATAATATAATATATATAATAATATAATAAACATATAATAGTATCCATTCTATATACATATTATAGAGTATAGTATAATATTATATAATATATTATATTATTGAATTAGATTCTCCCGAAATGTATAATATAATATTATATAATATATTATATTATTGAATTGCAATTCTCCCGAAATGTATAGTATAATATTATATAATATATTATATTATTGAATTAGATTCTCCCGAAATCATGAATTCGGAAGAATTGCAATTCTTCTTAAATCAAAAATGATTTTTCTCGAATTCATGAGTTTGAGAGAATTGATTTTTCTTGAATTTATGGATTCCGGTGCTTATCGAATCCTGAGATTTGGGGTTTCCCGAACACTCAGAATGCTGGGGTTCGGGCGGTTAGGGGTTCCCCGAACCCTGAGGTTCAGAGAACCCCAAATCGCCCGAATCTTGGGGTTCGGGACATCTCTTAGCCCCCAAAACAGTGTATTTTTTATTTTTTAATTAATCTTATTTTTTTAATTTATCTGTCGTGGAGTATTATGTAAATTATGTGATTGAACTAGTGATAGATGTTATAAATTGTGTTTTTTCTCGCCGAAACAGGAATACTCATTATTTTTTTTTGTCAAACACTGCGTAAACATTTGCAAATAATAATCATCTATCGCTGATAGTAATGGTTATGGCGAGGAGAACTCGGCTGACTAATGTTTAGTGTTGAATAATAGTGGCTACTACTCGGTGTTGAATAATAATGGCTATGCGATGTTCAATTGTGAGTGAAAAAGTGGTTATGGCGATAGTGATCGAGAAAGTGAGTGTACGCGCTTGAAGAATAATGATGGATGGATGAGCGTCAAATGTTTAAATGAAGGGCAAATATGAATTTTCATCTCAAGGTATTTTAGGAATATTAAAAGTGGGTTACAGAGAGTAAAACGTATGGTTGTAAATAGAATTTCCCCTTTGAGGGTGGCACTGAGGGAGGCACTAAGGGAGGCTTAATAGCATTAATGAAAGGGAAATTCTATTCAAAGCGAGGGTTTTACTCTTCGCAGTCTTTTCTCGCCAATTTTTGTTATCATTTTTCAAAAATTCTATTTTACCCTTCAGTCACCCGTACCATATCATCTTCCTTCCTTTTTAACTCTATTACTCCATCTCTCTTTCTCTCTCATTATATTCATTTCTTTCTCTCTCACACCCATCTCTCCATCTCTCTCTCCCAATGAGTACACACACAAATATGTATATATATATATATATACAAACACACACACAAAGATAATTTATTATAATAAAATAAAATTAAAAAAATAAAAATAAATAAATTATTTTTAAAAAGATACATATATATCTTATTAGTTGAATTTATTTAATAAATAAATTAGTAATTCTTTTAAAAAGATACGTCTATCTTTAAATAAATTAAATTAGTTAATTCTTTTTAAAAATAAATTAGTTAAATTTATTTAGTAAATTATTTTTAAAAAGATACATATATCTTTAAATAAATTTAACTAATTTTTAAAGATATATATCTTATTAAATTAGTTGATTGAATAACTAATTCACTAGCACACAATTAGCAAAAATAGTGAAAAAGTTCAAAGTGTTGGAAGTGTATTGACTAGTGGAATTCTTAAACCGTTGATAACTTGCTTGATATTGTCTCTGATTGTAAATTTGTTATTTTTACTCACAGATGTGTGAGGGGATTATATTTGTTAACTGTGTGCTAGTGATTTTTGTTTAGGCAATAAAATATTTTTTTGTTCTAGTTCCAATTAAAAGACAGTGTTGATGTTTCTTAGTGAAATCTTAAACTGAGTGTTAAAAAATAGTAGTTGACTCTTTAGAGTTAAACCTTTATAAAAATCTCTTGTTTATTGTAGTTAATTATTTTAAATTTTCATAAACTTATTCAATCACATTTTAACAAAAATTAATAGTCTACAACAAGAGTTAAAATTATTAATTTTTTAAAAAAATCAATTCACCCCTCTTAATTATTTTTTTAGACAATAAGAAAGATTAAGAAATAGTCCTTAGTCAAGACTGCCCTAGACATAAGGTAGTAATCATTTGACTGCCTTGAGTATTATTTGGATAATGCATAAATTTATTAATAAAAAAATCAAATAAATAAGAAATGTAGAGTATTATTGAGACATACATAGTTTTCAAGACAAAATCAAGGTATGAAATAAATTGTTTATAATATAATAGGAATTTGAATAGAACTTGTTGAAGGCAACCTAATTAACCATAATGGATAAATTAAATTCATTAGTCTCAAAAATTATATTTATAAATATTTAGGATAATATTGTTTTACCAAATAATACTACAGTCTACAGTGCATTATCAACTTCTTTTATTCACTCCAGTTAGATTCTATATTATTCAATTAAAAATAAATTTTTGTAACAAATTAATTAAATTTAGATCATTTAATTTATATTTTGTTAAATTCAAATTTGGTTCGTTGTTAAAGATAAATTTGAACATTAATATTTTTAAAGTAAATAAATCAAATTGGCAAAATATATGAGGTGGTCACCCCTATAATTGTAGGGTAATACCTATCACAACAATTTCACTTATTAAAATACCATAGTTTCTGCTTGGAAAAGGTTCAGTAACGGAATAAGAATAAATGAAATGAAATGGAAAATGTTTTCTTTTTATTTGTAAGCATGGGAAATGAAAAGTAACAAAAGTATATATATGTATATATATATATATATATATTTTGCCTTATTTGGTAAAACTATAGAAAGCAACAGAATGTTCAATTAGTATAATACACCAAAAGTAAAAGTCAATTAATATACCTTCATAATAATAGATCTATAAAAAGAATTCTTAAAAAAAATTTAAGAATATGTACAGTGACTGCCATATAATATATATATATTGTACAGTGACTGCCATGGCCGCAACCCTTTCTCTCTCTCTCTATATATATATATTGTACAGCCCATCACCCACCCCCAACTAGCTCTCTCTCTCTCTCTCTCTCTCGCAAGTATGGCCGTGTTCATTGCAACTGCCATGGCAGGTGGGTGGCGGCTGCGTTCATAATAGCCATATGTGTGCGTGTGTTTGTGTATATTGGGAGGTGGATGATGGTCGCGGCCATGGGTATCTGTAAGTGTGCGTGTATGTATACATATATATATATATATATTCGTGTAAGTGAGTTTTCAGTGTGATTAAAATGGCCGATTGCAGCTTAATATATATATATATATATATATACCAATGTGTATGTAGGTATGGAGGTGGGCAGCAAGCTTGAGTTGGCCGTGAGTTCGCTGTGCAGTGTGTGTGTATTTACAGTGAGTTTTAAAGAGTGTGTGTGCATATATGTATCCGCGTGAGTGCCGTGACTGCCATGGTCGTGACCCTCTCTCTCTCTCTCTCTCTCTCTCTCTCTCTCTCTCTCTCTCTCTATATATATATATATATAAACACTCACAGACCCACCATTTCCCATAGCCGTGACTAGCTCTCTCTCTCTCTCTCTCTATATATATATATATATATAAACTGTACAGCCCATCACCCACCCCCAACCAGCTCTCTCTCTCTCTCGCAACTATGGCCGCGTTTATCGCGACTGCCATGGCAAGTGGGTGACGACTGCATTCATAGTAGCCATATGTGTGCTTGTGTTTATGTATATTGGGAGATTGGGAGGTGGGTAATGGTCGCGGCCATGGCGGCCAGTAGTGACTGCTATGGCCCCAGCCCTGTGTGTGTTTGTGTATATGTATATATATGTATATGTATATAGAGCCAAGTATATATATATATATGTATATAAGTTTGGGACAAACATAGTCAAGAACTAAAAAGATATTTTTTTAATTATTTAAAGATTGAATCTTGAGATTTTTTAGATGAGGGACTCAATGTTATATTTTGTAATAGTTGCGGGACTTTAAGATGTATTAAGCCTATGAAATATTGTTGGAATAGACATAATTTTTTAGATAAAATTAAAATGTAAAATTAATTATTTATAATATAATAAAGATTAAAAAAGAGAAACTTATTGGAGGTAATCTAGTTAACCAGAATGGATAAATTAAATTCATTAGTCTCAAAAATTATATTTATAAATATTTAGGATAATATTGTTTTACCAAATAATACTATAGTCTACAGCGCATTATCAACTTCTTTTATTCACTCCAGTTAGATTCAATGTTATTCAATTAAAAATAAATTTTTTTAACAAATTAATTAAATTTAGATCATTTAATTAACCCGGACAGTTTTATCCAACGACTTGCTAAATGGATCATTAATTTTAAATTTAACGAATTAATCCCAAAATCACGCACGTCTATCTATCTTACCAAATTTATTAATTAATTTTTTTATGAATCTCAAAATCATCATTAACTGTGATGATTAAAATTTATAAGGATAGCATTCACATCTCTTCCCTCACAACAGCCATCAAAATTGAAAGAAGACGACGTCAACTATAAAAGAGAAAGGTTGATCCAAAAGGTTTAGTAATGGAACAAGAATAAATAAAATGAAATAGAATTTTTTTTTTTTATTTGGAAGCATGGGAAATGAAAGTAACAAAAGTATATATATATATATATATTTTTTTTTTTGCCTTATTTGGGAAAACTATAGAAAGCAACAGAATGTTCCATTAGTATAATACATCAAAAGTCAATTAATATACCTTCATAATAATAGATCTATAAAAAGAATTCTTAAAAAAGATTTAAGAATATTTCTATTCATTATAGCATACCTTTCCATCTATTCTCTCTCAATCCAAGAGAAAGAGAGAGCAAGGGAGAAAAAAAAAAATTCATTTGAAAGAATATTGGGCAAAGATTATTTTGATCCTATACCAATTTAATGTTTCATTTCATAAATAATAATTAAAATTTGTCGATATTGAAAATTAGTCAATCGGGATTCATTTGCCTGCACTAAGAAAATAAATAGAAAAGAAAGAAAGCAAAAGTAGTCAAAATAATTTTTATGTGGTTTGACTTGAATGATATTTAGTTCACGACTGTTCTTCTAGTTATTTCGATGGAGTAACAGTATATTATTGTTCATGTCCTTCACTGTAACAGCCCGCTTTCTCGGGTGTGTTATGCCTTAAGAAAATTGGGTCTTCTTTTTTTTTTTAAATCATTATATTATCCCGAAATTCCCTAAGGCCTATCTAGTGTTTAATTTACACACTAGAGATTAATACAATTTACAAAGTGGAAGCTGAATCGAACCTGCTCATGGCAATATATACATGAATAACTAGACAAGTACTTATTACAAACGTTGTTACATAACCTTCGAAAAGTAAAACAAATGTACATAATCCTTAACTATTCATATCAAAACATAACATGACACATTTCCTCGTTTCCTGACGTCTCGCGTCACCACATATCATCAATCTCGAAATCATCTCTGCAAGTCCCGACTGGAACGTTGAATGTTCCAGGGGCGAACCCAAGTTAGATGATGAACCATCTAAGTAAGGGTACGTAATACTATGTCATGAGTATATGCAATGTCTTTCCTCGTAGGTGTCAACTGCACCCCTCATGCTACCTACCATTTTAGCGGCCACCTCTTTCGAAGCCGGGGTGTATGGGTGCACCCTTGGTAAGGCAGCGGTGCCAGTTCGTACTCCCTACGGCCTCATATGCGTGTGATCAATGATGTCAACGTGTAATCATGCATTTCATAATCATGTATGCATTCTACGTGATAGATACATATCAGGGCATGTCAATATGATGAAAACATTTTTGAGGAAGAACCACTTACCTTCTAGGGCTTATCAGGCTATCTCGAAATCTGTGCCTTGCCTCGATTTGCGTGCCGACCTCAAAATTCGCACCAGACACCTCAACTTTGACCTCAAAGCATCCTAATCACCATAGGTATTTGAATAAATATTAAATCCTATTTTTTCCATAATTTCTGACATTTTCTTTAATTTTCTCTCTATTTCTTCCTATTTTTCCTCAATAATTCCAAATTAAATATTTCTAGAAATATTTTCTCAAATATTTCACTACGAAAATTCATAAAATAATATTTTAGAATTTCTAAAATTTTCTAGAGAATTTTTTACTCACCTTGGCTTAGCATTTCCGATTTCCTCGATTTGCGTGCGATATTCTCGAAAAGCGTGCCCGAGCCGTTTTTCTCACCAAAATCTCTGGGGTATCACCGAAATATAGTTTCCTATCTTTCAGGAATTTTCTAGAATTTTTCCCCTAATTTTTCCTATTTTCTTTTTCTTTTCTTTCCTTTCTTTTTTTCTTTTTCTTTTCTTTTCTTTTCATTTCCACTGTTCATCGTCTCCTTCCTCTGGCTCCTATGCGCGCACCACCTGCAACCGGCTCCTCCATCCGCCGCACTGCCTACTCCCATCGCCCTTGCCGGCTGTTGCCGCCGCCTTCAGCCGCGACAGACCATCGCCGAGCTGCGCCTCCACACCCGCGAGCTGCTGGTCGCGGCCGCCGTTGGCTGCGACTGGTTGCTCTTTGCTGCAATCGGTTGCGGCCATGGCTTCCATGGCCGCACTTGCTTCTTTCGGCCGCTTCCCGGGCCTCCAACGAGCCCACCGGCCTTGCTGAATACCGCCGCGCCTCGCCACCCTCCGTCGCGGGCTGCCCCCTGCCGTTGCTGTTTGCAGCGGCTGCCATGGCCGAATTCGGCCCCTCTTCCTGCTCTCTCTCTCTCTCTCCCCCTCTCTCTCTCGCCTTCTCTCTCAAGCTCCCTTTACCTCTCCCATTTCCTTGCTGTTTGAATTCGGCCGATGCATCCAATTTATAGCCACAGTGCCTTGGCCGCTACTCCATTGTCCATTAATTGCTCCATTAATTGCTTCATCTTGCTGCCATACCTCCTTAAATTCAGCTGCTCGGATCGCACTATCATTTGCTTAATTCTCGCTGGCATGATCTCTTCATTTGCAGCCAAGAATCGCGGCCATTAAAAGCTTCTCAGAAGCTTTCCACGCACACACGTTTTACACACACATATATATATATATAATTACATTAATATATATAGAAAATTAATTTAAAAACTATACATTAAACCCCAAATTTCATCGTTATTTCACTAGTGCATACCTCTAATTGAAGCTTCGACCTTGAACCTCAAATTAATTTGCATTATAATACTGAAATTTCATAATTAATGATTCAAATCTTAGCTGAAAATGACAATTTCGCCCTGGTGTCCTCATCGGGCTATCGTTTCGTCCTGAAACCGCTGAAAGGTTGCTTGATACGCAAAACCGGAGCCCCCTAGGGTTCCATTGATTTTTCGGGAGTCTCCTACATCGATTCGGTTTTACAACCTAATTAGCAGCTGTATTTTAGCTGTACCGAAAATCGTTCCGAATTCGATTTCTTTTGATACCATAAATCCTATTTCGATACGCTCGTCGAGGCCATATAATTTTCTTTAGATAATTTCACTCCGAGACATTCCCTACAGTTGATTCGGTACCTGAAATTGCTATAAAATCAATTTTTCGATATTCTAAACTCATCGAAATTATGTGGCAACGTTATACGAACATGGGGTATTACATTCTCCTCTCCTTACAAAAATTTTGTCCTCGAAATTTGTCACATGTCCTAAATCTCAAAATTAGAACTCTTAGACTGACTACACTTATTAATCCCTAGATAAGTACACTTGTCAACTATACATACCTTTCAAATCATAACCGCATAACTTGGCCACGAATCTTAACCTGAACTTCTACACGTATCATTGTAGTGAGCCTGCAACTCTCATATCCACATCATCAATTTTCAATTTGCTTTTCTTTAGGTCATCCAATCGATATCCTTAATCATGACACTTTTCTAATTTTGATCTCTTACGATGTCATTTATTTTGAATCAATCAATCATGCTTTGACAATTTTCCAACCTTAACACAAAGTCTCTGATCTCGATACATCTTAACTTTTATCAAATTGATCCTCAAGGAAATACTTTTATGTCGTCAAACTATTTCACGTATCCTTGAATCCTCAAACATCACATATCATGTTATTACTAGGTTGTTTCATAGGCTTTCGGACTGTCATAACAAGTCACTGGTCTTACCCTATCATTTCGTGCTCAAATGATTTTTGTCCTCGAAATCACCTATGCCTTACCTTGAGTCATCATAAACTTAATCATTGCTTAATCTTTACTTGTGCTAATCCATTCGAGATTTCTATTGTTTACTCATTCTTGTAGGTATTCATCTCCCGATATAATCTCAAGTTTCTGCCAACTGACCACAATCATCTTCTAATCATATACTATTTTCTCAAGAAATCTTTATTAATAGATTCTATCTGTCTCCAAAACTTTTGATCAAAATTTAACGTTGTCTTCTAAGTCTAGCAACACTAATTTCTTTGCATCACTTATTCCCTTGTTACCTGGTTGTTGAGCTAATACCTATTTATCCATATACCCATAATTTAAATAGCTCCTCGAACTTTTCGAAGTGATCCTCAAATAACATTTTATATCATCAAATTAATCATTTAATCCTCAAATTACTCTAACATTTTATGTCAACTAACTTTAATCATGCTCAATCCTTTTTGGAGCTACTTACATAAGATACTGACTTTTGCTTGAACCAACCTCTACTCAAAACATTGGGTTCGTCTCTTGAAATCTATTGGAATATCTGACCCTTTGGCATTTTCAATCCTCGACCTTGACTTCACGTTCTTGACACAGAGCCTCATGCTCTCATCATTTCTTTCCCAATTGGCTCACGACTTGGCAAGCAAGTCTCAGTCTCAACATCTATTGCGACGTTCCCTAACATTATCCTCAATGTTTCTCATGCGCCTCCCTATCTAAGGAGTACACCAATATATCCTTGATAAACACAATTACCACGTGACTTTAATGCAATTGGTACTTTGGTCAAATCATCAAATCATGATTCTATTGCTGATTTTTAGAATGTCTCATCCCTCGATCGCACATTAATCACAATTACCCCAGCCTCTTGTAACTGTTTATCAAATTTGAGGTAAAGATATCGACTCTTAATTGTCACATCTTTCAAAACTCAATAATTTAATCCTCAATTGAGCTACTTATAATTAAGCGTCTAATAACCTCAAGCTATTTATTGGCAATTTCATCACTAAGAAATAATCCCGATAAATCTTTAGAGAGCACATTTTGATATTTCTCTCACTTCCTCAATTTTCTCACGGCTTTTCATTGATCACAGGTGGCCATACCACATATTGACAAGCTCCTTATTTTCATAACTTGCTTACATCACTTTAGTGATCGTCTAGCTACATATCTCCTGATTTGCCTATTAAGGTTATCTAGACTAACCGCTTAGCCCAACAGGAGTTCCAATCTCCCAATTCGAAAGTTTTCGATCTCCAATAGATTTTGATCTATTACTAACATCCGGACACATCTGTCATTACCTGTCTCTCTCAAACACGCCAAAGATTTAAAAAAAAAAACATTAATCCGTAACCATCCCGCTAACTGGAATGGGTAGGTACTTACGTCTTCCATGGTACCTCGATTCTTACTAATTCATCAATCTCTATTTCCTTAACGAGATTACCTAAGGACCTTCCAAATCCTTTTTTTTTTTTTTTGAAAACTTTAAAGTTTTATCACACGTCCTTAGATTCTCATCCCTTAGGGGGAAATTCCTCGAAAATCCCAAATCGATTCATCTTTGAAGATCCCGGATCAGATCGTGTTAATTGGCTCCAATCATTTCTTATAAATAACCGAGCCTCAAAAACTTCCCTGGACTCTTTACCTAAGGATACCTTAAACCTCAAATAATGATTCAGGTCCCCACACAACCCATTCACATGTCCCTTCTCACAAACTTTCGAATCCTCAAGCCCACTTGGCATACTGAATCGAGGTTGCTATCTTACTACTCATCGTCAGGGCCTTGAACTGGCCATGTTGTACTTCCCGAAATCTCATTTACTGAGAATCCACTGACTCTCGCATTTCGTTCTTTAGATACAGCTGATTATCAACATATGACCATTCATGATCCCATTGCCATATTAGATACCGAGGTATTCTACTCCTTAAGTCTCGAAATGTTTGTCGTGTCACCCTCTCCCAAGATGACTGCGAACCTCGATGCAATTCTCAGTCTATATTCAATTCATCTTATTTCGGGTTGATTCTTCGGCCTCGATTAATCACAACTAGTGGTACACCTTGCTTCTAAATCATTGGGACTTAAACCTATACAAGGTACAGATCCTACTGGGCTGTTCCAAATCTTTAACATCTGATCATTTCCCAGGCAATCTGATATGGTGCTTCGATTAACGGGCTTTCCGTATCTTATCGCACGCCATCCATCAACTATCTGCATGCGAGTCCCTAGATCCAGATTTGAACCAGTAGTGCCGTTACGCTGCTAGAATTTCTTATCCCGTCTCTGCTTGTCACATCGGTCATACTACTGCCAGCTCATCGATTGACTCAACTTATACGCCATCATTTGACCACCCCCGTCCTCTTGCTCGACCCAATCCATTGGATCCTTGATCTTTATATCTCATTTTCGAGACACTAAATAATCCTTGAAAAAATTCTTTATCGTTTGATCCTAACTCTTTAACTAGGTCATGTCACATCAGACTAATCATTCATGATCCAATCATCCTTGACAACTATAGTTATCCTATCTCATTATAGAGATTTCAACTAACGACCTCAAATTGACAGTCTCTAAATCTCTTAGATCCACAATCATGGTTACCGAGTTAACCTTAACCCCGAATCATATCATCAGATCCTAACTTCAAGAGCTAGATTATTTTGACCGGTCGTTCTATTGCTCAGCAAGATTAGATCCTCAAATCAATAACCTCTAAGACTTCAATCGATTATTCTCAAATCTCCAAACAGGGATTTTATTTTACGAACCCTTAGTCTCTTTTCCCTAAGCCTCCACTTCAGGTTTCTATTAACCGGTTCTACCAGATCCTCTAAAGTCTTCAAATTAATATTTCTTAATCTCCAAATAGAGTCTAATCTACTATATCTGAGTCACTTAGGGCTTCCAATAATCTTAAGCTCTGATATAACCTGTAACAGCCCGCTTTCTCGGGCGTGTTATGCCTTAGGAAAATTGGGTCTTCTTTTTTTTTTTAAATCATTATATTATCCCGAAATTCCCTAAGGCCTATCTAGTGTTTAATTTACACACTAGAGATAAATACAATTTACAAAGCGAAAGCTGAATCGAACCTACTCATGGCAATATATACATGAATAACTAGACAAGTACTTATTACAAACGTTGTTACATAACCTTCGAAAAGTAAAACAAATGTACATAATCCTTAACTATTCATATCAAAACATAACATGACACATTTCCTCGTTTCCTGACGTCTCGCGTCACCACATATCATCAATCTCGAAATCATCTCTGCAAGTCCCGACTGGAACGTTGAATGTTCCAGGGGCGAACCCAAGTTAGATGATGAACCATCTAAGTAAGGGTACGTAATACTATGTCATGAGTATATGCAATGTCTTTCCTCGTAGGTGTCAACTGCACCCCTCATGCTACCTACCATTTTAGCGGCCACCTCTTTCGAAGCTGGGGTGTATGGGTGCACCCTTGGTAAGGCAGCGGTGCCAGTTCGTACTCCCTACGGCCTCATATGCGTGTGATCAATGATGTCAACGTGTAATCATGCATTTCATAATCATGTATGCATTCTACGTGATAGATACATATCAGGGCATGTCAATATGATGAAAACATTTTTGAGGAAGAACCACTTACCTTCTAGGGCTTATCAGGCTATCTCGAAATCTGTGCCTTGCCTCGATTTGCGTGCCAACCTCAAAATTCGCACCAGATACCTCAACTTTGACCTCAAAGCATCCTAATCACCATAGGTATTTGAATAAATATTAAATCCTATTTTTTCCATAATTTCTGACATTTTCTTTAATTTTCTCTCTATTTCTTCCTATTTTTCCTCAATAATTCCAAATTAAATATTTCTAGAAATATTTTCTCAAATATTTCACTACGAAAATTCATAAAATAATATTTTGGAATTTCTAAAATTTTCTAGAGAATTTTTTACTCACCTTGGCTTAGCATCTCCGATTTCCTCGATTTGCGTGCGATATTCCCGAAAAGCGTGCCCGAGCCGTTTTTCTCACCAAAATCTCTGGGGTATCACCGAAATATAGTTTCCTATCTTTCAGGATTTTTCTAGAATTTTTCCCCTAATTTTTCCTATTTTCTTTTTCTTTTCTTTCCTTTCTTTTTTTCTTTTTCTTTTCTTTTCTTTTCATTTCCACTGTTCATCGTCTCCTTCCTCTGGCTCCTATGCGCGCACCACCTGCAACCGGCTCCTCCATCCGCCGCACTGCCTACTGCCATCGCCCTTGCCGGCTGTTGCCGCCGCCTTCAGCCGCGACGGACCATCGCCGAGCTGCGCCTCCACACCCGCGAGCTGCTGGTCGCGGCCGCCGTTAGCTGCGACTGGTTGCTCTTTGCTGCAATCGGTTGCGACCATGGCTGCCATGGCCGCACTTGCTTCTTTCGACCGCTTCCCGGGCCTCCAACGAGCCCATCGGCCTTGCTGAATGCCGCCGCGCCTCGCCGCCCTCCGTCGCGGGCTGCCCCCTGCCGTTGCTGTTTGCAGCGGCTGCCATGGCCGAATTCGGCCCCTCTCTTCCTGCTCTCTCTCCCTCTCTCTCTCTCGCCTTCTCTCTCAGTCTCCCTCTGCCTCTCCCATTTCCTTGCTGTTTGAATTCGGCCGATGCATCCAATTTATAGCCACAGTGCCTTGGCCGCTACTCCATTGTCCATTAATTGCTCCATTAATTGCTTCATCTTGCTGCCATACCTCCTTAAATTCAACTGCTCGGATCGCACTGTCATTTGCTTAATTCTCGCTGGCATGATCTCTTCATTTGCAGCCAAGAATCGCGGCCATTAAAAGCTTCTCAGAAGCTTTCCACGCACACACGTTTTACACACACATATATATATATATATAATTACATTAATATATATAGAAAATTAATTTAAAAACTATACATTAAACCCCAAATTTCATCGTTATTTCACTAGTGCATACCTCTAATTGAAGCTTCGACCTTGAACCTCAAATTAATTTGCATTATAATACTGAAATTTCATAATTAATGATTCAAATCTTAGCTGAAAATGACAATTTCGCCCTGGTGTCCTCATCGGGCTATCGTTTCGTCCTGAAACCGCTGAAGGGTTGCTTGATACGCAAAACCGGAGCCCCCTAGGGTTCCGTTGATTTTTCGGGAGTCTCCTACATCGATTCGGTTTTACAACCTAATTAGCAGCTGTATTTTAGCTGTACCGAAAATCGTTCCGAATTCGATTTCTTTTGATACCATAAATCCTATTTCGATACGCTCGTCGAGGCCATATAATTTTCTTTAGATAATTTCACTCCGAGGCATTCCCTACAGTTGATTCGGTACTTGAAATTGCTATAAAATCAATTTTTCGGTATTCTAAACTCATCGAAATTACGTGGCAACGTTATACGAACATGGGGTATTACATTCACAATGATTTTTTGACATTTATTTATAGTGTGGAGTGTTTACGATTTGAATGAAATTTAAAATAGAAAGATAACTAGATAGTATTTCCTTATTAGTTCTAGACAATCAGGAGCGAATTTCCCATTAGTCGGAATTTGATTTGTCTTAGACTAGGAAGATTGACTTTTTTTCTAACAATTTCTGACAATTTTGCTATTTTTCCGTGATACGAGCTAAGTAATCTACAGCATATCTCACAGCGTAAGACCTTTCCACGATCTAACCCACTTGAAGTGACCTACAATCTCGCTGTGACATCTTTAACCTGAAATTTACTGAACTTTTGAGAGGTTGAGCCGATGTTGTTTCCAGCCTATACAAAACGGTCTTAAAAATACCTATCAGAGAACCCCTTTTCGATCTCCATCATTTGCCCTACCATCCTTAATTTTCCATTCCATCATTCTAGTTTCTAGATATGCTTGGACGTGGCTAGGAGTCTTAGGACGGACGGCAGCATTGAAATATATGTTTATATCTTCCATACTAAATTAATCCGGTTTAAAGACACCAGCTTTACCCTGATTGGTTGTAGTAATTTAGATTAATTTAATATTATCATTGATTGGGGTGGGGGTATCCGTATCAGTATGGGTTTGCTTTGCTAGGCGCTTGATTTGGCAGGATTTGGTTTGTTCGTAGGTATGGAGACCAAGGAGCAGGATCCCTTTTGAGATCACATTAATTAATGCTCCCATATTTACAGAAAAAAAAATTAATGCTCCCTAGTTAAGAAAAGATATCATGGGTAAGTTGCTAAGATTTTTGTATCATATGGTGGGAGGCACCGTTTCATTTTCATTATTATTATTATTTTTTATATATATAATAATGTTAGTGGAGTTCAATGTAGCAAATTCAAGACGGGAGGATTAATGAACATTTTCGTGATTATTTTGAATGACTTCTTCTTCAACTGGGGCTCGGCTTTGAATTTGGCAGCGGCTTAATGGCCAAAAACGTTCCCACAAGAAAGACAAAACCTTTATTTACTGACAAATCTGTGTACTCCTCTTATCAGAGTCTCAACTGGGGTTAGCAGTAAAGATTCAGTACGCTCACTGCCACTGCGGACTACTGATTCACTTAATCTCTACTGTTGATTTCAGCCGTACCCGACACATCACGCTGAGATTGATTTGATCACTCTCTCTCTCTGATTGTTTTGGAAAATAATGATAATGCTTCCCCCCCGTAACAGGGTTCTGTTTACACAGATTAAGTTCTATGTTAATACGATGCGACGGGCTCATGGGCCCCCCCATTTTGAATTCATGCCTTACGCTAAACTTTGTCCGGCCGTGGTTATTGCTTTCAATAATTTGGAAATTAAAAATTATGAAATATTATTTTCATATAATTTAATTTATCTCACAGAATGATTTTTAAAATGTTAAAATTATCTTTTTAGCAGAGATGACAATTTTGATCATCCAATCTCTTGCATTTTATGTCAAAAAAATTATGGATAAACTAATAATTTACAAAAAATATAATTTACGGTAAGAAATTATCTTTAATAATTCAAGATAAATAATTTTTGATCCAACTCAACAATATAAACAGATTAAAATATCAATTTTCATGTCACACCAATTAGTGGAAGCAAAGTTAAAGTAGATATTTTATCAACTTAAATGATTGAGTTCAATCTAATAATCTTATACCACGAAACAAACGTATTTTAGTATCTTAATCATATGTTAAACTATACAATTTTTCATATTGAAATTAATTAAACTATTTTCTCAAAACATTTAAATATAAAGAGTGTGACTCATATATGCACCTAAGCATATGCTTTTAAATTTTGTAGACTAAATTCTAAATTTCGCTATCTATGTCTTTTCTTTGGTATGACATTGATACTTTGGTTTGAAGTCTATATTTTTAGTGAAAAATTATGAAGTTAAAGTTAAGTGATAGTGAAATTGGATTTTTGAATATATATGTAAACCCTAAAGAATGTTTAGGTTTAGTGGGTAGGTCACATCTGCTCTTTTAACCATCTCCAGCCTACTTTTGAATGTTTGGCTTGATGGGAACTTTGATACCCATAATTCATGGATTAATTTTAGCAGCAAATATAGAGGCATTGTTTGGTTCTAACAATTAAAAAACAAAAAACAAAAAAGAAAGATGGTCCAACATCAAACAAAATATTAGAAAGCTCACCATCAAATAATGTTTGTAACATGTTGGTATTTTATATTTCAAATGAAACATCCAATCAATCAATTACAAACTGCCCTTCAACAAGTTTGCGTGCACTTCTTAGTACAAAAGAGATTGTCTTAAGCAAATAACTAATACTAAATTTAATGTAATAAAATTGTTATGTTATTTGTGTTAGTCAACATAATATTTGTTTCACGTGAATAAAATTAGAAGGGGGTGGGATCCCCACCCCTTCCCTCCTACATGTTTGCATCAAGCAAACTCAACATAGGTAACAAAAATAAATCTATTCAATGTAATCTCAATAGTAATTTAAAAGGAGGACGGAAGAACCACTAAATTTATAATGAAATGTGAGCAGTTGATTTCATTTAATTTTATTTCTATTTTTTAACTTCATTAACACTTAATCGATCTTAGATTAAACTAATGATCTCTCCAACTGATTCAACTCGACTTATAACATGGTACCAGAGAAAATTGGTAGGAAAATACAAGGGGAATAATCACCTTCTCTTGGATTGAACAGATGATGCAACAATGTTAAGGAGAGGATAAGCTGGAGAGAAAAGCAACTTTTTGTTTGTGGTCCCTAGAGGAGGGCTTTGGTCACTTAATGTAAATCCCCACCCCCTTTTTAAAGCCCAATTGACAAGGCCTTGTTTGGCTAAGTGTCAGTGGTCCCTTCACGCTTTGCAATAGAAAACCATTGCTCAGACCTCTGCTATCACTCTCTGATTTGATCCCCTGCGGGTAATTACAGCTCTGCCTGTCATGGAAAAAAGGCCTTTATATCCAGGGACTTGTGTGCCAAACAAAACTGGTCCCCCCCCCCTGGGTTTTCTCCGAGCATCATCATCTCCACCATCTTGAAATCTGCATGTAAATTCATGGTCCCTCCCAAGGGTTTTCTCCAAGCAGCAGGAGCGGCACAAAGACGGTGATCCCAAGTATGAAGGATAATGTGAAGGCATCTCATATGAAAATTCAAAGCAAAGGGGGTGGGGTGGGGCTCGGTGTTTCTTTGGAGTCCCAGAAGTGGGGCTGGGCGGGCTTCGTAGCAAGGACATGTTTGTCAAAGTTTCAGTGGTCCCCCTTGTTTTCAACTCCAAGATGATAACCATTTATCAACATCATCGTCAGTACTTGTGAAAGGAAGCATCATTAGGACCCAACTTCTGGTACTCTTTAATCTACAAGAGTCAAAAGCCCTTTGTTTGTATCTAATTTTTAAATGAAGAAAAGTTTAGATTTATTTCTCTATATTTGAAAAAGAAAATGTTATTCTTGTAAATAAATTTAATAAATATTTTTTATAAATTGATATGACAGACAATATTTATAATAATTTCATTTATAATTAACTATAGTTCATAATATTTGAGATACAATCCGGTAAGGGTATTTATGTCCCCACCGTTTAGAATTTTGAATTTTAAATTCTAAATTTTTTTTATTTACGGATATTTTATTCAAGGTAATTGGATTTTGGTCCAAAAATTTTTAAAAATTAATTTTTATTATTTATGAGAAAATAAAATAAAAATAGATAATTTCCTTGAAAATATCTGACCTCATTGCCATAAACCTCAATATTTAAATAAAAGTTTTACCAAAACGTCACTAATTGAAATATTCTATTAATTACAATTAACGGCTAATTCAATTAATTGAAATAAATGCAAAAATTGTCTTAGGCATTTATTTAATTAAAATAAACAATTAAACAATTTTATTTTATCAAAATGTCAAAACATAATATATACCTTACTTATTCGGTTATTCAATAAAACATAATAAATATTATTGAGTTAGAAATCCTTTCATTTACTACATTTATCCAAACAATTCAACTATAAAAAGTAAAATTTCAAACAAATAAAATTGAAATGTGAATGATACATTTTAAAATAATATGGTTCGAAATTAACGATATAAACCTATTCTTACAACTTTTGTTTTTCTCATAATTTGAATTATATGGGGTTGACTATATAGATATCATTTGTCAATTTGATCTATCAACAACCACATCTCCGACTCAACTAAAAAAGGGTAAGATAATTAGGAGATGTTTAGAGTACAAAGAGATAGCACTAATGTTGTACTCTTTCACCCCTTTACAGGGCCTACTTAACCCCACAGTTAAAAAAGAGGAAATTTAGCCCATATGTGGACTACTTATATGTATGTATAGTACATAACATCCAACACATAAGCTATCCATCCATCAAATTCACACCCAAATTACTAAGAGGCTTCCCATTACGGGAGAAGGGGAAGCTGCTTTGCTAGGATTGAGAAAAATGGACTTGAAATTGCTGAGGCTTCAAGCCTAAGCAGTTTTCTTCAGGAATAAGCAGGCTTGGGCTTCCAATTCAGTGGGCTTCTACAAATCCCAGTTCCCTTATCATTGCCTCTCCATAAATAAAATGAGCCTAAATAATGAGATCCCAATCCATTTATGTTATTTGGAGTATTGAAAACTTTCTTTTTTATTTTGCTGAAAAAAAGGCACTGTAATTAAAAATAAGAGCTATTTTTAAGATTCAGACTGGTGACTACACAATTCTAAATACACATCAATTAAAATTTATTTAAAAATAAAAATTAAATTACAATTATTATCATAAAATATCTTAAGTTCTTCAATGAAGTCTTTTATTATTTTGATGTATCTAAGAAACAAATAAATGGGGAGGTGTGTATTATTATTAAGGAAGAGATGGAGAAAGAGACGGCTTGGAGACCTTAAGCTCCCCACAGTCACTGATGTAAATAGTCTTTAGGGGCCTATCCCATATTGACCTCGCCGTCTTCGCCCTTTCGTCCCCCAGTAGCTGCGCCAAGCTGTTGTATTGCCGGATTCTCTCCCCCGGCTTGTACGTCGGAATCGAAGCTATCGCCGTCACCACATCCATCCCTGTAGCATGATACCATTCTAATTACTTCAAATTGGGTTTAATTATCTAAATTAGATTCTATCTCCGTAATCACAAACAAATTTGGGGAGTTATCTTAGCCGGATCCGACATGCAGATTGAACAGATCGATTTTGCTCAACAATATTTCAATGATTGGTTAATTTAGCAATGGAACGATGAATTAGTATACCTTGAAGCACTGTTCCGAAGACAATGTTCCGGCTGTCGAGCTGAGGGCAAGGACCAGGCCCTGTGGTGATCAAGAATTCGACGTTTCTGTAATCGGGGTTCAGTTTAATCTCATCGTCGTCGTCGTTTTCCGACAAGCACAGTGAAAGAACGCCGGGTCTGGAGTGGCCAAGCAGGAAAGCCCGAGGACTGACCGTCTCGGTGTTGCGGGCCAAGAAGTCCAGCGGCGGCTTGACCTCTCCCTTCTCGCGGCGGCCTTGGCGGCCGGCGACGAAGAACTGGCCGGGGAAGATCTTGTGGACGAGAGTGCCCTTGTAGGAGGGGGCGGCGGCGGTGCACATGGTGACGAAGTTGGAGACGGTGAGGGGGACGAGGTTGCCGTAGAGGCCAAGAACGAGGCGGCCGAGGGGGTCGGAGGAGTCGCAGAGAGAAGGGTCGTCGCCGAGGGTGCGGTTGAGGAAGTAGGTGGGGCAGACGCTGAAGTCCATGAAGACGCGGTGGGTGATGGTGGTGTCCGGAGGCGGGGCGGCTGCGGAGGGGGAGAGCGTGAGGGGGGTGGTCGTGGTGACGGCGGTGGAGAGGAAGAGGAGTGAGCGGCGGGTAAGGTGGAGGGGCTTAGGCTGGGTGGGGAGGAGGGGGGAGGAGGGGAGGGCGGTGGCGGTGGCGGAGCAGCCCATGGTGACGGTGCATGCCGCAGAGAGAGAGCGAGAGATAGAGAGAGTTAGAGATAGAGAGGGACGGTGAGTTTTGCCACGTGTGCGCTTCTGGTTCCACAGATGAGGTGGGAAGTGGGGCCCCACTCCTTATTGCTGAGATGATCTTATGGATAAGGAGGAGGAGGAAAATATCAAAAATGAAAGTACAGATTTTTTGGTAAAATAAAAATAACATATGTTTTTATTCATTTATCTTAAATGATAGAAACCTACAATCATGTGAGTGGTAGTACTCTTTCTTATTCTATAAAAAATGATCGTTTTTTTTTTTTTGAGTGGTCAGGGCATTGAATAAAGGTTTTCTATCCTCACCTTTAGTAATGTGTTAATGTTTGAATTTTGATCATTGTGATTCTTTGATTTATATTGTAACATTCTGCATCGAATGATAGAAAAGATCGAAACAATTTATCTTAAAAAGCCTATACAAACTTCTTAGGGGGTCACCTATCCCTGAATTTCTCTAGTTCAAATACGTTTAATCTGAAAATTTTTTGCCTACATTTAGCCCAAAATGTATCTAGTTGATATTATTTTTTTTCTTATGCTATCTTCAATATATACTAACTTCTCTGAGCTCTTGAGATATTACATATATCTTTTGCTAAAATCATAAGATCGAGCAACGAGAACATTCATGATAGAGCATCATCTGAAAAAAAATGATACTTTTTTTTTTTGTTCTTTAATTATCACGTACTCCTATAGCAAAAAATAATAATAGTAAACACCTTGTTTAATTAATTAAAGGTACTTTAATTTATTTCCTCTTTCGTGGTAGGACAACTAAATATTGCAAAAGAGTTGGTTTAACTAGCATATGATAGTAGAAGTAAACTTATTTGTTAAATAAATAGATTTTTTTAGTTGATTATGTATGAGATTTAGAGATCTTAAAGATGATATTCTACTAACAAATTCTAGAATGACATTGTTATTGAAATTATTCTAATTCAAATAAAAAAAATTTAAGATTTATTGATTTAGAAAGTCTTTCGAAACCAATAAAATTAATAAATATTTTTATCTAAAATTTAAGGTACAAAAATTAAAAGAACAAATCATCAGACTTGTATATAAAATAGTTTCTAAAACCCACTTACTAGAAAATATAAGACTACATAAATTCTGAAAAAAAACACAATTGCTATTATACTAATATGCTAATAGGGATTTTTATATTAATATGCTCAGGGGAGAGCAAAAGTTTGCTCCATTTGAACTAATCGAATTGAACTGATCGAATTTGTCAATTTGATTCAATTATTTTCTTACATCGGTTCGGTTAATTTTTCGCAAAAATTTGGATATTTGATTTTGGTTCGATTTTTATAGTTGGAATAACCAAACTGACTTTAAAATGACGTTAGTTATTTTTTGGTTTTTTGATTATTTTTCAGTTTTTCATTTATTTTTGTGGTTTTTGATTATGTTGGTTTCTTTGGTTTTGTTGGTTTTGTCGATTATTCAATTTTTTTTGGTTTGTTTGGCCTTTGGTTGGTTTGGTTTTTTTGTATTTGTTTGATTTATTAGATTAGTTTGATTTTTTTTGTTTAGTTTTTTGAGTTTTTGGTTTGTTCGATTTTTTAGTTAATTCAATTGGTAATTCGATTTGATTTTTTAACCTGGTTCAATTTTTTTTATTTTTGGACTTTAGTTACTGAACCAACTCTTTGCACACCTTCTAAATATACTAATAGGGAGCATCAAACATGTCTAATTAATATTCCTTTCTTTCACTGTTTGATATATATTAGAATTAGAATTAGACTCGTTTGAACATCTATGTTGATAGAATTCTTTTTATTTTTTATTTTTTAAAGTAGCAATTGATTCCATACCAAATAAGAAATTAATAAGCCTAATTAAGCTAAATGAAATAATAATAATAATAATAATAATAATAATAATAATAATAATAATAATAATACATATAGAGCCCCCTTAACAATTAAAAAATATGACGTTTGCTCTTTGATGTACAAAACGTCCAAATTCGATATTTTAACTATTAAAAATTATTATTTTAAGTTCTTATTGAGACTGAGAGTAAATGAAATTATTATCTATACTACGTAGGATGCCATATCAGCGAGACATGCTATATTAAACTTGATGTATAAATATGATATTTGATTACTCAACAATTAAAAAATTTGATATTTGATTCTTGATATGAAAAAAAGAATAAATTTGAAAAAAATATAAAAATATTTAAAAAAGATTTAAAATTTCATAAAAAAGATCTAAAAATATTCAAAAAGATCTACACTTGAATATATTTTTCCTTTTGCCACAAGAATTTTTATTATGTATTCTTCCTTTGATCAAGAGATCTTCTCTCTAATTTTTAGAATTTCTCAATAACTGTTAATCATTTTTTTCTTTTGAGAATAAAGTATCATAACCTTCATCTAAGGTGAGAGTGTCACGACTATAGAGTGTGGTGTCTTTAAAAGTTGAATACAAGACCGGTAGAAAATATAACAAAATTAGATTCAAATCCTAATCATCATACTTAACCTCTATACTTTCCACATTAGAAACAATTTTTTTAAAAACTGTTAAATGGATTTCAATAGAGATACCTTCTACCTTTTGATGAGAATATAACCTTTGTTTGAGATACAATTTACTGGTTAAGTTTTTCGTCATACATAGCTATTCCAGTTTCAACCACATAAGGACAATGATTTATTTATTTTTTTTAAAAACATCTTGTAAAATTTGATTCAATAAATGTAGATGTATTTGAGATAAAGCCTTACGATCCTTATGCTATTTTTCTTCAATACTCCATGATTGTGCCATTTTTTCAAAAGTCAAAAGTGCATCATCTAAATCTATCTGTGCCAAAATTGCACATATCTTAACTTGCTATAATGAAAATTTAATATTTCAGTCCAATAAAAGAATATCATACTTTAAAGTAGCCATTACGAAATATTAAATTAATAGCCACAAATAATATCAAATAATTTATAAATAAGAAACCTAATAGAAAACATACCAAAATATAGATTTGGATATGGGATGACAGATCTGTCGGATCTAGAGTGGGCTAATGGGTCAAGTTAGTTAGATCTGAGCAAAGATCTAGGTTGGCTTAAACAACCAACAATGGTAGACAAAGGCAAGATCGATGTTGGAGCAGGCTGTCGATCGACAGCAAGGCAAGGTGTTTGATGGCGTCAATTACAACGAGCAAGGTGGCCAGAAGTGACGACGACGGGAGATGAAGGTTGTTGGCTGATGATGGTGAAGCAAAGGCAGTCGGTTGGAGAAGACAATCGAGAAATCTAAAAAATTGTAAAACTTCAATGATCGAAAACGACGATGGTAGTGGTTGTCGGCGGTTGCTACAAAGGCAATCGAATAGGCAGAGATTGACAATGGTTGGTGCAAGGCGATGATGCAAGCTTGATGGTGAACCGATGGAAGAAATAGAGGCTTCGATGATGGTAGAGACGTTGTCGGCTTTCGGGGATAGAAGATGAGCGTATGTCAACTGCGGTAGCAACAACTGGGCAATTTGAAACCTTAGTTGAAAGATGATGAAGATCTACAGATCCAATGTTTGAGATTTGCATGCCAAAAGTTGTGGTTTGATCCAACGACTCTGATACTAGTTTGTTACGATTTTGGATAGAAAACAAACCATCAACCACACACACGAATACCAAATTTTATGTAGAAAACCCAAATCGAGAATAATTACAAATAGAAAAAATAAAATTTCACTAATCAGATATTAGTACAAAAATTCCAATGTCTTGAACACCTATTTATAGATATAAAATCATCTATAGATGTACATAAAAAATTATATTTTGATTAGAAGATGATTTAAGATGATATTTCTCCAAATAAGATAAATTTTAATCAAAATCGAATTTGATATACTAATCACAATTAAATTCAAAGTCCTAATTATAGTCAAATTAAGAAGACGAATTACATATAAATTAAGATTTTGAATAATAATTATCACACATAAGCTACGGCAGCTCCCTTGGGACCAGATCATTCAAATTCATAAAAAATATTGCGTTATTCAAAAGAAGAAATGATAAGTCATAGAGCAAAGTTATTACAAAGGAACGAGGAAATTGTGGATGTCATTCGCTATGTTTCGAGTCACATTCCTGAAATTGTCGATGAGAAGATTGACCTCTTTCCGATCATCATCTATGTTTGCCTGCAATTCTTGGGGCAATGCCATCTCCCCCACCGCAATGTTCTTAGAATCAAATAGATAATTAATCACATTGCCAAGGTTTTCGATCACCCTGTCGGTCCGTTTCAGAAGATAATCGGTTAAATTGGTAAGTTGGTTAGAAACTTGCCCTAGCCATCGTATAAAAGTGAGACACTTCCGGTTCTTCATGTCAGAGTGAAGACACAAATATTTAATAGTGATTCAATATCAACAGACACGTCTTGTCTACGATATCTCACAACATATAGGAATAAAAAGCATTCGATCAATATTGAAACCCTAAACCCTCTATTTGCACAGATAAAAATCGAAAACCCGAGAAGAATGAAATTACATTGTAGCAGTAGAGAAGAGAATGAGGAGATAGAGAGAGAGAGAGTAAAGGCAGTATGGGAATAACTGAGAGCTTTTTTTTTGGGGCAGCAACAGAAGCAGCGATGCAGGCAGATACAACAGAGGCACATTCTGAAAATGAGGAACCAAATTCCAGCCATGATAAACATCGGAGCTACCGAAAATGCCATCAACGACAATTGCAGAAATTAACCTTAAAAACACACCCATCAATAGAGATGACAACCCAAAAAATATACAAATTTGAAGGGGCAACTAACGTACAGATAAGTAATGTTGATCGGTGATATTTCAATCCATTCAAAGGGTCTCTCCTATGGTTCCTATTGGCGGCCAATACTGGAGTTGAGAAATTATCCGAAGCTTTACTGAGAAACCTTGTCGAATTCAATTTGGGGAGGCTACTAAATCCTCCCTCGTTGATGAACTCTGAAGGCAAACATTGATTTGCTTAAAAGGTTGAAATGGAAATTGAGAAAAGAGACAGGTGGGGATGATGCTTGGAAGAAGGGAATGCTGGGGATCAAGAGAAGATCCGTGAGAGAAGGAAATTAGTGAGGTTGGGCAGAGGAAGAGAAGAAAAAGCAACAATGGGTTTGGCATATTTTCTCTCTCTCTCTCTCTCTCTCTCTCTCTCTTTACCTTTGGTTTTTGGAGGGAGAGAGAAAGAGAGATGGAGGGAGTTGTATTTATAGTATTGAAGAACTCTGTGATATCTCTGGCCTTTCAAGTTTACGGTCTTTGGAGATGATTCGTTGGCTGTCTGGTGCTCTTCAATTTATCAAAATATCCTTGCTTAGATCCATATTGTACTTTTTTTTTTTTTTTTATCCCAGTTAGTTCTCTATTAGCGGTGAATATGAATGGAAATCAAGCAGGATAATAGTGGGTTTTGCTTTTTTTCTTTTCTCCAACTCTTTGTATTTGCTCTTATGTTTCAATGAGAACAAATTTTTAACCATATTTTGGTTTCAAAGGAAAATAGGAATTCTCAATTCCCCTCTAATCAATATCGTTAAAAATGCATCAAACTTGGACAATCAAACTAGAGAAGTCCACAACTTATTCTTGGATCAATTCAATTACGAAAAAATAATAGACTGACCAAAAACCAACTAGTTTTTTGTTAAACTAGAGAATCAAATTATAAATAAAATGACATGTTTTAGCTTAAACAACTTGCTAACTTAGCACACGGATGACTTACATTCTTTGAAGGCGTTTGGCTTACATTAAATTACAGAAACTTTTAAACTAAATACTTATAAACTCTAAAAATTTATTTAGTAATAAGCTATTAAGGTATTTGAATAAAACATGTTTTAACATGTGAATTATTTACTTACATGGTAAAACAAAAGTTTATAAACTATCAAAACAGCTAAAATGACCAAAAAGAAAAAAATAAATCATATAATTTAATAATAAACCTACCGTAGGGCAATTTTTAGGTCAGAGAAGATCTTTTAAAATATAATTCACTATTATCACCAGGTAGAAGAGAAAATAACAAGAGAAAGAGAATGAAAAAGCAAAAAGAAAAACTTAATTATAAAAAATATATTTTCTAATCCTTATATATAAATTATACATATTTCTTGTACCTATAGTATATATTTCTAAAATTTATTTGATAATTTCAATTTTAGATTACCATTTTGTTGTAGTTATATTTTATAATTAATTATTGATATTATAAACTATCTTGGATGATTTGATTAATGAAATGTTAAAGAACTTAAAACACACGATAATGAGAGGTGACAAATCAATACTAACAAGATAGTACTCTCTCCCTCTCCCCTTTTTTTATTTCTCCTTCTCTTAATTTCCTTAAGGAGGCCCATTGGTTTATTTCAAATGCTTCACCTCTCATTCCCCATTTTCCCCTCAAAATGAGGGACTTCTTTGATGTTAAGCTCCAAATTTGGCTCCAATATTATTCTTTGTCATCAACAATCACACTATACATCGAACGTGTAACAGTATGGTAATAACAAACCAATACTACTGTAATTTTGATAATTTTATTAGGGCCTACTTGATATTAATGCTCAACAACTAAGTGCATTGATAACAAGCGTGAAATACTTTTGCTTGATGGTACTAGTTTTCCTATTTTATCTCCAAGCTTAGGACCTCTTGGTTACTTGGAGTTCTTGCTGAGTCTTTCCACCATTCTCTGAATCAATGTTGAAAAAGAAAATTATTGGCATATCATATACTTAGTTTCCTAAACTCCAATTTTCTAAACCGAGCAATTGTCTCAACAAATATTTAGTTTTCTAATTGTTCTTAATATTGAATTTCCCAATTATATGTTTGTCTCCTCTAAATCCTATAAATTAGGCATTCTTAGTGTTATATATAAATCTCTTATGGTCAAAAGAATAAAATAAGAGAAAATTTATTTCTAAATGCCAAATTGTTTAGAAGACAAACACCTCTAAAGAAAGCCAAGAGAGATTTTTATTTAATGCAAACAACTACTTAAGAAAGAAGTTTATTAGAAAATACATACAACAACATTATTACTTCACTGGGGTGATTATCCATATCTATGAAGGAAACCAACTTTGATTCTCCACATATTATCCACAATAAAGTAGTAGCTAGACTTGATGAAAACCTCAATAACATGGAACCATGCTCGTCTCCAATGTGGATTTATATATAAAATTCCCGCAATAGCTAGTAAAACAGTTGTATAGGACCCGATAAAGCTCATATAAAAAGTGTTCACATCGATAAAGTTGGATACCACACTTGCATTATTATTGGCTGATGGAACTGATGGAGATGAATCTATGCAATTATTTCGTAATGGTTTTCCACAAAGAAATGGATTCTCAATATAACTACTTGAGTCAAAAGTTCCAAATTGGTTTGTTGCCTGAGGTATCCTTCCACTTAAGTTGTTGTAAGACACATTGAACTTCTCCAATGAGTATAGATCAATAAACTGAGAAGGGATATTCCCATTCAAGTTGTTGTGAGAAAGATCCAAGCTCTCTATGTTTTGTAACTTGGAAAAAGTTGTGGGAATTCCTTCAGTCAGGTTATTGTGGGATAGGTTCAATGCTTTAATTTTGCTAAGGTTGCCAATTTCAGGTGGTATGTAGCCAGTTAATTTATTGTTGGAGAGATCAATTGCTGAAAAAAAAAGCAAAGGCATTCCTGTGTAAGGCAAGATCATTCCTTTGGTTGTGAACTCCACTTGTAATGAGAAAAATCCCCCCATTGGGCTTGAGATATCTCCATCAAAACCAGCCCAATAATCATGATGACTATAAATCTTTTGGTCATCATTTAACATGGATTCTTGAGTAGTACTATAAACACTTGAAGATGAATACACGTTCATTATTTCTCTTGGCTCAAATGTGATGTTATTTAAGCAACGGGGAATGTTGCCCGACAACTTATTGGAAGAAAGATCAATCAAGGACAATCTAGACAAGTGGCAAATTTGATCTGGTATATTACTTTCAAAATGGTTATTTTTCAAGATAAGAAAGCTTAACCAGGAGAGACTGTCGATCCAATCTGGGATGCTGCCATTAAAATGGTTATTTGAAAGATCTATCAGAACTATGTAATTCATAATTGATGGAACACCTCCAGAAATGGTCCATTTAGACTATTGTTGGATAGCTGAATTTGCTTTAGGTGTTTCACATTGAAGCAAGATGATATTGTCCCAGTAAATTTGTTGTCTGAAAGATCCAAATGTTCTAATCTATCAAATTGACAAAACTCAATAGGAAACTCACATTCCAAATGATTTTGGCTAAGATTCAACAGTCTCAAGGCATACTTATGGATAAGTTGTGTGGGATTTCTGTGAACTTATTTTCAGTCAAATGCAACCATTGTACGTTTTGCAAGTTATTTTGAGGGGGTAATATAGGGCCTGTCAAGTTGTTGCTTGATAGTTTCAGCAATTCCAAGAAGCGACAACCCATTGCCAAATGTACAGGAATTTTATTAGATAAATGATTGTTTGACAAATCTAGAACTTGTAGAAAGGTCATGTCACCTAATGAAGATGGAATGATGCCTTCAAAGTTATTTCTAGACATGTTTAGAATTCTTAACTTGGGGAAATGACTACCAATCTTGTATGGGATGGCGCCATAGAAATTATTGTTAGAGATATCTAATGTTACAAGTTCTTTCATTGGAGACGAGGGCAATTGGAAAGGTTCAAAAAATGAATTTTTTGTTAGGCTAAATGCTTGTAGTCCAATATTATTCTCCAACAACCACCTTGGGAATGTTCCTCCAAAATCAAATCCAGAAAGCTCAACCATTTTGAGTTGATTTTGATAGTAGAAAAAGTTAGGCAGGGACATGGGAGTGTTTCTTCCACGTTTAGAAGTAGAAAGACGGATTTGAAACAATTGGAAACTTGGGGCAGAGCCAAGAATGTCTTCTTCTTCCAAAAATATGTTGTCGACACTTTCTAGGACCATAAGTTTGGAGAGGTTGTAATATGATTTGAATGACATTGGGACTAGAAAATTGTTATATGAAAGTATAAGATATTCCAAGGACATGAGATTGGCAAGAGGAGACAATGTAATGTTCCCAATAAATTGGTTGCTAGAGATATCAGAAACCTAAGAGATGTCAAGTTTCTTAGGCACCAAGGCAACTGACCTCCTAGTCCATTATAGCTCAAGTCAATCTCTTGAAGAATCTTCAATTCACACAAACCTTAGGAAAAAGAAAATTGAGTTAGATAGTTATCAATAACAATATATAAATATCTCTTTCTATCTTTGAAATAATTGAAAGACAAAACTATATATTTGTCAGATTACTTATTTGTTAAGTAAACAAATATATATCTTTTGTTTTCTTTACCTTGGTGAGAGGGCAGGGTCCCATTGAGTCCTGAGCTCCTCAATGACAAAACTTGAAGTGATGTCATGGCACCAATGTTTGAAAGAAAGTCAATGGGTAGGGTAGCATAGTCCAAGTACAATTCTTCCAAGAGACTCACGTTTTCTAAGTCTATAAGATGACAAGAGAAAGATGAGAAGAATTAATATCTAACCCAAACAAATGCACTCAATTATTTTTAACCATTTTTTTGAAAAAAAAAAACGTTTTCAATCACTAAAACAAATTAATTACACTCTATAACCATTTTTTTTTTTCAAAAAAGGTACTTAAACTAGAAATATGATAAGTCAAAACTGATTGGATTAAAATTTAAATAAAATAACAAATTTGAAAAATTAGTTAATAGGCTCAAAACTGGTCAAGCGATTATAGAGTACAATTAATTTGTTTGAGTGATTGAAAATGTTTTTTTTTTTTTTTTAGACATGGTTAGTTTTTGAAATTTCAGATTGGACAGATGCATGATTAGAATTTGATAAGATAGATTTATATATGTAGAAAGAGCCACACTATTCAAAATTTCTAGTAATAAAAAATTTTCATTATTTTTATTAATATATCAAATGCATGCTCTTTTGCATTGATTCCAATAATTGCGCCAAGCAATTATTATAGGATATGGTTTAGCTCAAGAGATGAATTGGAAAGTATTTTTATTACAAGCTCATTAAATAATAAAATTGGGAATACTGGACATTAGGTTTGGAGTATAACATTAGAGAATGTAATAACACTTTCATTGTTTTTAGTCACGTGACATGCAATGATAATGATTTTATTACTAAATTTTAATAGAAATAACTACGCACCTTGACTAGAAATACTCTCATTCATGTAGTTCTCAGTCAAATCCAATATTCTTAATGAAGGAAATCCTTTTAAAGAAGACCATATGATGCTTGTTATTGAATTAAAAGACAAATCAAGAACCTCTAGATTTATCAATTTTGATTCCTCGTTTAGACCTGTTCAATTAATTGTCAAATATGAAATTAAAGTGCAAGAATAATCTTAAAATCTTCAACTAAAGGGAAAGATAAAAATATAGTTTTGAACAATATCAATTTCAAATAAACATATGTATGTTCCCTACGTCCATGTGTACGTGCATACATGAATTCTTTTATATTTTTGAATGATGGCATTGACACTAGAGGCATAATTTAAAATTTTAAAATTATTATGCACAAAAATTATAATTTGTAAAGCTTCATCTCACAAAAAAATAAATAAATATGTTTTTGTGATATATTAATTAAATACAAAAAATTAGCTCTCTTTGCATAGCGCGCACACATATATGTACAGTGATACCTAAAAAAGGTCTATATGCCCAACATAGTGGTTATATAGTGAAAAAGTAGCTGTTTTATATACATTTTATTCAATATTTTATATTCATAACTCAAAATATTTATCCTATTATATATGTATTACAAACATTTACATTAATATCAAAATTAAATTATATTTTATCTCAAAACTCAATGATACTGGTGAATGTACGTTCTTTATAGGCTTGTATATTCTTACACGAGATGGACTTTATGAAAATACTAGAAATTGGTAAAAAAAAAATATATAGGAATTGTTTGGTTATAATTTAAAAAAATTGATCAAACAAACACTAAATTGCATATATAAATGAATTTACTAGTTCAGTCAAAGAATCCTTGTATGTCATTTGTTCCAAGGCATAGAATCTTTAAAAATAAAATTCCAACAATAAATTTTAGAATACTAGAGTTATTGAAGGCATTATAACAAAAATCAAGAACTTTAAGATAATATAAAATATCTTTTCTAACTTGAAAAAGAATTAAGTGATTATTCTTATCAAAATCTCAATAATTAAGCATAAAAGAAAGATAATAAACATATTAATCATGAAACTTCATTCTTTAACTCAACCCACTTGTGAATTATAAAGTCAAAAAGTCACGTGCAAGAGAGGAAATAAAGCAGCATTAAAATACCAATATTCTAATTTTGCAACTCTTTTGTGTATTAAAGAGAGATGTGAATCACTCGGAGGGAAGTCCAATTTGCAGTCAGGCCCACTCTTTTCTGTGCCCAAGAAGGCTAGAAAACTATCATTTGGCAATATGAGTCCAATTTGCACTCATCTCCAATTAATGTAATTGTTTAAGGACAGTAGGATATTAGGATATTGGGATGTGATGATTACTAAATTATCTTTCTCAGAAATTTAAACATATTAGGAGTAGTCCACAACAAAATTTTTATATTATATATTTTTAATTATTTTTTTATAAGTCTGATTTTTGTTTACTTTTGTTTATATCATATAAAATTCCAACAGGTTTTATAGGGATTTTAAACTTTTCCTAACAATATTAGTACGAGTCCATTGGGTGTTGGTGGAGTGCTTGTAGAGGGTAATGGCATGTTTAATGTCTCTAGTACAATAATGTTTTTATGTTATTGTTAAACTTAATAGGTTCCTAAATTCTATTATTGCAATTAATTTCTTGTTTAATAATTAAAACATAGCTCATAACTCTCATCTCCTTTAAGGAATATCTGATATTGCAAGAAATTGCATTAATAAGGATGTGATCATAGAAGGAAACTTACATGTCAAATCACCCAAACTTCCCAAGCTATTTTCTGCAAGATTCAGAGACTTTAAAGATGAAATTTCACCAATAAATTTTAGAATTTTAGAGTTATTGATCCCGGTATAAGTCAAATCAAGAAATTCAAGATTGGTCAACTTAGAAAGTCTTTCAAAACCTGTAAAAAGATAGAATTAGTAAATAATCTTTTCCAAACTTCAAAGAATAAGAACTAAAAAAATAATAAAAAATACAAAAGAGATTATTGAATAAAAATGTTAATTACAACTCCCCTAGAAGAGCAAATGAATACCAAAGTTATTAGTTTCTAACACCAGTAGCCTCATACAAGCAAAAAATCAGGGACAAAATATAAACACTCAGCTAAATAAATTAAAGCAACGTGAAAGAAGCTATTGTCTTGCGTTACACAATATAAAGAACCTTTTTTTTTTTGTCATCTTAAGTTCTTGGCATTAGTCTTTGTTAAAGAGTGAATTACACCCGTGTTACAAGCATATGAATGAGACAGGGGATAGATAGGTAAGCAAATTTTAGAGGTTTAATACATAAAGATGTCTTTATACTATTAAGATATGCAGTTTTTAACCCTTCAACTAAAATTTTGACATATTCTCTCACTCAACAATTTATTTTTCATCAACTTATACACATCAAACTATAATAAGCTTATTTTAAAAGGAGAAAGCTATCAAATTTGATGAAAAAGAAACACATCTACTCTTATAAGAGTTCAGTCAAGATGTCTCGATTTTCTTTTATAAACTATTTCTAAACTTTCTGCTTTCATATTTTTGTTATTTTTATTATTTGCAGTTTTAGATTAAATAACAGAAAATATAAGTTTCTTTATTTTATACCAATATATATGCAATAGGCCTAGCACGTGATTATTGTGAAGTGAGCTTACCATTCGAATCGGCCATCCAACCCAAGCTGTTGGACCAAAGGTTTAGAGATGAATGTTAATTATGAGAAGGAACATACGAAGGGAACACTTTGGATAAATTTGGCAGCAATTCTTTTCAACCAGTATTCAGAAATTCGATAACAATATGAGATAAAGCAATGGGCAGAAATGATAACTTTTTTTGTTCTTTTACTAACATGCACTTCGTTTTTTTAACAAAAAAACAATAATAATAATAATAATAAACATCATGTTTAATAAATCAAAGGTGCTTTACTTTCCTTCTCGTTGAAGGTCTACTAAATATTATAAAAGAGTTGGTTTAGCTAGCATAGAAGTAAACTTACTTGTCAAATGAATGGAGCTTCCCAATTGATTACCCTCGAGATTTAAAGACTTTAAAGATGAGATTTCACCAACAAATTCCAGAATAATATTGTTATTGAAATTGTTCCAACTCAAATCAAGAATTTCAAGATTTATCAATTCAGATAATCTTTTGAAACCTACAAAAGAAGTAAAATTAATAAATCATTTCATCTAAAATTCAAGATAGAAAAATTGAAAAAACAAATCATGAGGCTCGTGTATATATATATAAGAGACTTGTGGATCCACAAACCTTCATTCTTAGCCCAACCAACTAATGCATTCCATCCCTTAATTCCATTCCTTAGTTGAAGATTCTTAATCTCTTTAAAGGGAAATAATAAAGAAGTATTGAAATACGAATCTAAAAAAAAATGGTAACTTTTTTAAACAATGGGCGAACTTGAATAATTATATATAACTCTATCAGCCTTTTCAAAAGCTTTTGCATTTTTATCATGCTCTTTTGAGGTTACAGGCTCATAGAGGATGAGTAGTAGTACTTTTCTCGCAAAAATGATAACTTTTTTTATTCTTTAACTAACATGCACTTAGTTCTTTAGCAAAAGGAACAATAACAATAATAAACACCATGTTTAATAAATCAAAGGTGCTTTACTTCCCTTCTCGTTGAAGGGCTATTAAATATTCTAAAAGAGTTGTTTAATAGCAGAAGTGAACTTACTTGTCAAATGAATGGAGCTTCCCAGCTCATTTTCTTTGAGATTTGGAGACTTCAAAGATGAGATTCCACCAACAAATTCTAAAATAATACTGTTATTAAAATTATTCTCACTCAAATCAAGAACTTCAAAATTTATCAATTCAGAAAGTCTTTCAAAACCTACAAAAGAAGTAAAATTAATAAATTCTTTTGTCTAAAATTCAAGATAGAAAATTGAAAAAACAAATCATGAGACACGTGTATGATTCATGGATCCACAAACCTTCATTCGTAACCCAACTAACTAATGCATATTATTCCTTAATTCAAGAGTCTTAATGTCTTTAAAATTAAGAAAGAAATAAAGAAGTATTAAAATATGAATCTAAAAAAAATCTTAATCTCTTTGTTAGTTACTGTATACATAGAGTTTATTTAGTACACACTTGAAGAGTTTAATTGCAAATTTTTCATTATAAAAAAATAAATAAATCTAAAAAAAGTGCTTGAAGTGATAGTATGGGAATGATTTATTTAGAAATTCCAAAAAAAATCATTGAATACTAAATTCTCCAAATGAAATGTGATAGATGCATAAAGAGGAGAACATGCATACAAAATGCAAAATGAGATATATAAACTTCAATTTTATATGAACTATCTTATGGTAGATGGCAGATTTTATATGTGAAGGGACTAATTTTTGTTATGTAATGATCAAAAATGTTTATCACAAATTTTCAGCTCAAATATACATAGGATAGCCTCTATTCCACAAAGGTACATCATTTTTATTCCTGAAAGAGTTTTGCTATCTCTTTTAATTACGAGAATTTGATTTAATTAGTATTTGAGTGTTTGTCTAGAGAATGTTTTGTGCCCTCTAATTATTTTCTTTCTTATAAAATCTTGAAGATTGTAAAACGAATTTTTCAACATATAAATTTATTATTGAATTCAAATAATGACAGTTTGTTTGTATTATTTACTTTTCGGAGCATATGGGTAAAGTGAATTCCCAATGAGGTTTTTAATTCGATTGGACTACACCTTCACTAAATAGTTTCTTTCTATAGGAGATTTTCTAAGTTCACATAAGGAGCACGCTACTATCCAACAATTTCTAAGAATTTGTAATATTTTAAAAGGATAATGTTGTCGAATTTGGTGTAAAAGAAAACACGTGATCTACACTATTTCTAAACTTACTACTTTCATAGTTCTATTATTTTTATTATTTTTAATTTTAGATTAATTAACAGAAAATATAAGTTCCTTTAATTTATAACAGTACACCAAATAGGCTTGGAACGTGATTGTGCATATTAATTATGAATGTTAATTATGAGAATGGATATGTGAAGTGAAGGGAACACTTCAGGTAAATTTGACAGCAATTCTTTTTCAAACAGTATTCATAAATAAATTTGATAACAATATGAGATAAAGCAATGGGCCAACTTGAATTATTATATTTGATAACACTATCCCTGGGCCTTAGCCCGCAGGGGATTATATATGACTCTATTAGCCTTTTCTAAAGTTCCTGCATTTTCGTCTTGCTTGTTTGGAGATACAGGCCGTAGGGATTAGTATTGCTTCTCTTCCAGCAAAAATGATAACTTTTTTTTTTTCCTTTAACTAACATGCAACTCAAATCAAATAATAATGATAAACACCTTGTTTAATAAATCAAATATGTTTTACTTTCCTCGTTGAAGGGCTACAAAATATTACAAACTAATTAGTTTAGCTAGGATTTAATAACAGAAGTGAACTTACTTGTCAAATTAAAGGAGCTTCTCAACTGATTACTACGGAGACTTAGAGACTTCAAAGATGGGATTCCACTAACAAATTCTAGAATAATACTCTCATTGAAATTATTGCCACTCAAATCAAGAACTTCAAGATTTATCAATTCAGAAAGTCTTGCAAAACCTACAAAAGAAATAAAATTAATAATTCCTTTCATCTAAACTTCAAGATAAAAACATTGAAAAAATAAATCAGGAGACTCATATATAAGAGACTTGTGAATCCACAAACCTTCTTTTTTAGCCCAACCAGTTGATGCATATTATCCATTAATTCAAGAGTCTATAATCTCTTTAAAGGGAAGAAATAGAGAAATATTGACATACAAATCTAAAAAAATCTTGATCTCTTTATGACTTACTGTATGTATAGAGTTTACTTAATATACATTTGAAGAGTTTAATTGCAAATTTTTTATTATAAAAATAAATAAATCTAAAAAAAATGTGCTTGAAGTGGTATGGAAATGATTTATTTAGAAATTCCAAAAAAAAAAAAACATTGAATACTAAATTCCCAAATGAAATGTGATAGATGCATAAAGAGGAGAACGTGCATACAACATGCAAAATGAGATATATAAACTTCAATTTTATATGAATTCTGTTATGGTAGATAGCAGATTTTATATATGAAGGTACTACTTTTTGTTATGTAATAATCATAAATGTTTATCACAAATTTCTGCTATCTCTTCTAACTTAAATATTGGAGTGTTTGATTGTTTTCTTTCTTACAAAATCTTGAAGGCTGTAAAATGAATTTCTCAACATATAAATTTATGGTTGTATTCAGACAATAATAGTTTGTTTCTTCTATTATTTACTTTTTGGAGCATATGGGTAAAGTGAGTTCTGAAGGAGGCTTTTGATTCAATTACACTGCACCTTCACTAGAATTTCTAAATTGTTAGATTTTCTAAAATCTAACAATTTTTGAAGAAACTGTAATATTTTAAAAAGAAAACGCCGTCAAATTTTGGTGCAAAAGGAAACACGTCCACTCTTAGTTAGCATGTCTCGATTTTCATCTATAGACTATTTCAAAACTTACTGCTTTCATATTTATATTATTTTTATTATTATTTGTAATTTTATATTATTTAATAGAAAATATAAGTTCCTTTAATTTATATCAGTATACCCAATAGGCCTGGAACGTGATTGTGCATATTAATTATGAATGTTAATTATAAGAATGGATATGTGAAGGGAACACTTTGGGTAAAATTTGGCAGTAATTATTCTCAAACAGTGTTCATAAATTTGATAACAATATTAGATAAAGCAACAGGAGAACTTGAATCATTATATATGCTTCCATCGGCCTTTTCTAAAGTTTCCGCATTTTCGTGTTTCTCTTTTGAAGATACAGGCAAATGAGTAGTAGTTCTCTTCTAACAAAAATAGTCAGTATTTGGTTTTTTTAACTAACATGCACCTAGTTCTTTAGCAAAAAACAATAATAACAAACACCTTATTTAATAAATCAAAGATGCTTTACTTTCCTCCTCGTTGAAGGACTATTAAATATTACAAAAGAATTAGTTTAGCTAGCATTTAACAACAGAAGTGAACTTACTTGTCAAATTAATGAAACTTCCCAATTGATTAACTCCAAGATTCAGAGATTTCAAAGATGAGATTCCACCAACAAATTCTAGAATAATACTGTTATTGAATCTATTCCAACTCAAATCAAGAACTTCAAGATTTCTCAATTCAGAAAGTTTTTCAAAACCTACAAAAGAAGTAAAATTAATAAATCCTTTTGTCTAAAATTCAAAATAGAAAAATTGAAAAAATAAATCATGGGACTCATATATAAGAGACTCGTGAATCCACAAACCTTCATTCTTAGCCCAACCAACTAATGCATTCTCACTTAATTCAAGAGTCTTGATCTCTTTGAAGGGAAGAAATAGAGAAGCATTGAAATACCAATCTCTAAATCGCCAACCTCTTGTATGATTAAGAGAGAGTTGAATCACTCGGCTTGAAGTGTTGCTGCATTTAACCCTTTCCCACTGACAACAATTGGATGATTTGTTATCCACCCAAGAAGGCAAAAGGTTGCCATATGAGTAGGTGATGGAAGCTTTGAGGTGCAGCAGAGCAACCCTCTCTTCCTCCCAACACCCATGACAACCCATTTCATTCACCAACACTGACACTACCATTATCATCATCCATATCCAAATAGAATGAGGTGTAGTACTTGCCATATTTTTTACCAAAATATATATCTCCTTACTTCCTTTTATTCTCTCTTTTTTCTTGTTTGAAGAATCAAGGTAGCTCTATTTTATATCATTGCTCTAAAGATGATTAATGATTATGAAGACGGCTATATTTCCAAGTCTACACCACAATTTCCAAGTCTTCTCTTACAAGTCCAAGTCAATTTGTCTCTACCTATTCACAACTTAATTGATATGTTGAATACATACAAGTAGATAAACTCAATACGGGTCCCAATGCAAACTAAATGAAAATGTCATTATTTGTCTCTACCTTTTCACAACTTAATTGATACGTTGGAATACATACAAGCAAATAAACTCAATATGGGTCCCAATGCAAACTAAATGAAAATGTCATTAAAAAACTTGTAAGAGAAGACTTGGAAATGGTGGTGAAGACTTGGAAATATAGCCATCTTCACAACTTAATTGATACGTTAGAATACATACAAGCAGATAAACTCAATATGGGTCCCAGTACAAACTAATTTAGTTATTGATTAATATGTAATAGCTAATCTAATAATGTTTAGTAGACTTATGATAGTAATCCATCATTTGGTGAAGATAAGATACAATTCGAAGTATAAGCATCCAAATTCATACACCCAAAATAACACCATCCATTTATCAAAACTAACAAGGAGTATTATAGTATTTTTCATTGTTGTGACCAAATGACAGCTATTGCTATTTTTATATCTACGCATAATTAATTTGGTCCAAATTAAAGAGGTATTTTTAAGTAGGTGTTTGTGTTAGAATTAATTATTTTATTATACTTATATACTTGTCATTGTACCTAAATTTCTTTTCTCTTTCTTCCTCTCTTAATTTGTTGTTACTCTTTGATCGTTTTGTCAACTAAGAAATAGGGCTTTGAATTAAATGGCTGAGTAGATACATCAAAAAAACAAGTTGGTATTTGCCTTGATCTAATTATAAAGAGATAAGTGGAGACAAGTTGACTTGGACTTGTAAAAAAAGACTTGGAAATATAATCGTCTTTACAACTTAATTCATACGCTGAGAACAACACCATCGTGTTTGTGTTAGAATTAATTATTTTATTATACTTAAATACTTGTCATTGTATCTAAATTTATTTTCTCTTTCTTCCTCTCTTAATTTGCTGTTATTCTTTGACCGTTTTGTCCACAAAGAAATAGGACTTTGAATTAAATGGTTGAGAAGATACATCAAGAAAACAAGTTGGTATTTGCCTTGATCTAATCATAGAGAGACGAGTTGACTTGGACTTGTAAGAGAAGACTTGGAAATAATGGTACTTGGAAATATAACCATCTTTACAATTTAATTCATAAGCCTAGAACAACACCACCCATTTATCAAAATTAACACAGAATATTATGGTATTTCTCATTGTTGTAATCAAATGGCAGCTATTGCTATTGATATATAGTTCTACGCATGATTAATTTGATCCAAATTAAGGAGTTTCTTTTAAGTAGGTGTTTGTTTTAGAATTAATCATTTGATTATACCTAAGTATTTATCATTACACCCAAATTTCTCTTTTCTTTCATCCTCTCTTAATTTGTTGTGATTTATTGACCATCTTGTCAATTAAGAAATGGATTTTAAGTCAATGAAATGTTTGGATCAAATATGCTGGATAGAAGAAAAACTTATAACTTGTAAAAATTTGTAAAATAATCAAAAATCACATATAAATAGATTTATTAACAAATAATTATAATGAAAAAGTATAATTATTTATATTTTATAGAAAAAAAAAGAATAACATATATAATTTGTTGTGATTTATTGACCATCTTGTCAATTAAGAAATGGATTTTAAGTCAATGAAATGTTTGGATCAAATATGCTGGATAGAAGAAAAACTTATAACTTGTAAAAATTTGTAAAATAATCAAAAATCACATATAAATAGATTTATTAACAAATAATTATAATGAAAAAGTATAATTATTTATATTTTATAGAAAAAAAAGAATAACATATATTATAATTTAAATCTATATCTAATTAATAAAATTATCTATTATAAAGAGTTTTGATCTCCGCCAAATGTTGCTTTAGTTTATACTAAGCAAAGCTGATTTGATAACTCAAATATAATGATATGGGCTCCACCCTATCAAGTTGTTGTATTGAAAAAATTAAATAGATGGGCCCACATAATCATTATATTTGATTTGCCGATCAACGGTACTTAGTATAAATTAAATAACATTTCTTAGGAGAACAAAACTCCTATTGTAAATATATATTATATAATTGCATTTTATAAACTTTTATTTTTTTTAAATATATACATGTCATTGATGTATATATTAAATAGCATGAACCTATCAACGATGGGTTTTACTCGTGACTCAATCTAGTGGCCGATAGAACCTATCATTAATGGAACAAAAGGTTCCAATTAGAACCCATCGGTGCAGTGGGTTCCAAATTTGAAATGCCATCATGTTGATGCATTTTAGATCATGGAAATCTATAGAGAGAGAAAAGGACAAATAAATAGAGAAAAAAAAAGAGACGATGGAGGAACAACTAGCTAGTGACCATGGTTGGCTTAAGAGTTGGCGGCAACACCGTGTGTCTATTGTCTCTTACTCTTGGTCTCCTTCCTGCAGTCATCCTGCGTATCGTGATTGTCGGCGACCGCTTCTCCTAGTCTCCCGACTCTCATCGGCATCTCCTGATTAGTCTCCTATGACATCTCTCTCTCTTTCTCTCTGGCATCTCCTCCAGCATTCGCATCGACAACTTCTTCGACACTTCTTATTTGCTTCTCTTGGTGTTCCCATTTTTTGGGCTCTCTTTTTGGGGCCCTAAGCATAAACCTAAGTGGCTTATGCCTTTAACCGGCATTCCAGCGACTGATTGCTTGTTCATTTTCATTCTTTTGTTGTTATTGTTTCTTCTTCGTCCTTTCGAAGCTACTATTGCTTCTTCTTTTTCATCCAACACCTCGCGCAAGGTGACTGTTCACGAACACAACATAACTTTTCTGTATATAAGGTAGTACAAGCAAGCTTATTTATTTATTTAGAGTGGTAGCCACATGTAGTTACAGTAGAAGAAATCTAAAACATAGGATAAGAAAGGATGACGTAGACTAAGTCAAAATAGGATAGGATGAGAGAGATGAAGTCATCAACACAAAATAGGATAGAAATGCTAGCTGTGATCCCTTAACATCTCCAGGCAAGCTGATATGTCGCCAATGCTGTAGGCAAAGCTTGGTACGATGCTTAATAAAACGAGCCAGAGAAAGTGGCTTGCTAAAATTATCAGCAATCTGATCAGCTGTATGAAAAACGCCGTGTTGGTAACGCACAAAATGACAGTCCAATTCAATGTGCTTTGCACGAGTATGAAAAACTGGATTAGCAGTGAGTTAAATTGCTCCAACATTGTCACACCACAAAGTAACAAGATTTGGAACTGGTTCTTGGAGTTCGTGGAGTAAAGACTGAATCCAAAGAACCTTTGTAGACACATTGGCAAGAGATTTGTACTCACTTTTAGTAGTGGATCGAGCAATTGTAGGTTGTTTCCTAGCATTCCAAGAAATAAGATTAAATCCCAAATACACAGCAAAGCCGTCAGTGGAATGTCGATGTCAGGATAACCACCCCAATCATTGTCAGCAAAACAATTAATGCAGGTGAAGCGAATCAGAAGATTTAAGAAAGTCCATAGTGAAGAATGCCCTAGACATAACGTAGAAATCATTTGAGTGCCTTGAGATGAATATCATTTGGACAATGCATAAATTGATAAAGACGATAAACTACAAAGGCGAGATCCGATCGAGTAAAAGTAGCATATTGAAGTGCTCCCACAAGTTATCTATAGATTTCACCATTCATCAAGGTAGTTCCAGTAGACTTGGAGAGTGGTGGAGCAACAACCATTAGTGTAGGACTCAACTTGGCCTCCAACATTGTGGCCTTGACAAGAAGATCTTGTAGGTACTTATGCTAAGTAAGCAACAATCCAAAAGAAAGATGATAAACTTCAATGCCAAGAAAATAAGACAAATTTCACAAGTCATTGACATCGCGGAATTGGAAATTGCAAAAACTAACCATGTCTCAAATAGAAAATTTGTTTTTAACCATTGTCCTGAAAAAAAATATTTTTAGCCATTCAAATAAATTAATTGCATTCTATAGATTTGTAAAATTAGTTAGTAAGATCGAAACTGGTAAAATGGTTATAGAATGTAATTAGTTTGTTTGAGTGATTGAAAACGTTTTTCTTTTTAAGAAAGTGATTAAAAATAATTGTGTCAATTTATTTTGGGTTAATTATGAATTATTCTTGATTCGACTTGCAACTTGCGTGAACAAGGGCATCAATGGCGGTTTGTGACGAACCTATGATAATAAGATCATCGACATAGACTCGGACAAATAGGCAAGCACAAGAAGTGATAGAAAAGAACAATGAAGATTTTGTCTGTGAATTCTTAAAAAATCAAGTCGATGAAGAAAAAAAACAAGTCTTGTGAACCATACCCTCAGTGCCTGCTTAATGCGAAATAAAGAATGTTTTAATTTGAACACATAATCTAGATGAAACAGAAGGCACACATAGGACGGGAAAAAAGATGAAACAAAAGAGGAACCAACATGGGTAATAGGCTAACCTTTTCCATCAGCAATGCTGAGACGATCTGAGCCTGATAAGGACTACTTGCTAACACTTGGTTAACACCAGTATAAGGTATCCATGGTAACGCTTGGTTGTGAACAGAAAACTGATCGGAAGCGGATTGGGGCTTGATCATGGCGTGGGTTTGAGACAACTGCTGTGGTGATGGCTGAGGCATAATCACTGCATGAGCTTGAGCGTGCTGCTGTAATGATGGGCGAGGTGCATACCTCTGACGACAACGATTTGCTGTACGATTACGCAGTCCACATATTTGACAAGTCCACATGAGCTTGAGCGTGGATTTGCTGTACGATTACTAATTGGCTATGAAGCTCATGAAATGGTACGGGCTCAGGTCGCAGATTGAGTGCAGTGATAACAGAGGTAAACTCACTGCCTATATTTCTGTAATTGATAGCATTGAATTCTGCTGCAAAAAGTGGCTTCCCTGCATCACCAACCTCATCAGCAAGAGCTTTGGCCTTGTGCAAAATACTGCGAGACTGAATGATCATGACGCTCGGCTTGAGCTCCCGAAGATCTATATGTAGTTGTAATTGTCGATTTTGAGAAGCAAACCCAAAAGCCTGATGAAGAGCAACTCCATACTTGATAGGATGATGCAAGCCCAATAACATAGCCGAAGACTTCTTCAGACAGAGGGGAAAGGAGCTAAGACATCAACATCTGAGACACAAAAATAATTTATTATCATTTACCAACCAGGCAAATTCTTTCTATTGATTTTAAACTCAAATAAAGGAAGAGAAATTGTATTAACTACACGAGAAGGAACATAAATAATGTATCGAATAAATTCTAAATAAATGATAATTCATATAATTCACATAAAAACTTGATATTTTAATTATTTTTTTCATAGATATTAGATATCTTAAAATATCATTATGGATAAAAAAAAATCACCTCAACTTAGCAATTACATAATTCATGAGATTAGATATTACTTTGGATTAAATAGAAGTGGATTATGCTACTTGTATATCAAGGACTAAATTTTAGGCCACATTAGCATACAAATAACTAAAATATTAAAAAAGTATAAATAACATTTTCTGTTAAAAAATTGGCGTTGGAGGTAAAAAAAAAAACGCGGGAACCAACCACGTGACATGTCACATGTTGGAGCAGGAGGAGAAAACGGATGCCTTGCTGGGTTCAATTCAAGTTCTCCCAAGCCAGCTGGTGCCACTTTCCGCGTTTGGACGGCAAGAAAACACTAAAGAAAATTAATATTCTTTTATTAAGATTCCTTCTTTTCATTTTTTTTTTTATTTCTGATCTGTCATCTGGTGGGAAGTTGGAATATTTTGCTAAACGGAAATGGAAATACTAATTTTACTTTAATATTTTTATTATATTAATATTCTATATATTTATACTAATACAACACACAATACAAAATATAATCCAAATATCATTTGTCTTCGCAAGAGCAAGAAGGCCAACGGACAGAGGAATTTAGAATCGCCAAATTGATTCCTCAGCCCACATGAATTGATTTACAGAACATTTTGATAATAGATATTCAATTCGTACATAAATTCTATATATGCAAATATCACCAAATGTCACCAAATTATTTTGATAATAGATATTCAATTCGTACATTTGATGATCAACAGCTATTTCATAAGATCAACCATGTAATCGAAGATCAGTCTTGAATATTGAGTCAATCAAACAATTACATTAATCCATTCTCAGGAGGCCTCGCAAAATTAGCCTTCCCATCTCAACACCACTTGAAAGAATGATTCAGATATTGCAAAAGCAAATCGAAGATGAAGATCTTCATTCCACAAAAAATAGCCTAAAAACGGAAAATCGAACCTCGTTATTCTTCAATATTACACAAACTGGATTGCGAGTGCGTCCTCGCCACACGATGATCGGCAGCAACGACCGCAGGCGGAGAGCTGCCCGACGCCTGGCCCGCCGCCGCCACCAGGCAGCCCTCGCTCCACGTCCGCCGGATCGGATACGAGACGTTGTTGCTTCTCAGGACATGAGAGCAATGCCCGCTGGATTTATGAAGGGCGCAGGTGCAGTTCTTGTGGTATGGCTGGCGCTCGATCGCCGTGTCGGAGCCGGACATGGACGCCTCGAATATTCCGCGGAGGAGGCCGTCGCCGGCAGCTCCGGTGGACATCCTCGATCGCTGCCTTCTCGGTCCTTTCTCCCTGGGAACGTGCAGTAACTGCCGAGTCTAAATGGAGAGTGGTGGGGATGTAAAAGGGGAGAGAGAGAGAGAGAGAGAGAGAGATTGTTGCTAAAAATAAAAGAGTTCTTAAGGCTGCCGTCATAAAGCGGCGTATGCGGCACATGGGCCGTCTTTAATTTCATAAAACTACTATCGATCTCTTTCACTTAAATCTGCTTTTAGTTTCCGTTCTTAATTTTGTATTTCCTATTGTTAAATGTTCTATATAAATATGCATGAAGTTGATTTTTCTTGTGTTCATATTACTAAAACACAAAACATAACAATAGTATTACTAAAAGACAAAACATAATAATAGGGGTCTTTTATGTAAATTTTGTGTTATTAAAAAGTGTCAAATGTAGAGTTATTAAGGACAAATTATTGATGAAAAAGTATTGGTAGTAGCCTCCAAAATATAGGTTAAATAGTCGGCTCATGATAAGTTAGAATTCATACCAACAAATCATGGGTTCGAGTCCTCACTTTGCGCAATGAGACAAACTCTCTACCTGTAATTTACCTTCTCTTTCGAAATCAAGAACACGAGCGGCAGGGAATCACGTAAAGATAGTAATCTCAAGTGTTAGTATTAGTTGTAATTTATTCTTTTTAATAAAAACTACAGTAATAATAAAATAGTAGGTTAATTATAAAAAATGCCATATTTTTGTTCAATTCTATGACAAATTTTACAATTTATCTATTTTTTTAGTAAAACTTATCTATTTTACTTTAGAACTTTAATTTTATATTAATTATACTAAAACTTCAATGATTAATAATTCTTTGATGTATTCTTATTGATTTTTCTTTCCATATCATATTACTAGGGATAACACGTGACTAAAGGCACGGTACAACTAAAAAAAATTAAACATGGAATTTGAACGCGAAATAATTAAATACTGAATTCGGACACGTACTAAACTAAAAGTCTAAACTCGCTTATATCACGTATCTGAAGACAATGTATATAGTTCTTAAACACGAAATTATCAAAAAATGAATATAAACATACCTAAAGGCATAGTGTAAATAATATTAAGATTAAAAAGTATGATCTAAAGGCACAGTATATTATGCTAAAATTTATGAAGAACTTGTAAAAATTTTGCTTGTATTAAACGCTCTATAAAACTCAAATAATAAATAAACATATAAGATTTATAATATTAACCAATATTGCAAATTAAAATATAAGAGTAAGTAAAAAAAAATTTAAAAACTGAACAAAAACAAAAATTAAAGTTATTGTATAAACAAAAAAAAATCATTCTGTATTTTATAAAAAAAATATCAATCAATATAATAAAACAGCCTATGTTTTACAATTTCAGCCTATATTCTACAATTAATTACCAGCCTATATTATAGAATTCCAAACAAATCAAATATAAAAAAATATTAAATATTAAATAATACACAACAACCAGTACTCTGCAATTTAAAAAAAATTAAAATTAAAATACACACCAATTATTGTTGTTGACATTAAATTATAACTACATAAAAAATAAATATTATATTGTCATACAGTGAGTTAAAACTTTACAAAAAGTGGGTTAAGGCTTTCCAAAATATATATGCTTTAAATTTTGAATTAAAATTTGATAGTAAAAATTGCCTTTATCATCATCAAAGAAAGAAGTTTTTATTTCTTTTGGAATTAAATCATTTATGATTTAAAAAAATATATAAATAGAGCACATACATACATTCAATTTAACAATGGAGCATCTTTGTCTATTATCATTATTTCCTGCTCATTTAAATACATACACATACATACATACATTCAATTTACACTGTGTTAGCTGCTCATTTATGTATAGAAACGAACACCATTTGACAGAAATGCTATATTATTAACAAATATTAGATATTTGAATTAATATTATTAAAAAATATAATACGTTTGTATTAAATTAAAATCAAAACAAATTATATTTGTGTTGATATTATTAACAAATATAATATCACTTTTTTGTTAAAAAAAAGTAAAAAATCACTATATTATACGTTTTCTATTAACAAAGTCACTATATTAATATTAAAATCACTATATTAACAAATAGTAGGTGTTGGGTTAGGCACGTGGGTCGATGCTAAGTTAGAGTGAGCATTAAGGCATGGGACCAGGTGCATAAGGTGGATTGGGGGCTGAGGATCGTGGATGTAGATAGTGGGGTTTTCCCACTTGCACAGACTCGTCTTTCCACAAAGGATTATGCTACAGTTCCAGCATAGGCTACAGATGGACTACCAAATGAATTTTAAATTAATTTTTAAATTATTTTTCTTGACCCAAGAAATGTACCCATCCATTCTCTCTCCCTGCTAACCCGCCCAAAGCCACTCATTATCTCTCTCCCTGCTACCCGCCCAAAGCCTCTCCTTCTGTCTCTCCTTGCTAAGAGATGGTGTTTTGGTCAAAATATTTTGTCATTTATAAGGGTGATAATGTAGTTAAAAAAAAAATGTTATTGATCATTTCCATGTAAAAGTTAAGAATTTTAGCATTTATTCCTGTAAAGATACTAATTTAGGGTAAGTGAGATGCAGTCTTATTATGCTAAGGCCTGTTTGCACTAAAAATTTGAAAGCAACTAAAGCGTTTTTCATTAGTTGTGCTGCTTGTGCATGAACAACAGTGAATTGTAAACAGAGAGTGAATAGGAAAAGAAAGCTAACAGAGTGTGGAAGTGAGTTGTGAGAAAGGACGATGTGACCAAGGGGAACCTTTGATGAAGGCTTGTGCATTGCCAATAGAATTTATTGTTAAATAAAAAATTATATAATCTTCCAATAAAAGATTATAGCTATCAATGTACTACAACAATTATACGTCCTATATGCATATATTGAAATTATATACACACATTGGATATGCTCACAAACACAAAAACAGACTACACACATTGAAACTATATACACACAAGACTATGCTCACAAACACACACGATTCAATAGATACATACAAACACATAGTGACTATATATATACAAACACAGTCGCGATGGAGCTTCAGCGGCGGCAGACAATAGATACATACAAACACAAACAGTCGCGATGGAGCTTCAGCGACAGCGGAATATACATACACAGTGAGGAGAAAGAGATAAGGGATGAGAGAGAAAGCAACACACAGTGAAATGAGATGGAGATATATGTATGTAAACATACACACACACACACAAAATACATACATACATATATACCTTTGAGCTGGAGGCGGAGCGGGAGGCGACGGTGGTGGCAGGGTGGGGGCGACGACGGTGAGCGACAGGAGCGACGATGGAGGGGGAGGATGGGATGGAGCGGGGTTGGCGGGGGTCGATGGCGGTGGGCGGCAGGGGATAACCCCAGCAATGACGGCTGTCAGATTTGGAAGCACCGCTAGCAATGACGGCAAGCACGGCTGTGGAAGATCGGTGGCGACAGAGGAAGTACGAACACCAGTGATGGCGGAGCAGCCATTGGCGAATATGGCTGTGGCGGAAGCAAGCGGTGAAGGTTGTGCGGTGGGGGTGACGGCAATTGAGTGGCTGCCGGTGGGGCGACAGAGGGGGCGGCGATGGTGTGGGTGGGTGGGTGACTATAAGAGAGAGAAAGAAAGAGGGAGAGAGAGCGGTTGGACAGAGATGGAGTGTGAGAGGGAGAGAGGGAAGAGAGGGTTGGGCACTGAATGGCTCTGTGTGCGTGTGTTGGGGGGGGGGGCGAGGGGGGTGGAAATTATATCCTCAAAAATTAATCTCAACTATCCAAAAAATGTCTCTCATATTTGTGTTAATATTTTCCAAAACCATTCTCTTTTTATATAGATGTAATCTTATATATGATTTTACTAAAATAATTAAAGAACATTCAATACAAGTCCATGCTGGGCTCGCCATGGCACAGCCCTCAACCAGTGGGCCGGTCCGGCCCGCCTGTTTCGCACCTCTACCCTCTGAACACTAACTGATACATATACGTCTATATATGTCTGTATGTGCACGTTGAGGCTTTGCTCCATCTGGTCTGCCATGGCTGGAGGCAACCATAAGAGGACTCATAAAACTAGAAGCCGGAAACCACCGAGTTCCTCCGGCGGGGCTCTTTTCGTCCACGGCGGTGTCTTGGCGGATTGGTCCCCAAATTCTCAGACACCTAAACGTCTTTCGCTATCTCTACCATATTATATATACGTGTGTATGGACATGGCAAAAGTAGTGATGGGAGTTTTTCTTTTTCCTTTTTTGGATGATTGGATTTTCAGGAAAGAATCCTAATGGCGGTGGTGGGAATTCGAATTCCGCGTCCAGATCTGGGACTTCTGACCGAGGGAATGGTTCTGGGTCTCGGAAACCTAGGGGAAATCCATTTGGTTACGTTTACCCCCACGTTGATTATCAGGTATTTGCTGATTTGTGGTAACAATTGAAACTTCCTTTTGTGTTGATTTCCACGTGTTTTTTTGGGTGATTGGAATGAGGTTGACCTAGGGTTAAGATAAGGTTAACTAAGCTGTTTAATGTTGCATAATTCATATGGGTGTGTGTTTTGGTGGAAATGATATTGATTTTGGGGTTTCAGTTCTGTGATATTAATTAATTCAAGAAGGGGGAGGGTTCTCTAAAGTTAAAAAACTCATTGTTGAAGGAGAGTTTAGGTTAATATTGGCGTGGATAGGATAAACTTAATTCAGTAACTGCTTCCAATTGATTCTTCTAGTTGTTGAGAAGAAGAACGGCCTATTACATAATGGATCAGGTAGTTTAGCCCATTCTAACTTTGGATCAAGTCATTCTGGACAAGTTTAATTATGATATTACTTCACTTGATGTAGTTGATTTGGTCAAATAGATCCTATCTTGTTATTGAAGATGCTGCTTTGATAAGGAAACCAAATTGAATTTAATAATTTGATAATTTTGATAAGAAATGATATCTTGATCAAAAATAATTTATGAGAATATTTCTTTAAATAAGATAAATTTTACTTAAAATTGAATTTGATAACGTTCTAATTATAATCAAATTTAAAATTATAATTACCATCAAATTAAGAGTTTTAATTTTAAATAAATTTAAATTTTAGATCAAAATTATAATATACTGCAATTACTACTAAGCAAAACAATGCAAGTGAAACGAATAAGAAGGTTTAAGAAACAATCCATCATGAAGAGTGCCTTAGACATAACATAGTAATCATTTGAGTGCCTTGAGATGAGTATCATTTGGACAATGCATAAATTGATAAAAGACGATTAACCACAAAGGCGAGATACGATTGAGTAAAAATAGCATATTGAAGTGCTCCCACACGCTGTCTATAGATTTCACCATTCATCAAGGTAGTTCCAGTAGACTACTTGGAGAGGGGTGGAGCAACAACCATTAGTGTGGACTCAACTTGGCCTGCAACACTGTGGCCTTGACAAGAAGATCTTGTAGGTACTTATGCTAAGTAAGCAACAATCTAGAAGAAAGATAATAAACTTCAATGCCAAGAAAATAAGACAAATGTCACAAGTCTTTCATATGAATTCAGCTAGTAATTTCTGAACCAAAGTTCGATTTACTCAAACTAACCGAATCAAATCGATCAAATTTGTCAGTTTGCTTCGGTTAATTTTTCTCAAAACTTTGAATTTCAATTTTCGATTTGATTTTTTAATTGGAAGAGTTGAACTAGCTGAATTGATTGAATTTTAAAATGATGTTTTGATGTTTATAAAACGACATCGTTTTCTTCAATTTTATGTTATTTTTATTAGTTACTTCGATTTTCTTAATTTTTTTTCATTTTTCAATTTAATCGATTTGATTTAGTTTATATGGTTTGGGTTTAATTTTTTCAATTATTAATTAGTTCAATTTTTTAGTTCAATTGGTTGATTTGGTTCAATTTTGCCGATTTGATTTAATCGGTTAGTAAATTTTAATCGTTTCAATAACTAAATCGATCGTTTGGACACCCATACACAATTTCGTGAGACTTGATATTAGTTTGGGTCAAATAAGAAACGTGTCACCTGTTAAGAAATCTGTGAACTAAACACACACAACCAGATTCGATAGTACCAACGATCCACAATCGAAACAGAATCGATGAAACAAAGTACGAATGCACACATACAACACAACGAAAACAGAATCCAATAACACCGCACGTACGTGTTCAGATCAAAAAATCCTATTCACGGCAGGGGTTTCGCCCCTAGTCAACCCTCTATAATATGTATGAACATATTTACAGAAACGATTATAATACTTACATTGGCTTATAACAAGAACTCAAAAAATACAGTATTGCAAAGAAAATCGAAAACTGAAAGCAAGTACAAATTATTCAAACACTAAGAATTACATATACGAACAATTTCTTCACCACAATCCCTCATGCCTCAAGCGTATTTACAATAGAGATTACGCAAGTAGATCTTACCAACCACAAGCCGATCAATCGAAGGAAAGGATTCACGAGAGATACAAGAACCTATCACAAGATCTCACGATAAATCAAGAACAATACATCAAGATCAGAAAACATAAACCATACAAACGCAAATAACATAGTACATTGCTCCATAAAACCCGAGTAATCCCAGCACCCACATCTCACCAATCTCTCTCCCAACAATATCAAATAAACAAGTAATACATACTTATAGAGAGTGAGATTAGATTTACCTTGCGTTTCCTCAGTTTCGATCTTCGTTCTTCTTCCCCAATCTGTTCTTGCTCCTCTCTCTCGCTTGAATGATTAGGGTTTCTCATGTGCAAAGTGAAGCTTCTGCTATTTTCCCCCAAATGCCAACCTTTTATAAATATGGGCCAAGGGACATGGATGGCATTAGGATAAAAGAATAAGCCTCGGCGTTGGGTTGGGTTGTTGGGTTTCAAACACCAATATTAATAGCCCAACCCAATTATTTATTTACAAAAACCCAATTTCATTATTTGATCCAAATAAAAAAAAACTTTTTATTTATCAAATAAATTATATAAAAAATATTCATATATTTTGAATCAATATTAACATCATCTATAGTTAACAAATTGGGGTTGGAGATCCAAAAACGCGGGAACCGACCACGTGACATGTCACATGTTGGAGCAGGAGGAGAAAACGGATGCCTCGCCGTTGCCGGGATCAATTCAAGTTCTCCCAATCCAGGTGGTGCCGCTTTCCGTGTTGGACGGCGAGAAAACACTAAAGAAAATTAATATTCTTTTACTTATAAGATGCCTTCTCTTCACTTTGTTTTTTGATTTCTGATCTGTCATCTTGGCTCGTGGAAAGTTGGGAAGCTCACGATATTCATGCTCCATTGAAACTCGAATATTTTGCTAAACGGAAATGGAAATACTAATTTTACTCTAATATTTTTATTATTTTAATATTATATATATTATATCATCGCAAAATATCACTATCTGTCGTAAATTTAAGAATCCAAATATCATTTGTCTTCACAACGGCAAGAAAGCCAACGGACAGACGAATTTAGAATGCCCAAATTGATTCCTCAGCCCACATGATTTGATTTAAAGAACATTTTGAAATATAGATATTCAATTCGTACATAAATTCTATATATAAAAATATCACCAAATTATTTATAGTTATCCAACGCCATTTGATTATCAACGGACATATTTCACAAGATCAACCATGCCCAAAATTGGCCTTCCCAACCAACTAATGCCACCCAACACATGCCCAAAAGATTCTGAAGACATTTTCTACGAAAAATTGTCGAGAATAACGAATACAATGTCAAATATTTTGTTTAATGTCAAATATTTTGTTTGAAGTTAGGGTAACGAACGGATACATGAAAGAATAAAAGAGCTCACACTTAATGGGTGCAAAGAGGATACTATGCTACATGAAAGGTACATTTCAATATGGACTATATTACTCCTCACATAGCTTTTAACTTCAACTGGTGTCTTTATATTTAGACTTTTTTTTTTATAAAAATTATGACTCAAAATCTTAATTCATCTATAATTGAGTTTTCTAATTTGATCAGTATTAAAATTTCGAATTTAACTGTGATTAGGATATTATCAAATTTAATTTTGACTAAGATTTATCTCATATAAAAAAATATTCTCATGAATTATCTTCTGATCATAATAGAATTTTCTGTGTACATCTATTGATGATTTTAAGTCTATAAATAGATGTCTAAATCATTAGAATTATTATAATAATATCTGATTAATGATATTTTATTCTTTCTGTTCATGTCTTTTTCTTAATTTGGTTTTTCACGTAAAATTATGTGTTGATGTGTGTGATTAATGACTTGTTTGTGGTTTGTTTTCGATCCAATTTCAAAGCATTTCTAAATTTCTAAATCCTTTGATGTATTATTATTGATTTTTCTTTCCACTCCGTAAATATCATATTCGATAGAATATAAGAAAAGCTCTGAAAATGGTTTCAAGTATTATTCGATAGAAAATATCATATTATGTAATCTTATATATGACTTTACCAAAATAATTAAACAGCATTCAATACGAGGAACCAAACTCTGGTGATGATAAACACAGAAGCTGCCGAAAATGCCATCGACTGCAATTGCAGAAATTAACCTTAAAAGCACACCCATCAAAAGAAATGACAACCCAGAAAATATACAAATTTGAAGGGGCAATTAGTAATGTTGATCGGTGATATTCCATCCGCCATTGTAGTAGTTCAATTAGTTCAAGGGGTCTCTCCTATGGGTCCTATTGGCGGCCAATGGCAGAGTTGCGGAATCGTCCGAAGCTTTTTGCCGAGAAACCTCGTCGAATTCAATTTGGGGAGGCCTCTAAATCCTCTCTCGTTGATGAACTCTGAAGCCAAATATTCGTTTCGAAGGTTGAAATGGAAATTGAGAAAAGAGAAACAGGTGGGGATGATACTTGGAAGAGGGGAATCCTGGGGATCAAGAGAAGATCCATGAGAGAAGGAAATTAGCGAGGTTGCGCAGAGGAAGAGAATGAGAATCAACAACGGGTTTGGCATTTTGGCATATTCTCTCTCTCTCTCTCTCTCTGGTTTTTGAAGGGAGAGAGACAGAGAGAGGGAGGGAGAAATGGGTGAGAGATGGAAGAGTTGTATTTATAGTACTGATGAACTGTGTGATATCTTTGGCCTTTCAAGTTGTTTTTGGAGATGATTTATTGGCTCTCTATGGACCTTGGTGTTCCCTCAATTTATCAAAATATCCCTGCTTATATCCTTATTGTACTTTTTTTCGCCCAATTAGTTCTTTATTAGCTGTGAATATGAATGGAAATCAAGCAGGACAAGAGCGAGTTTTGCTTACTTTTATCTCTAACTTTTTGTATCTGTTCTCCTATTTCAATGGAAACAAATTTTTAACCATATTTTGGTTTCAAAGGAAATAGGAATTCTCAATTCACGTCTGATTAGTATAGTAAAAAATGGATTCAACTTGACAATCTAACTAGAAAAGTCCACAACTTTTTGTATCTGCTCTCTTATTTTATTCTTGGATCAGTTCAATCTAACCAGAGAATCAAATTATAATTAATAAAATGACCTGTTTTAGTTTAAATAACTTGCTAGCACACAGGTGACTTACATTCTTTGATGGCGTTTGGCTTACATTAAATTACAGAAACTTTTAAACTAAAGACTTATAAACTCTACAGTTATAAGCTATTTGAATAAAATATATTTTAACATATGAATTATTTACTGACATGGTAAAACAAAAGTTTATAAACTATCAAAACAGCTAAAATGACCAAAAAGAAAAAAAAATCATATAATTTAATAACAAACCTATCTTAGTGCAATTTTTAGGTCAGAGAAGATCTCTTAAAGTATAACTCACTATTATCACCAAGTAGAAAAGAAAATAACAAGAGAAAGAGAATGAAAAAATGAAAAAAAAAAATTAATTATAAAAAATATATTTTCTAATCCTCCTTATATATAAACTATACATATTTTTCGTACCTTTAGTATATACTTCCAAAATTTATCTAATAATTTTAATTTTAGACTAACATTTTGTTGTAGTTATATTTTATCATTAATTACTGATATTATAAACTATCTTGGATGATTTGATTAATGAAATGTTAAGAACTTAAAATACATGATGAGAGATGACAAATCAATACTAACAAAATAGTACTCTTAATTTCCTCAAAGAGGCCCATTAGTTTATTTCAAATGCTTCACCTCTCATTCCTCATTTCCCCCTCAAAATCTGGGACTTCTTTGATGTTGAAGCTCCAAATTTGGCTCCAATATTGTTCTCTGTCATCAACAATCGCACTGTACATCGAACGTGTAATAGTATGGCAATAACAAACCAAGACTACTTTAATTTTGATAATTTTATTAGGGCCTACTTAATATTAATGCACAACAACTAAGTGCATTGATAACAAGGGTGAAGTACTTTTACTTGATGGTCCTAGTTTTCCAATTTTATCTCCAAGCTTAGGACATCTTGGTTACTTGGAGTTCTTGCTGAGTCTTTCCACCATTCTTTGAATCAATGTTAAAAAAGAACACTATTGGGATATCACATACTTAGTTTCCTAGACTCCAATTTTCTTAACCAAGTAATTGTCTCATCAAATATTTAGTTTTCTAATTGTTCTCAATATTCAATTTCCTAATTATATGTTTGTCTCCTCTAAATCCTATAAATTAGGCATTCTTAGTGTTATATATAAATCTTTTATGGTCAAAAGAATAAAATAAGAGAAGAATTTATTTCTAAATACCAAATTGTTTAGAAGACAACACCTCTGAGATTTTTATTTAATGTAAACAACTACTTAAGAAATAAGTTTATTAGGAAATACATACAACAACATTATTACTTCACCGGGGTGATTATCCATATCTACAAAGGAAACCAACTTTGATTCTCCACATATTATCCACAACAAAGTAGTAGCTAGAGGTGATGAAAACCTCAATAACATGGAACCATGTCCGTCTCCAATGTGGATTTATATATAAAATTCCCGCAATAGCTAGTAAAATAGCTATGTAAGACCCTGCAAAGCTCATATAAAAAGTGTCCACATCGATAAAGTTGGAAACCATACTTGCATTATTATTGGCTGATGGAACTGACGGAGGTGAATCTATGCAATTATTTGGTAATGGTTTTCCACAAAGAAATGGATTCTCAATATAGCTACTTGAGTCAAAAGTTCCAAATTGGTTTGTTGCTTGAGGTATCATTCCACTTAAGTTGTTGTAAGACACATTGAACGTCCCAAGTGAGTATAGATTAGTAAGCTGAGAGGGGATACTCCCATTCAAGTTGTTGTGAGAAAGATCCAAGCTCTCTATGTTTTGTAACTCTGAAAAAGTTATGGGGATTCCTCCAATCAAGTTGTTGTGGGATAGGTTCAGTGCTTTGGTTTTGCTAAGGTTGCCAATTTCAAGTGGTATGTGGCCAGTTAATTTGTTATCGGAGAGATCAATAGCTGAAAAAAGGGCCAAAGGCTCTTTTGTGTAATGCAAATTTATTCCTTTGGTTGTGAACTCCACTTGTAATAAGGAGGAGACATCAATAACATAAGGCATAAAACCATGATGACTATAAATCTTTAGATTAGGCAACAAGGGTACTTGGATATAGTAACTAATTGAAGACTCTACCCAGTATTTTTCTAGCTTGAACATGATGTTATTCAAGCAATGAGGAATGTTGCCTGACAACTTATTGGAAGAAAGATCAATCATGGTTAATCTAAACAAATGGCAAATCTGATCTGGGATATTACTTTCAAAGTTGTTATTTTTCAAGATAAGAATGTTTAACAAAAAAAGACTATCGATCCATTTTGGAATGCTGCCACTAAAATAGTTATTTGAAAGATCTATTATCATTATGTAGTTTAATAATCGATGGAACACCTCCGGAAATGGTCCATTTAACCTATTTTTGGATAGCTGAATTTGCTCTAGGTATTTCACATTGAAGCAAGATGGTATTGTCCCAGTGAAATTGTTGTCAGAAAGATACAATGCTTGTAGTCCATCAAATTGACAAAACTCAATAGGAAACTCACCTTCAAGATGATTGTGGCTAAGATTCAACAGTTGCAATCCACTACTATTGGATAAGTAGTGTGGGATTTTTGTGAACTTATTATCATCCAAATGTAATGCCCGTAATTGTGGCAAGTCATTTTGAGGGGGTAGTATAGGGCCTGTCAAGTTGTTGCTTGATAGTTTCAGCATTTCCAAGGAGCTACAACCCATTGCCAAATGTACAGGAATTTCACTGGATAATTGATTATTTGACATGTCTAGAAAACTTAGATAGGTCATGTTTCCTAATGAAGATGGAATCATGCCTTCAAAGTTATTGCCAGACATGTTTAGCACTTCTAATTTGGGGAAAGAACTACCAATCTTGTATGGGATGGCACCATAGAAATTATTGTTGGAGATATCTAATGCTAGAAGTTTTGTCATTGGAGACGAGGGTAATTGGAAAGGTTCATAAAATGAATTCTTTGTCAAGGTAAGTGCTAGTAATCCAGTATTGTTCTCTAACAACCACCATGGGAATGTTCCTCCAAAATCAAATCTAGAGAGCTCAATCACTTTAAGTTGATTTTGATAATAGAAAAAGTTGGGCAGAGACATGGGAGTGTTTCTGTCAAGTTTAAAACTTGAAAGATGGATTTGAATCAATTGGAAACTTGGGGTTGAGCCAAGAATGTCTTTTTCTTCCAAAAATATGTTGCCGACACTTTGAAGGATTGTAAGTTTGGAGTGGTTGTAATATGACTTGAATGAGATTGGGACTAGAAAATTATTATTTGAAAGGCTAAGATGTTCCAAAGATATGAGATTGGAAAGAGGAGACCATGCAATGTTCCCAGTAAATTTGTTATTAGAGATATCCAGAAACCTGAGAGATGTCAAGTTTGCCAGGCACCAAGGCAATTGACCCCCTAAACCATTATAGCTTAAGTCAATCTCTTGAAGAGTCTTTAATTCACACAAACCTAGGACAAAAGAAAAGTGAATTAGACAGTTATCAAGAAGAATATATAAACATATCTATCTCCATTTTTGAATGGAAAGATAAAATTATATATTTAAGTCAAATTACTAATTTGTTAAGTAAAAAAATTTATCTTTTATTTTCTTTACCTTGATGGGAGGGCAGAGACCCAGTGAGTCTTGATCCACTCAATGACAAAACTTGAAGTGATGTCATGGCACCAATGTTTGAAAGAAAGTCATTGGGTAGGGTAGCATAGTCCAAGTACAATTCTTCCAAGAGACTCACGTTTTCTAAGTCTATAAGATGACAAGAGGAAAACATTGAACAAATATGTGAGTGGAATTTGATAAGATAGATTTATATATGTTCTAACTGGAAGAGCCACACTATTCAAAATTTCTAGTAATTAAATTTTTTAATTATTTTTATTAATATATCAAATGCATGCTCATTTATATTAATTGATCCCTATAGTTGCGCCAAGCAATTGTTAAAGGATGGTTTAACTCAATAGATGAACTGGAAAGTATTTTTATTACAAGTTCATTAAATAATAAAATTTGGAATACCTTACATTAGGTTTGGAGCATAGCGTTAGAGAATATAATAGCATTTTCATTGTTTTAGCCACATGACATGCAATGATAATGATTTTACTACTAAATTATAATAGAAACAACTACGTACGCACCTTGAGTATAAATACTCTCGTTCATGTAGTTCCCACTCAAATCCAATATTCTCAATGAAGGAAATCCTTTTAAAGAAGACCATATGATGCTTGTTATCAAATTAGAAGACAAATCAAGAACCTCTAGATTTGTCAATTTTGATTTCTCGTTCAAACCTGTTCAATTAATTGTCAAATTTAAAATTAAAATGTGAAAATAACCTTAAAATCTTCATCTAAGAGAAAAGATGAAAATATAGTTCTGAACAATACCAATTTCAAATAAACATATGCATGTTTCCTATGTTCATGTGTACGTGCGTACATGAATTCTTTTATATTTTTGAATGATGGCATTGACAATGGCGAATTCAAAACTTTTGCACTGTAGAGGCATAATTTAAAATTTTAAAATTATTATGCACAAAAATTATAATTTGTAAAGCTTCATTTCACAAAAAAATAAATAAATATGTTTTTGTGATATATTAATTAAATACAAAAAATTATCTCTCTTTGCATAGTGCACACATGCATATATATATATATATACAGTGATACCTAAAAAAGGTCTATATGCCCAACATAGTGGTTATATAGTGAAAAGTAGTTGTTTTATATATATTTTATTCAATATTTTATATACATAACTCAAAATATTTATCCTATTATATATGTATTACAAACATTTACATTTATTTCAAGATTAAATTATATTTTATCTCAAAACTCAATGATACTGGTAAATGTACGTTCTTTATAGCTAGGCTTGTATATTCTTAGATGAGATGGACTTTTTGAAAATACTAGAAAAAGGTAAAAAATATATAGGAATTGTTTGGTAATAATTTTAAAAAATTGGTTGGATAAACACTAAATTGCATATATAAATGAATTTATTAGTCCAATCAAAGGATCCTTGTATGTCATTTGTTCCAAGGCATAGAATCTTTAAAAATGAAATTCCAACAATAAATTTTAGAATACTAGAGTTATATTGAAGGCAATATAACTTAAATCAAGAACTTTAAGATAATATAAAATATCTTTTCTAACTTGAAAAAGAATTAAGTGATTAATATTCTTATCAAAATCTCAATAATTAAGCATAAAAGAAAGATAATAAACATATTAATGATGAAACTTCATTATTTAACTCAACGCACTTGTGAATTACAAAGTCAAAAAGTCACGTGCAAGAGAGGAAATAAAGCAGCATTAAAATACCAATATTCTAATTTTGCAACTCTTTTGTGTATTAAAGAGAGATGTGAATCACTCGGAGGGAAGTGTTGTTTTACGCAACTCTTTCCCAATTTGTACTTAGTTGTTAGGCCCACTCTTTTCTGTGCCCAAGAAGGCTAGAAAACTATCATTTGGCAATATGAGTCCAATTTGCAGTCATCTCCAATTAATGTAATTGTTGAAGGACAGTAGGATATTAGGATATTGGGATGTGATGATTATTGAATTATCTTTCTTAGAAATTTAAACATATTAGGAGTTGTCCACAACAAAATTTTTATATTATTTATTTTTAATTATTTCTTTATAAGTCTGATTTTTGTTTACTTTTGTTTATATCATGTTAAATTCCAACAGGTTTTATAGGGATTTTAAACTTTTCCTAACAATATTAGTAGGAGTCCATTGGGTGTTGGTGGAGTGCTTGTAGAGGGTAATGTCATGTTTAATGTCTCTAGTAAAAATGATGTTTTTATGTTATTGTTAAACTTAATAGGTTCCTAAATTCTATTATTGCAATTAATTTCTTGTTTAATAATTAAAACATAGCTCATAACGCTCCTTCTCCTTCAAGGAATATCTGATATTGCAAGAAATTGCTTTAATAAGGATGTGATCATAAAAGACAACTTACATGTCAAATCACTCAAACTTCCCAAGCTATTATATGCAAGATCCAAAGACTTTAAAGATGAAATTCCACCAATAAATTCTAGAATTTTAGAGTTATTGATCCCGGTATAAGTCAAATCAAGAAATTCAAGATTGGTCAACTTAGAAAGTCTTTCAAAACCTGTAAAAAGATAGAATTAGTAAATAGTCTTTTCCAAACTTCAAAGAATAAGAACTAAAAAAATAATAAAAAATACAAAAGAGATTATTTAATAAAAATGTTAATTACAACTCCCCTAGAAGAGCAAATGAATACCAAAGTTATTAGTTTCTAACACTAGTAGCCTCATACAAGCAGAAAATCAGAGACAAAATATAAGCACTCAGCTAAATAAATTAAAGCAACGTGAAAGAAGCTACTGTCCTGCGTTACACAATATAAAGAACCTTTTTTTTTTCATCATCTTAAGTTCTTGGCATTAGTCTTTGTTAAAGAGTGAATTACACCCGCGTTACAAGCGTATGAATGAGACAGGGGATAGATAGGTAAGTAAATTTTAGAGGTTTAATACATAAAGATGTCTTTAAACTATTAAGATATGTAGTTTTTAACCCCTCAACTAAAATTTTGACATATTCTCTCACTCAACAATTTATTTTTCATCAACTTATACACATCAAACTATAATAAGCTTATTTTAAAAGGAGAAAGTTGTCAAATTTGATGAAAAAGAAACACATCTACTCTTATAAGAGTTCAGTCAAGATGTCTCGAATTTTCTTTTATAAACTATTTCTAAACTTTCTGCTTTCATATTTTTGTTATTTTTATTATTTGCAGATTTAGATTAAATAACAGAAAATATAAGTTTCTTTATTTTATACCAATATATATGCAATAGGCCTAGCACGTGATTATTGTGAAGTGAGCTTACCATTCGAATCGGCCATCCAACCCAAGTTGTTGGACCAAAGGTTCAGAGATGAATGTTAATTATGAGACGGAACATACGAAGGGAACACTTTGGATAAATTTGGCAGCAATTCTTTTCAACCAGTATTCAGAAATTCGATAACAATATGAGATAAAGCAATGGGCAGATACGATAACTTTTTTTGTTCTTTTACTAACATGCACTTCGTTTTTTAACAAAAAAACACACTACAAAAAAAAGGGTTATTGGCGGCAAAGTTTTCCCGACGGTTTTAATAATCGTCGGGAAAACACCACAATTACCGGCGGTTTTGGAACCGCCGGTGATGGGTAAAAATGACCGGCGGTTTCAAAACCGCCGGTAATGAAATACACATCTCCGACGATTTTTTTAAAATCGCCGGTGATTTTTGAAGCATAACCGGCGATTTTATTAAACCGGTTGTGTTTACTCATCCTCGGCGGTTTTAGAACCGCCGGGGATAGGATTATATAAACCCCTGCGCGCACCCAGCCCCGTTCTCCCCTGCGCGCACCCGCCCAATTCTTCCCCTCACCCCCTTCGATCTCTTCCAAAATCCCCCCCTCTGCAAACCCTAACATTCTCTAGCTCGCGCCTCGCTGCCTCCCTCGATCACCCTCGCTCGCTCGCCTCACCTCGCCTCGCCTTCCCTTGCTCACTCTCAGTCGCTCTCGCCCTCCCTCGCTCACTGATCAGTTGCACATGCAACCAGAGAAGTGTTGATTGGAATTGGGAGATGAAGGAACGTCGTTGGAGTTCACTCCGACATGGATCGTCGCCGGCGTCTGTACCGTCATTGTCGGCATCTCACTTGTCGTTGAACGCCTTCTTCACTTCGTTGGCAAGGCAATGTCGTTTCTCTTCCTGTTTCTGTTTATTTCTCTTTCGGCGATCATGTCGATCGTTTCTGGTTGTTATCAGCTTGCTCCACGGTGTTAATTTTAATTCCGAAAGTTTAATTTGTGACTCGTGTGAATGAACGCAGTATTTGAAGAAGAACCGCAAGAAGCCCCTCTTCGAAGCCCTACAGAAAATCAAAGAAGGTAACAAAGCCGTGTCGTCCATCACTTGCATTAAAGGTTGTAACTATGTTATAATATGTTCATGGAGATGTAAAGCCAGAGAATTTTTTACTGGGGAACTTCGTTCTCTCCCTTGAACCAAGTTATTTTTTGGGAAAATAAGAGGTTACTTTGATGTTGATTATAGCCACAACCTCTAGATTTTGAATCTCTTTTTACGGCTCATGCTATTGGTAAAGCATATAAATTTCATATTTGTACAGTCTCTTAGCTTATGCTTATTTGATTGGTTAAAATGCTTACTATATTTGTGCCTTATTCCCTCCTCCTCCCCCTTCTGGCATTCCCCCTATATTTTTTGTGGATTCAAATGCTTTATATTTATTTAGTAGAATATTTAGACTGAGATTCAGAAAGTAATGGAGTAGCATTGAGCCAATGAGATTCTACATAGATAAGCTTGCATAACTAGTGAAAGAAAATTGAACTCATGCTAAAAGAGGCAACAACAGTTATAATGAAATTCTATAGCTTATAGTCACCACAAATATAACAAGAACAGGGCAAGCTTAGAAGTGCTTATCTTATAACTTGTGACGTAGATTGCCATTGCCCATTTTAAAATTGCTTCAAAGTCCATGCCTAGTTCTAGTAGAATATAGCTGAAAAATCAACATGAAAATGTAGGGCACTGGCATGCTTAATACTCATTTCTAACAGCAAATCATGCTGAAAAGTATCCTGTGTTTTCAAATTTTTTAAGAGAAATTGTAGACAAACCTACAAACTAGATTTTGACTTGTATGGCCTTCTCACCCCCTCATACCACATCCATTCCACCACCAGTATATCCTTCTTGCCCCCTCTCACTTGTTTTTCCCTAGAGTACAAAACTTACTGAGAGAGCACCAAGCATGGAAAACTGGAAACTCAATGAGAGAATAGATCGCAAGAGTAACTCTTCTATTTTTCTTGATGATTGTATGTTTTGCATATTAGGTTTCATTGTTGGACCATACAGTTTGAATCCTTTAGGAGTCTGACTTTGGTCTATTAGAACTGAACTTAATTTCTCTTCTTTGTTTGCTCACAAATTCGCGGAGGAAAATTGGGATGGCGAGGTTGGCTGGGCCAGTGAGTACAGGCCGAGGGAGGCAACCTTTTGCAGCTGTGTCCAACCGGCAGGATGCTAATTTGAATGCGAATGACTTGGCTGGGACTGAGGCTTCAGAGTGTGAGAGTGTGCAGTTTACTAAGGAGGAGGTTGAGGCATTGTTGAATGAGAAGATTAAGGGGAAGAAGTTCGACCTCAAGGTCTGTTTGAGTTCTTTGTCTATTTTTTTATTTGTTGGTTAATTTGTTTACCATTCTGTCTGGCCACTCACAAAAATGGCCAGTGGTTAATTCGTTATCTTTTTCCTGCTGTTGGACTTGCTTACATTTGTCTTAATTGACAGGGGAAAATGGAACAAATGAATGACCACATAAAGAAACTTAAGCTATGCATAAAATGGTTTCAAGAAGTTGAAGAAAGACATGTCCAGGAGAAGGAAAAGCTACAGAATACCTTGGATTCTGTAGAGAGAAAATGCACTGCAACAGGTAACTTGTGCTTCTTGATTTCTAAACTTCCTAACAACCAATCAATCTTCTAATGTGCATTGGTTTATTTTTCTTTTAGAGGTGGCAATGCAAAATAAGGAGGATGAATTGAACTCACTCATTAAGGAATTGAAGGATAAAACTGCTTCTTTACAAGAAAATTTGACAAGGGAAGAATTGGAGAAGTTGGTGAGATTTCTAACTGTAACACTTTCTAGATGATTTGCATTTTTTCTCCTTTGTTGTGTCAGTAATTTGGTTGTTCTGAAATTTAGGATGCAATTGAGTGCCATAGACGAGAAAAAGAGGATAGGGTTGCTGTTGAAAAGTTGCAAGCATCTCTAAGAGAAGAGCTTGAAAAGGCTGAGCTGGAGAAAGTAACTGCCAACCAGAGGGTAATTAAATTTAGAAACCATCCATTTTTCCTCTTAAAATCTTCAGTTGCACTATAAGATTGATTGCAGCAGTGCTAATTATTTCTACTGGTTTTTGTTTTTGGGTTTTGCAGGTAACATCATTGAATGATATGTACAAGAGATTGCAGGAGTACAACACAAGCCTGCAGCAGTACAATAGCAAACTTCAAACAGACCTTGCAACAGCAAATGAGTCTCTCAAGCGTGTAGAAAATGAGAAAGCCACTATAGTGCAAAATCTGAGCACGCTACGGAGTCATTATACTTTGTTGCAGGACCAGTTGACTTCTTCCAGAGTAAACTTTTTAATTGTCATATGGGTTGAATTGTGTCTATTATATATATATTTTTTGGGGGTTGTATTGTTAAGGAATATATTAAGATTTGTTGATTTTATTTAAATGGGAATTCTAGAATTAGTTTGAAAATATTTTCCCTCAAATAAGTTGGAGTATAAAGAAAGTTTGGCAATGATATTTGAAAGTTCACACTTTCATATGACCATATATTTGTGGTGGTCATAGTGATGCTGGTGCTGCTCCCTTCTGCTATGAACTCAACATTATTTTTGGTTAGATTAACTTTTAAGAATTCAATGTCACTTAGAGGTGCAGACTTTGAAGAGAGAATTAACTTTGTTAATTTATTGTAAGCTTGTATGTCAAGGCTAATTTACTACTTAGTCTTAAGGTACGTATTTTCTAAACACAACTATTTTGCTGAAGTAAAGATGTGAAAGAGATACTAGGAGCTATTTCTTGTTCTCCATACTTTCATTTGTTAGTTTTTCCTGTCTAATATCATTTGTTTGGAGCTTCTGTGCATTATCTCTGCACAAGATCCCCATTCTGTTTGGTTGATTTTTCTCTGTTGCATTATATGTAATCGTGCGAAGTCACTTGATGAGTCATTTGTTTTACATTTTGCTTTATTCTATGGGTTTGTGTTACAGTTCCTGCTTGTACATGGCTATGTTTCTACGTTAGAATATTTTTGAAATGATTGCCTAAATGGTTTTATGTTATGCTGATTCTACAGGCTTCTCAAGATGAGGCTGTTCAGCAGAAAGAAATACTTTTGAAAGAAGTTGGTTCTCTTAGAGGAGAATTACAACAAGTGAGGGATGATCGTGATAGGCAATTTGCTCAGACACAGGCCTTAAATGCTGAAATAGTCAAGTACAAAGAAAGTACGGGCAAGTCGGTTGCAGAGTTAGATAACTTGACCCTAAAATCAAGCGCTTTGGAGGTTTGTTGGTTTATATTATCCTGCTTGTTATACATTTCTGCAATAGTATGCTTTCTGATATGTTGACCACTTTGGTTTATACTATTGCAATTGTTCTGCAATAGTATTTGCTGATTATATGTTGATAAGCTGAAGAATATTACCAGGAAAGGCACACCTGTGGCATGCCTGGGCATGGGGTGTTATCTTAAAGCCGGCGGTTTTAAAACCGCCGGCAAAATTATTCCTTTGCCGCCTTTACCGGCGGTTTTGAAACCGCCGGCAAAATTATTCCTTTGCCGCCTTTACCGGCGGTTTTGAAACCGCCGGTAAAATAAATCTCCCTTTGCCGGCGGTTTAAAAACCGCTGGCAAAGGTACGGCGGTTTTCATAAACCCCCGGCAATTAATTTTTTCCGGCGGTTTTCAATCGTCGGGAACCTTTTCCGACGGCGGTATTTCCGGCGGTTACAATTACCGCCGGAAAAACTTTTACCGGCGGTTTTCCAACTTTTTCCGGCGGTTTTCCAACTTTTTCCGGCGATTTTTTCACCGCCGGAAAAAGTTAAAACTCTTGTAGTGACAATAATAATAATAATAATAATAAACATCACGTTTAATAAATCAAAGGTGCTTTACTTTTCTTCTCGTTGAAGGTCTACTAAATATTATAAAAGAGATGGTTTAGCTAGCATAGAAGTGAACTTACTTGTCAAATGAATGGAGCTTCCCAATTGATTACCCTCGAGATTTAGAGACTTTAAAGATGAGATTCCACCAACAAATTCTAGAATAATACTGTTATTGAAATTGTTCCAACTCAAATCAAGAATTTCAAGATTTATCAATTCAGATAATCTTTCGAAACCTACAAAAGAAGTAAAATTAATAAATCATTTCATCTAAAATTCAAGATAGAAAAATTGAAAAAACAAATTATGAGACTCGTGTATATATACATATATAAGAGACTTGTGGGTCCAGAAACTTTCATTCTTAGCCCAACCAACTAATGCATTCCATCCCTTAATTTCATCCCTTAGTTGAAGATTCTTAATCTCTTTAAAGGGAAATAATAGAGAAGTATTGAAATACGAATCTAAAAAAAAGAATGGTAACTTTTCTAAACAATGGACGAACTTGAATAATTATATATAACTCTATCAGCCTTTTCAAAAGTTTTTGCATTTTTATCATGCTCTTTTGAGGTTACAGGCTCATAGAGGATGAGTAGTAGTACTTTTCTCGCAAAAATGATAACTTTTTTTATTCTTTAACTAACATGCACTTAGTTCTTTAGCAAAAGGAACAATAATAATAATAAACACCATGTTTAATAAATCAAAGGTGTTTTACTTTCCTTCTCGTTGAAGGGCTACTAAATATTCTAAAAGAGTTGTTTAATAACAGAAGTGAACTTACTTGTCAAATGAATGGAGCTTCCCAGCTCATTTTCTTTGAGATTTAGAGACTTCAAAGATGAGATTCTACCAACAAATTCTAGAATAATACTGTTATTGAAATTATTCCAACTCAAATCAAGAACTTCAAGATTTATCAATTCAAAAAGTCTTTCAAAACCTACAAAAGAAGTAAAATTAATAAAACATTTCGTCTAAAATTCAAGATAGAAAAATTGAAAAAACAAATCATGAGACACGTATATGATTCATGGATCCACAAACCTTCATTCGTAGCCCAACTAACTAATGCATATTATCCTTTAATTCAAGAGTCTTAATGTCTTTAAAATTAAGAAAGAAATAAAGAAGTATTAAAATATGAATCTAAAAATAATCTTGATCTCTTTGTAAGTTACTGTATACATAGATTTTATTTAGTACACACTTGAAGAGTTTAATTGCAAATTTTTCATTATAAAAAAATAAATAAATCTAAAAAAAGTGCTTGAAGGGATAGTATGGGAATGATTTATTTAGAAATTCCAAAAACAAATCATTGAATACTAAATTCTCCAAATGAAATGTGATAGATGCATAAAGAGGACAACATGCGTACAAAATGCAAAATGAGATATATAAACTTCAGTTTTATATGAACTATCTTATGGTAGATGGCAGATTTTATATGTGAAGGGACTAATTTTTGTTATGTAATGATCAAAAATGTTTATCACAAATTTTCAACTCAAATATATATAGGATAGCCTCTATTCCACAAAGGTACATCATTTTTATTTCTGAAAGAGCTTTGCTATCTCTTCTAATTACGAGAATCTGATTTAATTAGTATTAGAGTGTTTGTCTAGAGAATATTTTGTGCCCTCTAATTATTTTCTTTCTTACAAAATCTTGAAGATTGTAAAGCGAATTTTTCAACATATAAATTTAGTATTGAATTCAAACAATGATAGTTTGTTTGTATTATTTACTTTTTGAAGCATATGGGTAAAAGTGAATTCCCAAGGAGGTTTTTAATTCGATTGGACTACACCTTCACTAAATAGTTTCTTTCTAGGAGATTTTGTAAGTTCACATAAGAAGCACGCTACTATCCAACAATTTCTAAGAAATTGTAATATTTTAAAAGGATAATGTTGTCGAATTTGGTGTAAAAGGAAACACGTGATCTACACTATTTCTAAACTTACTACTTTCATAGTTCTATTATTTTTATTATTTTCAATTTTAGATTAATTAACAGAAAATATAAGTTCCTTTAATTTATATCAGTACACCAAATAGGCCTATAGGAACGTGATTGTGCATATTAATTATGAATGTTAATTATGAGAATGGATATGTGAAGTGAAGGGAACACTTCAGATAAATTTGGCAGCAATTCTTTTTCAAACAGTATTCATAAATAAATTTGATAACAATATGAGATAAAGCAATGGGCCAACTTGAATTATTATATTTGGTAACACTATCCCTAGGCCTTAGCCCGTAGGGGATTGGTAGTACTTCTCTTCCAGCAAAAATGATTTAAACTTTTTTTTTTTCCTTTGGCTAACATGCACCTACTTTTTTAGCCAAAAAAAAAATAATAATAAACACCTTATTTAATAAATCAAATATGCTTTACTTTCCTCCTTGTTGAAGGGCTATAAAATATTACAAAAGAATTAGTTTAACTAGCATTTAATAGCAGAAGTGAACTTACTTGACAAATGAATAGAGCTTCCCAGCTCATTATCTCTGAGATTTAGAGACTTCAAAGATGGGATTCCACCAACAAATTCTAGAATAATACTATCATTGAAATTATTCCAACTCAAATTAAGAACTTCAAGATTTATCAATTCAGAAAGTCTTCCAAAACCTACAAAAGAAATAAAATTAATAAATCCTTTCATCAAAGATTCAAGATAAAAAAAAAATTAAAAAAATAAGTCAAGAGACTCATATACAAGAGACTTGTGAATCCACAAACCTTCTTTTTTAGCCCAACCAACTAATGCATATTATCCATTAATTCAAGAGTCTATAATCTCTTTAAAGGGAAGAAATAGAGAAGTATTGACATACAAATATAAAAAAATCTTGATCTTTTTATGACTTACTGTATGTATAGAGTTTACTTAATATACATTTGAAGAGTTTAATATCAAATTTTTTATTATAAAAATAAATAAATCTAAAAAAAATGTGCTTGAAGTGGTATGGAAATGATTTATTTAGAAATTCCAAAAAAAAAAAACATTGAATACTAAATTCCCAAATGAAATGTGATAGATGCATAAAGAGGAGAACGTGCATACAACATGCAAAATGAGATATATAAACTTCAATTTTATATGAATTTTGTTATGTAATAATCATAAATGTTTATCACAAATTTAAATATTAGAGTGTTTGACTAGGGAATGCTTTGTGCCCTTTAATTGTTTTCTTTCTTACAAAATCTTGAAGGCTGTAAAATGAATTTCTTAACATATAAATTTATGGTTGTATTCAGACAATAATAGTTTGTTTCTTCTATTATTTACTTTTTGGAGCATATGGGTAAAGTGAGTTCTGAATGAGGCTTTTGATTCGATTACACTGCACCTTCACTAAATAGTTTTTGTCTCTACGAGATTGTCTAAATTCACATAAGAAACACTACCATCTAACAATTTTTGAAGAAACTGTAATATTTTAAAAGGAAAACGCCGTCAAATTTTGGTGCAAAAGGAAACACATCAACTCTCAGTTAGCATGTCTCGATTTTCATCTATAGACTATTTCAAAACTTACTGCTTTCATATTTCTATTATTTTTATTATTATTTGTAATTTTATATTATTTAATAGAAAATATAAGTTCCTTTAATTTATATCAGTATACCCAATAGGCCTGGAACGTGATTGTGCATATTAATTATGAATGTTAATTATGAGAATGGATATGTGAAGGGAACACTTTGGGTAAAATTTGGCAGCAATTCTTCTCAAACAGTGTTCATAAATTTGATAACAAAATTAGATAAAGCAACAGGAGAACTTGAATCATTATATATGATTCCATTGGCCTTTTCTAAAGTTTCCGCATTTTCGTCTTTCTCTTTTGAAGATACAGGCAAACGAGTAGTAGTTCTCATCTAACAAAAATAGCCAGTATTTGGTTTTTTTAACTAAAATGCACCTAGTTCTTTAGCAAAAAACAATAATAACAAACACCTTATTTAATAAATCAAAGATGCTTTACTTTCCTCCTCGTTGAAGGACTATTAAATATTACAAAAGAATTAGTTTAACTAGTATTTAACAGTAGAGTGAACTTACTTGTCAAACTAATGGAGCTTCCCAATTGATTACCTTCGAGATTTAGAGACTTCAAAGATGAGATTCCACCAACAAATTCTAGAATAATACTGTTATTGAATCTATTCAAACTCAAATCAAGAACTTCAAGATTTCCCAATTCAGAAAGTTTTTCAAAACCTACAAAAGAAGTAAAATTAATAAATCCTTTCGTCTAAAATTCAAAATAGAAAAATTAAAAAAATAAATCATGAGACTCATATATAAGAGACTCGTGAATCCACAAACCTTCATTCTTAGCCCAACCAACTAATGTATTTCCTCTTAATTCAAGAGTCTTGATCTCTTTAAAGGGAAGAAATAGAGAAGCATTGAAATACCAATCTCTAAATCGCCAACCTCTTGTACGATTAAGAGAGAGTTGAATCACTCGACTTGAAGTGTTGTTGCATTTAACCCTTTCCCACTGACAACAATTGGATGATTTGTTATCCACCCAAGAAGGCAAAAGGTTGCCATATGAGTAGGTGATAGACGCTTTGAGGTGCAGTAGAGCAATCCTCTCTTCCTCCCAACACCCATGACAACACATTTCATTCACCAACACTGACACTACCATTGTCATCATCCATACCCAAATAGAATGAGGTGTAGTACTTGCCATATTTTTTACCAAGATATATATCTCCTTAACTGCTTTTGTTCTCTCTTTTTTCTTGTTTGAAGAATCAAGCTAGCTCTATTTTATATCATTACTCTAAAGCTGATTAATGATTATGAAGACGCTATATTTCCAAGTCTTCACCACAATTTTCAAGTCTTCTCTTACAAGTCCAAGTCAATTTGTCTCTACCTATTCACAACTTAATTGATACGTTAGAATACATACAAGCAGATATAGACTCAATATGGGTCCCAATGCAAACTAAATGAAAATGTCATTATTTGTCTCTACCATTTCACAACTTAATTGATACGTTGGAATACATACAAGCATGTAAACTCAATATGGGTCCCAATGCAAATTAAATGAAAATGTCATTAAAAAACTTGTAAGAGAAGACTTGGAAATGGTGGTGAAGACTTGGAAATATAGCCATCTTTATAACTTAATTGATACGTTGGAATACATACAAGCAGATAAACTCAGTATGAGTCCCAATACAAACTAATTTAGTTATTGATTAATATGTAATAGCTAATCCAATAATGTTTAGTAGACTTATGATAGTAATCCATCATTTGTTATTTTTATATCTACGCTTGATTAATTTGGTCCAAATTAAAAAGGTATTTTTAAGTGGGTGTTTATGTTAGAATTAATTATTTTATTGTACTTATATACTTGTCATTGTACCTAAATTTCTTTTCTCTTCCTTCCTCTCTTAATTTGCTGTTATTCTTTGACCATTTTGTCCACTAAGAAATAGGACTTTGAATTAAATAGTTGAGAAGATACATCAAGAAAACAAATTGGTATTTGCCTTGATCTAATTATAGAGAGACAAGTTGACTTGGACTTGTAAGAGAAAACTTGGAAATAATGGTACTTGGAAATATAACCGTCTTTACAATTTAATTCATACGCCCAGAACAACACCATCCATTTATCAAAATTATCACAGAATATTATGGTATTTCTCATTATTGTAATCAAATGGCAGCTATTGCTATTGATATATAGTTCTACACGTGATTAATTTGATGCAAATTAAGGAGCTTCTTTTAAGTAGGTGTTTGTTTTAGAATTAATCATTTGATTATACCTAAGTATTTATCATTATACCTAAATTTCTTTTTTCTTTTTTCTTTCATCCTCTCTTAATTTGTTGTGATTTATTGACCATCTTGTCAATTAAGAAATGGATTTTAAGTCAATGAAATGTTTGGATCAAATATGTTCGATAGAAGAAAAACTTATAACTTGTAAAAATTTGTAAAATAATCAAAAATCACATATAAATAGATTTATTAACAAATAATTATAATGAAAAAGTATAATTATTTATATTTTATAGAAAAAAAGAATAACATATATTATGATTTAAATCTATATCTAATTAATAAAATTATCTATTATAAAGAGTTTTGATCTCCACCAAACGTTGTTTTAGTTTATACTACGCAACGCTAATTTGATAATTCAAATATAATGATATGGGTTCCACCCTATCAAGTTGTTGTGTTGAAAAAATTAAATAAATGGGCTCACATAATCATTATATTTGATTTGCACATCAACGGTACTTAGTATAAATTAAATAATGCTTCTTAGGAGATCAAAACTCCTACTGTAAATATATATTATATAATTGAATTTCATAAACTTTTATTTTTTTTAAATATATACATGTCATTGATGTATATAAAATAGCATGAATCTATCAACGATGTGTTTTACTCGTGACTCAATCTAGTGGCCAATAGAACCTATCATTAATGGAACAAAAGGTTCTAATTAGAACCCATCGGTGCAATGGGTTCCAAATTTGAAATGCCATCACGTTGATGCATTTTAGATCATGGAAATTTATAGAGAGAGAAAAAGACAAATAAATAGAGAAAAAAAAAAAGAGACAATGAAGAAACAACTAGTGACCATGGTTGGCTTAAGAGTTGCCAGCAACACCGTATGTCTGTCGTCTCTTGCTCTTGGTCTCCTTCCTCCAGTTCTCCTGTGTGTCGTGATTGTTGACGACCGTGTCTCCTGGTCTCCTGACTCTCATCGGCATCTCCTGATTAGTCTCTTGTGACATCTCTCTCTCTCTCTCTCTCTGGCATCTCCTCCAGCGTCCGCTTTGACATCTTCTTCGACAATTCTTATTTGCTTCTCTTGGTGTTCCCATTTTTTTGGGCTCTCTTTTTGGGCCCTAGGTATAAACCTAAGTGGCCTATGCCTTTAACCGGCACTCCAGTGACTGATTGCTTGTTCATTTTCATTCTTTCGTTGTTATTATTGTTTCTTCTTCCTCCTTTCGACGCTACTGTTGCTTCTTCTTTTTCATCCAACGCCTCGCGCAAGGTGACTGTTCACGAACACAACAAAACTTTTCTGTATATAAGGTAGTACAAGCAAGCTTATTTATTTATTTAGAGTGGTAGCCACATGTAGTTACAGTAGAAGAAATCTAAAACATAGGATGAGAAAGGATGAGGTAGACTAAGTCAAAATAGGATAGGATGAGAGAGATGAAGTCATCAACACAAAATAGGATAGAAATGCTAGCTGTGATCCCTTAACATCTCCAGGCAAGCTGATATGTCGCCAATGCTGTAGGCAAAGCTTGGTACGATGCTTAATAAAACGAGCCAGAGAAAGTGGTTCTCTGGCTTGCTAAAATTATCAGCAATCTGATCAGCTGTATGAAAAATGCCGTGTTGGTAACGCACAAAATTACAGTCCAATTCAATGTGCTTTGCACGAGTATGAAAAACTGGATTAGCAGTGAGTTAAATTGCTCCAACATTGTCACACCACAAAGTAACAAGATTTGGAACTGGTTCTTGGAGTTCATGGAGTAAAGACTGAATCCAAAGAACCTTTGTAGACACATTGGCAAGAGATTTGTACTCACTTTTAGTAGTGGATCGAGCAATTGTAGGTTGTTTCCTAGCATTCCAAGAAATAAGATTAAATCCCAAATACACAGCAAAGCCGTCAGTGGAATGTCGATGTCAGGATAACCACCCCAATCATTGTCAGCAAAACAATTAATGCAGGTGAAGCGAATCAGAAGATTTAAGAAACAGTCCATAGTGAAGAATGCCCTAGACATAACGTAGAAATCATCTGAGTGCCTTGAGATGAATATCATTTGGACAATGCATAAATTGATAAAGACGATAAACTACAAAGGCGAGATCCGATCGAGTAAGAGTAGCATATTGAAGTGCTCCCACAAGTTATCTATAGATTTCACCATTCATCAAGGTAGTTCCAGTAGACTTGGAAAGTGGTGGAGCAACAACCATTAGTGTAGGACTCAACTTGGCCTCCAACATTGTGGCCTTGACAAGAAGATCTTGTAGGTACTTATGCTAAGTAAGCAACAATCCAAAAGAAAGATGATAAACTTCAATGCCAAGAAAATAAGACAAATTTCACAAGTCATTGACATCGCGGAATTAGAAATTGCAAAAACTAACCATGTCTCAAATAGAAAATTTGTTTTTAACCATTGTCCTGAAAAAAAATATTTTTAGCCATTCAAATAAATTAATTGCATTCTATAGATTTGTAAAATTAGTTAGTAAGATCGAAACTGGTAAAATGGTTATAGAGTGTAATTAGTTTGTTTGAGTGATTGAAAACGTTTTTCTTTTTAAGAAAGTGATTAAAAATAGTTGTGTCAATTTGTTTTGGGTTAATTATGAATTATTCTTGATTCGGCTTGCAACTTGTGAACAAGGGCATCAATGGCGGTTTGTGACGAACCTATGATAATAAGATCATCGACATAGACTCGGACAAATAGGCAAGCACAAGAAGTGATAGAAAAGAACAATGAAGATTTTGTCTGTGAATTCTTAAAAAATCAAGTCGATGAAGAAAAAAAACAAGTCTTGTGAACCATACCCTCAGTGCGTGCTTAATGCGAAATAAAGAATGTTTTAATTTGAACACATAATCTAGATGAAACAGAAGGCACACATAGGACGGGAAAAAAGATGAAACAAAAGAGTAACCAACATGGGTAATAGGCTAACCTTTTCCATCAGCAACGCGGAGATGATCTGAGCCTGATAAGGACTACTTGCTAACACTTGGTTAACACCAGTATAAGGTATCCATGGTAACGCTTGGTTGTGAACAGAAAACTGATCGGAAGCGGATTGGGGCTTGATCATGGCGTGGGTTTGAGACAACTGCTGTGGTGATGGCTGAGGCATAATCACTGCATGAGCTTGAGCGTGCTGCTGTAATGATGGGCGAGGTGCATACCTCTGACGACAACGATTTGCTGTACGATTACGCAGTCCACATATTTGACAAGTTCCTCGATTGCGCCTGTTATTAGAAAGACTAGATTGAAAATTGTTACGAGTATATCCTGACTGTGCATGCCGAATTGGCATAGGAAGAAGTGGTCTTGTTTTGATGCCAAATTGGCCAAAGAAACCTCCTGTGCAGTACGAAGTAGACTTTCATGAGCTACTAATTGGCTATGAAGTTCATGAAATGGTACGGGCTCAGGTCGCAGATTGAGTGCAGTGATAACAGAGGTAAACTCACTGCCTATATTTCTGTAATTGATAGCATTGAATTCTGCTGCAAAAAGTGGCTTCCCTGCATCACCAACCTCATCAGCAAGAGCTTTGGCCTTGTGCAAAATACTGTGAGACTGAATGATCATGACGCTCGGCTTGAGCTCCCGAAGATCAATATGTAGTTGTAATTGTCGATTTTGAGAAGCAAACCCAAAAGCCTGATGAAGAGCAACTCCATACTTGATAGGATGATGCAAACCCAATAACATAGCCGAAGACTTCTTCAGACAGAGGGGAAAGGAGCTAAGACATCAACATCTGAGACACAAAAATAATTTATTATCATTTACAAAAAAAGGCAAATTCTTTCTATTGATTTTAAACTCAAATAAAGGAAGAGAAATTGTATTAACTACGGGAGAAGGAACATAAATAATGTATCGAATAAATTCTAAATAAATGATAATTCATATAATTCACATAAAAACTTGATATTTTAATTATTTTTTTCATAGATATTAGATATCTTAAAATATCATTATGGATAAAGAAAAATTACCTCAACTTAGCAATTACATAATTCATGAGATTAGATATTACTTTGGATTAAATAGAAGTGGATTATGCTACTTGTATATCAAGGACTAAATTTTAGGCCACATTAGCACACAAATAACTAAAATATTAAAAAGTATAAATAACATTTTCTGTTAAAAAATTGACGTTGGAGGTCAAAAAAAACGCGGGAACCAACCACGTGACATGTCACATGTTGGAGCAGGAGGAGAAAACGGATGCCTTGCTGGGTTCAATTCAAGTTCTCCCAAGCCAGCTGGTGCCACTTTCCGCGTTTGGACGGCAAGAAAACACTAAAGAAAATTAATATTCTTTTACTAAGATTCCTTCTTTTCATTTTTTTTTTTATTTCTGGTATGTCATCTTGGTGGGAAGTTGGAATATTTTGCTAAACGGAAATGGAAATACTAATTTTACTTTAATATTTTTATTATATTAATATTCTATATATTTATACTAATACAACACACAATGCAAAATATAATCCAAATATCATTTGTCTTCGCAAGAGCAAGAAGGCCAACGGACAGCGGAATTTAGAATCGCCAAATTGATTCCTCAGCCCACATGAATTGATTTACAGAACATTTTGATAATAGATATTCAATTCGTACATAAATTCTACATATGCAAATATCACCAAATGTCACCAAATTATTTTGATAATAGATATTCAATTCGTACATTTGATGATCAACAGCAATTTCATAAGATCAACCATGTAATCGAAGATCAGTCTTGAATATTGAGTCAATCAAACAATTACATTAATCCATTCTCAGGAGGCCTCGCAAAATTAGCCTTCCCATCTCAACACCACTTGAAATAATGATTCAGATATTGCAAAAGCAAATCGAAGATGAAGATCTTCATTCCACAAAAAATAGCCTAAAAACGGAAAATCGAACCTCGTTATTCTTCAATATTACACAAACTGGATTGCGAGTGCGTCCTCGCCACACGATGATCCGCAGCAACGACCGCAGGCGGAGAGCTGCCCGATGCCTGGCCGGCCGCCGCCACCAGGCAGCCCTCGCTCCACTTCCGCCGGATCGGATACGAGACGTTGTTGCTTCTCAGGACATGAGAGCAATGCCCGCGGGATTTATGAAGGGCGCAGGTGCAGTTCTTGTGGTATGGCCGGCGCTGGATCGCCGTGTCGGAGCCGGACATGGACGCCTCGAATATTCCGCGGAGGAGGCCGTCGCCGGCAGCTCCGGTGCACATCCTCGATCGCTGCCTTCTCGGTCCTTTCTCCCTGGGAACGTGCAGCAACTGCCAAGTCTAAATGGAGAATAGTGGGGAGGTAAAAGGAGAGAGAGATTGTTGCTAAAAATAAAAGAGTTCTTTAAGCTGCTGTCATAAAGCGGCGTATATATATATATATATATATATATAATTTCATAAAACTACTATCAATCTTTTTCACTTAAATCTGCTTTTAGTTTCCGTTCTTAATTTTGTATTTCCTATTGTTAAATGTTCTATATAAATATGCATGAAGTTGATTTTTCTTGTGTTCATATTACTAGAATACAAAACATAACAATAGTATTACTAAAAGACAACATAATAATAGGGGCCTTTTATGTAAATTTCGTGTTATTAAAAAGTGTCAAATGTAGAGTTATTAAGGACAAAGTATTGATGGAGAAGTATTTGTTGTATCTTCTAAGACACAGGCTAAATAGTCAAGTCACGATAAATTAGAATTTATACCAATAAATTGTGAGTTCGATTTTTCGCCCTACACAGTGAGGCAAACCCTCCACCTGCGATTTATCTTCTTCTCCGGAATCAAAGGCACGAGCGACGGGAGATTATACAAAGAGTAATCTCAAGTATTAGTTGTAATTTATTCTTTTTAATAACAATTGCAGTAATAATAAAATAGTAGGTTAATTATAAAAAAATACCATACTTTTGTTTAATTCTATGACAAATTCTACAATATATCTATTTTTTTAGTAAAACTTATCTATTTTACATTAGAACTTTAATTTTATATTAATTATACTAAAACTTCAATGATTAATAATCCTTTGATGTATTCTTATTGATTTTTTTTCCATATCATATTATGTAATCTTATATATGATTTTACTAAAATAATTAAAGAACATTCAATACAAGTCCATGTTGGGCTCGGCATGGCACGGCCCTCAACCAGTGGGCCAGTCCGGCCCGCCTGTTTTGCACCTCTACCTTCCGAACACTAACCGATACATATACGTCTATGTCTGTATGTGCACGTTGAGGCTTTGCTCCATCTGGTCCGCCATGGCTGGAGGCAACAATAAGAGGACTCACAAAACTAGAAGTCGGAAACCACCGAGTTCCTCCGGCGGGGCTCTTTTCGTCCACGGCGGTGTCTTGGCGGAATGGTCCCCAAATTCATATGTGTGTTTGTTTTGGTGGAAATGATATTGATTTTGGGGTTTCAGTTCTGTGCTATTAATTAATTCAAGAAGGGGGAGGGTTCTCTAAAGTTAAAAAACTCATTGTTGAAGGAGAGTTTAGGTTAATATTGGCATGACTAGGATAAACTTAATTCAGTAACTGCCTCCTCTTCTAGTTGTTGAGAAGAGGAACAGCCTATTACATAATGGATCAAGTAGTTTAGCCTGTTCTAACTTTCGATCAGTCATTCTGGACAAGTTTATTGTATTACTTCACTTGATGTAGTTGATGCTGCTTTGATAAGGAAGCCAAATTGAATTTAATAATTTGATAATTTTGATAAGAAATGATATCTTGATAAAAAATAATTTATGAGAATATTCTTTTAAATGAGATAAATTTTACTTAAAATTGAATTTTAAAATATTTTAATTATAATCAAATTTAAAATCATAATCACGATCAAATTAAGAGTTTTAATTTGACATAAATTTAAATTTTAGATCAAAATTATAATATACTGCAATTACTACTAGCAAAACAATGCAAGTGAAACCAGTAAGAAGGTTTAAGAAACAATCCATCATGAAGAGTGCCTTAGACATAACATAGTAATCATTTGAGTGCCTTGAGATGAGTATCATGTGGACAATGCATAAATTGATAAAAGACAATTAACCACAAAGGCGAGGTACGATTGAGTAAAAATAGCATATTGAAGTGCCCCCACAACACAAGCTGTCTATAGATTTCACCATTCATCAAGGTAATTCCAGTAGACTTGGAGAGGGGTGGAGCAACAACCATTAGTGTAGGACTCGGCTTGGCCTCCAACATTTTGGCCTTTTGACAAGAAGATCTTGTAGATACTTATGCTAAGTAAGCAACAATCCTGAAGCGCGATAATAAACTTCAATGTTAAGAAAATAAGACAAATGTCACAAGTCTTTCATATGAATTCGGCTAGTAAATTCTGAACAAAACTTTGATTTACTCAAACTATCCGAATCAAATCGACCAAATTTGTTAGTCTCAAAACTTCGAATTTCAATTTTCGATTTTTGATTTGATTTTTTGATTGGAAGAGCCGAACTAGCTGAATCGATCAAATTTTAAAATAATGTTTTGATGTTTATAAAATGACATCATTTTTTATCAATTTTATGTGTTTTGTATTAGTTATTTCGATTTTCTTAATTTTTTTTTCATTTTTTCGATTTAATCGATTTGATTTAGCTTATATGGTTCGTGTTCAATTTTTTCAATTTTTAGTTAGTTCAATTTTTTAGTTTAATCGATTGATGCAGTTCGATTTTGTCGATTTGATTTAATCGGTTAATAAATTTTAATCGTTTCAATAACTAAATCGATCGTTTGGATACCCATACACAATTTCGTTAGAGTTGATATTAGTTTGAGTCAAATAAGAGGCATGTCATCTGTTAAGAAATTTGTAAACTAAACACACACAACCAGATTCGACAGTACCAACGATCCACAATTGAAACAAAATCGATGAAACAAAATACGAATGCACACGCACAACACAACGGAAACAGAATCAAATAACATCGCACGTACATGTTCGGACCAAAAGATCCTACTCATAGCAGGGTTTCACCTCTAGCCAACCCTCTATAATATGTATGAACATATTTACAGAAACGATTACAATGATTACATCAGCTTATAACAAGAACTCAAGAAATACAGTATTGCAAAGAAAATCGAAAACTGAAAGCAAGTACATATTATTCAAACACTAAGAATTACATGTACCAACATTCTCTTCACCACAATCCCTTATGCCTCAAGCATTTTTACAATATAAATTATGCAATACAAGTAGATCTTACCAACCACAAGCCAATCAATCGAAGGAAAGAATTCACGAGAGATACAAGAATCTCTCACAAGATCTCACGATAAATCAAGAACAATACATCAAGATCATAAAACATAAACCATACAAACACAAATAGCATAGTACATTGCTCCATAAAACTCGAGCAATCCCAGCACCCACATCTCATCAATCTCTCTTCCAACAATATCAAATAAACAAGTAATACATACTTACAGAGAGTGAGATTGGATTTACCTTGCGTTTCCTCAGTTCCAATCTTCGTTCTTCTTCCCCAATTTGTTCTTGTTCCTCTCTCTCGCTTGAATGATTAGGGTTTCTCGTGTGTGCAAAGTGAAGCTTTTGCTAATTTCTCCCAAATGCCAACCTTTTATAAATATGGGCCAAGGGACACGGATGGTATTAGGATAAAAGAATAAGCCTTGGCCTTGGCCTTGGGTTGGGTTTCAAACACCAATAGCCCAACCCAATTATTTATTTACAAAAACCCAATTTCGTTATTTGATCCAAATAAAAAAAAAAAAACCTTTTATCTATCAAATAAATCATAAGAAAAATATTCATATATTTTGAATCATATATTAACATCATGTGTAGTTAACAAATTGGCGTTGGAGATCCAAAAACGCGGGAACCGACCACGTGACATGTCACATGTTGGAGCAGGAGGAGAAAACGGATGCCTCGCCGTTGCCGGGATCAATTCAAGTTCTCCCAATCCAGGTGGTGCCGCTTTCCGTGTTTGGACGGCGAGAAAACACTAAAGAAAATTAATATTCTTTTACTTATAAGATGCCTTCTCTTCACTTTGTTTTTTGATTTCTGATCTGTCATCTTGGCTGGTGGAAACTTGGGAAGCTCACGATATTCATGCTCCATTGAAACTCGAATATTTTGCTAAACGGAAATGGAAATACTAATTTTACTCTAATATTTTTATTATATTAATATTATATATATTATATCATCTCAAAATATCACTATCTGTCGTAAATTTAAGAATCCAAATATCATTTGTCTTCACAACGGCAAGAAAGCCAGCGGACAGACGAATTTAGAATCCCCAAATTGATTTCTCGGCCCACATGATTTGATTTACAGAACATTTTGAAATATAGATATTCAATTCGTACATAAATTCTATATATAAAAATATCACCAAATTATTTATAGTTATCCAATGCCATTTGATTATCAACGGACATATTTCACAAGATCAACCATGCCCAAAATTAGCCTTCCCAACCAACTAATGCAACCCAACACATGCCCAAAAGATTTTGAAGAAATTTTCTACGAAAAATTGTCGAGCAGTTGATACTCTCATTGATTGGGGCATTAGATTAACGAAGGGAGAATACGGTAAGAAGGTACAAGAGTCTGTTTGAAAGTTTGGGATACCTCACATGCACAATGTCAAATATTTTGTTTGAAGTTAGGGTAACGAACGGATACATGGAAGAATAAAGGAGCTCACACTTAATGGGTGCAAAGAGGATACTATGTTACATGAAAGGTACATTTCAATATGGACTATATTACTCCTCACATAGCTTTTAACTTCAACTGGTGTCTTTATATTTAGACTTTTCTTTTTATACAAATTATGACTTAAAATCTTAATTCATCTGTAATTGAGTTTTCTAATTTGATCAGTATTAAAATTTTGAATTTAACTTTGATTAGGATATTATCAAATTTAATTTTGACTAAGATTTATCTCATATGAAAAAATATTCTCATGAATTATTTTTTGATCATAATAGAATTTTTTTGTGTACATCTAATGATGATTTTAGGTCTATAAATAGATGCCTAAATTATTGGAATTATTATAATAATATCCAATTAATGATATTTTATTCTTTCTGTTCATGTTTTTTTTCTTAATTTGGTTTTTCACATAAAATTATGTGTTCATGTGTGTGATTGATGACTTGTTTGTGGTTTGTTTTCAATTCAATTTCATAGCATTTCTAAATTCTTTGATGTATTATTATTGATTTTTCTTTCCACTCTGCAAATATCATATTCGATAGAATATAAGAAAAGCTCTGTAAATGGTTTCAAGTATTACTCGATAGAAAATATCATATTATTTCAAGTATTATTCGATAGAAAATATCATATTATGTAATCTTATATATGACTTTGCCAAAATAATTAAAGAGCATTCAATACGAGTCCATGTTGGGCTCGGCATGGCACAGCCCTCAACCAGTGGGTCGGCCCAAAAAAACAGGCGGTGCCGGTCCGGCCTGCCCGTTTTGCACCGCTATTAATAGAAAACTATAATTTATTATTGAAACTGCACTGATAGAAAGTGAAGAAGATGAAACGATAATGAGAACAGCATCTGTTTAATTAGTTTATGGAGAATTAATAACAATTGAAATTACCTTTTAAGTTGTTGGTATTAATTTCAGGCAGCTTACTTATGAACAAGGAGAAACATGCCGCTCATCATGAATGTCCCTACAACAGCAATCCATCCTAATATCATCAAGCTGCAGTTGTCAGTGGTTACAAGCATTATTGATTTGATGGGCAGAGGTTCGAAATTAAAGAACCACGTAAATACCATTTGGACAATGCTGAGTGACAGAATCTATAATATATCACCGTTGAGTGTGACATGGAGTGTGAGTCCATCTTCAAATAACATTTCCGTCTTAATAACTATATATATTTAATTTTCAGAATTGGTATCGTACTTACAAGTCCACGCAACATTGCAATCCTTATTGTACTGATGAACTGTGTGATATCTTTGGCCTTTCAAGTTGTTTTTGGAGATGATTTTTTGGCTCTCTATGGACCTTGGTGTTCCCTCAATTTATCAAAATATCCCTGCTTATATCCTTATTGTACTTTTTTTCGCCCAATTAGTTCCCTATTAGCTGTGAATATGAATGGAAATCAAGCAGGACAAGAGTGAGTTTTGCTTACTTTTATCTCCAACTTTTTGTATCTGCTCTCCTATTTCAATGGAAAATAGGAATTCTCAATTCACATTTGATTAGTATAGTTAAAAATGGATCAAACTTGACAATCAAACTAGAAAAGTCCACAACTTAATTCTTGAATCAGTTCAATTAAGAAAAAATAATAGACCGACCAAAAACCAACTAGTTTTTTGTTAAACTAGAGAATCAAATTATAAATAAAATGACCTGTTTTAGTTTAAATAACTTGCTAGCACACAGGTGACTTACATAGGCGTTTGGCTTACATTAAATTACAGAAATTTTTAAACTAAAGATTTATAAACTCTAAAAACTTATTTAATTATAAGATATTTGAATAAAATATGTTTTAACATGTGAATTATTTACTTACATGGTAAAACAAAAGTTTATAAACTCTCAAAATAGCTAAAATGACCAAAAAGAAAAAAAAATCATATAATTTAATAACAAACCTATTGTCGACGTCAGAAATGGTCAATTGAGATTCGTCGGCCCGTACTGATCCAATAATCACGAATACGAGGGGAAAAAAACAATTATACCATCAACAAACACTGCACAATAATTTTTTACGTGATTTGGCTAGAATGATGTCTAGTCCATGACTGTTCTCTAATTATTTTGACAGGGTAACAATATGTATATATTTTTTCTATGTGTACAATGGCTTTTTATCCCCTATTTATAGTGCGGGGTGTTGACAATTTATACAAAATTCAAAACAGTGGAGTCACATCGTGAGGGACAATGTGACCTTATTATCCCCATAAAACAGGGAGTAAAAGTTTCGCACCATGTAGGGTCTGGCTTTCCACAAATAAGGACAGGTAGATATCATATTCGGTTATTCTACTTCGTGGTCTTCTTTGCGAGCTAATCAGGTTGACCAGCGAGCTAGATCCATCGCCAAGAGCTCCCTTGCTATCGTAATCAGAGCTCGCGCTTTAGCAATTATGTGACCTCGCAGAATCATCTTCGGTCTTGAGCCCATTGGACTTCGAGAGGTTGGATTTTATCATTGGACCATTCGTAGCCTAGAGCAGTCCTATCAATAGCCCAAGGTGGTTCAAGAAATGCCCGTAACACCTATCTTAGTGCAATTTTTAGGTCAGATAAGATCTCTTAAAGTTTAACTCACTATTATCACCAGGTAGAAAAGAAAATAACAAGAGAAAGAGAATGAAAAAACAAAAGGAAAAAAATAATTATGAAAAATATATTTTCTAATCCTTATATATAAACTATACATATTTTTCATACCTTTAGTATATACTTCTAAATTTTATCTAATAATTTTAATTTTAGATTACCATTTTGTTGTAGTTATAATTTATCATTAATTACTGATATTATAAATTATCAGTAATTAACAAGATAGTTTATAATTTGATTAATGAAATGTTGAAGAACTTAAAACACACAATGATGAGAGGTGACAAATCAATATTAATAAGATAGTACTCTCTCCCCCTCCATCTTTTTTCTTTCTCCTACTCTTAATTTCCTTTAGAAGGCTCATTAGTTTATTTCAAATGCTCCACCTCTCATTCCTCATTTTCCCTTCAAAATCTAGGACTTCTTTGATGTTGAAGCTCCAAATTTGGCTCCAATGTTGTTCTTTGTCATCAACAATCACACTATACATCGAACATGTAATAGTATGGCAATAACAAACCAAGACTACTTTAATTTTGATAATTTTATTAGGGCCTACATGATATTAATGCACAACAACTAAGTGCATTGATAACAAGCGTGAAGTACTTTTACTTAATGGTCATAGTTTTCCAATTTTATCTCAAAGCTTAGGACCTCTTGGTTACTTGGAGTTCTTGCTGAGTCTTTCCACCATTCTCTGAATCAATGTTAAGAAGAAAACAATTGGCATATCACATACTTAGTTTCCTAAACTCCTATTTTCTAAATCGAGCAATTGTCTCAACAAATATTTAGTTTTCTAAATGTTCTTAATATTTAATTTCTCAATTATATGTTTGTCTTCTCGTAAATCCAATAAATTAGGCATTCTTAGTGTTATATATATATAAACCTTTTATGGTCAAAAGAATAAAATGAGAGAAGAATTTATTTCTAAATACCAAATTGTTTAGAAGACAACACCTCTAAAGAAAGCCAAGAGAGATTTTTATTTAATGCAAACAACTACTTAAGAAAGAAGTTTAGTAGGAAATACATACAACAATATTATTACTTCAATGGGGTGATTATCCATATCTACGAAGGAAACCAACTTTGATTCTCCACATATTATCCACAACAAAGTAGTAGCTAGAAGTGATGAAAACCTCAATAACATGGAACCATGCTCGTCTCCAATGTGGATTTATATACAAAATTCCCGCAATAGCTAGTAAAACTACTGTGTAGGACCCTACAAAACTCATATAAAAAGTATCCACATCAATAAAGTCGGATACCACACTTGCATTATTATTGGCTGATGGAACTGATGGAGGTGAATCTATGCAATTATTTGGTAATGGTTTTCCACAAAGAAATCGATTCTTAATATAGCTACTTGAGTCAAAAGTTCCAAATTGGTTTGTTGCTTGAGGGATCCTTCCACTTAAGTTGTTGTAAGACACATTGAACATCTCCAGTGAGTATAGATCAGTAAGTTGAGAGGGGATATTCCCATTCAAGTTGTTGTGAGAAAGATCCAAGCTCTCTATGTTCTGTAACTTGGAAAAAGTTGCGGGGATTCCTCCAGTCAGGTTGTTGTGGGATAGGTTTAGTGCTTTGATTTTGCTGAGGTTGCCAATTTCAGAAGGTATGTGGCCAGTTAATTTGTTGTTTGAGAGATCAATTGCTGAAAAAAGGAGCAGGGGATTTTCTTTGTAAGGCAGGGTCATCCCCTTGGTTGTGAACTCCACTTGTAATGACATAACCTTGCTTCGGATCCAAATAACGTTACCAAGACAAGTCCCTAAGTAACATTGAGCATGACAATGAATCTTTGGGTGAAGTAACAAGGGTTCTTCAATAAAGTAATAAATTTGATAAGAAAGCACGTTTGTCATGTTTTTTTCCTCAAATTTGATGTTATTCAAACAACGAGGAATGCTTCCCGACAACTTATTGGAAGAAAGATCAATCAAGGCTAATGTAGACAAGTGGCAAATCTGATCTGGGATATTACTTTCAAAACGGTTGTTTTTCAAGATAAGAATGTTTAACCAAGAAAGACTGTCAATCCAATTTGGAATGCTATTATTAAAATGGTTATTTGAAAGATCTATCATTTTGATGTCATTATCTAATCGATGGAACACCTTTGGAAATGGTCCATTTAGCCTATTATTAGATAGCTGAATTCCATTTAGGTCTTCCACATTGAAGCAAGATGGTATTGTCCCAGTGAAATTGTTGTTAGAAAGATCCAATAGTCTTAGTCCATCAAATTGACAAAACTCAACCGGAAACTCACCTTCTAGATGATTATGGCTAAGATTCAACAGTCTCAAGGCAATACTATTGGATAAGTTGTGTGGGATTTCTGTGAACTTATTTTCTTCCAAATGCAACCACATTAAGTTTGGCAAGTTATTTTGAAGGGGTAGTATAGGGCCTGTCAAGTTGTTGTTTGATAGTTTCAGCATTTCCAATGAGCTACAACCCATTGCCAAATGTATAGGAATTTCACTGGATAATTGATTATTTGACAAGTCTAAAAAACTTAGATAGGTCATGTCTCCTAATGAAGATGGAATCATGCCTTCAAAGTTATTGCCAGACATGTTTAGCACTTCTAACTTGGGGAAAGAACTACCAATCTTGTATGGGATGGCACCAAAGAAATTATTGTTAGAGATATCTAATATTTTAAGTTTTGTCATTGGAGACAAGGGTAATTGGAAAGGTTCATAAAATGAATTCTTTGCCAAGGTAAGTGCTAGTAGTCCAGTATTATTCTCCAACAACCACCTTGGGAATGTTTCTCCAAAATCAAATCTAGAGAGCTCAACAACTTTGAGTTGAATTTGATAGTAGAAAAAGTTGGGTAGAGATATGGGAGTGTTTCTATCATGTTCAAAACTAGAAAGATGGATTTGAATCAATTGGAAACTTGGGACTGAGCCAAGAATGTCCTTTTCTTCCAAAAATTTGTTATTGACACTTTGAAGGACTCTAAGTTTGGAGTGGTTATAATATGACTTAAATGAGTTTGGGACTAGAAAATTGTTATTTGAAAGGCTAAGATATTCCAAAGATATGAGATTGGCAAGAGAAGATAATGCAATGTTCCCAGTAAATTGGTTGCCAGAGATATCTAGAAACCTAAGAGATGTCAAATTTGCTAGACACCAAGGCAATTGACCCCCTAGTCCATTATAGCTCAAGTCAATCTCTTGAAGAGTCTTCAATTCACACAAACCTAGGGCAAAAGAAAAGTGAGTTAGACAGTTATGAAGAACAATATATAAACATCTATCTCCATTTTTGAATGGAAAGATAAAACTATATATTTAAGTTAGATTACTGATTTGTTAAGTAAAAAAAAAATTATCTTTTATTTTCTTTACCTTGATGGGAGGGCAGAGACCCAGTGAGTCTTGATCCAGGCAATGACAAAACTTGAAGTGATGTCATGGCACCAATGTTTGAAAGAAAGTCGTTGGGTAGGGTAGCATATTCCAAGTACAATTCTTTCAAGAGGCTCATGTTTTCTAAGTCAATAAGATGACAAGAGGAAAACATTGAACAAATGTGTGAGTAGAATTTGATAAGATAGATTTATATATGTTTTAGCTGGAAGAGCCACACTATTCAAAATTTCTAGTAATTAATTTTTTTGATTATTTTTATAAATATATCAAATGCATGCTCATTTACATTGATCCCTGTAGTTGCGCCAAGCAATTGTTAAAGGATGGTTTAACTCAATAGATGAATTGGAAAGTATTTTTATTACAAGTTCATTAAATAATAAAATTTGGAATACCTTACATTAGGTTTGGAGCATAGCGTTACCTTACATTTTCATTGTTTTAGCCACATGACATGCAATGATAATGATTTTACTACTAAATTTTAATAGAAACAACTATGTACGCACCTTGACTAGAAATACTCTCGTTCATGTAGTTTCCACTCAAATCCAATATTCTCAATGAAGGAAATCCTTTTAAAGAAGACCATATAATGCTTGTTATCGAATTAAAGGACAAATCAAGAATCTCTAGATTTGTCAATTTTGATTCCTCGTTCAGACCTGTTCAATTAATTACAATTAAAGTAAAAAAATAACCTTAAAATCTTCAAGTAAGAGAAAGATGAAAATATAGTTTTGAATAATGTCAATTTCAAATAAACATATGTATGTTCCCTACGTCCATGTGTACGTGCATACATGAATTTTTTTATATTTTTGAATGATGGCATTGACAATGGCGAATTCAAAACTTTTACACAGTAAAGGCATAATTTAAAATTTTAAAATTATTATGTACAAAAATTATAATTTGTAAAGCTTCATTTCACAAAAAAATAAATAAATATTTTTTTGTGATATATTAATTAAATACAAAAAATTAGCTCTCTTTGCATAATGCACACATGTATATGTACAGTGATACCTAAAAAAGGTCTATATGCCCAACATAGTGGTTATATAGTAAAAAGTAGCTGTTTTATATACATTTTATTCAATATTTTATATTCATAACTCAAAATATTTATCCTATTATATATGTATTACAAACATTTACATTTATTTTAAAATTAAATTATATATTATCTTAAAACTCAACGGTACTAGTGAAGATACATTCTTTATAAGCTTGTATATTCTTAGACGAGATGAACTTTTTGAAAATACTAGAAAAAGGTAAAAAATATATAGGAATTGTTTGGTTATAATTTAAAAAAAATGGTTGGACAAACACTAAATTGCATATATAAATGAATTTACTAGTCCCCTCAAAGAATACTTGTATGTCATTTGTTCCAAGGCATAGAATCTTTAAAAATGAAATTCCAACAATAAATTTTAGAATACTAGAGTTATTGAAGGCATTATAACTTAAATCAAGAACTTTAAGATAATATAAAATATCTTTTCTAACTTGAAAAAGAATTAAGTGATTATTCTTATCAAAATCTCAATAATTAAGCATAAAAGAAAGATAATAAACATATTAATCATGAAACTTCATTCTTTAACTCAACCCACTTGTGAATTATAAAGTCAGAAAGTCACGTGCAAGAGAGGAAATAAAGCAGCATTAAAATACCAATATTCTAATTTTGCAACTCTTTTGTGTATTAAAGAGAGATGTGAATCACTCGGAGGGAAGTGTTGTTTTACGCAACTCTTTCCCAATTTGTACGTAGTTGTCAGGCCCACTCTTTTTTGTGCCCAAGAAGGCTAGAAAACTATCATTTGGCAATATAAGTCCAACTTGTAGTCATCTCCAATTAATGTAATTGTTTAAGAACACTAGGATATTAGGATATTGGGATGGTGATTACTGAATTATCTTTCTTAGAAATTTAAACATATTAGGAGTAGTCCACAACAAAATTTTTATATTATAAATTTTTAATTATTTTTTTATAAGTCTGATTTTTGTTTACTTTTGTTTATATCATGTTAAATTCCAACAGGTTTTATAGGGATTTTAAACTTTTCCTAACAATATTAGTACGAGTCCATTGGGTGTTGGTGGAGTGCTTGTAGAGGGTAATGGCATGTTTAATGTCTCTAGTAAAAATGATGTTTTCATGTTATTGTTAAAGTTAATAGGTTCCTAAATTCTATTATTGCAATTAATTTCTTGTTTAATAATTAAAACATAGCTCATAACTCTCATTCTCCTTCAAGGAATATCTGATATTGCAAGAAATTGCTTTAAAAAGGATGTGATCATAGAAGGAAACTTACATGTCAAATCACCCAAACTTCCCAAGCTATTTTCTGCAAGATTTAGAGACTTTAAAGATGAAATTCCACCAATAAATTCTAGAATTTTAGAGTTATTGATCTCGTTTAAACTCAAATCAAGAAATTCAAGATTGGTCAACTTAGAAAGTTTTTCAAAACCTGTAAAAAAGATAGAATTAGTAAATAGTCTTTTCCAAACTTCAAATAATAAGAACTAAAAAAATAATAAAAAATACAAGAGAGATTATTGAATAAAAATGTTAATTACAACCCCCCTAGAAGAGCAAATGAATACCAAAGTTATTAGTTTCCAGCAACAGTAGCCTCAAACAAGCAGAAAATCAGGGACAAAATATAAGAACTCAGCTAAACAAATTAAAGCAACATGAAAGAAGCTACTACCATGCGTTACACAATTTTGAATTTTTTATATGATCTTATATTATGTAAATACTCTTGGGTAGTCCTTGCCTGTACAGTAACGTGCATCACCGCCTCCATTTTTTAGTTAATTCAATTTTCGTTATAAGCTAATTTGTTGACTTAATCAAATTTATATACGATAAGGTTTGATTGAACCAAAGTTCTAAAATATCCATTTAATAATCCTCTTTATAATCAAATTTGTTTATTTCTCATATTATTTATTTTTTGGTGCATATGGGTAAAAAGAGTTAACATGGAGACTTTTGATTCGATCACTCTAAACTTTCACTAGATAGTTCGAGTCTATATAAAAAGAAATTAGTTCACATAAGAAGTATTACTATTCAAGAAGAAAAGTGACTAAAATTTTGGTATATTCCTTCCCTCAACTATTTTTTTTTCATCATCTTAAGTTCTTGGCATTAGCCTCTATTAAAAAGTGAATTATATGCGCGTTACAAGCATATGAATGAGACAGAGGATAGATAGGTAAGCAAATTTTAGGGGTTTAATACATAAAGATATCTTTAAACTATTAAGATATGTAGTTTTTAACCCCTCAACTAAAATTTCAACATATTCTCTCACTCAACAATTTATTTTTCATCAACGTATACACATCAAACTATAATAAGCTTATTTTAAAAGGAGAAAGTTGTCAAATTCGATGAAAAAGAAACACATCTACGTACTCTTATAAGAGTTCAGTCAAGATGTCTCGATTTTCTTTTATAAACTATTTCTAAACTTTCTGCTTTCATATTTTTTTTATTTGCAGTTTTAGATTAAATAACAAAAAATATAAGTTTCTTTATTTTATACCAATATATATGCAATAGGCCTAGCACGTGATTATTGTGAAGTGAGCTTACCATTCGAATCGGCCATCCAACCCGTTCGACCAAAGGTTTAGAGATGAATGTTAATTATGAGAAGGAACATACGAAGGGAACACTTTAGATAAATTTGGCAGCAATTCTTTTCAAACAGTATTCATAAATTTGATAACAATATGAGATAAAGCAAAGGGCAGATACGATAACTTTTTTTTGTTCTTTAACAAAGATGCATTTATCTTTAACAAAATAATAATAATATTAATAATAATAAGCCAGAGGTGCTTTACTTCCCTTCTCGTTGAAGGGCTACTAAATATTCTAAAATAGTTGTTTAATAGCTGAAGTGAATAGAGCTTCCCAACTGATTATATTTGAGATTTAGAGATTTCAAAGATGAGATTCGACTAACAAATTCTAGAATACTGTTATTGAAATTATTCCAACTCAAATCAAGAACTTCAAGATTTATCAATTCAGAAAATTTTTCAAAACTTACAAAAGAAATAAAATTAATAAATCCTTTCATCTAAAATTCAATATAGAAAAATTGAAAAAACAAATCATGAGACTCGTATATGATTTGTGGATCCACAAACCTTCATTCTTAGCCCAACTAACTAATGAATATTATCCCTTAATTCAAGAGTCTTAATGTCTTTAAAATTAAGAAAAAAATAGAGAAGTATTAAAATATGAATCTAAAAATAGAGAAATATACATAGAGTTTATTTAGTACACACTTGAAGAGTTTAACTGCAAATTTTTTATTATAAAAAAATAAATAAATCTAAAAAAAGTGCTTGAAGTGATAGTATGGGAATGATTTATTTAGAAATTCCAAAAAAAAATCATTGAATACTAAATTCTCCCAATGAAATGTGATAGATGCATAAAGAGGAGAACATGCATACAACATGCAACATGAGATATATAAACTTCAATTTTATATGAACTCTCTTATGGTAGATAGCAGATTTTATATATGAAGGTATTACTTTATGTTATGTAATGATCATAAATGTTTATCACAAATTTCAGCTTAAAGGATTATATATGAACTCTCTATTCCACAAAGGTACGTCATTTTTATTCCTGAAAGAGTTCTGCTATCTCATCTAATTATAGGAATTTGACTTAAACATTGGAGTGTTTGCCTAAAGAATGTTTTGCGCTCTTTAATTGTTTTCTTTCTTACAAAGTCTTGAAGACTGTAAAACAAATTTCTCAACATATAAATAGATGCATAAAAAATCATTGAATACTAAATTCTCCAAATGAAATGTAATAGATGCATAAAGAGGAGAACATGCATACAAAATGTAAAATGAGATATATAAACTTCAATTTTATATGTGAAGGGACTAATTTTTGTTATGTAATGATAAAAAATGTTTATCACAAATTTTCAGCTCAACTATATATAGGATAGCCTCCATTCCACAAAGGTACATTATTTTTATTTTAAAATATTTGTCCAGGAAATGTTTTGTGCCCTCTAATTATTTTTTTCTTACAAAATCTTGAAGATTGTAAAATGAATTTTTCAACAAATAAATTTATTATTGAATTTAGACAATGACAGTTTGTTTGTATTATTTACTTTTCGGAGCATATGGGTAAAGTGAATTCCGAAGGAGGTTTTTGATTTGATTGGACCACACCTTCACTAAATAGTTTCTTTCTATACGAGATTTTCTAAATTCACATAATAGGCACTACTATCCAACAATTTCTAAGAAATTGTAATATTTTAAAAGGATAATGTTGTCAAATTTGGTGTAAAAGGAAACACGTGATCGACACTATTTCTAAACTTACTACTTTCATAGTTCTATTATTTTTATTTTTTTTAATTTTAGATTAATTAACAGAAAATATAAGTTCCTTTAATTTATAACAGTACACCAAATAGGCTTGGAACGTGATTGTGCATATTAATTATGAATGTTAATTATGAGAATGGATATGTGAAGTGAAGGGAACACTTCAGGTAAATTTGACAGCAATTCTTTTTCAAACAGTATTCATAAATAAATTTGATAACAATATGAGATAAAGCAATGGGCCAACTTGAATTATTATATTTGATAACACTATCCCTGGGCCTTAGCCCGTAGGGGATTGGTACTACTTCTCTTCCAGCAAAAATGATTTAACTTTTTTTTTTTCTTTAACTAACAACACCTAGTTTTTTAGCAAAATAATAATAATAATAAACACCTTATTTAATAAATCAAAGATGCTTTACTTTCCTCCTTATTGAAGGACTACAAAATATTACAAAAGAATTAGTTTAGCTAGCATTTCATAGCATAAGTGAACTTACTTGTCAAATTAAAAGAGCTTCCCAACTGATTATATCCAAGATTTAGAGACTTCAAAGATGAGATTCCACCAACAAAATCTAGAATAATACTGTTATTGAAATCATTCCAACTCAAATCAAGAATTTCAAGATTTCTCAATTCAAAAAGTCTTTCAAAACCTACAAAAAGAAACAAAATTAATAAATCATTTCATCTAAAATTCAAGATAAAAAAAATTAAAAAAATAAATCATGAGACTCATATATAAGAGACTTGTGAATCCACAAACCTTCTTTCTTAGCCCAACAAACTAATGCATATTATCCATTAATTCAAGAGTTTGTAATCTCTTTAAAGAGAAGAAATAAAGAAGTATTGACATACGAATCTAAAAAAAATCTTGATTTCTTTATGAGTTACTGTATGTATAGAGTTTACTTAATACACATTTGAAGAGTTTAATTGCAAATTTTTTATTATAAAAATAAATAAACCTAAAAAAAAGTGCTTGAAGTGACAGTATGGAAATGATTTATTTATAAATTCCAAAAAAAAATCATTGAATACTAAATTCTCCAAATGAAATGTGATAGATGCATAAAGAGGAGAACATGCATACAACATGCAAAATGAGATATATAAACTTCAATTTTATCACAAATGTTATCATGTTCCAGGCCTATTGGGTAGATAGCAGATTTTATATATGAAGGTACTACTTTCTGTTATGTAATAATCATAAATGTTTACCATAAATTTCTGCTATCTCTTCTAACTTAAATATTGGAGTGTTTGATTGTTTTCTTTCTTACAAAATCTTGAAGACTGTAAAATGAATTTCTCAACATATAAATTTATGGTTGTATTCAGACAATAATAGTTTGTTTCTTCTATTATTTACTCTTTGGAGCATATGGGTAAAGTGAGTTCTGAATGAGGCTTTTGATTCGATTACACTGCACCTTCACTAAATAGTTTGTGTCTCCACGAGATTTTCTATCTAACAATTTTTTAAGAAACTGTAATATTTTAAAACGAAAACGCCGTCAAATTTTGGTGCAAAAGGAAACTTACTGCTTTTCATCTATAGACTATTTCAAAACTTACTGCTTTCATATTTCTATTATTTTTATTATTATTTGTAATTTTATATTATTTAATAGAAAATATAAGTTCCTCTAATTTATATCAGTATACCCAATAGGCCTGGAACATGATTGTACATATTAATTATGAATGTTAATTATGAGAATGGATATGTGAAGGGAACACTTTGGGTAAAATTTGGCAGTAATTCTTCTCAAACAGTGTTCATAAATTTGATAGCAATATTAGATAAAGCGATGAGCAAACTTGAATCATTATATATGATTCCATCGGCCTTTTCTAAAGTTTCCGCATTTTCGTCTTTCTCTTTTGAAGATAGAGACAAACGAGTAGTAGTTCTCATCTAACAAAAATAGTCAGTATTTGGTTTTTTTAACTAACATGCACCTTATTTAATAAATCAAAGATGCTTTACTTTCCTCCTCGTTGAAGGACTACTAAATATTACAAAAGAATTAGTTTAGCTAGTATTTAACAGTAGAGTGAACTTACTTGTCAAATTAATGGAGTTTCCCAATTGATTACCTCTGAGATTTAGAGACTTCAAAGATGAGATTCCACTAACAAATTCTAGAATAATACTGTTATTGAATCTATTCCAACTCAAATCAAGAACTTTAAGATTTCTTAATTCAGAAAGTTTTTCAAAACCTACAAAAGAAGTAAAATTAATAAATCCTTTTGTCTAAAATTCAAGATAGAAAAATTGAAAAAATAAATCATGAGACTCATATATAAGAGACTCGTGAATCCACAAACCTTCATTCTTAGCCCAACCAACTAATGCATTCTCTTTTAATTCAAGAGTCTTGATCTCTTTAAAGGGAAGAAACAGAGAAGCATTGAAATACCAATCTCTAAATTGCCAACCTCTTGTACGATTAAGAGAGAGTTGAATCACTCGGCTTGAAGTGTTGCTGCATTTAACCCTTTCCCACTGACAACAATTGGATGATTTATTATCCACCCAAGAAGGCAAAAGGTTGCCATATGAGTAGGTGATGGAAGCTTTGAGGTGCAGCAAAGCAATCCTCTCTTCCTCCCAACACCCATGACAATACATTTCATTCACCAACACTGACACTGCCATTGTCGTCATCCATACCCAAATAGAATGAGGTGTAGTACTTGCCATATTTTTTATCAAGATATATATCTCCTTAGTTGCTTTTGTTCTCTCTTTTTTCTTGTTTGAAGAATCAAGCTAGTTCTATTTTATATCATTACTCTAAAGATGATTAATGATTATGAAGACGGCTATATTTCCAAGTCTTCACCACAATTTCCAAGTCTTCTCTTACAAGTCCAAGTCAATTTGTCTCTACCTATTCACAACTTAATTGATACGTTAGAATACATACAAGCAAATAAACTCAATATGGGTCCCAATGCAAACTAAATGAAAATGTCATTATTTGTCTCTACCTTTTCACAACTTAATTGATACGTTGGAATACATACAAGCAAATGAACTCAATATGGGTCCCAATGCAAACTAAATGAAAATGTCATTAAAAAACTTGTAAGAGAAGACTTGGAAATGATGATGAAGACTTGAAAATATAGCCATCTTCACAACTTAATTGATACGTTGGAATACATACAAGCAGATAAACTTAGTATGGGTCCCAATACAAACTAATTTAGTTATTAATACCACCATTTTCAAGCCTTCTCTTACAAGTCCAAGTCAATTTGTTTCCATCTATTCACAACTTAATTGATACGTTGGAATACATACAAGCAAATAAACTTAGTATGGGTCCCAATACAAACTAATTTAATTATTGATTAATATGTAATAGCTAATCCAATAATGTTTAGTAGACTTATGATAGTAATCCATCATTTGGTAGAGATAAGATACAAATGAAGTATGAGCATCCAAATTCATACGCCCAAAACAATACCATCCATTTATCAAAACTAACAAGGAGTATTATAGTATTTTTCATTATTGTAACCAAAAGACAACTATTGCTATTTTTATATCTACGCTTCATTAATTTGGTCCAAATTAAAGAGGTGTTTTTAAGTGGGTGTTTGCGTTAATTAGAATTAATTATTTTATTATACTCATTGTACCTAAATTTCTTCTCTCTTTCTTCCTCCCTTAATTTGTTGTTATTGTTTGACAGTTTTGTCAACTAAGAAATAGGGCTTTGAATTAAATGGCTAAGAAGATACATCAAGACAAGAAGTTAGTATTTGCCTTGATCTAATTATAGAGAGACAAGTGGAGACAAGTTGACTTGGACTTGTAAGAGAAAACTTGGAAATAATGGTACTTGAAAATATATCCGTCTTTACAACTTAATTCATCTGCCAAGAACAACACCATCATGTTTGTGTTAGAATTAATTATTTTATCATACTTAAATACTTATCATTGTACCTACATTTCCTTTCCCTTTCTTCCTCTTTTAATTTTCTATTATTCTTTGGCCGTTTTGTCAACTAAGAAATAGGCCTTTGAATTAAATGGCTGAGAAGATACATCCAGAAAATAAGTTGGTAGTTATCTTAATCTAATTATAGAGAGACAAGTGGAGACAAGTTGACTTGGACTTGTAAGAAAAGACTTGGAAATAATGGTACTTGAAAATATTGTCGTCTTTACAACTTAATTCATACGCCCAAAAGAGCACCATCCATTTATCAAAATTAACGCAAAATATTATGGTATTTTTCATTGTTGTAATCAAATGGCAGCTATTGCTATTGATATATAGTTCTATGCCTGATTAATTTGATCTCAATTAAGGAGCTTCTTTTAAGTAGGTGTTTGTTTTAGAATTAATCATTTGATTATACCTAAGTATTTATCATTTTACCTAAATTTCTATTTTCTTTCATCCTCTCTTAATTTGTTGTGATTTATTGACCATCTTGTCAATTAAGAAATGGATTTTAAGTCAATGAAATGTTTGTATCAAATATGTTCGATAGAAGAAAAACTTATAACTTGTAAAAATTTGTAAAATAATCAAAAATCACATATAAATAGATTTATTAACAAATAATTATAATGAAAAAGTATAATTATTTATATTTTATAAAAAAAGAATAACATATATTATGATTTAAATCTATATCTAATTAATAAAATTATCTATTATAAAGAGTTTTGATCTCCGCCAAACGTTGCTTTAGTTTATACTAAGCAACGCTGATTTGATAACTCAAATATAATGATATGGGCTCTACCCTATCAAGTTGTTGTGTTGAAAAAATTAAATAAATGGGCCTACATAATCATTATATTTGATTTACACATCAACGATACTTTGTAAAAATAAAATAACGTTTCTTAGGAGATCAAAACTCTTATTGTTAATATATATTATATAATTATATTTCATAAACTTTTATTTTTTTTAAATATATACATGTCATTGATGTATATATTAAATAGCAAGAACCTGTCAGCTGGTGCCTTGCTGGGTTCAATTCAAGTTCTCCCAAGCCAGCTGGTGCCACTTTCCGCGTTTGGACTGCGAGAAAACACTAAAGAAAATTAATATTCTTTTACTAAGATTCCTTCTTTTCATTTTTTTTTTTAATTTCTGATTGTCATCTTGGTGGAAAGTTGGGAAGCTCACTATATTCATGCTCCATTGAAACTGGAATATTTTGCTAATGGGAAATGGAAATACTAACTTTACGTTAAAGGTGTGTTTGATTGTATTATTTAGAATTTAATTTTAGGTAATATTAGTTAGAAAATAAAAATCACCCCACCCCCTTAGAAAATGAATTCCATAGAAAAAAGTTTTAAATACTTGTACCATACATATTTTTCTATAAAAAATTAAGAGTGTTTGATTATTTTTCATAAAAAATGTGTAATGATTACATATTTTTCATAATAAATATGTGCAATCAAATACACTCTAATATTTTTACTAGTGTTTATTCGTGCCATGTAAGAGAGGTGTAATCATAATAAATTTAAAAATTAAATTTTAATTAATATTAAAAAATTCATATATTAGTATTAAAAAATAATATCTTAAATTTTAATTAGTATTGAAAAACTCATGCATTAAGCTTGCATTAAATTAAAGGTAGTGATTGATTAATTATTAAAATAAAATTATTTATTATATTATAATTTATTTATAAATTATAAATCTATATAATATGATAGAACAGTTTTTGAATTGTCTAAAATGTATAGACATTTTGATGGATGGAATCAATTTATGATACATTAATGGCTGGGATTAAAAGTTGAGTAATGCTATTTGGCGATCCTCAACGCCACCCTCAATGCCACCTTCCATCAAATTACCAATCTACCCAGAGTGCAAATTTATAAAAATAACCTCAACCAGTGTTTCCTCCTTCTCTCACACCAGAGGTCTCATTCTCTCACTCTATTATCTCCCTCTTAGTGGCTCTCTCGCGACCTTTCCCCCCCCTCTCTCTCTCTCTCTCTTTTTCTCGTTTCGATCGTCGATGTCTCTCCCTTTCGACAACCCTTGGGTCTTTCCGGATGGTGCTTGCGATAATGGGAGGGCTCGACTATGGTGCTCGCGGTGGTGGCAGGTGTAACAGCCCGTTTTCTCAGGGCGTGTTATGCCTTAGGAAAATTGGGTCTTATATATATATATTTTTTTTTAATCATTACATTATCCCGAAATTCCCTAAGGCATATCTAGTGTTTAATTTACACACTAGAGATAAATACAATTTACAAAGCGGAAGCTGAATCGAACCTGCTCATGGCAATATATACATGAATAACTAAACAAGTACTTATTACAAACGTTGTTACATAACCTTCGAAAAGTAAAACAATTGTACATAATCCTTAACTATTCATATCACAACATAACATGACACATTTCCTCGTTTCCTGACGTCTCGCGTCACCACACATCATCAATCTCGAAATCATCTCTGCAAGTCCCGACTGGAACGTTGAATTTTCCAGGGGCGAACCCAAGTTAGATGATGAACCATCTAAGTAAGGGTACGTAATGCTATGTCATGAGTGTATGCAATGTCTTTCCTCGTAGGTGTCAACTGCACCCCTCATGCTACCTACCATTTTAGCGGCCACCACTTTCGAAGCCGGGGTGTATGGGTGCACCCTTGGTAAGGCAGCGGTTCCAGTTCGTACTCCCTACGGCCTCATATGCGTGTGATCAACGATATCAACGTGTAATCATGCATTTCATAATCATGTATGCATTCTACGTGATAGATACATATCAGGGCATGTCAATATGATGAAAACATTTTCGAGAAAGTACCACTTACCTTCTAGAGTTTATCGGGCTACCTCAAAATCTGTGCCTTATCTCGATTTGCGTGTCAACCTCAAAATTCGCACCAGATACCTCAACTTTGACCTCAAAGCATCCTAATCACCATAGGTATTTAAATAAATATTAAATCCTATTTTTCCATAATTTCTGGCATTTTCTTTAATTTTCTCTCTATTTCTTCCTAATTTTTCTCAATAATTCCAAATTAAATATTTCTAAAAATATTTTCTCAAATATTTCACTACGAAAATTCATAAAATAATATTCTGGAATTTCTGAAATTTTCTAGAAAATTTTACTCACCTTGACTAGCATCTTCGATTTTCTCGATTTGCGTGCAATATTCTCGAAAAGCGTGTTAGGGCCGTTTTTCTCACCAAAATCTCCAGGATATCACTGAAATATAGTTTCCTGTCTTTTGGGATTTTTCTAAAATTTTTCCCATCATTTTTCCTATTTTCTTCTTTTTCTTTCCTTTCTTTTTTTCTTTCTTCTTTTTTTTTCTTTTCTTTTCTTCTTTTTCTTTTTCTCTTCCTTCTTCTTCTTCTTCCTCTTCCTCTTCCCGCGCAACCTGCAACTTCTTCTTCCTTCTCTTCTTTCTTCCTTTCTTCTTCTTCTTCTCCTTCTTCTTCCTCTCTTTTCCTTATTCCTTCTCTTTTTCTTCTTCTTCTTCTCTTCTTCTTCTTCTTCTTCTTCTTTTTCTTCTTCTTCTTCTTCTTCTTCTTCTTCTCCCTCCTCTGCTTCTTCTTCTTCCGCCATGGGCGCTCGACCAACTTCGCATAGCCTCCGAACTGCCTTGCTGCCGGCCCTGTCGCCGCCTCCTTCGACCGTGGCCGCTCACGTCGGCCTCTCTCGGCCCATCCGGAGGCCGCCATACAGCCCCATCGACGTCAGCTGCGTCGCGGCCCAACTGCTGCAACGCAGCTTCGCGGCTGCCATGGCCGCGGTTCCAGCTTCGCCACCAGACTTTGCGGCTGCCACCACCACCGGCCACCTCGCCGGTCGCCTTCGTTTCCTGCTCGAGCGTCGCCTAGCATTGCCGTAAACTACCATCACCGCAGCAGCCTCCTTACTCGCTGCAGCGGCCTGCCATGGCCGCGCACGGAGCTCGCGGCTATGGCCGCTTGTGGCTGCTAGCGGTTTGCTCCGGCCGCCCTCGACCTTCCTCGCGGCTCCTCGAACTCTCGGGCTCTCAAGCTGCTATCAGCCATTCCTCTCGCTGCCACTCCCGACCATAGCTCTCATTTCCTCTCTCTGCAACTCTCTTTGTTGCTTGCTCTGCCCAAACCTCTCAAACTCTCCTCTATTTATAGGCGCATGCCCTGCCTTGGCCGCTACTCAACATTAATTACACATTAATTTCATACGCCACCTATCCAGAGTTCACGTGGCCATAATCTTCCATTTGCAGCCCCAAATTTCGGACATTAATGCTTCGCGAAGCCAGCTGCACACACGCACGATGCTTATATATATATATTACATATATTTATACTATATTACACGTTTAATTATTAATAAATTCTAATTTTCTTCTTATATCACTTGGATAATTTCGTAATTTTAATTATACCCTCAAACATTGAATTAAATTACATTCTAATACAGAAAACACAAAATTAATAATCCAATTCTTAGTTGAAAATGACAATTTCGTCCCAGTGTCCTTACCGAGCTGTTGTTTCATTCCAAAACCATTGAAGGGTTGCTCGTTACGCAAAACCGAAGCCTCCCTAGGGTTCTGTTGATTTTTCGGGAGTCTCCTACGATGATTCGGTTTTACAGCCTAATTAGCAGCTGTATTTTAGCAATACCGAAAACTGTTCCAAATTTGATTTCTTTCGATACCATAAATCCTATTTCGATACGCTCGTCGAAACCATATAATTTTCCTTAGATAACTTTACTCTAAGGCATTCCTTCCAGTCGATTCGGTACTTGAAATTGCTATAAAACCAATTTTTCGGTGTTCTAAACTTATTGAAATTACGTGTCAACCTTCTCCACACATGGGGTATTACATTCTCCCCTCCTTACAAAAATTTTGTCCTCGAAATTTGCCATATTCTAATCCTCGAAATTAACACCTAACTGATCAATTAACTAGAGAAGATCGAAACTTGTGAATACCAATGCTCATATCAAAATCCGAACCCTTAAACTGACCATGCATACTTTTCAAATCACAACTGCATATCTCGGTCTTTGGGCCACGAATCTTAACGTGAACTCCTATTCAAGGCGGTACATATATTATCGTAATGATTCTATAACTCTCATATTCACATCATCCTTTTTTTTTTTTAAGTCATCCAGTCGATCTTCCAAATCATGACACTTCTCTAATTCCGATTTCCTACGATGTCATATATCCTACACTAATTAATCATGCTTTGATAATCTTTCAACTTTAGTGCAAAAGTCCCTGATCTCGATACAAATTGATCCTCAAAGAAATATTTTTTTTATGTCCTCGTGCATCCTTAAATCATCACATATCTTGTCATCACGAGGTTGTTTCATAGGCTTCCAGATTACCAAAACTAGTCAGTGGTCCTACCACATCATCTTATTTATCACATATCCTCGAAACTAGCTATGTCTCACCTCAAGTCATCACAAACTTAATCATTGCTTAATCTTTACCTATGCTAGTCTATTCAAGATTTTCTGTTGTTTCCTCATTCTTTCCGATGTAACCTCAAGTTGACCACCATCATCTTCTAATCATGTAACTATTTTCTCAAGAAATCTTATTAATAAATTCTATCTGTCTCCAAAACTTCTTCCCGTAACTCAACTTTTATCGATCGAAATCTAACGTTATTTTCCAAATCTAGCAATACCATTATCCTTACATCGCTTGCTCCTTTGTTACTTAGTCACCAAACTAATATTTATTCATTTATATACCCATAACTCTGATAACTCCTCGTATTTTTTGAAATGATTCCTTAAATAACATTCTATATCATCAAATTAATCATTTAATCCTCAAATTACTCTTCTAGTAATAACGTTTTATGTCAATTAACTTTAATCATACTCGATCCTTTTCAGAGCTATTTACTCAGGTTACCGACCTTTGCTTCAACCAACCTCTACTCAAAACATTTGGCTTCTCTCTCGAAATCTACCGGGATATCTGACTTTTTGGAACTTTCAATCCTCGACCTTGACTTCATGTTCCCGACATAGAGCCTCATGCTCTCATTATTTCTTTCTCGATTGGCTCACGACCTAGCGAGTCTCAGTCTCAACATCTATCGTGATTATCCTCAATGTTTCTCATGCGTTTCCTTATCTGAGGAGTATACCAATATATCCTCGATAAACACAATTACGAAAGTGTCTTTAATGCAGACGATCATCAAATCACAACTCTATTGCCGATCTCCGGAATGCCTCATTCCCTCGATCGTTCATCAATCACAATTACCCCAGCCTTTTGCAACTGTTCATCAAATTTGAGGTAAAGATATCGACTCTTAATTATCACATCTTTCAAAGCTCAATGATTTACGTCCTTAATTGAGCTACTTAATTTCATCATTAAGAAATAATCTCGATAAATCTTCCGAGAACACATTCTGCTATTTCTCTCACTTCCTCAATTTTCTCACGGCTTTTCATTGACCACAAGTGCCCGTACCACATATTGGCAGGTTTGTTATTTGCTTACATCACTTTAGTGATCATCTAGCTATATGTCTCCCGATTTGCCCATCAGGACTATCTAGATTAATCGTTTAGCCCAACAAGATTTCCATTCTCCCAAAATTGAAAATTATAGATCTCCAATTTGATTTATCAAAAACGCGACATTTCCTACTGCAATCTGACATCCTGACACATTTGCCATTATCTGTCTCTCTCAAGCACACCAAAGATTTCTCAAAGACATCTATCCGTAACCATCTCGCTAACTGGAGTAGGTAGGTACTTACGTCTCTTGGGTAATTCTTAGGAAAATTCCTGAAAATTCTAAATTGATTCATCTTTGAAGATCTTTATTCAGATCACGTTACCTGGTTCCAATTATTTCCTAAAAACAACCGAATCTCAAATTTCGATGACTCTTTATCGAATGATACTTTAAACCTCAAATAACGATTCAGGTTTCCAGACTGACGCACAAGGTATAGCTTATTCTCGAGTCTTCTCTAACAGGCTTGCGAATCCTTAAGCCTACTTAACATACTAAACCGTAGTCATAACCTCTATTGACTAGGTTTCTCATCATCCTTCCTTAAGGTCAATACGACCTACAAGTAACTCTTCTTCGAATTGAGATTGTCGTCTCACAACTCATCATCAAAGTTTTGGACTAGACACGCTCTATTATCTGAAATCTCATTTACCAAGAACCCACTGACTCTCGTTTTTCGTTCTCTAGGCCTAGTTGACTATTGGCACACGACCATCTCATGATCTTACACCGAGGTATTCTATTCTTTGAGCCTCATACTGTTCGTCGTGTCACCCTATTCCCAGGATGACTGTGAATCCTAATATACTTCTTTAAATAGGACACTTAGTCCAATTTCATTTCGGATTGATTCCCTAGGCTTCCGATCTCTTTTAACCTTAGCTAGTGGCACACCTCGCACCCTATACCATTGGGACTTAAACCCATATAAGGTACAGATCCTACTAGGCTGTCCCAAATCTTTAGCATCTGATTGTTTCCCAGGCAGTCTGATATGATGCTTTGATCGACGGGCTTCCCGTACCTTATCACAAGCCATCCATTAACTATTTGCACGTGGGTCTCTAAATCCAGATTTGTTACTGCGAACATCGAATCGGTAATGCCATCACACTGTTAGGGTTCCTTATCCCCTATCTGCGAGTTACATTGGTTGGACCGCTATCACCTTATTAATTGACGCGACTCATATGCCATCACTTGGCCATCTTTAGCCTCTTGCTTGACCCAATCCGTTGAATCCCTGATCTTTACATCTTATTACCGAGACACTAAATGATCCTCAAAAAATATTTATCCTAATTTTTTAATTAGGTCTTGCCATATTAGACTAATCATCCATGATTCGATCATCCTTAATAACCTATCATTTCACGCCATGATTCGACTAATAACCTCAAATCAATAGTCTCTAACTCTCTCGGATTCATACTCACGGTTTACCGAGTCAACCTTACACCCGAATCATATCATCAGATCCTAACATCAATAGCTAGATTATCTCGAACGGGAGTTCTATTGCTTAGCAAGATTAGATTCTCCAATCAATAACCTCTAAAACTTCAATCGACCATTCCCAAATCTCCAAATAGGGATTTCATTTTACGAACCCTTAGTCTCTTTCCCCTAAACCTCCACTTTAGGTTCTTACTGACTGGTTCTACCAGATCCTCTAAAGTCTCCAAATTACTATAGGGTCTAATCAACTATATCTGAGTCACTTAGGGCTTCCAATAATCTTAAGCTCTGATACCAACTGTAACAGCCCACTTTTTCAGGGTGTGTTATACCTTAAGAAATTTGGTCTATTTTTTTTTTTTAATCATTACATTATCCCGAAATTCTCTAAGGCCTATCTAATGTTTAATTTACACACTAGAGATAAATACAATTTACAAAGCGGAAGCTGAATCGAACCTGCTCATGGCAATATATACATGAATAACTAGACAAGTACTTATTACAAACGTTGTTACATAACCTTCGAAAAGTAAAACAAATGTACATAATCCTTAACTATTCATATCATTACATAACATGACACATTTCCTCGTTTCTTGACGTCTCGCGTCATCACACATCATCAATCTCAAAATCATCTCTGCAAGTCCCAACTGGAACGTTGAATGTTCCAGGGGCGAACCCAAGTTAGATGATGAACCATCTAAGTAAGGGTACGTAATGCTATGTCATGAGTGTATGCAATGTCTTTCCTCGTAGGTGTCAACTGCACCCCTCATGCTACCTACCATTTTAGCGGCCACCTCTTTCGAAGCCGGGGTGTATGGGTGCACCCTTGGTAAGGCAGCAGTGCCAGTTCGTACTCCCTACGGCCTCATATGCATGTGATCAATGATATCAACGTGTAATCATGCATTTCATAATCATGTATGCATTCTACGTGATAGATACATATCAGGGCATGTCAATATGATGAAAACATTTTCGAGAAAGTACCACTTACCTTCTAGAGTTTATCGGGCTACCTCAAAATCTGTGCCTTATCTCGATTTGCGTGTCAACCTCAAAATTCGCACCAGACACCTCAACTTTGACCTCAAAGCATCCTAATCGCCATAGGTATTTGAATAAATATTAAATCCTATTTTTCCATAATTTCTGGCATTTTATTTAATTTTCTCTCTATTTCTTCCTATTTTCCTCAATAATTCCAAATTAAATATTTCTAAAAATATTTTCTCAAATATTTCACTGCGAAAATTCATAAAATAATATTCTTAAATTTATGGAATTTTCTAAGAAATTTTACTTACCTTAACTCAGCATCTCTGATTTTCTCGATATGCGTGCAATATTCTCGAAAAGCATGCCCGGGCTGTTTTTCTCACCAAAATCTCCAGGATATCACCAAAACATAATTCCCTATTTTTTATAATTTTTCTGGGATTTTTCTCACATTTTCTCTATTTTTCCTAATTTTCCTTTCTTCTTTTCTTTTCTTTTCTTTTCTTTTCTTTTTCTTTTTCTTTTTCTTTTTCTTTTTTTCTTTCTCCTTTCTTCTTCTTCCTCCTCCTTCTTCTTCCTGTTCACCGTCTTCTTCGCGCAGCCTCTGCGCGCGAACCAGCATCTTCTTCTTCTCTTCTTTCCTTCCTTTTCTTCTTCTTCTTCTTCTTTTTCTTCTTCTTCTTCTTTTTCTTCTTCTTCTTCTTCTTCTTTCTTCCTTTTCTTTCCTCCCTGCGCGACCTGTGACCAACTCACGGCCGCCACCACTACCAGCGCCTCCGTCCGCCTCCACCGCCGGCTGCCTCCCGCGCCATGCCCTTCGCCGCGAGCCGTCACCTCGTCCTCGCGCGGACTGCTGCCAGCTCGCTGCACATGCCCGCGGCCGCTTCCCTGCTTCGTGCCTGGTCACAAGCTCGCGGCCATGGCTTCCATGGCCGCGGCTTTGCCGCTTCTGGCCGCCTTGCTGCGGTCGCTCGCTTGCTCACCAGTCGCCTTCAACAGCCGCACAAACACCAGCTACCCGTGTCTCGGCCGCTGCTGCTCCGCCCAGAGCCATTGCTCGGCCGCTGGTGTTGCTCGGCCATCAGCCATGGCCGCTGCATCTCCTTCCTCCCGAGCTCTCTGTCTCGGCTCTCTCTTTCTCTCTCACAAACTCTCGGCCACTGCTTCCAGCTCTCTCACAATCTCTCTCTCTCTCTCTCTCTCGGCCACTGCCACAGCAGCTTGAAGCTGCTATGGCCGATTTCTGCTCTTCTCTCCCTTGCTTCATTTGCCTCTATTTTTCATCTATTTATAGGCGCATGCCCTGCCTTGGCCGCTACTCAACATTAATTACACATTAATTTCATACACCACCTATCCAGAGTTCACGTGGCCATAATCTTCCATTTGCAGCCCCAAATTTCGGACATTAATGCTTCGCGAAGCCAGCTGCACACACGCACGATGCTTATATATGTATTACATATATTTATACTATATTACACGTTTAATTATTTATAAATTCTGATTTTCTTCTTATATCACTTGAACAATTTCGTAATTTTAATTATACCCTCAAACACTGAATTAAATTACATTCTAATACAGGAAACACAAAATTAATAATCCAATTCTTAGTTGAAAATGACAATTTCGTCCCAATGTCCTTACCGGGCTGTTGTTTCATTCCAAAACCATTGAAGGGTTGCTCGTTACGCAAAACCGAAGCCTCCTTAGGGTTCTGTTGATTTTTCAGGAGTCTCCTACGATGATTCGATTTTACAGCCTAATTAGCAGCTGTATTTTAGCAGTACCGAAAACTGTTCCAAATTTGATTTCTTTCGATACTATAAATCCTATTTCGATACGCTCGTCGAAACCATATAATTTTCCTTAGATAATTTTACTCTGAGGCATTCCCTCCAGTCGATTCGGTACTTGAAATTGCTATAAAACCAACTTTTTGGTGTTCTAAACTTATTGAAATTACGTGTCAACCTTCTCCACACATGGGGTATTACATAACCCATATATGATATGAATACCTTTCTATGCATGAAATCTATGTATGTTATGATCATCTTCATATACTGTTGCATGAGAAGTCATGAGGTATGCATGACATAATATTATTGTCATATTAAACTCATACATGGGATTGGGATGTCACCCTAAGAGTGTAGCCGTAATTCTCCAAGGGCAATTGATGGAACAACGTTAGGATTATCCTATAAAAATTTGGGATTCTGCCTAGGGTTCCGTGCCAGGCTGGTGGGTCAAGGAAGTTACACTAGGGTATTTGTTTATAAATGTCCATGCATCATTCATTCATTCATACTTATATAACCCTCACTTAGAAGATTTCATCTTTTAATATTGGACTATGTCCCTGGAATATTCCACGTTCCAGGCGGGACGAGCGGCCGGAAGGGCAAGGAAGTGATCGAGGCATGAGATTGATGGATATTTTATGGGCCCCATGTGGGGGTAGGACCATCTATTATATTTCGTTGTATTATTTAGACTTTAACAATATTTGTAATATTATGTCGGGTGAACGATGTGTATGCACCCACGTATAATGTGTCTTCGAGGTTCTTTACAGGTTCTGATCTTACTTCGCTTATGTCTAAAGTGTATCATTCATTTGTTATGTTTGGGATTGCTACTTATAAAGGATATGTTGAGGATTTATCTTTGGTTGAAATTTGATGTAAAAAAAAAAAAAATCCTAGCATATATTAATGCCCTGAAGAGGCTGGGGTGTTACAGATATAGCGGTTGGGTGCAGTGGTCGGAGGTGCAGCCGATGGTGGTCGGACGATGCAGCAGCAGGGTCGAACGGCAATTGTGGCCCTTGGCGGCAAACGATTGATGGTGGTAGTGGGGCGGCAACTGAGGACGACCGGCGGAGATAACGTTGGCTTTAGTGGCGGTCGGTGAAGGCTGCGCAGGCAATGGCTGGTGCTGTGCTTTGCGTTGCATTGCAGGAAGAAGAATCGGGAGGAAGAAGATGAACAGAGAAGGAGAAAAAAATAAAAGAAAAATATATTTTTTAATTAATACGTTGCATTGCATTGTGCAGCTATGCACGAAATGTATTTTTTATATTGTGAAATTTAATTTAATTTAATTTTATATAATACTAGCGTATACCTATATCTAAAGGCACGACTACTAGCGTATACCCATGTCTAAAGGCACAGCTACATAATATGTATAAATTATAACTATATTTTATTTTTAATTTTATTTATATTGTGCCTTTAGGCATAGGTATATGCTGGATTATGTATTTTGTATATTTGTTTTGTATGTGTAGATTCTGTATATTAGATTAATTAAATTTTGTGTGTAAGTTCATAAACTATGGGAGAAATGATATTCAAACAGACTTAGTGTTTGAACTATGGGGAAAATTTTATGTGTAATTTTGCTGCATAATCTCCAACTAGAGTTAATATTTCACACAACATTAACCAAGTTTTGATTACAAAGAGAACGAGACACTTTATCCACATTAGTAAGATGCATTCTATGCTTGAGTTAATGAACTATGCTTGAGTAGATCAATGATGCATTATCTAAATGATGCATTTGGGAGAGAGATAGAATGAAAATGATTGGAAAGTGTTTTTATAGAAAAAATAGTGATATAATAAAATAAAAATTACATATATTTTTACTTCTAATCCCAGTGAAAGTCGGGATCTATCTTAATTTTGAAAAAAGTATAAAAAAATTTATCAAAAATTATTACCAAATAAAAACATGTACACAATAAAAAAATAACACAATTGTCAAACCATGAAGAAGTGTTTGAACAGGTTGTCAAACACTTGCCGAGTATAAGACAAAGTGAAAATGGGGGAATTGATAAGATCACCAGATGCTACACAATTTGCTCCATCACATCTTTTGTCCAAACAGAGTTAATATTTACTTTTAATATAAAAAATATCTTTATTAATTTTTTAATAAAAAATCAATTTTTTAGGATAGTGTGTTGAATTTCTTAAATGTTTTTTTATTAATTTTAAGAAAAAAATAAATTTACATGTTAATACTCTTAAAAGTAATATTAAATAGAATAAAGGTGATTCACAAGCCCACATAACCCAACATTAATGGTGAATCAGAATAGAAAAATATTCAATCTAATGGTAATTTCACATTATCAAATTAAAAAACTTTAACCCACTTTTTGTAAAGTTTTAACTCACTCTTTTGATGTATGACAATATAATGTTTGTTTTTTTTATATAGTTATAATTTGAAGTCTGGTGTGCATTTTAATTTTAATTTCTTTTATATTACAGAGTAAGTGAGGTGTTGTACATTATTAGATAACTATGTTTAGTATTTAATTATTTCACGTTCAAATTTGATATTTAATTTTTTTTAGTTGTACCGTGCCTTTAGGCACAGGTTATCTTTAGTATAAATATAAATTAAAACATCTAAATATGAGAAAGTGTGGATTTTTCAATACTAATTAAAAATTTACTCAAAACTTTTAATTTATGATCTTGAAATTTAATTTTTGTAGTGATAATAAAACTTTGAAAATATAATTGTGTCCACAACAAATTATTTACTAACTAAATATTTAATATACACATAATAATGCATTGAAAAACCCATGATTAGTATTGAAAAACTTATGTATTGGAAATTTTATTATTAATTTTATAGTAATTATTATTAATTACTACTACTTATAGTAATAATAATTTAATTATAATCAATGCAAATTTTAGGGAGAAATTTTTTTTTTTGCAAACTATCTTATTTTATTATGTGTATATTAACTAAATATTTAATATACACAAAATAATGCATTGAAAAACCCATAATTAGCATTGAAAAACTCATGTATTGAAAAGTTCATTATTAATTTTACAGTAATTAATACTTTTAGTAATTAATGCAAATTTTGGGGAGGGGAGAACTCTTTGCCAAACTATCCTATTTTTATATATATAAAGATTATATTAATATTCTATATATTTATATTAATATAACACTCAATACAAAATATAATCCAAATATCATTTGTCTTCGCAACGGCAAGAGGGCCAACGGACAGAGGAATTTAGAATCGCCAAATTGATTCCTCAGCCCACATGAATTGATTTACAGAACATTTTGATAATAGATATTCAATTCGTACATAAATTCTATATATGCAAATATCACCAAATTATTTATAGTTATCCAACGCCATTTGATGATCAACAGCCATTTCATAAGATCAACCATCTAATTGAAGATCAGTCTCGAATATTGAGTCAATCAAACAATTACATTAATCCATTCTCAGGAGGCCTCACAAAATTAGCCTTCCCATCTCAACACCACTTGAAAGAATGATTCAGATATTGCAAAAGCAAATCGAAGATCAAGATCTTCATTCCACAAAAAATGGCCTAAAAACGGAAAATCGAACCTCGTTATTCTTCAATATTACACAAATTGGATTGCGAGTGCGTCCTCGCCACACGATGATCGGCAGCAACGACCGCAGGCGGAGAGCTGCCCGACGCCTGGCCGGCCGCCACCACCAGGCAACCCTCGCTCCACGTCCGTCGGATCGGATACGAGACGTTGTTGCTTCTCAGGACATGAGAGCAATGCCCGCGGGATTTATGAACGGCGCAGGTGCAGTTCTTGTGGTATGGCCGGCGCTGGATCGCCGTGTCGGAGCCGGACATGGACGCCTCGAATATTCCGCGGAGGAGGCCGTCGCCGGCAGCTCCGGTGGACATCCTCGATTGCTGCTTTCTCGGTCCTTTCTCCCTGGGAACGTGCAGCAACTGCCAAGTCTACATGGAGAGTGGTGGGGACGTAAAAGGGGAGAGAGAGAGAGAGAGAGATTGTTGCGAAAAATAAAAGAGTTCCTTAGGCTGCTGTTATAACACGGCCTATGCGGCACACGGCAATGCTATGTTGCCCGGCAGTGGGCAACACGGCAAAGCCCATGCGGCACATGGGCCGTCTTTAATTTCATAAAACTACAATCAATCTTGTTTCAAACTTTACTTTGAAGGCATTTTATACCCCTAATTGTGACCAGATGAGCTGTCCATGCAATCAATCTCTTTCACTTAAATCCATTTTTAGTTTCCATTCTTAATTTTGTATTTCCTATTCTTAAATGTTCTATATAAGCATGCATGAAGTTGATTTTTCTTGTCTTCGTATTACTAAAACACAAATCATAATAATAGGAGCATGTAAATTTTGTGTTATTAAAAAAGTGTCAAATGTAGAGTTATTAACGACAAATTATTGATAGAAAAATATTGGTTATAGCCTTTAGGATATAGGTCAAGTGGTCAGACCATAATAAATTGGGATTCATACCAGTAAATCATAAATTTTATTTCTTATCCTATGCAATGAGACAAAAGTCTCCACTTATGATTTACCTCTTCTGTCAAAATCGAAAGCACAAATAACATGGATTATGCAAGAATGATAATTTCAAGTATTAATTGTAATTTATTCTTTTTAATAACAATCGCACTAATAATAAAATATTAAGTTTAATTATAAAAAAATGTCGTACTTTTGTTCAATTCTATGACAAATTTTACAATATATCTATTTTTTTAGTAAAACTTATCTATTTTACATTAGAACTTTAATTTTATATTAATTACGCTAAAACTTCAATGATTAATAATCCTTTGATGTATTCTTATTGATTTTTTTTCCATATCATATTATGTAATCTTATATATGATTTTACTAAGATAATTAAAGAACATTCAATACAAGTCCATGTTGGGCTCGGCATGGCACGGCCCTCAACCAGTGGGCCGGTCCGGCCCGCCTGTTTTGCACCTCTACCTTCCGAACACTAACCGATACATATACGTCTGTGTCTGTATGTGCACGTTGAGGCTTTGCTCCATCTGGTCAGCCATGGCTGGAGGCAACAATAAGAGGACTCACAAAACTAGAAGCCGGAAACCACCGAGTTCCTCCGGCGGGGCTCTTTTCGTCCACGGCGGTGTCTTGGCGGATTGGTCCCCAAATTCTCAGACACCTAAACGTTTTTCGCTATCTCTACCATATTATATATACCTGTGTATGGACATGGCAAAAGTAGTGATGGGAGTTTTTCTTTTTCCTTTTTTGGATGATTGAATTTTCAGGAAAGAATCCTAATGGCGGTGGTGGGAATTCGAATTCCGCGTCCAGATCTGGGACTTCTGACCGAGGGAATGGTTCTGGGCCTCGGAAACCTAGGGGAAATCCATTTGGTTACGTTTACCCCCACGTTGATTATCAGGTATTTGATGATTTGTGGTAACAATTGAAACTTCATTTTGTGTTGATATCCACGTGTTTTTTTGGGTGATTGGAATGAGGTTGACCTAGCTAGGGTTAAGGTTAACTAAGCTATTTAATGTTGCATAATTCATATGGGTGTGTTTTGGTGGAAATGATATTGATTTTGGGGTTTCAGTTCTGTGCTATTAATTCAAGAAGGGGGAGGGTTCTCTAAAGTTAAAAAATTAATTGTTAAAGGAGAGTTTAGGTTAATATCGGCATGGCTAGGATAAACTTCAGTAAGTGCTTCCAATTGATTCTTCTAGTTGTTGAAAAGAAGAACAACCTATTACATAATGGATCAGGTAGTTTAGCCCGTTCTAACTTTCGATCAAGTCATTCTGGACAAGTTTATTATATTACTTCACTTGATGTAGTTGATTTGGTCAAATAGATCCTATCATGTTATTAAAGATGCTGCTTTGATAATGAAGCCAAATTGAATTTGATAATTTGGGTGTTTATGGAAGCATTTCACTGGTTAGGACTTGTATGTTTTTGCAGGAAGATTTGGTTTCAACTGAGGGTATCAGTAGAGAAAACAATCTGGAAGACTCAGGGACTATTATTTTGGGTGATTCCGAGGAGACCAAAATTGTTGCTTATGTAGACAAAACGCCAGTTATGGAACCCCAAAGTTCAGAATTTACTTATGACTATAGTACAAGTTTTGCATTGAGTGATGGCTCGCACAGAGGATTGGGGTTTTGTACTGAACTAGAAGCAACTCCAAGCTTTACAGGTTCATCATTGCAAATCAAAGAGAAAGAAGGCCCTTGCGTTGATTTGTCATCTTCTGAGGAGGAAATGGATGCCGATGTTAGTTATATCCATGATATAGATACAAAGGTAGCTGATGATTTACTGGATCAGTCCCTGTCTCCAGAGAAGAGTTCAGGTTTTCTATCTATTGGAGGCTTCAAATTATATACCCAAGACATTTTGGATAGTGAAGGTGACGAGGATGATGGTTTAGGGTCAGGTGATGAGGAAAGCTCAGAGACTTCTGAGTCAGAAGGTTCTGCAGAGTCTGACAGTGATTACTCTGAGAACACATCGGATACGATTTCAAGTGTTGATGGAGAGGTTGCAGAAGATTACTTTGAAGGTATTGGTGGTAGTAATGAAGTTGTAGATGTCAAACAACTTTTAGCCCAGACTATTGAAGGCTTAGATGATGATCATACTTCTGTTGATAGCTTTGATGATACTTTGGAGAAGCTAGGTGGCATAGCTCTTCAGGAAGCATCAAGGGAATATGGCATGAGGAAGCGGGAGTCTGGAAGGAAGAATCGTGCAGTTGTATCAAGACCTGAAAACTCTTTGTATGCTCGGTCATCTGCTTTGGATGATTTTATGCTTGTGAAGGATCCCAGAAGCATTTCTGTGAGAAAGAAGCACATTGCTCGATTTCTGCAGTCATGGCCTTTTGAGTCCCAAAAAAACAAACATTTCAAGAAGTTTCCAGGTAAAGAAGATCATATATAACCTTTTTGTTTGCGGTCATGTCCTTATTGTTACTTTGGTATGGGGCTTGTTCCAAACTGAGGTAAATTTAGACCCATGAATTAACTTTTTCTTTATGGTGTCTTATGAGATTTTCTGTTTAGTATTGTATGCTTCATTTCTTACTTATCTTTTGATCTCCATGACATGATTTAATGTTCTAGGATGCTAAGGCATTCAGGTATAGTTCAAGATGATGCCATCAAAGTAATTGGGATGAAAGATGATATTTTGTGTCAATGTTTCAATCACTCTATTTTCTTACGAAGTATTAAAGTATACTTGGGTTGAAGTTTTACCGGCAATACAATTTGTGGAATCTAGATAAATGCTTGGTTAATGACAGCATCACAGATACAATATGGGTGACCGAGATGAATTTTGTTTCTCATTTGGTTTAGTCATTCAGTCACATAAATGAAGACCAATGGGGTCCCGATAGGGGGCAGTCACCCCTTGAATTTTTGGAAAATAAACAAGGGTGAGGTTGCTCCTTTGAGTTGTGAGCTTTGGTAGCAACAATAAGATTGCTCCTTCATGACTGGAAGGTCACAAGTCAAAAGTTGTAAAAACAGCTTCTGAAGGTTGCACGTAAGATGACCCTCCCCAATCCTCAAAAGGCAGAGAGTCATGTGAATTTGGGACACCCTTGTTTTAATATAGTAAAAGCAGCTGATTCTAGAGAAACCTCCTATCCCAATTATACTTTATTCAAAATTTTCTTTAATGCTAGTCTTTAGAACTCAGCATTGCCTCGAAATTTTCTATTCATGTGTCCCTTGTCTTGCACATATACTTAGTAATATATATTTAAACCTGATATACATCCACACATATAACAGAATAATGGAGAATTGGCAAACCTGTCCTTGAATTGATCATACTGGAGATTGATAAAATAAGATCACAATTATCACAAAGGTTAGTAGACACAATTAATAGTATTACTTGTGTCTAAAGGCCTCAAGTTCTTTTTAGGTATATTTCACCTTTTTTATTCACATTTTGTATTCTATTGTTGCCAGTATTAAGAGTGTGAGATGTTAGAGGTAGAAGTCCAACATGAAAAGTTAGCTTAACAGGTGAAGGGATCTTCCTCTTTATATATAGCCCAGGTCTCCCTTGTGGAGACGATGTGGGATTCTCAACACTCCCTCCCACGCCGAAACTTCTCAAGTAATTGATACATGCTCAAGTGATCGAGCAGGGTACTGGTCCATGACCACGACAGCTAAGGGTTAGCTCTGATACCATGTGAAAAGTTAGAGGTAGAACTCTAAGCTAAAAAGCTAGCTTAACAAGTAGAGGGATCCTCCTCCTTATATATAGCCCAAGTCTCCCTTGTGGAGGTGATGTGGGATTCTCAACACTCCCCCCCACGCCGAAACTTCTCCAATAATTGATACATGCCCAGGTGATCGGACAGGGTACTAGTCCATGACCACGACAGTCAAGGGTTAGCTCTGATATCATGTGAAAAGTTAGAGGTAGAACTCCAACTTGAAAAGCTAGCTTAACAAGTGAAGGGATCCTCCTTTTTATATATAGCCCAGGTCTCCTTTGTGGAGGCGATGTGGGATTCTCAACAAAGAGTAGTTTCATAAAGATGTAAAAGATTTATTTACCCAATTAGCTTATTGTAGTTGGCTTTTATAGTTTTAATTACATACAGGGATTCTTATTAATTGGTTTTTTTAGTTTTTTACATGTTAATATCAATGCATCTTAGCTTTTTGTACATGTAAATATGAATGTCACTTAAACAATAGTATAACCTACTGCATAAGATCAAATGAAAAGTTTCAGCTATCTAGGAATACTCATTATCAAGTGCTTATGTTTTAAAATAATAGTTTTGGTTTGAAGGTAAAATTAAAAAAAGAAAAAAAAAAAAGAATGGTGTCACATTATTCTCTCCCTTCCTACTTTACTTTAAAATTTTATCTCAAAGATGTATATCAGCCTGTGTTGTGCCCTATCTAGTAAAATTCTGGTTCTGCCATTTGATGAGACCATTATTTTATGGGGCACATTTGGAATGTTGAAACTTGTTTTTATGAAATTTTAACAGGAAGTTTATAAAGTTGTAAGCCATGGTAAACTGTCATTAGCATCTTAAATGAATCTATGTTGTTGCTGAGAAGTTATGCTTTTGCTTATTACTTTTATTTTCATCAATCTATATATTCCACTTTCTGATTGATTAACCACCTACCTTCAACTCTACTGCATATATTTTAGTTTACTATTTCAGGTGAAAGAAAGAAACATCGCAAGGAAAAGATAGCCTTGAAGAGGCGAGAGAGAATGAAACACCGTGGTGTTGATCTTGAACAAATAAATTTGGTAAGAAGAAACCGAGTTTCATGACTGGCAGATGAGATCATTTTTTATGTGATCATTATGCACTTGAGTTAATGTTTGGTACTTGATTGTTCAGAAGCTTTTGTTCTTTTTTTTGGTATTTATGGATGCAACTGGGTTTTAGTGGTTAATAAGTAATAATTCTATTATTTAAGGATGAATAATTTGTTTTTTTAAAAGTAGATTAAATTAGGTTTGTTTGTTTAGGGTTTAGGGTTTTGAAGTCGAATAATTAAAATGTAAGTGTTGGCTATGATGAGTTCATATGCCGTGGCAAAATCCTAAATAGCTTTATCCTCATTCTTTGCTCAATTCTTTCCTGAGTAACAAGGTGTCATGAAGCTAGGGTTTTGATAGGAAATTGGTAGAAATTGGAAGAGATCGAATAGGAAGGGAGGGAGATTCAGACAGAATAGAGGGAGATATTCAGCAGAATTGAGAGGAAAATGTAGACAAAACAGAGAAAGAGAGAGAGATTAGAAGAAAACGAGAGAGATCAGAACAATTGAGAGGGAAATCAGAACTCAATATCATTCAACTCTCTCTATTCTCTAGCACATCTAGCCTATTTATAGGCTGTTATTGAAAGGTACAAACATGAACAGCAACCTAGAGTACAATATAGTAAATGCATTTAAATTAATTACTATTATATTTACAATTATAGCCTTGGAGATGCCTGGGGTCATCACAATTCCCCCCCCCCTCCTTTAGAAAGTTCTTGTCCCCAAAAACTTACTTCAACAACCACTGTTTTCTTCATCCAATTCCTGCCTTAACTATCTGATTTACCCTACTTCCCTTTTTCTCTTCTTTATTTTGCCTTTCCCGCAAATATAAATTGTATTCCTTAATGATCTCCATGTCAAGGCTCTCTTCTCCAATAATTCCAGTAATTTCCTTGACCTTCTTAAAGAAATTATGCCAGTGAGTGGTAGCAATAAGCATTCTGGCAGCAACCTTCTCTTCCAAAACCCGCTCCAGAAGCTGTTTGATGCCTGCTTTTACCAATACGATGGACTCCTCAGCTTTCTCTGAAACCAAAGGCAAAGAAACAGTGCTCTTAGAATCTTCTCTCTCAGAACCATTCCTGGACATTAGCCGGTTCTTCAGATATTGGACTAGGCACCAGGGGTAATGCAATGGACATTGCTTCCTCTGTCAGTCCTTCGAATAACTCCTCATTTTACTCCTGCAACCTATCAATAGGCACATCTTGATTTATTAGATCTTCTTCTAGTTTCTCTACAACTGTAACCAAAGTCATTTCAACGGATTTCTCCTCTGCATTTTCAGCTGCAGTAGAAAAATTACAAATAGGCCTTCCTCTGCAGCATCAGCTGCCAATATATCTCCAATAATATCGTCTCCAGCAACTGAATCAACCATCTCATGATCAAAACTGCTGCTGAGATAGTCATCTTGAATTTCCTGATCTGTTGCAGGTACTTCATCAACTTCCTGCCGATCAGATGTCTTAGGTAGGATGTTTCTGCAGTGGACCTTGAATAAGGACCCACTGTTATACTGACCTTATACTTCTTTAAAAGCTGAATCAGCATTTCGTCCATTTGGTTGAACTTTTGGTTGATGCGAACAGAAAATATCTCGAGTGTTTTCTCCAATGATTGTACACTTGCCTCTATTAACTTACTGAATCTGCCTCAGAAATTGCTTCTAAATTCACCTATGTCACACTGCAGTAGCCTAGGTTCAGCTGCTCTGGATCAATCGTTTCTGTATCGGCCAGCTTGCCAGAAGTCGCTTTGCTCTGCTTCGATTGAGAAACAGCCTATGAGTATCGCCTGGATTAGAATTGCCTCTATATCCACAAATTTCTGTGACTTGATCTGCTCTGTTGAGCTTTCTGAGAATCGACTCTCTTATTGCAACTTCCTGCTTTGTCTTCAAAACTCAACCTGAATCAGTGTCGGAAATTGACAGGTGAGAATAGTCCTCCTGTTTCGCCTTCAAGATTCAAACCAAGAGTCACTTCACTCTGATTTGCCTTCAAATCCAAACAGGAAGTGCCAAAAAAATTCACAGCCAAGACTCGATCAGAATTCAAGAAATCAGCAATCCTAAATTGCTGCTAAGAGTCGCCGTCCAATTCTAGACCTTGATCTAACTACTAAAATTTCCAAAATCACAGCTGAGAATCTTTGGCTCTAATACCATTTGTCATGAACCTAGGGTTTACCTAGAGTTTTGATAGGAAATTTGTAGAAATTGGAAGCGATTGAATAGAAAAAGTGGGAGATTCAGACTGAACAGAGGGAGATATTCAGCAGAGCTGAGAGGGAAATGCAGACAGAACAGAGAGAGAGAGAGAGAGAGAGAGATCAGAACAATTGAGAGGGAAATCAGAATTCTATATCATTCAACTATATCTATTCTCTAACTCATCTGGCCTATTTATAGGCTGTTACTGAAAGGTACAAACATGAACAGAAACCTAGAGTACAATATAGTAAATACATTTATACTCTATCCACTGCCGGTCCCAAGCTCGAATAAAGGAGGAGGGTTGCGTTAGGTAGCCGACAACCAACGTAAAACCTAGTCGGATCCAAATATGAATTCTAAACAAACTATCTGTTGGGATGTAATCCACATAGAAGTTTAGAATTCATGTAGCCAACCCCACATAGTGGGATAACGGCTGGATATGTTGTTGTTGTTGTAACTACTATTATATTTACAATTATAGCCTTGGGGGTCCTTGGGGTCATGACACAAAGCTTTGCCCTCTATGATGAGCCTTTTTTGTTTTTAAATTCTGTCAAAATTTTAGCCTTTTCCCCAACTCATCTCATCTCTTGGAGGCTCATAATATTAAATACTAATCTTTTCCCCTTAATTATCATGTTCACCACTTCTATAGATTTTCCTGTCAAAGTTTCATTATACCACGAACCAATTCTTAAACTATGATTTTGGATTAAATTCTTTACTCGCATTTATCCATGAAAATTTGAGATATTTTCCAGATTCAGCACTACATCCAGGTGCTGATATGATGACTCTAGCTTATTGTTATTGCACTTGAGTAATGCAGTGCATCACTTGGGTAGTCCACCCCAACAATTTGTCATTTGTTTAGAGTTCATGTTTGATTTGACGTGCTTTAATGTTAGAAATCAGCTACCTAATACAACCCTCATTTTTTATTTGGGCTTGAGATTGGCTGTAAATAAGAATTCATAAGCAGAGTTAAAATTTTACAACACTCATAAAATTAAAAGTCTTAGCTATGAAAAATCTGTACTAAATAAGTTATAGGCTAAATAATATAATAATTTCAATTTACAAACAATTAATACCTAATAAAATAATTTTATCATGTCAATAAAATAACATAATTCAATTTAAAATATACATGATAATATTGATATAGGCAAGCAGAGGTCTGCAATCCAATTCCAAATGGGGACACAGATCAAGTAGGCCTCTGCCTCCTTATTCAAAATGGGGATGCAAACTACTTTAAGAAGTCTTTCAATAGAGAAAAGATAGAGTTTTCTCTGTGTCTTGGACACAAAAAGTGCGGTATTGGTATTGGTGATATGCACAAGACTACTCTAATACTGGATGGTACCTCCTAGTATCTCCAGTATTGAGTGGTAATTTAAACAAAGTGACCCAAGAAAATTTTTGTACTGGATTTATTCTGGTATGGTATGTACTGGCTAGTACAGGACATGCATAACTACTACACTTTTGATCTTGTGTTGTCCTGGTAATTAAATCTTAACTAGTCTTTTTAATATATTCTGTTTGTCATACCCGTGTCTCCTTTTTTATCTTGTATGTCTATGAAAACTAGTGTTTTTTCTTGATTGAAAGATTTCCATTTTTTTCTCTTTCCTACTCTGTAAGACAAGGATAAAATAATGCAATAACATCTTCCTGGTCTGAAATTGCAGAAATTAGAGCAGATGGTTTTGGATGGAGTAGATATTTTATCATTTCAACCCATGCACTCTCGGGATTGTGCCCAGGTATGGAGTTTCAGTTCCTCTTTTCACTCTGTGTTTGCTGCTTACTGCTGTTTTTTTGGTCTGTTTGCTTTGTTCTTCCCCTCAACATTTACCCACTTGTTATGAATTCTTCATCAGTAGGACATGCCAGTGATGATAGCCAAGTCAGAGTGAACCCATTCTGTGGCCAAGTGTACCAGCATTTTACACATGGCTGCAAGAAAAGGGAAGCCTGATGATAAGCTGATCTATTAGTTTTATTTCTCAGTTTATGTTAGTTTTATTTTTCAGATATTCAGTTTCCTGGATTGTGCTAGTTAGTTTTTTTATGTGGGTCGTTACCTATCTTTTAGTGGGTAGTTTCTCTTGTTTACCTGATGTACTTAAATGGCGCTATTCTGCATAGGAGAAGGTACAGGTTTTTATCCAGAAAAATAAAGTTTCTCTCCAAACTTAAAGAGATCGTTGGGTTCTCTCAACCAAGCCCAAAAAAGTCTTTCAAGATAGGTCATAAAGGAAGATCGCAGAAACCTTCTAATCTCCAACTTGATTTCTGTGTTCTTAGACCCATAACTAGATCACAAACTAGGGACTGTATCACCACTTAACTACCCTACCCCCAAGTAGCAAGGGTTAGAAAATCAGACAGCGCAGGAGTACAAGTTAAGAAGCAATTTAGCCTAAACTAGATATTTTTGTCACTTTATGTAGGTTCAAAGCTCAATTATCTGCCTCCCATTCTCATACCAAGCTGTGGGGCCCATCTCAAAATGGAGTGGCTCTCACATCCCAATGTGAGGAGGGGCTTGGGAAGCAGGTACTTAAGGTTGTTGAAGACCTGGGTCCTCGGTGTTATGGCAAACACCTTTTATTTGCCAGATTTTCGGAGCCCGCCATCATTTTCACGCAATTGTTTTTCCATATCATTTTATCAAAGAGTAAGCTGTAGGAGGTGGTATTATGCCAGACATAGCTTTCATTTGTGAGGTTTTAGAATCTGCAAAGCATGATTTAGTTTAAGTATGTTCACATTTCTTAGGTCTTACACCTCTATGAACATATTTGGTGATTACTGTTTACATCATTTACCTTATTTAGACAAGTTATATATGCTCATTTCTAAGTGATATTGGTTGCCCACCCAAGAAAGGTTATATTTGCATTCGGTTGCTTCTAGACAAGCTCAGTCAGCCTTTTGTATGTAATTATAGCATAGGGCCCCATATGCATTTCTGTCTTGCCAGATTTTCATTTTGATTCAGCCAAAATGACTGCAAATTGCCCTAGTCATTTTCTTTTCTGAGCTTGATATTCAGAAATAAGGTATTTTCAACTGAAGAACTTTATGTAAACAAAGGACTTCTGCACATGCTTCCTCGACTGTGTTGTTAAATTTAATAAAGGCTATTCTTTTTTTGGTTGCACAAACCCATATAATATGTGTGATTCTTTAGTGATACTGACATGCTTTGTTAACCTTAGGTGCGAAGATTAGCAGCAATTTATCACTTGCGAAGCAGTTGTCAAGGTCATGGTAAGAAAAGGTAAGCAAAAGATGCTCAGTCTACCTCATGATTATTGTGGGTTGTTATTCCTCTATCTAATCATTGCTAAACCCAAGGTGTTTGTATCTTGGAAGTATCCTCCCTGAACCGTGCTAGAGGTTTCCATGTTTAATGGGTGTAGGTGAAACCTTGCAGCGTGCCCATAACAGGCAACAAGACTACAAGGAAGACAAATTTCCTGTCAATTGTTTATTTATACTTTCAAATTTGTTCCTAATTATCAAAGATGGATTCACAAGCTCACTGACATACGGTTTTCCAGATTTGTAACAGTGGTGCGAACTGAACATACACGAATGCCATCTTCCAGTGATAAGCTTCAGCTAGAGAAGGTATTTACATTACAAAAACTGCATGGTATATGTAGTTGTGTGTTCCATTTATTAAGTTCTTTGCTTATCATGCTCAGAAAGCTTTAACGTTGCCTTGCATTTTTCTCCATTAATTTCATTATACTTCAACTGAGGTGGTAGTGATGAACAAATTTTCAGCTGATAGGAGCTGTCGATGAGAATGCTGATTTTACGGTTGATGCAAAATCTGGTAAAGGAGATAGAAACAGGGGCAAGAAGCCTGCAAAGGGTAGTGACTTGAATTTACTGAAGAACTCCTCCAATTATCATCGCAATAATGAAACAAGCAAGAAGAAAAAGAGTGGGAAAACGGGGTTATATGCTGCACAGCCGGTTTCTTTTGTATCTAGCGGTATCATGAAATCTGATACCGTGGAAACCTTGGCGATCGATTCAAAGGGGACGAACTACACTATTCAAGAAAACAAAGTTGAGAGCAGTTCATCCAAATGTGGCGCCTTTGAGTTGCACACTACAGGTTTTGGATCAAAGATGATGGCTAAGATGGGATTCGTGGAAGGTGGCGGGTTGGGGAAGGAAGGTCAAGGTATTGCAGAGCCCATTGAGGCAATTCAACGACCCAAGTCGCTTGGCTTGGGCGCGGAAGCCTCTGGCGCGGGTAGTCACTCGTTGAAAACTGAATCTGATAGGAAGTCTGGGCAGAAAGAGTCTCAAAAGTTTGCAGCTTTTGAGAGGCATACCAAAGGATTTGGATCAAAAATGATGGCCAAGATGGGCTTTGTGGAAGGCACTGGCCTGGGAAAAGGTTCTCAAGGTATGGTGAATCCATTGGTTGCAGTTAAGCTTCCTAAAAACAGGGGTTTGGGTGCCAAAGGTTAGATATTCATATTCTAGTTGGCTTTTCAGAGTTAAGAAGATGGTTCTTCCTTGCATTTATGTTATTTAACCTAACTTACAGCTGTAGTTAGATTATGTGACATCTCCATTTATCTCTCTCTTTAATATTCCTTTCTGCTATCCCATGTCTCTCTCTCTCTCTCTCTCTCTTTAATTTTCCTGTTAGGCTTTTCGGAAGCAGAGAGTCTTACACTATTTATGCAACGTTTGACCGACTTTCTTGTTTGGTGGGTGGGAAGGAAAATGATGATGGGAAGAAGAGAAAATTTTTAATGTTCGATACCTTGTTCTTATCATACTCCTGTTAATAGATAGAAGCAGAATTGAACAAGTAATTTTATTTTTGGAACTCTATTTGTCAATTTCTTGGCAACCAACCTTTGGGGGGAATGTGAGTAGGATCTCAAATATTTTGTATTATTTGAAATGCAAAATGATAGAAAGCCATTTTAATATTTATTTAAAATATCTAGGGCTGATTCAATTGTAGAAAATGTAATTTTACAACTAATTTTATTTTAGGATTTTATGTTTTAAATAGCATTTTTTTAAAAAAAAATTAGAACACATTTTTTTATTTTTTTTATTTATAGAATAAAGTTAAAAAAATTTAAAATTAAACTTTTTTATTTTTAGTGGGAGGTTCAGTCGTTTAATAAATTATTAAAATTAAAAATTAAAATATTTTTAATAACTGATCAGAGGTTGTTAGTGTCTTGTTTTCAATGTCTTTTGGGATAAGGGTTTTCTTTTAGAAGTTAAAAATAAAAAAATGAAAAGTAAAATAAATAAATTATATTGTTAGTATCTAAACTTTATATTTATAATAAATTGGTCACTTATTTTAAGTTTTGTGAGCATAATCACTAAATTTTAACTTTTATTACAAATTAAGAACTTTCTTTAATTTTTTGTCAAATTTTGTTGAAGAAAACTGATATAATATATATTACTACAAAATCTTAAAATCACTTAAATGTGGAGTTTGCATTAATTTTAATATTAAGTGGTTTTTGAGTTTGTATTAATATATATTATGTGATTTTTTTTAACTAAAGTTGACGATAAATTTGAAAGAAATATTGAATTATAATAAAAAATTTAAAATTTAATAGTTATGATAATAAAATTTAAGGTGCAATCACTAAGTAATACGAAGTGCAAAATTAAAAATATAGTAATGCATAATTTATGCAAAAGAAAACATATTTTGTGAAAAAAAAAATTGCATCAAAGAATATTATTTCCTATTAGTGAAAATTGTAGCATTATTTATTAATAATACATTAACAAATAATGTCTTGATGAAATTGGTTTAGTTGAACCCCAAGAATGATTAAATCTTGGGAGAGTGGAGTAAGTGTGTGAAAATATCGAACCATTATAAATTGTCTTGTATCTCATTTTATTTATTTTTATTATATCTTATATTTATCAAATATAAATTCTCCAATAAAATCATTAATCAATAATATTTATTAAAATTAAAAAAATTAATCACTTAATTCACCCTCTCTCTTGAGTGACCATACCCTAATGGACCAACAGTACCTTGACAGAGTTAGGGATTATCGCACTCGGTGTTTTTTTTTATCAAAATAATATTTATTAAATAAGATATAGACTGAAAAAAAATAAGATATAAAAAATGTCTCGATCAAAAGTATTTTTTATTGTATTTATTAAATTTATCTAGAAAGAAATCATGTGACTTTTTATTTTGGACTTTTTAAATAAATTTATCTCTCTTTTTCGGATAAGTTATTTTGGATCTTACAGACAAGTTATTTTGATATAACTTTATCTTACTCATTTTTAACAAATACTATTTAAAAAAATAAAAATACCATGACTGTAAGTAATTTTCTAAATAATTTAAAGTTTTAGAGTATATCACGCATTATATATTTTAAATCCTAGTAACATAAGTTTTTATTTTAAATAACATAAACTATATAATATTTATATACAAGTTCATCTAATATTTATATATGTTTATATTATACAAAAATATATAGAATAGATAATATTTTTATATTTAGTAGAATACCTAATATATGAATATATATATATATATATACTCGGATTAAAAAAAATTGAGAATTTCCCAAATCCATCCCAATCGCAGTCACACAGTGCCTTGCCTAAACACCAACCCAAATAAACTAAAATAACCATCGTTTACGGATCCTCAAGCCCTTGTCTTTCCTTAGCGTGGGTTGGGGATAACGTCGTTCCCAGCCTCTTGACTTTCTGGCTGCTTGCCCAGAGGGAAACCTTGCAGGCAATTTTCCCGAGAAAATACAAAAATAAACGGTGCACGTGATCAGCACGTGCATGGTGATGGAATATTGACCCTCCATTCACGAAACCGGGGGCCAACTACCTTTGAGTATTTCAGTAGTCTCTTCTTGCCATTTTTTTTTTTAATTTAAAACCCTTAAACTCGAACTATTTTTATCTCTATATTTATAACCTTATTGTTATTATATTTTAATTTTAATTATATTAATTTCCCCTTTTTTTTGTAATTCTTAAGAGAATTAACAATTCTGCCTTCTTTCCCAAGAAATGATTATTAATTATTGAAAGCAGAGACGTTGTGGGTTTGATTATTATGATTACTCCTATGATAAGTAAAACTGTTGATTTCATTCATGTTGTTGGTTTGATGATCATTTGGTAAACCCTTTCCATCTGAAGCAGTACTGTGTAGCTTTCAACTTACCACCACCTAATTATTTTTCTCATTTATAAATATATATATATATGTCTACTTTAATCATGGGGTAAGTGCATTAATGAGCTTATAATGACTCTTTTGCCATTCCCATCCCAATTATTAATTATAAAAGGAAAAAAATGAGTTACTATAATATTTTATTTTTTTTATGAGGATGGAATGAAATGAATTCTTTTTACGAACCATATGGGTAAATGGGAAATTGGGAATGTACCAAACCCAGCAATTAGTCTTTTTGGAGAGCTCCCAAACCCTAATTTTTAGGCCTTTTTGCACAAGAGGATGGTTGGGGCTTCTTTTATTCTTTTAAGAATTTTTACTTGCGGTTTCTAGAATTACTGTTTTAAATGAAGAATAGAAACAGAGTGATTGACAATCAACTTGATATTGGGAAAGATAGAACAAGTGTTTTGTCTTAAAAGACCAAGGTAAAGGGGCAGAAAATTGGCATCTACGTACATTGGATTGGGGGTATAGTGGTCATTAAAGATCTAGAGATCACCGACGAATTGTGATGTATAAATTCTTGGGCAATGGTGCTCTCCACATCTCTCTCTCTCTCTCTCTCTCTCTCTCTCATTCTAAGGGCAATTACGGTGCCGTTACTGGGGGGCTCCTCCTCTCACATGCTCTGAATCGTTCAGTCTCTGTGAAGGTCAGTTTAGATTTGCGGTTCTTTACGTTTTTTTCATGCAAACAGTCACTTCTCTGTTTCTATGCAATTGTCACTGATCAGTATATATGCGTTTTGATCTGATCTGATCTGAGCCTGAGAACTCTAAATTTCTGGTTTTTCACATTAGGTTTCTGCTGGAACTCAAAACCCACGCTGAAACTGAATTGATTCCTATTGTCTTCGCTTTTGTTCTGATCTGGGTCATCCAGATCTGACACAAAATTGGTCGAAATGGACTCGTTTGATAACTTGAAGATCTGGGTTTTGTTTGTCTACTTGGTATCTCAATTGGGTTATGGCTTTTATCTCCCGGGGAGTTACCCTCACAAGTATGGAATTGGGGATACCTTGTCTGTGAAGGTGAATTCGCTCACTTCAATTGATACAGAAATGCCCTTTAGCTATTACAGTTTGCCCTTCTGTAAGCCCCAGGAAGGTGTCAAGGATAGCGCCGAAAATCTCGGCGAGCTCCTTATGGGTGATAGGATTGAGAATTCACCTTATAGGTTTAAAATGTTCACTAATGAGACGGATATATTTCTCTGCAAGACCAAACCTTTGTCAGGTGATGAATTTAAGATCTTGAAGGAGAGGATTGATGAGATGTATCAGGTTAACTTGATTCTCGATAATTTGCCGGCTATCCGGTATACCAACAAAGAGGGTTATGTTCTGCGGTGGACTGGTTATCCGGTTGGAATTAAGGTTCAAGATGTTTATTATGTGTTTAACCATTTGAGGTTCACTGTCCTTGTTCACAAGTATGAGGAGACAAATGTTGCCCGTGTTATGGGTACCGGGGATGCTGCTGAGGTGATCCCAACTGTTGGGAACTCTGGATCGGAGGTGCCAGGTTACATGGTCGTTGGGTTTGAGGTGGTCCCGTGCAGTATCCAGCACAATCTGAAATCTTTGGAGAACTTGAAAATGTATGAAAAATACCCGTCTGCAGTTAAGTGCGATCCATCAGTGGTGGCTATGGCTATAAAGGAGGGTGAGCCTGTGGCCTTCAGTTATGAAGTTGCATTTGTGGAGAGTGATATCAAATGGCCATCCAGATGGGATGCCTATTTGAAAATGGGAGGAGCAAAAGTCCACTGGTTCTCAATTCTTAACTCTCTTATGGTGATTACTTTCTTGGCTGGAATTGTCCTTGTGATCTTCTTGAGGACAGTGAGGCGTGACCTTACCCGTTATGAGGAGCTTGACAAGGAGGCTCAAGCCCAGATGAACGAAGAGTTATCAGGGTGGAAACTTGTTGTGGGAGATGTTTTCCGTGCTCCAACCAATCCATCACTTCTTTGCGTAATGGTTGGAAATGGGATTCAAATCCTAGGAATGGCTGTTGTGACAATCTTATTTGCCGCACTTGGATTCATGTCACCAGCTTCCCGTGGCACGCTACTTACAGGTATGCTATTTTTCTACATGATTCTTGGGATTGCAGCTGGTTATGTTGCTGTTCGTCTTTGGAGGACAATTGGATTTGGTGACAAAAAAGGATGGGTTTCAGTCTCTTGGAAAGCTGCGTGTTTCTTTCCTGGCATTGCTTTCATGATTCTATTCATCTTGAATTTCTTATTATGGGGTAGTCACAGCACAGGAGCCATTCCACTGTCTCTGTTTGTAATCCTCATTCTCCTCTGGTTTTGCATCTCGGTTCCCCTGACCTTCGTAGGTGGGTACTTTGGGGCAAAGGCACCTCATATTGAGTACCCCGTTCGAACCAACCAGATCCCTCGCGAAATCCCACCTCAAAAATACCCATCTTGGCTTTTAGTTCTCGGGGCTGGCACTCTCCCGTTTGGCACACTTTTCATCGAGCTCTTCTTCATCATGTCCAGTATTTGGATGGGTCGAGTTTATTACGTCTTTGGTTTCCTCTTCATCGTTTTGATCCTCCTCGTGGTCGTTTGTGCTGAGGTCTCCCTTGTGCTGACCTACATGCATCTTTGCGTGGAGGATTGGAGATGGTGGTGGAAGTCCTTCTTTGCCTCCGGCTCGGTTGCCATTTACATCTTCCTCTACTCCGTAAACTATCTCATATTCGATCTAAAGAGTTTGAATGGACCCGTCTCGGCCACTCTCTACTTGGGATACTCTCTCTTCATGGTTTTAGCAATAATGCTGTCAACCGGCACAGTTGGCTTCCTCTCATCATTCTGGTTTGTGCATTACTTGTTCTCCTCTGTGAAGCTGGATTAGAACCTTCACCAACTCAAAGACAAAGGTGGTTGTAGATCCGAGAGTGAAGGAAGACCTTGTTTCTGTTGTCTGAGTTTGTTATTTGCTAGGACACTCGTTCAAGGTTACATGAATAATCTAGTTCACTTTTATTAACTGAATTCTTTTGTAGTTTTGCTATTGTTTTGTTGTGTAATACCAAAACCAATTTGTAGCTGCATTTTTGCAGATGCTATAAGTACTTGATAAGGTGAGTTTGTGATGTTGTTGGTTTCCAAGCTCAAAAGATTTGCTTACACCTCTAGGATTCTCGTATTGTACTTTATTCTCAAGTTCTCATTCTTTGTGGGTTAACCATCATCTGCCTATCTAATTCTAATTCTAAGTCTGGATTTCATCTGAAGTCACTAAATACAATATTTATTTTTTATTCGGATTTTGGATTGGTTGTGAACAGAGGAACAGCTAGGAGTGTGAAGGAACCCACAAATGGAGTTAGATATATCAGTGTTCTTTCAAAATTTTAGGGTAAGCCTATTAGAGAAGTATTCAACTTTTGATTTATGTGGTTAGAATTGTGGCAGTATAGCATGTTTGTAAATTGTAAGTATCAAGTTATTGTCGATGCTCGAGAGGGCGTCCATCTGCATTCAAATTTCATAAAGTCGGGAGTATGGGAGGTTGAAAAAAATATTTAACTTGATTGTAATAGTGAATCGAAATTTAATTATATATTATCATGTATTTAAATCAATTATCTATGTAAACTTACAATTTTATTTTTAAATGTGTAATTTCATGGTTTATGCCCATGCATAAAGATTTTTAGTACCCATTGCATGGTACAAAAAAATTGGGCTATCCCAAGGATTTGGGCCAATTAAATGGTTTGGGCCGGGCAGCCCCAGAATAATCAAGAACCCATTTGGATGAATGGGGTCCATTTACTACTGGACTGCAAATAATTGTTATAGTAGTATAACAATCTTATTGGGTATGTTTCTTTCTCTCCTAACTTTGAGGATTGAGTTAAATTACACTCGGTTGGTTTGGTTGGTTGGATTGGACAGAATAAATTGATGGATAAAAGTTATCTCATATTTGATATGTACCTATGTGAGATAATAAATGAGATGGGTTTACCAATCACGCAGATAACAAACAACATAATCTCGCTCCTTGGGTATAAGTCAAGTTATTAGAATACGATAAATTAAAATTCGCACTAATAGATCATAAGTTTAATTCTTTGTCCTGTGCAGTAAAACAAAGTGTCTACCTGTGATTTACTTCTTCTATCAAAATCGAGAGCACGAAGAATGAGAAATTGCACAAAAGTGATAATCTCAAGAAATAACATAATCTCAGGAGGATCGGAATACATACATTATCTAGGGGATAAGATGATGGGTGAAATGAACATTTTTCCCTCAAGTATAAAGATTTAAAAACTTGAAATAGGGGTATTTTGGTTATTTTCACATTATCTCTATCCTTGCATTAATTAAACAAAAGATAAATTAAATACAAAATATTTTATAGTGTCATTCTACTAACCAGACACTTGAAGTCCATGATTAAGCAAAGGAAGAGAGAAAGAGACAGAAAAATAATTGGATTCGATTTAGTTTGTTATGCTAGAAAAAGAGAAAAGAAAGGGAGAGAAAGTATAAGTGTATTTTGGTCATGTTAAAATTGTTAACATTTGTGAAGTAATACCAGAGGTGAAATATAGAGTTGTAAAATAAGAGGAGATCATCGTCATTCTTTAAATGTCAAAAATATTTTTTTTATTTTTACTAAATTTACGAAATATAATTTTACCCTTGGTTTTAAAAGCAAATAATCTTTGTGTTTTTTTTAACCAAAATTACAATAATTTTTAGTGGTTTTCACAATTCAATTAAAAAATATGCAGAGATATAAATAAATATAAAAAAAATTATCCAAAAATACCCAGTTGCCAAAATTCTGAATATATTTATATATATTATTATACAGGCAAATGGGACATTTTGATATTATAAAGTCATGTTAATAAAATAAATTCTTAAAATACTTCATATTTTTTTAAAAAAAAATAAAAAACTTATTCAGCAAAATTTAATTTCATAACCTTACAAATATAAAATATTTTAATTTTATTACTTAGCTAACTTTAATCTTCGTTTAAACATTATGGACATAAGTGACGTCATCAATACCCGTAACTTCTTCCAGGTTTGAACTTCCTACTAGGCCTTGCCTAAGTTTTGACAAAATCAAATCCTTCCCCCAAATTTTTTCTGATTGAAGAGCTTTTCTAATTAACCCTCACAATTAAGCCGGATTGATGTGTTATAAAAATAACTTTTATTTAAAAATTTATCTATTATCTTAATAAAAATAAAATAAATTTTAAATATATCATTGTCTATAAAATAATTTATAATTACACTTAATTTATCATGGGTCAAATCTCAATAAGCAAAAATCTAAAATCTAAGAAAATGAAGCTCTGAATGACCAAGAAGACTATCGAAAGAAGGCTCGGGAGACCTAAAGGTCACTCGAAGAGGTTGTCAATAAAAAAAAAAAAAAAGTGGAAGGAAAAACTAGAAGACTTGGAAGTCTCTTGAAGATCTCACTTGAGATATTCCTAATGAAAAATCACAAACAAATAACTTCAAACGTGAACAAATAATCCCAAAAATACCTCTGAGAATTTCACAAAAAATAAGTCTTATTCATAAGAATCTAAATTTTAGTTGATCTTGGAATACTGAAAATAGTTATCACAAACCTCCAAACTCCCTTATAAATAGGTAAATTCACATTAAAAAAAATATAAGATTCTATTATTGATTCAAGAGTTCTATAAACTCTTTATCATTCTCAAGAATATGACTTAAACATTAGAAGATTTGTGAAGGGAATGCTCTGTACTCTTTGATTGTCCTTTTTTTTTTTTGCAAAGTCCTGAAGGCTTGAAGATGATTACCTAACATCTAAATTTTATTATTATATCTAGCCAACAATAATTAGAGTTGTCTATGGGAAATTGATCATAAAATTTAAAAAATTAAAAATGGTTTATACCTAGGTAGCACGGAAACGGAAACGCTGAAACAACATTTTTCAAAAAAAGTAGGAAACAAAAATACGGGCTAAACTGTAAATTTTAAAAAAATAAGGAAAGTTTTGTAAATATAATTTTTAATATAGCAAATTATAAAAAATAATTTAAATATAAAAATTTATTTTCAGTAATATGTAATGTGCCATAAAATAAATTTAATTTTGATATAAATAAATTAAAAACAAAATACCAAACAAAAATTAAACAAAAAACATAAAACACAAAAAAAAAATGCATACAACTCTAGGCTCCAACCAAACACATCCCAATTGGCTGTCTGCTTCGCATACTGCTCATGCTTGCAGTCCAATGGGCGACCCCGATGCGTACTGAGGGGCAAACTGAGGGGGGTTCGGACGAAGAAGAAGAAGAAGAAGAAGAGAAAAGGGAGAAGGAAACTGAGAAGGTTCAACCGAAGAAAAAGAAGAAGAGAGGGAAACTGAGAGGGTTCAACCAAAGAAGAAGAAGAAGAGAGGGAAATTGAGGGGGTTCGGCCAGCCTTGGGGATGTGTGGGGCATGGCCACTGTTGCAAGAACCAGAAGAGAGAAGGAAACTGAGGGGCCACGCCGTTACAGGAACCAGAAACGCGTTTCGCCTAAAATGCATTTCCATTTAATTTGAGCAAATTGCGAAACGGCCCCCAAACGTTTCGCAATTTACAAAAACGTCCTGAAAATCGTTTCGGGTCGTCTTTGCTATTTTCGAAACGGGAAACAGTTCGACAACGCCGAAACGACGTCCCAAACACATTTCTGTGCAACTTAGGTTTGTACAATATCTTATTAGGCCGTCAAAAATAGAAACAACAAAGAGGGTCACGACGTCGATAGTTCTCCTAATCAGAGACCTTGGGAGACCCTTCTAGCATAGGCTTTTGAAGACTCCTGGATAGTTCCTCAAATTATTTATCTTAGTAAGCATGAAGTATTGAAATGGCAACACAAAGAGAGCACCAAGGTTTTTTGGGAAAAGGTAATTTTCCTCTAGGATGGAATCTCGCAAACTCCACTTTTATCCAATCTCTAAAATTATGTAAAAGGTGGGTCAATACCAAAAACACTATGAGAGTCTCTTTCGCAAAGCCCTCCCTAGGCGAGCTGAAAAAGAGAGACGCGAAAGAGTCTTTCGAAATGATAAGAAAGATCATGCAAAGCCCTAATTTGAAATAAAGTTGGGATGGCTCAACCCTGTGGAGAAAAATCTTAGAAAATCGTAGGAAGCACAATTGTAGTCCTACCAAGACATCGATCTGAAACAAATAATCAATCTAATTTCACTAGTCACGAAGCTGCCGACATGAAAAAATAATTGAACAAGTGCTGAAACAAAAAAAGTTAGTACCCTAGAAGAGGACCAGCATAAAAATAAGATTCTATTTATTATTGAAATCATGAATAAACTCTTTTCTTTCTATATTTAAGATGCCCCAACTTATTATTTATTCTAGAAAAAATAATCCCATCGATCACATTCAAAATTACGAGTATGATATGTTACTACATGATTGGGATGACACTATCACATGCCTATAGCTTTCTCTTTAGCTTTGAATGGCTATGCATGCATGTGGTTTAATAGTTTGGTCAAAAAATCTATCTCATCTTCGGAACAATTAAGAAGAGAGTTCATTAATACCTTTATTATCTAAATAAAGAAAAGATTTACATATTTGTTTATAGGATCCAACAAGAAGGAAAGAAAACATTCAAATAATACGTTGAAAGGTTCAAAAATGCAATCTTGGGATTCAAGACTTGCAGATGAGTGTGACAATTGATGTAATCCTCCAACAAATAAAGTTGATATCATTACAAGAATTTCTTGTATTTGGCTGACATGTTTGTTCGAGCTAACAAATATGTTTTTAAAAGCTAAGGTAATGTGGATGGTTAAAGGAAATGAAGAAAAGGATAAAAAAGAGAGAATAAAGAGATCCCAATGAAAGGACAAATGGAATGGAAGAAAAATCCAAAAATATTGATGACCCTCTTGGATTTCAATTCAGAAATTATATTCCACTTACTAAAGCAATAGTCTCCATCTTAGTAACGGTCAAAAGATCAAGTCTCATGGATTCCCCAAAAAGATGGACAAACTAAAGTGAAGCTTTCTGTTAATTCCACGGTACTCACAAACAATTCACCGACAGATGCCATGACTTTGTGAAACAAATGGAGAATTTGATCAAAGAGAAAAAAAGATGCCCCACAGGGAAATCTATAAAAGATACCCCACAGGGCAAGGGTGCACAACTTACCACTCAATGGGCTGAACATATAATATAAATTAGTGAATTATTTGATCATAATTGTGGGTTTCTTATCGTATGTGCTTTCGATATATATATATATATATACATACATACACGTAAGTTATTTTATTTTCATTTCTGATTTATGTTAATTGTTTAATTCATAGTTTAACATTATTTAAACACCTAAAATTTGACTTAAAATGCTTCCATTTTTCATTTACATTTTGGTTTCGTGTAGATTGTACCATCAATCAATCAACTCATTAGAAATATCCAACCCTTAGCCTCCGAGAGATCTGCGGTTCCTTCCCCCTGTCCCTTTAACTTTCTTTTCAATTAAATTATGTTATCTTATTAAATTAATATACATTATTAAATAATATTATATATTAATAATAATAATAATAAATTTAATATTCTCCTTCTAAAATTTATTATGTAATTAATATAAGAAAAATTATCTCTTTTAAATGAAAAAATGAATTTTTTTCAAATAGGCATTTTGTTTGGAAAATGTGGATGTATTAGGTTCGTCCCAACTCGATTGCCTAAAAGACAACTTAGAGAAGCTTATAAGTGTAGTGGGGCTCTTGGTCATCGAAAGGCAAGAGCTATGAGCAGACCTGTGGCTGTGAGTTTATGATAACACGATATTTGTAATACTCCAAAAACCTAGAGAATGATAGTATATATCGAAGAGAAATAAGAAAGGAAACAATACTAGTTGAATACCTTTTGAGTTGAATGTAGACAAAGAATTCTAGAGTTAAGTGTGTTTGATCGAGAGAAATCCAAAAATAAGTAACCCTCTTGAGAAGTTTGTGTAAGCCCATCAGAATAAGTTGTGCTGGATCTTCTTATCGCTCGATGCGGGGTGTTACAAAAATGTTTACCAATAGAAAAAAATATATTTTATTTAGAAAAGATGAGTTTTTTTTTAATTGTAGAATAAATTTTAGAAGAAGAGTATTAATTTTTTTTATTATTGTTAATATATATTATTATATTATTATTTGATGATATGTTTTAATTTAGTGAGGTGGCAAAATTTAATTGTAGAGACAGACAGGAGGAAGAGAAAGCGGATCTGGAGTCTGAGCGTGGTGGGCTATCTTGAACCTTTCACGCTATTTTCCATCTTATCACCTTGATGACCGCACATGAAAATCTTTTCAACAAACGTGGGACCTTTTTTTGTTTTTTTTGCTTGAATTGTCAAAGAAGACTGTTTCACTTTCATAAAATTATAAGAATCATCCTTCATCTTTGAAAAATATAATAAGTATCCTTTAGACTTAATATCATATTATAATTTCTCTACTATTATTAATTAACTGTTATTAAATATTTATAAATAATTAAAATATCTTTGTATTTAAAAATATTTTCCTCATCATCTCTCTTTACCCATTCTCTAGCTTGGTTGAAATCTTTATTACCACCTACTCATTTCTTTTAACATTGTTGCCACCAACTCTTTTTTTTTTTATTAATTTTTTAATAATCGAATCACTATATATCACCTCTACAAATAATGTATCTTTTTATTCTTCTTTTCATCTTATTAGGGTTTGATTGAACCATCTTATTCTTAATCAAGAACCCAAATGTGTTGGATTTATCGAACCCACTGAATGATATATATATGATCTAAATTTTTATAAAACCTATATTTTTTGTCAAAAAATCTAGTTGGATGGATGAATAAGATGCAACAATGAATGAAAATTTGGTCAAAGATGATAAAGAAAGTGCAACTCTCTCTTTCTCTCATTTTCTTTCTTTCTCTCAATTTTTAAAAAATTTAAAAATTTAACGAGATCTAAGTTCACTCAAGACTAAATCTTATCGAACTTTTACCCATAAATCTAAGATAGGGTTCATTTAGGTTTGGCAAACCATAAATCTAAGGTTTATCAAATCCAAATTTTTGAGACTTAGGTTTTGACAAATGCTCGGTGAGGTTCATTCGAACCCAAATCATTTATAAGTTCAATCTTAATTAGTGGTCTAATTTGTTGGTGATTGGAAGATCACTAGTTGTTTTTTTCTTAATTTTTTATAAATTAAAGGAGAGAAAAGGAAATTAAATAATTATTTAATTTTTTATTTAATAATAAAGGAAATTATTGTTATTTTTCAAAATGTTAGAAGCGATTCGTATAATTTCACAATACCATAGGGGTGTCCTTTGTAATATATCCTAATTTTTTTCAACGGCAAGGAATTGCATCAGTTATGTACAGGAACGAAGAAGACAGAAGCATGGAAACCCAGTCACATGGGAATGGGATTGCACAGATCTCTAGAGCAAGTGATATTATTGAGCTTCTTCTGCTGAACAAGACGAGCCGAGATTCGCTATCCCACTCTGTAGTCTTGATTTACATTGATAATGTGAGAAAATTTATTTTTTTTAAATTCATTAAAAAACTCATCTCTTTCAAACAAAGAATTATATTTTTTTCGGACAGGACAATTTTAGTCGGACAGAAATAAAAATATTCTGTCTGAAAAAAATTTACCTTTTCATTTGAAAGAGATAATTTTTTTATTAATTACAGAATAAATTTAAAAAATATTAAATTTTCTGATAATATTAATATAGATAACTATATATTAATTTAGTAAAATGACTTAATTTGATTGGAGGGATAACTAATGCTTAGTTGGGCTAGACTGTTTTTTTAAACTTTTAAGTTAGGTAGTGTTTAAGATGTTTAATTATAACGTTTAAATTGTGTAGCGTTTAAGCTGATAATGTATTTGGATAAATATACTTTTAAACTATCAATTAATAGTTATATGTTTGATTTGAAAGAGTTGATAAATTATTACAACTTGATAAAAAAATAAAAATAGACATGCTATTGAATAATGTAAAATTTTATCATTAAATGTTGATAAATTTTATATAATTATTAAAAATATATTAATACAAATTATTATATGTATTATATATGTTATATAACAACAATATATATTATTATGTATTATATATAATATATTATTATATACATCTTTATACTCATATATATATATATATAATTCGATCGGCCATGGCAACGAGGAGGAGAAGCACGGACGGAGGAGATGAGGGCGACGGACAGCCAGTGACGCAATAGGCTGATGTTGTCGATAACGGCCGATGCGGGTGGGGACGGCAATGGGGAGGAGATGGTTGGAGCAACGATGATAGCTGACGGTGGTGGCTCAAAAGGTTGGGGCGATTGGCAACTAAGGCAGAGAAACAGAGATTGAAGGAGATGAAGAAGGAGTGCATGGCTAGAAATTAGTAAAATATATATATAAAGGTACTATGATAAAATTATTGGTCAACACAGCTTATTTTATAATAACTTTTTACAAAAATTACCTCTAATCAGCTTTTGTAAAACGCTGGTATAAGAACGTTTAAGTTAGGTAACTTAAACGCTCTTATAGTTTATCAAATATTTTTAATTAAATAAGTTAAAGTAACTTAAAAATTACATACCAACTGATAAACGGTCAAACCACCTATCCAAACTGGCCCTCCAAGATAACAGATAGATCTCAACTCGAAAAAGACGCGGGGCTAGAAGTTGATATTTCTTGAAAAGATGTAAAAAATAAAAATCTATCAACCAAGAAATCGAATTGAGGTGCTGGGTTTCTATTCGTTCTTTGTGCAAGTCGGTATTCGGGTTCCGAAGAATATGAAGTTTGCACACCTCTACCACTTCCCTCAAATGCTGGCTCCAATGACTGTCTCCGAGTGGGAACACATTTCAACAAACATGCGCGTCACTTTTTATATATTAATTGCATTCACCTTAATTAGTTTTCTGCTAATTAATTAGGTTTGTCCTTTAATTCCACGTTTTATGTTTTTTAATTGAAGCAGTGTTTCTTGTCGCTTTTGTTCATGAACTTCCCCGTTGAGATGATTCGATGAATGACCTTGACCTTGAACTTGATGGGTGCGTGTGTGGTCATCAACGGCTGCGTCCCCCCTCCGGCATTAAATTTCTAGCACGCATGTGGAATTTGTGCGCATGGTTAGTACTCCAGCTAGCTAGTACTACTGTTCACTGACGTAAAAGGAAATTACTGCCCTCTCCAAGTGGATGGATCATTAATTGTCGTATCTCGTGAAAGTGCAGGCATATTCACAATCCAGTCGAGCAGTGCTCGTGTTTTTCATTATATAAACCACCATCCTTTACACAAACCTTGAATCCACTGCATGCAATTGCAACACTTACACACACACACATATATGGTTAGTTGGTGCTGAAAACTTCTGCAGATACATAATTCTCCCATGGACGCATCTCTACCTCCGAATATATCTCTCAGGTCCGTGAAGACCGGCCGGGAGGGAAGAGGGTTGTGTTGTGACTCTCTGAACGAGTCGGGGAGCTATAGGTCTGATCATGGGGACGGTTTAGGGGAGCCATTGAGTCCTATAGCTCAGATGTTTCATGAGCCTGGTACTGATGTTTACATCCTCGGCGTAGTTGGCGTTAAAGCCAAAATTGATCCTGACGTGGTCAAAGAAAAACTAGCAGAGGTTTTGCTAAAACTCCCCCGATTCTCTAGCTCACAGGTAAAATTGTCTGACCGTGTATAGTTTATCGTAATAGTGTTTCACTTTGAGCATATATATATGTATGTATCCTAAAATATATATGTTCGCACTTGACATATAAAGGCATGCACATTTATTATCTACAATTAATGCGTTCATGGTAAAAGAACATCAATGTAATTATTTCCCTAGTTTTTGGAGTTCGTACGTACATGCGTGCACTAACTCCTTAAAAATGTCGTAGGTTTTGGACCAAAAAAGTGGAAAATGGAACTGGACCCCGACAGAAGTGAACTTGGATGATCATGTCGTAATTCCAGAGTTGAAATTAGACAACATGGAGTCGCCAGACAAAATTGTGGAGGACTACATCGCCGACCTCACCACAACCGGCGTCCCGGATTCCAGGCCTCTATGGGACCTCCACCTTCTCAACATCAAAACCTCCGAGTCTGAAGGTGTCATGATCTTCCGAGTCCACCACTCGATCGGAGATGGCGTATCTATCATGTCTTTGATGCTCGCCAGCTCTCGAAAAATTTCAGATCCTCAGATGTTGCCAACCGTCCCGGTAGTAAAGAGATCATCTAGTGTAAAATTAGGGTTTTGGCATCAAGTGAAGTTGGTATGGAACACCATCATAGATTTGATCTTGTTTCTAGCGACTGTATTGTTTTTAAAGGATACAGAAACACCTCTGAAAGCTGGCCCTAACATTGGGTACAAACGGAGGGTTCTTGTCAAGGGGTATATGAGCCTAGATGATGTAAAGTTGGTGAAGAAAGCCGTGGATGCTGTAAGTATTAGTATTCATATCCTAATTGTGCTGTATTTTTTTTTTGCTAAGTATTGTGTTTAATTTTGAGTTAGTTAATTACTATTAAACATGATAGAAAATATTAAGCTTAATTACTTTTTCTGTTAATTACTTGCAAAACATTAAACAATTGTCATAGTATCACAGTAATGTTTAACTTTTGATTTATAAGGACTAAATTTGATATATATTTGGGTTATTGGATGCAGACGATTAATGATATAGTGCTTGGAATCTCAGTAGCTGGGCTCTCTCGATATTTAAACAGGCGATATGGTGAGTTTCGAAATATATTATTTTTCTTTTTTATTAAGTAAAGGTGAATGTCACTCTTTCTTTTTTATTAAGAAAGAGTGAAAGCTCTTGGGAGCCAACAACAGGAAGAGGCACAAAAGGATTGCCAATTAATGTTAGAAAATTGATACTTTTATATATATATTTTTTAGAAAAACAGTCTAATAAGAATTAAAGATATAAAAAATTAATAATTTTTTTTTTAATTATAAGCAACTCCAAATGACTTTATATTTTTCAACAGATAAGACATGTCTTATTATATTTTATGTATAAAAATTTTATAGCAATGCCATCAAACCTTAGATACAGTCACTTCTTTTATGGCAGGCAATGAAAGAAAGAGTGAAAGGGGGCCAATCATGGAGAAAAATCATCTCCCTAAAAATATTCGCCTCAGGACACAATTATGGGTCAACATAAGACCAGTTCCAGGCATCCAAGTAATCAAGTTTTTCTCTTTATGGCCTTCTGATTTTGTGTGTGTGGATTGAGATGAGCTTAATAATTTGCTTATTTGATAAATTTGATTTGTATATACAATAATAGGAGCTGATGGAGATGGTGGACAAGAGTAAGAATCCAACAGCATCAACATGGGGAAACAACATTGGCTATGCTGTCCTGCCCTTAGCCATTCAACTTCGAGAAGACCCTTTGGATTACATTCGCCAAGCCAAAGCTTCTGTGGATCGGAAGAAGGCCTCTCTTGAGGCTCCCTGCGTTTATTTCTTCGCTAAGTTGCTCAGTAAACTTTTCGGCACTAAGGTATATATATATATACGCATGCGTGATTATTAACTAATTAATGATCGTGAGTGAAAGTTGAGTTGAATTTGGTGTTACTTAGGTTGCAGGCCTTATCAACTATAACATTTTCACGAATTGCACATTATGGTTCTCCAATGTGCCTGGAACCAGTGATAGAATCACATATTGTGGGTATGAAGTCTCCTACTATGCTCCAACTTGTTTTGGACAGCCTAATGTAAGTATTTCGATCTCTTTCAAATAATTAAAATGTTGATTCAAGATATTCTTAGTCAACTAACTATTACATATACATCCACTAAATTGAAGGGGTTGATGATTAATGTGGTAAGCTACGTGGACAAGTTGATCTTCGTAATATCAGCAGCAGAAGAAACGATTCCTGATCCACACCAGATGTGGGATGACATTGAAATGTCCCTAAAGCTCATTAAGGATGCTGCCCTAGCAAGCACCAAAACACATTAAGGATTAAGCATTAATCATTGATACCAAATTGGGAGGGTGGAGCCCTACAATCAAATAATGATGCAATAATTGACTAGCATGTGTTTGTTTATTTCCTTTCTGTCTCTTTGTACAAGCAAAGATGCTTAGGCAACTTGATGAAAACTGATGGTGGGAAAGTCTGGCAATAATGGATAATCTCATCTTTTATCATTGTACGTGTATATATATATATGTGATGTGTGACAGTGTACTATGAGTGGTGTCAAGTCAATAAATTTGTGATAATACCATTTTCCTTTCTTTATTCTAAAATAATCAGTAGGTCTATATATATAGTAGATAATGACATGTTTGATAATTATTGGTCAGTAATGGATAATCTCATCTTTTATCATAGTGTGTATATATATATATATATGTGGTGATGGGCAGTGTATTATGAGTGGTGTAAGTCAATAGATTTGAAATAATACCATTTTCCTTTCTTTATTCTAAATTAATCAGTAGGTCTATATATAGTAGATAATGACATGTTTGATAATTATTGGTGTCTTCGTTTTCTTTGTTTTCACAATTGGAAATTTTTTAAAATTTTTAAGAAGATTACTTTTTGAAAACTTTGCAATTTTTTTTTTCAAATTATATGATCTACATTTTTTATTTAATAAGAAATAAAATAACAACAAATCTATATAACTTACCATAAAAAGGGATTATAAAAACCTGTTATCATCCCTTAGTAAGAAGTGAAAAAAAAAAAAAAAACTCAAAACCATAAGGGCTCAGAGAGCACAAAGACAAACCAATGCAAAACAACAAAAACAATCAAAAGAACATGATAAATGTTATATTTATGTATTAAGTATAATTTAATATGTCTCCCTGACACAATGTTCACTCGTAAAAACAAACGCGTTCATGCACGCGTTAATATTCTGTCACGGTAAGTATTTAAAGTAATAATTTTTAATAATTAAAATATTGAATCTTAATATTTTATATATTAGAGAATAAATATCATATTTTTTAATTATTAAGAAGTTATAATATGTATTAAGCCTAAAAATTATTTGTGAAATTTATTTATAGATATTACATTTCTCATAAGAAAACAAGCCAAAAGATTACCGAGCCTCTAAGCATTTCTCATAAGAAAACAAGCCAAAAGATTACCGAGCCTCAAGCTACGCATCCACCACAACAACTGACATCATAGAGTTGGAGACAAATGCGCAAAGTCCCAACTAGAGATGGATGTCATCTTCTGTAAAGCAAATTAAGGCCTCAACGACCAAAGGACAAACCATCATTGGAAGGCCAGCTCTGGAGTCTCTCTGAGGCCCCATGAGCTTCAAATTTGAGCTTGAATTGTTACTCTGCAAATAAGGACACTTCAATGACATTATAGAGTTGGAGACATCCCAACAAGAGATGGATGTCATCTTCTGTAAAGCAAATTAAGGCCTCAACGACCAAAGGACAAACCATCATTGGAAGGCCAGCTCTGGAGTCTCTCTGAGGCCCCATGAGCTTCAAATTTGAGCTTGAATTGTTACTCTGCAAATAAGGACACTTCAATGACATTATAGAGTTGGAGACATCCCAACTAGAGATGGATGTCATCTTCTGTAAAGCAAATTAAGGCCTCAACGACCAAAGGACAAACCAGTATCAATGGAAGGCCAGGTCTGGAATCTCTCTGAGGCCCCATGATTTGAGCTTGAATTATTACTCTGCAAATAAGGACACTTCAATGGAGGCCCGTAGGCATAACCCAGTAATTGGTGGCGAGCACGACTTTAGGAATTTGGACCGTAGTCGTTGGTGAGAGGTCTCGTGTTTGATTCTTGGATGTTAGATTTTGTGATTAATATTCTCTTCTCATATGTGAGGTTGGCAGAGAGGGGCTTTAAGATGAGGGATTTCAGCTTTGAGGACACTTCAATGGATTTTTAAGAGATTGGAGATACCTTCTAGAATAAAGGATAAATAAAGGAAATGAAAATTGTGTATGATATAAAATAGAAATAAAAATTAAAAAATATTATTTTTTAAAAAATAAAAAATAAAAATTGTAAAAAAAATATAGAAATATTTTTATAAATATAATTTTAATGTAAAAAATAATTATTTAATTTAAAAATATACATAAATTTCATAATGCATTCAAATATTATTTTAAAAAAAAATTAAAAACTTTGAGTTAGAGATGAAATTTTTTTCATCTCTATTTATGGATGGAAATGCGTTTTCAAATGAAAAAATTGTTTTTGATATTTTTTAATATTATAAAATAATCACAAAATATTTTTAAAATTATAAAAATAGTCCAAGAATATTTTTAAATATTTTAAAAATAAAAATATTTTAGAAAGACAAAATCGACGTCCCGAAAAATTTCCGTGCACCATCATAATAAATAGGGAGAAAGCCTTCAAACACTGCTGCGGCAGGGATCAATGAAAGACCAACAAATAAAGTCCTCTTAATGAGAACACTCGTCCACTTAGGGAAGAAACTAGAAATAAACTTGAGGCAGAGGCAAAGTTCCCATGGAAATGGATGAGTGAAGGGAAAACCATTGGAACGCGATGAGACTTATAGCTGAGGAAACGAACGGAGGGACACCTAGGGTTGGGGAAGGGATTGAAGCTTCAAGGACAATAGAGCAAAAGGGGAATGGAAGCTTCAGATCAGAGGGTTAGGGACAATAGAGCAAAAGGGGATTGAGGCTTCAAGGGAGTAGGGATGGAAGATCCAATGGGAGGCCCAAACCATAGGGTTAGAGAAAAGAGAACCCATCAAAAAAATACGTTTTTCAAAACTAAGGTGGCGTTCTCTTTACTTTTAAATTTTCAGTTTTGAGTTTTGAATTCATTTTTAGTTTTCTGTTTTGATAATTTATTTTTAAAAAATTAAAAACACGTTCTCTTTGTCATTTTGAAAAACTATTTCTCAAAACAAAAAATTAGAAAATGCATTCTCTTTGAAATTTTAAAAATAATTTTTTAATAATATTTTATACAAAAAAATTTAATTATTCAGTAAATTATAAATATTTAATGTTAATGTATTATTAAAAAAATATATACATTTTAAAGTTAATAAATTTTGTAATATTTTTTCCATTACAATAATAAAATATGAATAAATACATAAATAAATGTGTTTTGAATTTAGAGTTTGTTTAGATGAAAACACTCAAAACAACTTTTTGTTGTTTTGAGTTTTCTTTACAATTTTTTTCTTGTTTTCAAAAATACATTTTTAAAAACAACAAAGAGAACGCATTTTTATTATTTTAAAAAATTGAAAACTAAAAATGACTTGAAAACAACAAAGAGAATGAAATCTAAAAGTTTGTGTCACGACAGTATCTATATCTATATCTATATCTATCTATCTATATTCTATATATATATTAAAGTTGAATTTAACATTTTTTATGAATATTTCCTTTTTTTTAATTTTAGAATAATAAGTGAATATTTTAGATTTTTCTTAAATTAGTATTAGATTTTTCTAATTTTGTAGTGATTTCTAGATTTTTAAAATTTTAAATTATTTGTAATTTAATCATCATTATTTTATTAATTAACTATATGTATATTATTTAAATGTAACTAGGTGCATACCAATCCATCTAATATAATCTATTAATATTATTAATCTTAATAATTTTTTATTCAACTTAAACTTTACATATTCAAGTAACATTTTGTATTCATAAATATTTATTATTATTAAAGTAAGTTGTACCTATATAATTATTTAAGATATATATAAAGTATACATTTAATTGTCTATTAGTCTAATACAATGAACCTAACAATAAAATAGAAATAATGTACTTGAACTTTATACATTCAAGTAATTATTCATATTTATATTTATTGCAACAAAAGTCAGATACACGTATGTATATATATATATGAAGATTATTTGGGCGTTGTCAATTATTTAAAAGACTGAAACAGGTAAGAATCCTAAAATTCTCTTCTTCTTTTTTTTTCTCCTTAAATTTCATTTAATTTTCATCAAGCATAAGTGCTACGTAATTTTTGTCCAACACATCAAATTTTATGCTAATATTTATTCCATCATTTGCAGTGATGCAAAGAAAGTTTAACAATAAAACATAAGTGGCCTTAAGACACACATTGTAATACTCGAGAACTTTTAAAGAACTCAAGAGTAAATTATCTTGGAGCAAAAATGAAACTTACAAATAAATTGAGGTTATAGGTAATTTATTACCGTTTTGAATGATCGAATCGACTGTAAAGAGTTCTCTGAAGCCAAGATGTTTATGAAAAATGATATGATATTGACGAATGTTTCGAAGCATGATTTATGGCATCAAAAGAAATCGGATTAGAAATGATTTTTGGTACAGATAAAATACAGCTATGATTTAGGTTAAAAAATCAAATAATTGTAGGGGACTTCAAGAAAATAAATGGAACCCTAATGGGGTTTTGATTTTTTGTAAGAAACAACCCTTAAGTGATTTCGGGAGGAAACAAAAAGGTTTACGATCAAATGAACATTCGAGCTTAAGTATAATTTCTTAAAATTACCTAAGGAGGTCGAAATGGCGTTATTTTCGAATCCTTATGGTGTAAATGAAGATCTTAGAACTTTAGGGTTCAATTGGAAATGATAGAAAGTTCAGGAACTTGATGAAAATGGGTCAAAATGTAAGAAGTCAAAATAGAAGGGCAAAAATATAATTTTAAAAATATGGGCATTGCCATGGCGGACTAGGCACTGCAGGTCGTCGACTGATAATTCCGACCATGGGGAACCCTAGGGGGATGGTCGAGGATGTGTCTAGGTTAGGCCTGGGCCGACAACAGCCACGATGGTGATCGGATTTTCGAAGTTTTTAACCAAAAGAATGGCCAGAATGTCGCGACATTGTTGCCAACTTTTCGTGGTCGGGTTTTGGTGTTTTGCGACAATCTGGAGCAAGTAGACGCACTTAGGGCTTTGGGTTTACTTATGGGCATTCCATACTTTTATATAGGTAATGGGATTGAGATAGTCAATTATTTTCTTCGAAACTCTCAATCTTGATAATTTTGTACTATGAGATAATCCCTCATGATAGATAGAGATCGAAAAGAGATAGTTATTCTATATTTCTCGATTATAAAATTTACCTTCTAAAAATAATGTTGGTTCCTTCGATTTCCTAGGAGTGGTTATGTTAAACTAAAATATAAATAATAGTGTCACCCCTTATCCTGGAATGGGTGTAAGAAATAGTCATTTTGTTAATATAAAATTAATTTTTATATACATTTCCATTGATTTTTTATATGCATTTAGTGATCAATAAAATACACAATATTCTTTTACTAAACATTATTTTAATTTTATTAAAAAAATTAAAAACAAAAATAACATTATCAAACACACACATTAAGGATCATTTGATTTTAAACTCAATTTTTATTAAAAGTGTCAAACGAGTTTGCTTTATGCAAGCTAACTTAGTCAACCCATCTACTGGTCTAACTTAGCACGATTTATGACCAAAACAAAGAGTTATGTTAATCTTACACTATTATGTACACCTTAAGCTATATAATAGCATAAAAATATCTAAAATACCTTACACCTCACAATAAAGTACAGGGGTATTTTGGACATTCTTATACTATTGTGTAGTCTAAGATGTATATAATGGTATAAGAGTAACATTTTTTCAAAACAAATGGGTCATGTCATATAATCCAAGTATACAATGTTGTGTCAAGTCATGGGTACATGACTCGTAAATTGACATAGTATAATCCATTATTTTACCACTACTAGCATGAGTCTTTTAGCTAATTTGAATAAAAATATCTAAAAAAATTATAAAAATTTAAAAAAAATTAATAATTCAAGTATTCTTTATAATAATTGACATTTTAAAGTTAATATTCTATTTAATATTTAATTATTTAAGGGCAAAGTTATAAGTTCAAATTATAGCACGAGTATTTGAAGGCTTGAAATCGTCTATAAATAGGGGTTTCAGGAATGGCCGAATCTTGAGAATTTTAGGCTCCAAATTGCCCTCATTTTTGGACAAATTATGAGAAATGAATAAGGGGCTTTTGTTCCCCAAGTTATGATGAAGGTTTTTGAAAATTTTGGTGAGTTTGGTATAGTTTTTAGTGGGTTTTAAATGATGGCCGAAAAACTCGAGGGGGCATCAGAGGCAGTCTATTAATCAGCCATTTGGGCTAGTTCCGACGGATGTTTCAGCCATCAAAGGGTGCCATGGTAATTGACTCAAGGAGTTCTTCAAGATGGTGGAGTCATTTTACATAATTTTTAACTATTAAAAATTATTTTTTGAGGTCTTTACTGTAATTGAGAATAAACGAACTCGTTATCTAAGTTACGTAATATCACATCTACGAGACACATCAAATTAAACTTAATAAATATGACATTTGATCTCTCAATAATTAAAAAAAATTGACATTTGGTCCCTCATATAAAAAAATATCAAATTTATAAAAAAAATACCTAAATTTCATAAAAAGACTTAAAAATTTTATTAAAAAAATCTAAAAATATTATTAAAAACTTAAATTTTATAAAAAAAACTAAAATTTTATTATAAAAACCTAAAAATATTCAAAAAAATACCTAAATTTCATAAGAGATCTAAAAAATTCATAAAAATACCTAAAATTATTTCAAAAAAAGATTCAATTTCATAAAAAGACCTAATGGAAACTGCGATAACAAGAATTCAAATGAAAAATAACAAAAACTTCATTGAATCTATAAATTTTGTTCACAAACTATCAAATGAGGTCTTAAAAAATAAGTGACAAAATAAACCCTATATTTTTTTTTTGAATATTTTTATGTCCTTTTATGAGCTTGAATTATTACTCTACAAATAAGGACACTTCAATGGGGCCTTGTAGGCATAACCCAGTGATTGGTGGCGAGCACGACTTCAGGAATTTGGACTGTAATCGTCAATGAGAGGTCCTGTGTTCGATTCTTTGACATTGAATTTTGTGATTAATCTTCTCTCCCCCTATATGTGGGGCTGGCAGAGAAGGGCTCTTAAGGTGAGACATTTCAACTTTGAGGACACTTCAATAGGTTGTTAAGAGATTGGAGATACCTTCTAGAATAAAGGATAAAGGAAAATGAAAAATGTGCACGATATAAAATAGAAATAAAAAATAAAAATATTATTTTTAAAAAAAATAAAAAATAAAAATACGAATAAAAATTGTAAATAAAAAAATATAGAAATATTTTTATACATATAATTTTAATGTAAAAAATAATTATTTAATTTAAAAATATACATAAATTTCATAATACATTCAAATATTATTTTAAAAAAATTAAAAATTGTGAGTTAGAGATGAAATTTTTTTCATCTCTATTTATGGATGGAAATGCATTTTCAAATGAAAAAATCGTTTTCGATATTTTTTTAATATTATAAAATAATCACAAAATATTTTTAAAATTATAAAAATAGTCCAAGAATATTTTTAAATATTTTAAAAATAAAAATATTTTATAAAGACAAAATCGACGTCCCAAAAAATTTCCGTGCACCACCATAATAAATAGGGAGAAAGCCTTCAAACACTGCGACAGGGGGCAATGAAAGACCGACAAATAAAGTCCTCTCAATGAGAACACTTGTCCGCTTAGGAAAGAAACTAGAAATAGACTTGAGGCAGAGGCAAAGTTCCCATGGAAATGGATGAGTGAAGGGAAAACCATTGGAACATGACGAAACATAGAGCTGAGGAAACGAAGGGAGGGACACCTCGGGTTGGGGAAGGGATTGAAGCATCAAGGACAGTAGAGCAAAAGGGGGATGGAAGCTTCAGAGGGTTACGGAAAGTAGAGCAAAAGGGGATTGAAGCTTCAAGGGGTTAGGGATGCAAGATCCAATGGGAGGCCCAAACCATAGGGTTAGAGAAAAGAGAACTCATAAAAAAAAATACATTTCCCAAAACTAAAAGTTTGTCTCAGGACAATATCTATATCTATCTATATTCTATATATAAATTAAAATTGAATTTAACATTTTTTTATGAATATTTCATTTTTCTAATTTTATGATAATAAGTGAATATTTTAGATTTTTTCTGAATTAGTATTAGATTTTTCTAATTTTGTGGTGATTTTTAGATTTTTAAAATTTTAAATTATTTGTAATTTAATTATTATTATTTTATTAATTAATTATATATATATTCTTTAAATATAGCTAGGTGTATATAATGAATTTATTTAATCTAATCTAATAATATTATTAATCTTAATAATTTTTTATTTAACTTAAACTTTACGTATTCAAATAACACTTCGTATTCATAAATATTTATTACTATTAAATATTTATTCCATCATTTGCAATAGTGCAAAGGAACTTTAATAATAAAACAGTGGCTTTAAAGCACACACTCTAACTATCATCTGATACAATTTTGCTCGCTACGGCCCCACCTCCCCACCCCGCCCATAATTGAACACCCCCCTCCCATTGAACCCAAACCCCCCCCCCCCCCAACCCCAACAGTCTCTGAACACAAATAATATAAAATTAAAATTTTAATTATATTTTAAATTTTAAATATCATATTTTAATAAAAATTATTAATTAATTTATAATAATTTTAAAATTACATAAAATCAAATAAAGGGACACCTTTAACAAATGTTACAAATCTATTGTTAAGTTTATTATTAATTTATTTTTTATAAATTATATTAATTTATGTGTATGGGGGGATGTTCAGGGCTATGTTAATTGGGGGGGTTCAATTGTGGGCGGGCATGGGGAGGTGGGACCCGCGGCGGACAACATAGTTTGCCCGCCACGGATAACATAGCAAAATTGTCATCAAATAATTTCTTATTTCGTTCTTTGTTCAAATGCTCATAAACCAAACATAATTAACTAAATCTATATTTATTTATTATAGAACAAAAATTAAATAAATAATTTCATTCCAGACTTTATTTTTATAAATTTTAACTCTCAACTCTATATATCCATTCAACACACCCTTACATGACTAATATACATACTCATCTATATAGAGCAATTACCATGTTCATGATTATATATTGGCCATTGTACTAACTTAAATTTTCTATAAGTGAATATGTCGTGTACACTATTTCAAGATCTAAAGCAAACAAGAGATGATTGAATAATAAGGATTAGAATATAAAAAATGTGGGAATCAATTAATCTCAAAAATAACAATGATTTACTTAGGTTGGACATAATTTTTATCGATAAAAATGCTAGTTAGCAATTACCAATCATATAATTTTGATTTTGTTGTAAGAATCATAAAATATTTACAAACAAAAACTAAAGTATTTTTTTTTTAAATTGCGAGAGAAATAGAATGCACACAACAATTCATAAAAATCAAATCAGCAAATACAGGCATCTACTGATTGAAGACTATATCTACAATAAAAACTTCAAAGTTGTTACAACAACAGAATAATATCAACCATTTTCTAATGAATACATGATTTATTTCATGGTTATCACATATGTAAAAAAATTACATGATGAACCTATTCAAATCTCAATACATGTGTTACAGTTCATGACTCAAGAAAGTATGTATGCAAGGGTCAATGACAACACAATACTAACAAATATGAGAAATTAATAAAAAAAATTAAAAATATTTTATAATTTTTAATATTTTGAAATAACTACCAATTTTAATTTCATACACAAATTATAGATATCATTGACTGCTTTGTAAGAGTCAATAACATTGACCACGTTGGTATAGCAAGAAACATTGCAAAAAATGAACTCCATGTACTTGCAGGTGAGTAACATTTTCATTTTTCAAACCTTTCCAAAATTAAGTTTTAGATTATTGCAAACATATGGTTGTACTATATTTCTTTTCCCACGAAGATATTTGCATATAATTTATTTAGTATCATGCAAATTTTGTGGTATCAGGATAACTACAATGAAAGTGACATTGTAGGAAAAACTATAAAAACCTTTCATTTCAGTTTCTATGATAATAAACAGGGTTATTTCATTATCATTGTCACTTCTACAACAATTAAAAAATTTTAAGATAAATAATACTATGAGTAAAAAAATATTATATTTTACTATTAAGTTTTTTAAAAATTGTTGCCTTACATTTAAATACTTTTAAAATTTACTATACAAAGAGTATTATTAACTTTTTGCTATCAATAGGAGACCTCATATCCTCCTACAGGTACAACAAAAATAAATTTATATCAATCTAAAAGTGCATTATACCAATTCATATCTTTTACCTATGATAATTTTATTCTCTTATGGACTTACTTAAATAACTCAAGAAGTTGCATTATATTTAAATCACATGTTTTCTATAACTAGAGTTGAAATTCAAGTTATTAAAAGTAAGAAAAACCTCCAAGTTCCATTAGATGAGCAAATGTTTATCATAAGAAAGATAATTTCAAAAGTTTGATGATGGAATAGACTACTGAAAAACGTGTAACAAAATTATTGAATATAATATTTTAAATTTGTAGATGAAATAGACAAATTAATTGCTAGCATTCAAAACACCATTTCAAATAATTCTAATTTTATTATTATTTTTATTATTAAGAACATACCTTCACAATCCGAGCAAAAGTAATGAATGTTGAAATATTTTTTTGCCTGGTGTTATATTTCATGCAATATTTGTAGCAAAAAGTTGATGCTCAATAATAGTGCATATATATGCAATGGGTGCAATAAAGATTGCAAATATCCATTCATCTGGTAAAAAGAAAAAGTAAATTAAATCAATTTTTCATTAAATTACTTTATAAAATAAAATTAATAATAAAATAAACTAATCGTGATATTCAAACATAATACTTTCAATTTCTCACAATCTAAACGTAATAAACTTTTAAACTTTAATATTTATCAATAAAAGACATATCAATAGTCACGTCACATCTTAATTATACAGATCCATTTATTATGAAAACATTGAATGGTGCATAATTAAAATAACAATGATACTATACTAAAAACTAATTAAAAACACACACACATGTATAACTGTACTAGATTCATTTTATGTTCATTAAAGCATTTTTTCAATTAAAAGTATATTATTTATTTTCACAAACCCAATTTAAATTAAAAAAAAAACAAACAGATCATCTAACTACAATATTGAAATTTAAAAAATATATATTATACAAAAAAAAATCAAACAATAAGAATAAAATAATGGAAAATATTTTACACTAATCTACAAAACTAACAAAATCTATAATATATTCCATGTAAAAATTTATTCCAAAAAAATTAAAAATTAATACTAATAATATTTATAAAAAAATATAACCTAAATATCGTTATTATCAAGTTATAAGAAACACACGCATCAAGTAAAATAATGCCTAGTATAACATTACATATGCACGCGTGACATATCATTGTTTAATGGTAAAAATAAATTAAGATAAATAATAATATATAATTAAAATATGTGATTATTAAAAAAAACAAAAATGAATTTAAAATTCAAAACTTACTAAAAGTTCAAAACTTTTTGATAATTTGCACTAATTTGTACAATACTAATGCAAGATCAAGAAAAATATATCTTTTAAAATGGAGATAATAAGATCTTATATTTTTCTTTTTAATCATAACTTTAATCTATGATATATGACCTTCCAATAAAACTAATATTTTTGAAAAATCTTTTTAAAAAATACAGGTTTTATCTTGAGTATCAATTAAATACATAACACCCTGTTAATTAAATATTAATGTTAGTATCAGATCAACACGATTGTAATAGTTCAGTTATTTATTTTTCTCGGGCATGTGGTGGCGGCTGTTTATCCGTTAAATTGGTTACTTCTAAGCACTTCCACTCGTTGCCTCCCTCTCTCTCTCTCTCTCTCTCTCTGTGTGTGTTGTAAGAGCTCTGTGCTCCAGAGCTTCAACAATGATGTTGCACTATTCTCCCACTGTTATTCACTGCAACAATGTCTCTTCTGCACTGCCTTTCCCTACCTCGTCTCACTCATCATCATCATCATCGTCTTCTCTTTCTTCTTCTTCTTCTTTTTCCGTCATCCCTTCTCCTCTCCCCCGGCAGCATCTCTCGTCATTTCATGGTTCCAAAGACACCTACTTGAAGGAAAACACAAAAACTAAGGTGAGGGATTTTCTCTTTCTATATTGATAAACCCAAATTTGTGTTCTATTATTGTATCTGTTTTTTGTATGCGTACGGGAGTTGCCCTTGATTTTTTTCACTTGAAAGGACTGTGTTGTGAATTTGGTTTCTTTGATCATAGACTTTATGATTAAGGTGTTGAAAATAAGTGGAAGATTTGATCGTGTATTACTAAACCCCAAATTGAACATTTTCAGCTGTATAGACTATTTTCAAATTGGGTGCGTTTTATCACAATTTTTAAGATTAGGAATTTCAAATTCTGCGGCACAATTGATAGGATTAGGTCATAGTACTTTGGTCAAATTAGATTAGGGAATTGAAAATCAGTGGAAAACTTGGAAATGTGGTCATACTACTTTCCCCAAATTAGTGGGAAAAAAGTTGATCTTTTTTTATCCATTTACTGAATAAGGTGATCATTTTAAGCATATAGTTTGAACTATATATTGCTCTAAACGTTCTTTTTCTTTTTTTTATTTTTATTTTTTGCTTAGCTAGGATTGAAGGTAATGTGTTTTCAAAAAGAGCCCTTAAAGGTGATGATATCAGGGCCTCCGGCATCAGGAAAAGGAACCCAATGTGAGATGATTGTCCAGAAGGTGAACTGATTCCCTTCGTGCTTATTACAGCTTTCTTCATTGTTTACTTGTTAATTAGTTGATCGAAACTGAATTTGTATACTTCCAATAGGAAAGTTATTTTCATTTAGAATATTTCTTACTGCTTAAGTCTCAATAGGCATAGAAGTCGGGAGTCTGGTAAACTTGTGAAAATTTGTAGTTGTCCTGGCTCATATAGCTCGGGCTTTTTAGCGTCTGTGTGCTAAGAATATCAATGTGAACCTACAACTACAAGCCTAACAAAAGATATCATTCATGATGCTTGACAGAATAAGTGGCGAAACTTCAAATGTTCATGTAATTTCATAGCGTTGGCTCTCATGAAAGGAGGTTATATATGAAATTTGCATAATGTTGAATGATAGTAATTGGTAAATCCATCTCCCCCTGAATTGAATCCAAAGAGCCATTTGTTATTTTGTTTTGGTGCTTTGACGTATTCCACCCTGATGAGCAGGAATTCTATTTGAACTACTTGAGAGGCTGAGTTTTTGCCCAAATTCTTTTTAAGCAATTTGGGTTTACCACAAAGAGATGGAAACTTAACTGAAGTCTGTCAGAAGTAGAGGCAAACCAAAGAACAAAATCAAGATCAATTGCTTTGCTATGGTGATCTATGGTTGCTTGCACAGTTGGTCAGATGATCTCAATGTGTCTTAACTAAAAATAAAAAAGGAGGAATGTCTCATTTAAGGCTGTTGTTGAACTTTTAATTGCTGGTGTCTGAGTTATAAGGGTACCTTAGACATCCATTATCCATGTCATCATGTGCTGGAAGGAATAAGGGCAAGCAACAATGTCTGGAAATTTAGTTCACTTATAAATACAAGTATATTACGGTCTTGTGTTTTTATGTGTGGGTGCATACAAAGGAATCATGCTTTCAATTGCTTATTGGTTGACATTACTACCATAAAACTGAATTGATCTTTTTTTACCCACAGAAGTCATAGATCTGTCCTCCACTATGTTTGTTTGTTGGCTGCTTTTCTCATCATAATGGCTCCATTTCACTAGTCATAATCATGAAACTCTTCCTATTTTGGATCCATGACTTTTCTCTTGGTTCTTCAGTTTGGCTTAGTGCATATATCAACTGGAGATCTTCTACGGTCTGAAGTGTCAGCTGGGACAGAAATTGGAAATAGAGCAAAAGAATACATGAACTCCGGTCGTTTGGTTCCTGATGAAATTGTGACAGCTGTATGCCCTGATTTAACAACTTCCTTTTTCTCCTTCCTCCTCCTTATGTGTTACAAGAGATAAAGTCTTTGTTTTGTAGATGGTGACGGCACGATTATCACAAAATGATGCAAAAGAGAAAGGATGGCTTCTAGATGGGTACCCAAGGAGCCTTGCCCAATCTCAGAGTCTGGAAAAGCTGAAGATCAGACCAGATATTTATATCGTATTAGATGTATGTCATCATATGTACACACATTTAATTCACCACTGTCTTTTCTCAGCCCTGAAAATATTTTGGAAGTAAATCTGTTTAATTCTCTATTGAAAAATGAACAGGCAGAGCCCCCGTAGACAAGTCTTCTTTCAAGGGATAGTTCCCCTTTCCCTTAGAATTAGAAGAAATCGAATATTTATCTTCTCTAGCCTTTTTATCAATCTTATTCATTTTGCCAATATAGAAATGAACTCTGGAATCTACTGTCACATTCTATTGTCTTATTCCTAAATTAGCATCTCAACAGCAAGCTACATGTCCATGGGTAATCGAACTGTTACTTTGAGGGAAAATGACATGGTATATATCATCCTTTGCAATAACTGAAGGGGGCACGTTAAAATACATGACACCAGAAACCATTGATATCTCCAATTATACATTAGTGACATTATTACAAGTGATTTTAGGTTCTAGACTCTTTATAAATGTGGATGTAATAGGATTCTGTTTCTTCATAGGGATACTCTAAACAGACAACTGGAAATATGAGAAATTTCAGTTCTCTGGATTCATACTCATGGTAGGAAATCTGCCAAATATAATGATTTACATTGTGAAAACTTGTTGATAAATATGGTATAGGATGTCTTATGGTTTCTGTGGAGGGAAAATAAAAACTAATTGAAAAGCATACGCTATGTGCAATATCAAGGACAGATGAGCTAAGATGATAGCAGAATAAGAGCTGTTTTCTTTGTCTCATTCAATGTGAATGTGTACTGGCATGTGCAGGAGGGGTTGGGGAGAGTTTTATCCTAATCAGGTAACTCCATAAACTTTTCTGGAAAGATTATCAGCATTTTTTGAGATATTTATAAATTGGCCAGAGCTGTTTAATCAAATAAAGTAAGAGAGAATTATCAAGCTTTAGCTTTTCTGTGAATGGTATTTTGAAGCAGAAACCATATTGGTTTTAATTCTAACCTGTTTTACTCAGGTCATTGAATTAGGACTTAGAATATGATTATAAGAATATTTCAACTAACTAAAATCAAAATAATTCTCTCGCTTCAAAACTGATGAGTAGCTAAAAAGGAGACTGCTTTAAGTCTCTAGCTGCCTCTTATTAGCTGTGGGATTGTAAATATGGCAGAGTGCTTGGCCAACTTGTTTTGTCATCGAATTAATACCAAGAACAATAAGTTTTTATGACAGTTATACTAGATGGACAAATATTGCTTAGTAGGAAAACTGAATACTAACTCCAGCTTGACATAGACTTAATTACATTGCAAATGATTGCTTTACTTCCATAAATATTATTATTGGCTTATGGCTGAGTAGAGTTTGGAGGAGTGTTAATGTCATCTTTGGTTAGATCTTGTCATGAAAGACAGTATTCTATGTATCCTTGTTATATGCTTAGGTGTTATAACCAAAGGATAATGTTGTTCGGTCTGCATTCGGACCGAACAGCTGGGCCAAATGGGCACACACTCACAGGATCGAATAGCACGGTCCTAAACCAAAAGTAGTTGTGTCGTAGTTTGGTTTTGTGTTTTTTAGTCCTTGTGGAAGATCAAGTTAAGATTTGCACTGTAAATCTACTGGTACTGTTGCAAATTTCTAATGCAATCTTCTAATTGCAACAATCTTTGTGCTTTTCATTTTGTTCTATTTTTAAGCAGTAAGCTCTTATACAGAACTAACCTTTTTCAGAGATGTTCTCTTATCAGGTTCCTGAAGAAATACTAATCGATAGATGTGTTGGGAGAAGGCTGGACCCTGTGACGGGAAAGATTTACCATATAACAAACTTTCCTCCAGAGACTGAGGAGATTAAAGCAAGGCTTGTGACTCGGCCTGATGACACAGAGGAAAAGGTATGGTTTCCCTCACATATAAAATCTAAATGCATATCTTTAATATCTCTATTACTTGTAATTTAACTTGAACAACTGGGAATCTAACTGGCAACAATTGATATAATCTTTGTCACAAACAGATGCCATTTTTATGTACTCTATACAATAAAAAATAAAAATGTTAGTAAAAAATAAACTTGATATAATCAAGTTTATACGTCTGTTAGTAAAATGCTAGCAGAAATGAGTATCTATGCAATACTTTGTGAATTTCTAGCTTGCCGACCTGGCCACCCACATGCACTAGAAATTATAAGGAAAAAAGAAAAAAGCATATGGCGGAATCCAGAATTGGTAACTGAATAGGGTCGAACATTGTAGCATTGGAATCTTTCTTACAAAATGAATTAGGATAGAAAATTTAGTGGACGTGAAAATCTTGTGATGAAAACAATACTTGTAAGTCTTAATTGATAACTTTAAAGATCAAGGTTAGCTCTTAAAAATCAATGCAACTTTAAGTTACTCTAGTTGTTGTGTCATTTCAAAGTAAAAGTTTAGCTACAGTGCAACTAGATTCCTGTTTCACATTATTTTTAGAGTCTATCATTGGACATGAAAGAACAAAGAAAATTGTATGTTCATAGTTAAGAGATTAGTAATGGACTTCTTATTCTCCTGAAAGATCCATCACCATGTAGGTAGTTAAATGCCAACATGTGCAAATATATGTGTATCTGAAATGAGAATGTTATGGTAGATGTGAGACCATACGAGAAAAGACAAAATAAGAAAAAGATCATATAAAATAAGGTTAGAGTGGTGCTTATTAAAGAGAAAATGCAGGAATCATGATTTAGATGGTTGGACACATAAGAAGATGACTGAGAAGCTCCTATGAGATGGGTGGATGAAATGGAGGAAATTTGTAGCAAAAAAAAGAGAACCAATGATTTAATTAGTAAATCATCCTCAGAAACAGAAACCAAAGTTCCTGAAGAAGGACATGGCTTTTTCTATTTAAAGCCAAACTGAGTCTTAACTAGGATAGAGTTGAGAAAGAGAATTGTGGAATGTATGTCCCAAAGCTTTTTGTTTACCCAGTGGCATGAAATAACATGCTCTCCATCCTCTTATTGAACATCTTTCCATTTATCTGGTAATAAAACCAGTGCAATTTCATGTTTTACCTGAGCATAACTATAGTTTCTTATAGTGAAAATAAAGGCCATAACTTAGTGTATGCCATGTTACAAGTGTAGAGCTTGTTTTCTCTTTGAAGTTTATTTTGGGTTCTTATTGTTCCACTTAGGTGCTTTAGAAGCAGATAGATGTATCATTTTTGAAATAGATGGAATAATCTCATTCTTTAAATTTCTGTTCTGAAACTCCAATTTTGTAACCTAAACAATTCCATTCCCACACTGTATTTTTGCAAGAATTAACTATTCAATAATTAAATCTTACAGGTGAAGTCAAGATTGGAAATATACAAGAAAAATTCTGAAGCAATCCTATCAACCTATTTGGACATATTGAAAAAGGTATTTTCATAATGAACTGTATTCATTTTTCTTTATTCCTTTCATTTTTTTTCTCTGACTCATTTATGACAAATTTTGTAATGATTTTTAGTTTATTAATTACATTCTAATGGCAGATTGATGGAAATCATCAAAAAGAAGAAATCTTCAAAGAGATAGACTCATTGTTGTCTCAAGTGCAAAAGGAGAAAGTAAAAGCAACTGAACTAGGTAGGCGGTAGGAAATACACTGTATTTAACAGTTCAGGAAATTAGAGACTGTCTGCAAAAGTAATTTCACACAAAGCTGGAAGTGACAACATGGTACTTAGTAACATACTCTTGATTTTGATTTTGTTTTCTCCTTTTTGTGGCATTTATCCAGATCTTTCATATAATAAGCGCATGATGACCTGACCTATTTTACTTAGATGCACATGTTATGATGCATGTGATGTACCATAATATGTGATCTACTAATCCTATAAGAGAGACGCCAGCATGTGGGATTCTCGATTGTAAATATTACTGTTCCTTTATGTTTACTCTCTCTCTCTCTCTTGATCTGTGCTAGGAAAAGTAGCACTTCAACATGAGAGACATGCAGCATCTTCAAGTCAGGTAACTTTTTGTACATTGTCAACTTAATTTCTTCAAAATTTACTGTCACTAATTGCCATGTGACCAGCATAAGAATGAAAGCCTAATCATTAGCCTTTCCATTCCCTGGTCTTATTTTGCTTTAGCCTTCTACAGGAAAGATGGAGAGGAATTCCTACAAGGTTGAATAATATTCCTCATTCTAAAGAAATCAGGGAATATTTCTATGATGATGTTCTCCAAGCGACACAAAGAGCTGTAAACGATGGAAAAACTCGATTAAAGGTCAGGTATCTGATAAATATCCATTTGAAAAGGCACTCAATAAGACAACAGAGAAATCAAGTCCCACAATCATTTGATTAAGCCTTTGTGGTATCAACTATATCATAATTCCGTGCTGTTTCTAGTAAATGATGGTTAGTTTTCTTTTTAATATGTATTGGAGATTGTACATCTGAGCTTGAAGTCTAAATTGTAGTTCTATAAGGACTTTGATAAGCCTTCTTAATGGGAATTGTGAAACTTGCTTTAAAGAAGAGAGTTATCAACGCTAATAATAATAAGAAGAAGAATTTCATAACCATTTTTTCTTTTCAATCTCAAGGTGAACGGTCATTTCATCTTTTTCTTCCAAGAAAGAAAAATCCTCTGTCAATGAGCAACTTCTTCTATTGATGTACAATGAGATATAAAAGCTTTGGAGAAGGCATTAGGCATATGCTAAATACATGTTCAGTGTGATAAGTTGCACTACCTATGAGGATAAAGCATTTCCATCCCACACAAAGAAATAAAACTGCTTTTCCCACAAACATGTTAATGTTGCTAAGAACATATTCTTATCACTAGCATGTCATTATGGATCTCAAGGTATCAATATCCCTTGTAGGAGTTGTGTAAACCAACTTAACCATCATCGATAGAGAGAGAGAGAGGGGGGGGGGGCATAATCTCCGCATTTTTTAATGTTGATAAAGTTTATACTCTCCCCTCCCCCGCCCTCCACCGCCAACCAATGAATAATAAAATAATTTTAGCTAGACTTGGTGTCTGTTGACTGGGTTGTGGTACATAATTGGCAGGTGGAGATTAATATCCCCGAGCTGAATCCGGAAATGGTGAGCAATGTTATTTCCTTGACTGCTTACAATCTGTTTAGGGTTAACTTTTTCTTATGATGCACAGGATGTTTATCGAATAGGTACTCTAATGGAACTTGTTCGAGTTCTAGCTCTATCATTTGCTGATGATGGTAAGAGAATCAAGGTAATATCTAGGTTGCTTTACTTGAATTTTGCAAAAATATGTCAATATTTAGTTACAAGTATGTCCAAGTTACGTGTATACATATTTTTCATAGGTTTGTGTTCAAGGGTCTATGGGAGAAGGAGCACTTGCAGGTATGCCATTGCAGCTTGCTGGAAGTCGAAAGATATTGGAGTTCATGGATTGGGGTGACTATGGTGTTATTGGCACTTTCATCAACATAGGTTCTATAGGTATTCGAACTCTTTCTGTTAATGATGCACAACATATGATTGTGGCACATGCTTTTATCTTTCTATAGTAAGCACAATATTTTAGCTCTGCCTACCAATTTTTGTTGCAACTATATTGGCCTGTCAAAAACATAAATCTGATGGGACACTAGATGTTTGGATACTCCCAATAGAAATTTCAAATCCTGATTTAAATTGCGGTTTATGAATTAGAGTTCATGTAATGTGTATTTCTTCTCCTGTCTTAACTCACTAGTAATTTATTTTCACAACTTTTTTTTTTTTTGTAAATTATTTTCACAACTTAATTCTGGGCTACGTTTTCTCTAGGCTATTCTCCTAATCTTTCCTATGTAATATGTATAACATTTTGGTGTCTCTTCATTGTTGTGAGGTGGCAGCTATCTTAGCCAGCAACTCTCATGGAGCAGTATTTTGTGCAAATCCTAGAAGAAAGAATTGGGTAAACTGTAAACAAATAAATGATACACATACAAATAGTGCATTTTTTGGAGTTCGGTGCAACCAACTAAAGATTAGACAGAGGCATTTCCTAATATTTATGTTGAAAAGGGTATAGTCGTGGTATGATGTGTATGTATCTGTCCCAGTTAATGGAGCCTCTCAAGTGTGATCCTTCAATTCTTTTAAAGTATTTGAAGAAGCAAAAAGGCCAGAACTCTGAATTTTTCTTTCACGTGGTTCATGTCTATTCCTTGATGCCCTTACCTACGAGTTCATCTCTTCAACAGGTGCAAAAGAGGTCAGTGAACAAGATGACATGTTCATTCTAGTGGCTCCCCAAAATGCCGTTGGAAATTGCATTATTGATGTAAGGGACTTTAAAGCAAAGTTTTCATAATGTTTTTTGTGCATGTCTAACATGCTTTAGCTCTACCTTATATTTTACAAGTAATTGTGTGTTAAATAATGTAGGATCTAAGAGCTATGACTGATGCTGCTGGTAGCCGTCCAGTCATCCTTATCAATCCTAGACTCAAGGTTTTGTTTCTTTATAATCCCAATCTAGATTGACTTTTCAAAAATATAGTCTTTGCGAAAAAAACAAGGGGAAGATTGTGTACAAATATGACCCTTGCAAAGTGGGAAGCCTCACATATGTACATATTATTTAATACACGTTTCTGTGTAAGTGGCATTAAACTTTTTCTTGTTTGATGTTAGAAATTGGTGCCATGTTTCAACCTTGCGTTTGTGGAAGGAATGGAAAAGATAGGAAAAACTGTGACAGAATCAAAATTATTATGTTTTTTTTTTTGGGTGGGGATCAGGAAAATAAAACGACATGGGATATAACTTCACAGAAGGCATGGCCCATGGATAAAGATGACTGAAGGTTTAGAGCTCATCAAGCCAACCTCACCTAGTGAGATTACAGCCTGTGAATATTGTTGTTGTTGGATCAGGAAAATGAGAAGAATTAATAAGTTTTTGTCACAGATAAAAAAAAAATTCTTGATAGTTACTGGGATGACTACAGTATATACATATTAAAGAATCAACATACAAGCTTTATGTGAAAAGTAAAAGAAACAATCCTTAGCATACTTCATAAAATGATAGGGGATCAACCATGAAGAAAAATTTTGAAATGAGCATTTCCTCCTGACCTATCAGATAGAAAAGTACAAGGAACAGAGCTGCTGTCACTGAGAGTACAAAGAAATCTCCAATTTATTTTCTTAGGGTATCAACATAGCTTACACAATTTCCTTAAGAACTTAACCTGGTTTTCTTTCTTGAGTGGACTAGCATATAACTTACAGTTAATATCCTTCAAAACTTAATTCCTATTTCCTTTTAGGTCTAACCTTTTATCCTTCTGGGGGAGACTGCTCATAATTAAAAACTGGGAGCATAAAAATGATTAACCCCCAATTCCCTTAACTTCAATTGGCAGAAAAAAAAGGGGGAGAAATGATTAAATAATTACATGAAGCCCTGACATACTGCACTTAGTTTCTGGGAGGGAAGCAATCTTAACTGATCTGAAGCAAAGGGTTTCATTGAGATGACCTTTTTTTTATTTATTTGTTTTGATCAAATTTTCCAGAAATTAGACATTTTAATTTATATAGATTTTTTTTTTTGCTTTCTTTTTGTCCATATCATTAATTCTGCTTCTAAAGCATTTAAGTAGTTAATTATTCCATTTATCAGACTGCCATGTTTAACATAGGAAAAGGCATAGGATCCTTTTTGAAGCATTTCATGGTGCAAGTTCTTATTATGTTTTGATACTGTCTCTTTCATTTTCTGGTTATCAGGATTTACCCGGTTCCAGTGGTATAATGCAAGTAAGTACAGAGCCAGTTAGCCTTTAGTGGTGAGTATTGATTGATATCATTTGGTAGTAACTCTGCCACTTCTCCTCCAGACAATGGGTCGAGACAAGAGGTTGGAGTATGCAGCATCATTTGAGAACTGCTATTTCTTCCGGCTTCTATACTATGCGGGAACTCAGTATCCAATTATGGGTGCTCTCAGGTGAAATATTGCATCTTTTGTTACTCTTCATATGCAAATTTCCTTTTTTGCAAATGCTATGAGAATGCAACAAACTCTTCTAGTGCCTTTTGCATTCAAAGTTGGATGCTTTTATGTCACAATTCCAGAACCTGTCTACAATTAGATAGAGGAAAAATAAACTAAATTGAAGAGCAGGATGAGAAATTCTTCAATCGTGCGTAATTGAAAAAGAAGAAAAGAGGTTGGCTGAAAATATGACAACATTGCAATCATGAAGCCATTCGACATATCACTGTGAGAAAGTTGTGAACAGTTCAGGATAATAATTTCTTCTTTCTCGTTTTACATCATTGTTTCAATCAAGGCACTGTACTGGTTTATTGCTTTTCAACTCTTTTATTACCTAAAGTATTTTGCACAAGAAGCCAAATTATGTAAGAACTCTTCAAATCCAAAGGTCTCCTACAACCAGTATCTCTATTATTCTCCCATCCAAGATCCCTAGATAAATTTGTCCTGGACAAGGTTTATGATTCTGGCACACAATTAACTGCAGGATGTCTTATCCTTATGAGTATGAATTATTCAAGCGGGTGGATGAATCGCCTGGGAAGGAGAAGTACGTTATCTTGTCAACATTTGAAGGAAAACCAACTGGTGAAGAAATCAATGATGCATTTGAAGGGAAGCCAAGGTAACGATCAACTTTCAAAAATGCGAGACAGGTTCATTCTTTTCAACCCAAGCCAGAACCCTTAATTAAATAATCTCTTTTCTGTCAATGCTCTGCAGAAATCAAGTAAAAAAGGCTGCAGGAATTTGGTAAGATCCACGATGTTCGTTATGTCAGGTCTTTGTTAACGTCTCTTCATGTCGATTAACCTACTTTTTTTCTTGCAGGGGCTTCTTAAGCGGCGTATTTTGAGCAGACAGAGGGATATTGAACAGTATACATATGTGTATTAGTATATGTGGCCACATAGAAACTAGTGCAAACATCATATTGTGTTGACACTAGATTAAGAAATATTTAATTTTGTAGCACATTTCTTGTAGCAATTCAAAGAGGATGGTTCTTTTTGGACAACTGATAATCACATCTTAATGGGTTTGTTTTCTCTCAGATCATCATTTCTTTTCAGATGCTCTATCCTTGAGTTTAACAGAAATAATAACCCTATGTGTAGCAGAAGTTCGTACCCTGTCCCTTTGTATGCTAATTCTCAGCTGGATTATGGACTGAGATAGAAGATGAGGTAAGTCTTGGTATTGTGATTAAAAGGTCGCAACGTAAGTTTGAATTGTGAAAATAGTTTATTTGTATAAAAGTAAAAAAATAAAATACTATATACAAGCCTTTTTTATTTTTTTTATCAAGAGAGAAACATTTTTCATTTCTTACAAGGAAGATGTAGAAAATTGGAGGGGCAGGGTTTGCTTGCACGAGCTGTACAGCAGTTGAAGTTATGGCTGTTTGTCAAATCTAAGGAATTTTTACTTTTCCTTAGGTGTGTATCATGTTTGGATTGAGAGAAATAGAGGGAAATTCCTAAGGAAAAGAAGTGTTGCGAACCAGATTATTTTCATCACTTAACGTTAGGATTATGTGTAATACTTTAAGATGAAATATATATGCTAAAATAAGATTGTTATTTTTTAATTATAATAATTATACTTTAATTATTTATTTAGAAAATAATTTAAATAGATTTCAGACAAAAGCTCGAGGTCTAGGGCACCACAAAGGGGTCAACAGGTGTCAGACTTGATCCGCTATTCAGAAAATGATAAGGGTCAATATTTCCTAAATTCTAATGAATTATATCTCCATTTTGGCTTTATATTTATGTTTAAAATAAATAATTATTCGTATTACATATTATTTCAGGATGAAGTAAGGAAATTAACTTCTACAATTAATTAGGGGTATAATCGAAGACATTGAATTACCCATTATTGTTGCTCAAATTCAAAGGTCAATTATGGAGTCTAGAGGATGTTTTAAATGTACTTGGCCCAACTATCAAATGGAATCCAACCAAAGACCCAAAACTAACCAAAGGCCCAACAAAATCCCAACTTGTAGAAAACTTTTCTTTGTTTTATATTTTTATGAGTGATTTACCACCTAAAGTCTTTTGTATTCTTATGAGTATTCCACCACCTAAAGTCTTTTGTATTTTTTGTCTTTTAGCTAATTTTCTTCCACTAGTTAGGTGAATGTTTTGTGAGTGCCCATTAAATATAATTATATTTAGTTGAATAATTGTGTAGTTTGTATTACATCTTGTGGCCTATAAATAGCTCACTTGGGTGCACTTGGGGATTATTATTCTTGAATCAAAGTTTAATTGTTTTCTTATATTTTCTTTTTGAGAATTGTTCTTGTTCTCTTTTCTTGTCTTTATTATTTTCTCTTGTGATCTTACTTTCTTTCTTTTTTCTCTTGAATTCTTATGTCATTTATTGTTACTTAATTATTCACCGCCTAAATGGCCGGTTAATTTTTGTCTTTTAATTTCTGTAATTTTAATTCCTGTCATTTAATCCACCGCCTAAATGGCCAATTAATTTCTGTCATTTTAATTCCTGTTATTTAAATTCTGTTATTTAAATTATGCCATTTAAATTCCTGTCAATTAACTATCAAATGCAGATGAGTAGCTAAATCCAATCTTGGGTTAAGGGAATGACAGTGTCCAACGCCAATGATTCCCAAAGAAAACTGCGCTTTAAATGAGTGATATTAATTTAAATTTCAATATGAGTGTGTATTTTTGAATTTAGAAATCACTAGATTTGGATTGGAGCGTAAGCCTAACTTAAAGTTTTCATGACACGTATGAGAGTTACTAGAACTGGAAACGCTATCATAGCCAAACCCGGATGATTAATTTAGTTATTTTGTGTATTAATTGTAATTGGATTTATGGTAGTTGCTTAAACTAGAATCTCACATGTCATGTATGAGGATTGCTTAAACTATAACTATTATCATCTCTAATTACATTTAATAACAAACCCTCATATCTGAAATTAAATTAATGTTACTAATCTTTTCTGTTAAAATTTGGGAATCAACGGGTTGGTGCTAAAATTGCCTTAACTCAAAACTTATCCAATTTCATATTCTCACATTCAATGTTTATTTTAACTTTTGTCTTGATTTATTTCCTAGCATCTATTATTTAAAAATCCAAAAAAAAAAAATCATATTTCCAATTCATACAAATGTGTGTGTGTGTTTGTGACATTCTTTTTCTTTTGTCATAAATAAATTTCTCAGTGGACGATCTGGACTCATCCAGAAAATATAAATTTAAATTTGGACTACAACTGCACTCGTACACTGACGAGTATAAACCTTTCACCTAAATAAAGAAAAAAATATATATAAAATTTTTATTATGTTTTTATTATATTTTAATTGCAGGGTGAGAGTGCAGCCAAGCTGAGAATGCGAGTCTCCAGATGAGTCCTAAGAGTCTTCGAAAACCTTGCTCCATGAAGGGTCTTCGACTGGCTAGTCTTTCGCAGAGTGGCACCAAATGGGTCTGCAACAAAGAAACAGTTAGAAGGCATGTGGAGATTTTTCCCACGTAGGCCTTTAATGCCTAAGTCTAATGATGAGCCATGAAACAGAAGTATGAATGTGTGTATGTGCGTATGTAGTATACCTCATATGTGTGTCTTTAGATGAGAGTCTTCTAATGGGTAATTTCCTAAAAGGTTTGATGTGGACTAGGGTCAAAGTTTTCAAGCTTGAGTTTGTGTGTGAGAGAGTCCAAGGAAAAATGGTCCGAAAATAATGTCCTAGTAAGAGTTTGTTTCTTGTGTAATAGGTGAGTATTTATATATAATGTCAAGGTCCACGTTACACGTGGCATGTTGATGCATATCCCGACTCTCTGGGTGAAAAGGTTTCGAATGAGACCAGAGGGTCTGGAGGTATCTTAGAGGATAAAGTGCCCCGATGGGCATTTTCTTAAAGAGTTTGAAAACTCTTTAGAGTCCTTGGATGGCTTAGCTTGAAAGACTCTTCAAATGAGTCTTGGGCTTCGAGAATGCTAAGGATTAGATATTCCCCAAGACTCTTCGAAGGCTCCAAGAGACTTGCTCGGAAAATTTTTCAAGATCATTCGAGTCTTTGGTCTTCTCGAGATACTCTTAATATTTTTGAAAATTTTAAATTAAATTTTTTTAGAGCACCCCATAAAAAGAACAAATATAAAGATTTCTTTATTTAGGCTACATTTGTTTTGTCCTAAAAAAATTAAATTTTGAAAAAGATTTCGTTATTTTTGGTTGGTTGATTGAATAAAAGTTAGCACTTTCTTTTAGAAAAAAAATATTTTTCATGAAAGACCTAAAAGTGACTTAGCCTTTCAGTATTTTCTAGATAAATGATATCAATTTCTACAAGTCATTTTTGGCACCATTTTACTATGCCCAACTAAAATACGTTATAAATTCAAATTTAAGCAATTTGTCAAAACAAAAGTTTACATGACAGATTCAAATTAAGTGCGAAACATCTATAAGATAGATAAAAATAAAAATATTTTAATTTATTAGAATGGGCTAATTCTTCAAGATGACTTAACCATACTTTTTAGCAACTCTCAATCAATAAAACTTCTCACTTTATGATAATTGAAAAAAAATTATTTTTACAAAAGACTATCCATCTTTTATGAATAAATTATTTTCACAACTTAAATTCATAATTTTTTTTAATCATCAAAAAAGAATTATAATTACAAAAACTCATCTTTCAGCGTAACAATGGCGTTAGACCCAAAAATTTGAAAAAGATAATCAAATGAAAAACAAAAAGTTCTATCTCAAATATTACAAATTCTCTTGAAAATTTGAAAGAGTAAACCCTATCCCAACTAAGAATCTCTTAGGATTTCTGACTATAGGAAGGCTATTACAATATCTCTTATTAAATGTCTAGGAATAGTGGGTCTATGTCTTGAATTTAGAAACTTGTCTATTTCGATGAGCAATGCAATCAAATTGGTGTTTATTGTTATTGCCTTAATTGCCTTTGTTGAATATTTGCGCCCGATCATGCATCTCCAACCACTAGTTTAGGCCTCAAATTCCAAACAACTTAATGGTGGAAGACTGGAAGAAGATTCAGCCCAACACCTAATAGAAAAATGACAACTTTTCACACATCAACTAGAAAGTGGGAGAAAATTTACAAAAAAAGTCGGAGGGTTAAAGGTAGTTATGAGAAGTTTGGCTGCCCTACCATGAAAGCAACTCATCTTGAAATTCATTTGCCTACCCCCCCCCCCCCCACCCAATGCTTCTTGAAACGTTGCTTCTTGTGAATAGAAGGTTATAATTTTAAGTTAAAAAAATATTTTTTAAATATATATATATATATAAATACGACACTCACAAAATAAAGAGTCTCTTGTATTAAAATTTTACTTTTAATATTGCTAGAAATTTAAGTTTTTTTACAATTTAATTGAAGTATTTGTATTCACGTTCCCATTTGGATCCTATTGATATTGACCCTTGATGTAATTTTTCATGCCTTTTCCATGGAAATACCAAAAACAGAATCCAAATATAGAATACGACAAACAAATGAAGCAAAATACTGAAAAGCCATCTACAAAAAGAACTACCAAAATAAGGAAAACGATCCCCAAAAGCAGAAAATGAGAGTCACTTGAATCTTGATCAGTGAATTTTTGCTAGAATTCTTAGATATTGATAAGATATAGCATTTTAGTTGCCTACGTCTCCCTTCTACTCGGGTCCTGAAAAGAGACCATCCACCCAGAACAGGAGGAGAGTTCAAGAAAACAGAGAGTTTTTATCTCTCTGGCTTTGGCTGGGATTTGGAAGAAGGGAGGAGAGGTTTTGAAAATGGCGGGTGGGTCTTTTGCTCCGGCCGGCATGGCCAGGAACAGAGCTGAGAAGTACCAGGGAAGGGTCACCCTCTTTGTGATTGTTGCCTGCATTGTGGCAGCTGTTGGTGGGTCAATATTTGGCTATGACATTGGAATTTCAGGTACTTCAAGTTCTTTTATTCTTTGGCATTTTCTAGTGGTTTCTAGGGATGATTTTGAAGTGAATACTGAAACAATCAAGAGATTAATCATCGAAGTATTGAGGGTAGATGAAAGATAAGGGAGTTTTCTGATTATGATTGTGATGAAAATAGTGATTATGTAATATCATGATTCATGATTCTGATGTTTGAACGACTCAGAAAGTGGAATTATACGATTTTCCCATGGAAGTTCTTCCTAAGCATTACAAGGATGGTGAGAGAAAGCGGTGGGATTTTCCGACGAAACGAAATTCGGGCCGGCAAGACTCCGGCATCTCGCTTTTATTTTTGTCAAATTTTCCTGTCAGGCATCGGTTTTTCTTTTACTGTTGATGAGTTGCTTCGGTGTAGAAGTGATGCATAATCAATAGACACCAAGAACATAACTTCTATGTAGATCAGGGCATTGGGTGTTTTAACAGTGGAAGAAGATTAATCTTAGAAACCTTTTATGCATCAATTGGACCCTTCTAAATGCTAATTTCACAACTTAACAGGAGGAGTGACGCAAATGGATGAATTCCTTCGTCGATTCTTCTACACAGTATACAAGAAGAAGAAGCGTGCCCATGAAAACAATTATTGCAAGTACAACAACCAAGGCCTTGCGGCTTTTACTTCATCCTTGTACCTGGCTGGTTTGGTCGCCTCGCTGGTGGCCTCCCCCGTCACGAGGAAATATGGTCGACGAATGAGTATAGTCTGTGGAGGAATCAGCTTTTTTGTCGGAGCAGCTCTTAATGCCTCGGCTGTGAACCTAGCGATGCTTCTTCTAGGCCGGATCATGCTTGGGATTGGCATTGGATTCGGCAATCAGGTATTCTGCTTCTCTGCAGAAGCCAAGTTATTTTAAGTAGATTGTATTAAAGCAAAGCTAATTTTGCTGAAAACTAGGAGTCTGTGTGTAATCTTTGGCATGAGTATGAACATCTCTAATGTTGTCTGAAGGCGGTTCCGCTATATTTGTCGGAGATGGCACCAGCCCACCTAAGAGGAGCTCTAAACATGATGTTTCAACTAGCAACAACTCTCGGAATCTTTACTGCAAACATGATCAACTATGGAACAGACAAGCTCCCGCCGTGGGGGTGGAGGCTTTCCCTAGGCCTGGCTGCAGCACCAGCTCTCTTAATGACAGTGGGAGGAATGTTCCTTCCAGAGACACCAAACAGCTTAATTGAACAGGGCTTAATGGAAAAAGGAAGAGCGGTTCTTGAGAGGATTAGAGGAACAAAAAATGTGGATGCAGAATTTGAAGACATAATGGATGCGAGTCAGTATGCAAACTCGATTGACCACCCTTTCAGAAACATCCTGGAAAGAAGGAATAGACCGCAGTTGGTCATGGCAATATTCATGCCGACATTCCAAATCCTCACAGGCATAAATTCAATCCTCTTTTATGCCCCAGTTTTGTTTCAAAGCATGGGGTTTGAAGGAAATGCTCCTCTCTATTCTTCAGCTGTGACTGGAGGAGTTCTTGCTTTGTCTACACTGGTGTCCATAGCCACGGTGGATAAATGGGGTCGAAGAGCTCTACTAATTGCTGGAGGGATTCAGATGGTCATATGCCAGGTAAAGACTTGAATCGCTTTATTTCATCGATACTTCCTTAACATACTCAAAACTACTTGTAAAGTCTCAATGGAGAAGTTAAAAAGAATGTAGACACTATAATTGAAATATTGCCGATTAACAGCTAGTCTTTCTGGTGCAATGGAGACAGGTTACTGTTGCTATAGTCTTGGGACTCAAGTTTGGCAATGACGAAAAGCTCTCAAAAGAGTTCTCAATCTTGGTGGTGGCAGTCATTTGCCTTTTTGTCGCAGCCTTTGGCTGGTCATGGGGGCCGCTTGGCTGGACAGTGCCGAGTGAGATATTCCCATTAGAGACACGTTCAGCAGGGCAGAGCATTACAGTGGCTGTGAACCTACTGTTCACTTTCATCATAGCCCAATCTTTTCTATTCCTCCTATGTGCCTTCAAGTTCGGAATTTTCCTCTTCTTTTCTGGGTGGATAACAGTCATGACAATCTTTGTGTACATCTTCCTACCTGAAACGAAGGGAATTCCCATAGAAGAGATGATACTGATGTGGCAAAAGCATTGGTTTTGGAAGAGAATTGTATCAGGATCTCAAGAGTCTGATGAGAGCACTGCAACATAAAGCAACTGGTTGAAGTCGAGATGAACACTGGAAAGCAATTTTAGAATCAGCAAGAGGGTATAGAGTAAACAATTGACCGTCACTAAAGGGAAAAGCCAGAAGCACCTAGTGGAGACAGGAAGTTGAGGATAAACACGACGATGGCTGCGAGCTCACTGCCAGCAGGGGCAGAATTCTTAGTTTTCAATGCAAGTTGTATTAGACATTTGATTAGTAAACCCCTACCCGTTGGAACTTGCTAATGTGCACTTATTCAATTAAAAACTGTATTATTGGTTACAACTAAGAGATCAGCAAAGTGGACTAAATGTTCCAATGGGAGAAAGAAATAGATTATTGCTTCCCACATAATGAATTGTGAAGATAATTACTCCCAAATCACGCATACATCATATAACAGAGATTTGAAAGTTCAGTTGGTTGTAGGATTCTAGTCAACTGCCCTTTGGATAAAACAATGGGTAGAGTAATACTATGTTCCTCTTGAAAACAAGTTGCCTCTTTTCTTATCTCTAGTTCTAGCAGGCTTTGTGGAGAAGAAAGAGAAGAGCGTTGAAGATGGCAGGTGGATCTTTGGCTCCATCCGGTGTAGCCAAGGAGAGAGCACAGCAATACCAAGGAAAGGTCACCTGTTATGTAATCATTTCTTGTGTTGTTGCTGCCATTGGCGGGTCGATCTTTGGCTATGACATTGGAATTTCAGGTATTTGACTTAAAAGAATATTTTCAATTTTCATTCAAACACTCTAAAGTTTAGGACACGATCTAGATCAACAGATAAATGGGCATCGGCGCATGAGGAGCTCTGTTTTGAGACCGGCGGGCTAGAGTCATTTTTTGTGCACGTCCTTAACTTTGTGTTGTAAGGAGGCTGTTTTTGTAGGTTTTTGACAGAAAAACACACAAAGCTTTTGCTGGAGACTGAACTTGTATATAATTTTCATTGATAATGCTGAAATTTATACAGAAAAATTTAACAAACAATCCAAAAAAGTCTCCTACAAAATATGCTAGAACAGAAAAATACTCAAAACTGAAGTTTCAAAGTTTCAAAAATACTGAAAACTTTCAAACTCAGCCAGCTAGCTTGCCAGCTGCAATCCCTGTTGTCCCTGATTTGCTTCACTTTTTTAGCAGCAAAAGACGCAGACTTCTTCAGTTTTCACAGCTTGAACTCGCAACTTATTATTCCCAAAGGAAAAACATTACTGTTGCTGCCGAGGCTGGCTCTCAATTTGGATTAACAAACAAGAAAAAAGACAATATGAACAAATGTATGAGTAATTAGTATCATACCTCCTACATAGATTCCCTAGTTTTTTCATATCCAACCTGCAGTTTTCAGCTGGTGAAAACAAAAGGCCCAATTACTGAACTGATGTCTTGATCATAGAATGAGGGCAAATTACCCATGCAAGAATGGTAACTTACTGTGTTCACCAAACAATGTGAACTGCAGAATAACAGCAGAAACCAAAAAAGAACTAGTGGCAACTAATTATCTGAATGAACCAATTCAAGAACTAGAACTCTCACCATAATAACCCAAGGATCTTTTCAACAGGAGGGGTGACGTCAATGGATGGATTTCTTCACAAATTCTTCCCAGTAGTGTACCGGCATAAGATGCATGCTCACGAGAACAACTACTGCAAATACAACAACCAAGGTCTAGCAGCATTTACATCTTCGCTGTATCTAGCCGGCCTAGTGGCATCTCTTCTGGCATCTCCCATCACTCGGAAGTATGGTCGTAAGGCAAGCATAATGTGCGGTGGAATTAGCTTTATCGTTGGAGCAACATTAGATGCTTCAGCTGTAAACCTCACAATGCTCATCTTGGGTAGGATCATGCTCGGCGTTGGCATAGGATTCGGGAATCAGGTAAGCATTGGCTCTCCTTCTTTGCTGCAACTCCTTTCCTTATCTGCAAATTAGTAGTATAGCTTATAGTTTTATTTTGCCACAAGAGACCAAATTCAAAACAAATGTAAAATATCCCAATTTGCATCTGCCAACAAATTCAGAGAATTTACAAATCCCAGGTAGATTAGATAATTTTCAAAACTAAATTCTAACAAAAGCTAAAAATCACAATTTTTTTCTGCTAACAAATTCAGGGTGTTGAGGATAGTTCTTGCTTTCTGAATTTACACACAGAATTTATGCATCCCAGGTAGACTGGATAATTTTCCAAACTAAATTCTATCACTTGCTTACCAATGTTCGAAGGCGGTTCCGCTATATTTGTCAGAAATGGCACCGGCACATCTTCGAGGAGGCCTAAACATGATGTTTCAGTTGGCAACAACATTAGGAATCTTCACAGCAAACATGATCAACTATGGAACAGAGAAGCTCCGGCCATGGGGATGGAGGCTTTCCCTGGGCCTGGCTGGAGCACCAGCTCTTCTGATGACAGTGGGAGGAATATTTCTTCCAGAGACACCCAACAGCTTAATTGAACGGGGATATACAGAAAAAGGAAGAGAAATTCTTGAGAAAATCAGGGGAACCAAGAATGTTCATGCAGAGTTACAAGACATAACTGATGCAAGTGAGTTAGCAAACTCAATTGAGCATCCCTTCAGAAACATCCTCGAAAAGAGGAGCAGGCCGCAATTAGCCATGGCAATCTTCATGCCTACCTTCCAGATTCTTACTGGCATCAATTCCATTCTCTTCTATGCTCCAGTTTTGTTTCAGAGCATGGGATTTGGGGGGAATGCTTCTCTGTATTCTTCTGCCTTGACTGGAGCAGTTCTGGCTTCATCTACTGTAGTCTCTATTGCAACAGTCGATAAATGGGGTCGAAAAGCTTTACTCATTGGCGGAGGAATTCAAATGATTGTGTGCCAGGTAAAAGACTTATAACACCAAACCTTGCAGAAAACTGATGGAAGCATCCTCTATTGGGGGCTTTCCATTAGAAAGGGAAAACCCCCAATAGAGGAAAGAACTCAGATAACAATCCCCTACATTCTTGGCTTTCGTTGAAAATTTTCTTGACATTTTAACGAACTGAATTATAAATACATCACAAAAGGCCCCCTTGTAGAATCTTTGAAGATCGAATTTTTAACATTCACCTTGAGATGTATTCATGCATTATAAGAGTAAGGATTATGCCCTGCAACATAGCACATTCTGTTGACACATATCCACAACTCTTCTCATGCTATATAATTACACTCAGTTAAACAAAAACGAATTCAGATACGCAGTAATTTTTTTATACAATTATGCATTACATCAACATTATAGTTTCTTTTCCAATTACACACCGTACTTCAAATTGGTAGAATATACATCGCATTCGAGAGTTCAGATGAGGCCAAACGTAAATGTACCAATTTAAACGAGATTGATCAAAAGCTGTAGATATTGTTCTAGTAGTTAATCTCGAAGAGGAGTTGTGGCAAACGTAAATGTACACAAGAAATAGAAGTAGGCAATTCCTGAAACTGACTCTATTTGCACAGGTTACAGTGGCAATAATATTGGGCTTCAAATTAGGCAGCGATAAGGAGCTCTCAAAAGGCTTATCAATTCTGGTGGTGGTTGTGATCTGCCTCTTCGTTGCAGCTTTCGGGTGGTCATGGGGTCCTCTAGGATGGACAGTGCCAAGTGAGATCTTTCCACTGGAAATCAGATCGGCTGGCCAGAGCATCACAGTGGCTGTGAACCTATTCTTCACTTTTGTCATAGGCCAGTCTTTCCTTTCCCTCCTCTGTGCATTCAAATTTGGGATTTTTCTCTTCTTTGCCGGCTGGATCACTGTGATGACAGTCTTTGTCTACCTGTTCCTGCCTGAAACCAAGGGAGTCCCCATTGAAGAGATGATATTCTTGTGGAGAAAGCATTGGTTCTGGAAGAGAGTTGTACCTAGATGTCCAGATGTCAACGGCAGTTCCTAAACAGAAAGTAATTCTATAAATGTGAAAAACAAACTACTTATCCATTAACATTACCCCCGGCCGCAAGTTAACTTGGATAAGTAGGGATGTGAAACAGGGTAGATAAATGGGTGTGTTCTGTAAACTATATGCCATACCTGCCTCAGGTACTTTTGGACCATCTCAAGAAATTTCTCTATATGAAAATAGTATTTGAAACTTCATTTCATCATTACTCTGTCAGGGAATGTTATTCACTATCGGTCTCAAGTTCGAATAAAGGAAAAGGGTTGCATTAGATAGCCGACAGTCAGCGTAAAACCTAGTCGGATCCAAATATGAATTATAGATAAATTATCTGTTGGGACAAAACCCACATAGAAGTCTATAATTCATGTATCCGACCTCACATAATAAGATAAAGGCTACATATGTTGTTGTTGTTGTTTAGTTTCATAACTAGTTTGGACAGGCCAAAAATCCAAAGTCAACTTGGTGAGGGAGATGGGACGTGGGAGCAAGAAAACTGGTAATTTCTTTCTTTTCCTTTCAATTAGAGAGCACAGAGAACCATTGCTTCGGGGAAAATTACAGATCAGCCATGGAAGTTCAAGAATATATAAAGAGGAAAATTGGTAAAAAATATTTTAAAAAATTATCCATACTAAAGTACAGACAGGACCAATTGAACCGAAAAGCCATAAACCTGCCTTATTAAAATTCATTCTGATAAGTATCTTGTGTTTAGATGTCATAATACCTCACTTTGATCGACTTCATTATAGTTGGATATAGATTATTGGTCAGATGTATAACAAAGTGATCGAACAGTATGTCATCTCCCTTGTACCTTATGATAATGATCTAGTTGTTCCAGAATATGCTGAAGAAACAACATGAAATCTTGAGCTTCAGCAGAATTTTTTTCCCAACCAATCACAGCCCATTGTCAAGCTTGAAACTTTTCAACATGTGCCATACTGCCTTGTTAAAACTAGGATTTCTTTCTACCCCAATCAATTCAATTCAACATGACAGATAACAATGATTATTCCGCCCTGCTGAAGTAGAAACATCTAATTTCATTCCAAGTCTCTGGGAAATGCTAACTTGTGCAGAAGCTGAGAAGAACAGTTTTGGCGCCATAGCTAAAAAGCAGAGTTGTATTCACGTAGAAGCTCGCACTTTATGAAGGGAATGGAGATATGAAACGCCTAATGCTACTGACTAACTGGAAGTCTGGAACCCATATAAAACACGAAGTTGAAAGTTGATCATATCGTGATATCAGATAACAGAACATCCAATGATTATATAGATTAGCAGATGCCTGTTCTTCCTAAAATGTTCAGACTAAACTATATCTCCAAGCAACAAATGGTGTTCCACCACTAATTGCTGCAGAGATAAAGGCATAGATACCTAACTTTAGCTTCATTTCAACGGTTTCTTGGTCATTTCAACGGTTTCTTGGACAAAAACTTACTTCCTATCGAGGAGGCAAAGCAAGAGACCTTGAGATAAAGCAGACCATCAGGACGAACGGACGAGTCATCAAATTGCAACATGAAGTATGCTCAGAATCAGGTAATATTAACAAATAAAGCCAAAGAGGGCAAGGAACAACTTAAGCATCACATCAACGTCAGCTTTCTAATTCTTCTCCCTCGGGCAAATGCATGTTAAATCATAATGAACATGATATCGCGCAACAAAAATCTGAAGCTACCAAGGACCAAATTTCACAGTAATCAACCATCGCAACAAGTGAATAATGTGAATATTGTCCTTTATTTTCATACTAAAGTCTAAAAGGCTAAGGCTTTTATTCGAATATCGAAGATACATCGAAGTTCTGAAGAACACGAATTAAACTTGCAAGCTACATCATAACAGGTGGAATATGAGATTATCGATGCTACTAAAACTGACAGACAATGGGTATTACCCATAGAACCACACAGAAACCCAATGACACAGCCACATTCTGGTCGATCAACGTGTGACGTATCAAGACTATTAGACTATACATATAGCATACAGGATTTATGAGAACCTAATCGTCTATTATAGTTGGAACTAACTAGATATCCAAGCAACAAAAGATAACTACTCTTTGTCGCTCTAGAAGTAAGATGCCGAACATTAGATTCACTTCCATGGTTTCATTTCTCAGCCTTCCTCTTGAAAAAATAAAGGAAGATGCCCTGAGAGACAGCAAATCAAGCCAGTAAGATCCAAGTCACCGGATCCAGCATTTCAATCAGCTGTGGCCAAATTCAGAACAAATCCAGCCGAAGCAACCGGCGGAGATCGCTCGTAGCGGCGTCGTTGTTCTCCTTTCTAGCAAAGAACGCCGGAAATGGAAGCGAACTCGGCGGAGGCGAAGCCAGGAATGCCGCCGAACCGGCATAAAGCCCGTCCACGACCTTCAAGTCCGAAACCCTAATCTCCTTCTGGACCGTCTCGGGATCGGGTCCCAACCGATCCGTTGAGCACAGAACCAAATCCTCGTCTCCGAACACCCGTCCATCCTTGTCCTGCGCCGGAGGAGTCAATTTCTCGCCGCGTTTCAGGATCTTCACCTGCCCCATGACCAGGTCTTTCGCCGGAAACTTTGCGACCACCGATCGGTCCCGTACTCGAATCCGATCTGGAGATCCGGCAGGACTCCGCTTTCGGCGGCGAGGGCGCGGGTTGGGCCGGAGGAGGCATTCTTGAGATCGGAGAATGGCGGTGGTGGCCATTTCAAGATCGAAATGAATTAAGATAGAGAGAGAGAGAGAGAGGGGAGATTAGGGACTTCTTCGAAGAACAGTTGGTACTTCGGGGTTTGTAATGTAATAACGGGGAAGTAGTCTGGGAGCGAGGGTCCTATATATAGAGAGAACTCAGTACACGTGGATTTTGATTGTGAACCGCCACCGGAGAAGGGGAACCTGTAACGGTACTTGCCCCTGCATTTCGTTCTATTTACAGACGAACCCTCCGCTTTGCTACGGGGATTGGCATTCTCAGTAATTACGCGGAGAATACGAGGGCAACTGTTAACAGTGGTCGGTGAACCATAATTCGGGTCACCGCCCACCTCGTGTCGGCCTAACTGGGTGACACGTTGATGCTATCGACACGTGTCTTAATCGACTCTGATCTGGCTTTGCGTCTTCTTGTGACCATACTGGACCCACTTTCCTTTGTGACCGTTGATCCACAGGGTGAAAGTGGCCCTAGATGTAATTTGCACTTTAAAAAAAAAAAACACAAACAAAAAAATCCAAACTGCCCATCAAGCAGGCCTCCCGACCATACTTTTTGAATGTGGTTGTTAAAGTTAAGGGTGCTCGTGAGTGTGAGTTGGTTTCGGGCTTTGTAGAATTTTGATTTGATATAATTATGATTAGTTTTAGAACCTTAAATTTGGAATTCATCTAATTATATGATTAAAATGAAATTAATCTCATTTATACAAAATTAAATTTATTTGAGTTGGGTGGCAGTTTTAAATTTTTTTATAATTATATTAAAAATTATCTTCTAAATAATTTCATCAATCAACACCATAAAGTTATTCACTTCATTTGCAAATTCATAGTTATATGATGAATTCTTATTAAACAACTTTATTTTAAATAAAAAAGGTAAGAATAAATTAAAATATTTTAACTAGTACAACCAGGCTAAAGGTGGGCCTCAAATGAAAAAAAAAAAAAAAAACTACCACCTCTGAATATTCAATAAATTTCTACTTGAGACATAGACTCTATGCGTAAAATCTCCAAAAAAAGAAGAGTCCAAAATCTCCAATTATTAAAAAATTACTCTTTTTATTTTTTGAAATACAAAATTATTAATTATATTTCATAATATTTTTTGTTTAAATTTATTTTGTCATATTATTTAAATGAGAAGACTCTCAACTCTTCAAGTTCACGAATTATTTTTTAATAAATAGTAAAGTGTCATTTAGATAAAGAGGCTCTTCAAGTTCTCGGGTCATTTTTTAATGTTAAATAATAAATAATGAGGTATTATTTAGATAAGGAGACCTCCAACTCTCCAAATACAAATATCATTTTTCAATATTAAGTAGTGAATAGTAAGATATAAATCAGTTAAAAAATAAAAAAATAAAAAGTAATTTTATTTTAAAAGGATAATTTGATAAAACGATTATTTGAATGGCGAAATTTTTATTTGTAGAACCTACACTGATTTAGGCATTAAAAAAATAAAAATAAATCGATAAATTTTAATTTGTAGGAGTCGGTTGTTGACTCTATACATTTTTTGTTTAGTCTATTTTTACGTATTTAAATATTTTTCTCTTATTTATATTGTCAATTAAAAAAAATTATTTTTTAAACTTGAATATAAAAATTTAATTAATGATTTTGTATTTCAAAAAGCAAGTAAAGTAAAATTTTAATAATTTTAAAGTTTTATTTATATTATTAAAGAATCACCAAAATTACTTTTGCCTAAGATCACAAATATTTTTAAGTCAGTCAGACTCAGGTGGATATGTGATAAAGGTTTGGGTCAAATTTATAAAAATGAAGGATTGAACTTAGTCTGAATTGATGTTTAGTAGGTTTAATGTTTTGGACTAAGACCTAATAATAATAATAAAACACAACAAATCTTAATTTTATTAGGTGGAGTTAGGTTAATGAATTATTAATCACTATTCATTTATACGTGTGATCATATATATATTTGAATGTCTTTCATAAAATATTTTTAGATTTCCTCTTACCTTATTTGGTAAAAATTTAATCCATTTATTTCATTCTCTTCACATTGGTGTTATTCTCATGTAAAAAAATTATAATAATTATATTTCCAAAAATCTTATGCATATTTAGCTCTATAATATTAAATGTCACTTTAATTTTATTATAAATAACTTTTTTTCATTTATAAATGCACATCCATTTTAATATTATGGTCTCTAATGAATTTATATTTTCATGATTTCAAATTCAATGTCGTACAACACTATTTGTTACTAAAACTTACATTACAACAAAAATGAACCAACTGAGAATGAAAACAACTTGTTTAACTGCAAACAAAAATGATAACAAGTTAAACCTTTTTATTTTAAAAATGATACCTTAATTTTAAGAGTAACATGCTTATTAGTCTTTTTATTTATTAATTAGATAACTGATTCAAAATATCTAAATTAATTTTTTTTCCTAGAATGATCATTTTATCTTCAAATTCAAACATAACATCATTCACATTTATATTTGTACATTACTTATATTTCATATATTTAATTTCTAGTTTGCTAACTCAAAACTTCTAATATAAAAAGTGTTCCATGCTCACGTTTAGTATTTATTCATTTTCTTCTCATTTAGCAAAACTTATAATATAAAATGTAATATCCTGAAAGTCCAATGTCAAGTTTAAAAGAGATTTACAAAAGTTAGTATATATATTGAGTATAATAAGGAAATAAACAACACAATTTGAAAATCTTTTGGACTAAATATGAATAAAGAACTACCAAATTAAACATGTTTGATTTAGGGTAGTTCAAGAATGGATGATCTCTGAAAAGTTCACGTAGGCATATCAGGGTAAGCTGATCCAATTCTTTCTATCGCTGAATGCGAGATATTATAGGTGGTATCAGAATTAACCCTTGAAGAAGGCAGTTCGATAAGGACAGGGAGTAGCGTTGAGGCACGAGGGCCTGAACAAATAGTGGCTCCTAATAGGTTTCTAAGATAAAAGTTCTCAAAGGGAAGAAGATTTTAAATCAATTATAGTTCACATGACAAGTACATCATGTACTTAAAAAGAGGAAAATGTAATACTCCGAGAGTTCAATATCAAGTCTAAGAAGGCAATCTACATAATGTAGTATATATATCAAGGATAGTAAAAAATAAAACAATACTAGTTAAATACCTTTTGGGTTGGATGTGGATAAATAACTTTTGGGTTAAGCATGCTTGAACTATAGTAGTTCAATGATGGATGACCCCTAAGAAGTTCGTGTAGACCCATGAGAATAAGTTGATATAATTTTTTTTATCACTCGATTCAAAATGTTACATAAAAAATGTTCCCCAAGCTCGAGTTTAGTATTTATTAATTTTCTTCTAGTTTAGCAAGATAATGTATTTTACAGTTTAGCAAGATAATGTATTTACAATTAAAACATGCTAAAGCACGCATAACTAAATATATTGAAGGAGTTCATCTTTTTATAGAGTAGTATGAAATTATTTAAATTTCTTAATATTAGTATTCTTTTAGATAATATTTATTCTAATATTTTAAAATCATTAAGATTATGATTTTTATTGATAACGTTTATTTTGATATTTCAAAATTCACTAGAAATATAATTTTTATAAATAACGTAAATTCTCTTCACAAAATTAAATTTTTGTAGGTAAAATATAAAATCTCGTAATGGCCTCCTCTAATCTTGTAGCAAAATTTTGAAAATAACGAAATTATTTTATTAATGAGATGTTTTATTACTCACTATATATATATTTTAATTATAACTTTGATAATATTTTATTTAATATGAACTTCACTCACTATTATTGAAATTTGATTAAGTTATATTGACAATTCTTATATTTTTAAATTAACACAAATTTCTCTTAAATTTTATAAACGTGAATCACTTAAACCTCTATGGTTTATAAACGTCTAGTATTTTTTTCTCTAAAAATTCAAAATGCCCCTATTTTCATTATTATTATAAAAAAATAAATAAAATAAAAAATTAACAAACATTATAGGTGGATGGCCGTGTTATTGTTGGGCACTCGTTAGGTTTGATTTCGAAGCTAAAATTGAGATTAAAAAAAAAAAATTTAAACTATAAACTTATATTTAAGTTTAAATAATCCAAATTTAATATTAAGTTTGAAGAAGGTCAAATGAAAAAACCCTCAAACCCAAAATTTGAAATTTCTAGTAAACTAGATGAAGAACCTTCGAGTTTAAATTAAATTTAATGGGAGAATCTTTGAGCCCAAATTCAAAGTTATGGGTTGGAACTTGGGTAAGTCCCAACTACCTTGGAAATTTGATTTGATTTCGAATAATAAACCTATAATGATGTGATTTGCTGGTGCGTCGAAACATAGTCGTGAAACTATTATTTCTACTGGTAGCAACACCATTGTTGTCATCCCATACCAACTATAAGATGCATGATAAATTAAATAAATTGATAGTGATGGAGTTTAAACCTTATTGTTGTGCAATATATACGGCGAAAGCCAATAATTTGTGCTGTCTAGGAAAATATTTAAAAAAATGAGGTGAGTTGGGTTTTTTAAAAATTAATAATTTTAATTTTTTTTAAAATTCTTAAATTTATGATTTTAATATGCGATAATTGCAGTATGATTGATAACAATAAAATCACATAACTATAAGGAATAAGGAAAATTTATAGAAATTCAACTCTAGAGAGTCTTTCTTTTATCTCAAAATTTAGTTTGAGACTCTCAAAACTTAGTTCGAGATTCTACTAGGGAGAATCGACACTAATTTTTAATTAGAACTAGAATCAACATATAATCTCTTACCTAAGCAATAATCATTAGTACACTGTTAGCAAATATAATTTATTAACATAATAAGTGAGTAAAAATAATAAACTCACAATTAAAAACAATTACAAACAAGTTACCAACGGTTGAGAATTCTACTATGCAGTACACTTCTAGCATTTTAAACTTTCTTACTTTTGTTTGAATACTCTACAAGTTTGTTCTATCCTGATCCTCCATACTTACCCTATATATATATATATATCTTCCAAACAAACTAGTTAATAAATAAAGGGTTAATATAACATTTTAAATTCAAAAACTTGTTTAGATTTTCTCAAACAACAAGAAATAAAACAAGGAAACATATCTAAAAATAACTCACTTTTAATTCAAAATAAATTTATTTTTTACACGAGAAATCAAGATTTGAAAATTCAAATATAAGTTTTTGAGATATAAATGATTAAACAATAAAATATATCTAAAAACAATTCACTTTTAATTCAAAATAAATTTACTTTTTGCACGAGAAATAAATATATTTTTCAATATATGAAAATTCAAATATAAACTTTTGAAACATAAATGATTGAAGCAAAAAAATATGTCTAAAGACAACCCACCTTTAATTAAAAATAAATTTATTTTTTACATGAGTAAAAAATACATTTATAAAGATATAAAAATTTAAATATATTTTTTAAGACATAAATGATTAAAACAAAGAAACATATTTAAAGATGACTTATATTTGATTTAAAATAAATTTACTTTTTATATTCACTTTTAATTTAAAACATATTTATTTTTTATGTCAACTTTTAATTTAAAATAAATTTACTTTTTATATGAGTAAAAAAATATATTTATATTATAATTTTTTTTATTATTATTAAAATTTTATTTACTTACTCTTAAATTTAATAATTTGGAGAGTAGAAGGGGGGATAGAAAACTTTAATCGATTACTAGGTAAAAGAGAGTTTTGAGAGAATGGATTAGGAGAAAATATGAGAGAAAAAAAAAGTAATATTGTTAAATATAAAAACAGAATGATCATTTTATTTTGTATGTTAACATAAGAAATGAGATGTAATATTCTAAAAATTACAAAAAATGATGAGTATATTATAAAGTTAAATAACAATAAGGGAAATAATAATTACGATAAGGAAGTAGAAAAGAGGGTTAATTATATTAATAATCACTCAACTTTATATTTTGTTATTGTTTGATCAATGAATTTTAAAATATTATTTATTAGTCACTAATATTTCAAAACTGTTACTATTTAGTCATTGAACTTTAAAATATTACCTGTTAGTTATTAATATTTCAAAATCGTTTTTTATCCGTGACTCGCTAGTTACTAAATTTTAAGTTCATGAGTAACGGATAAGAAATAATTTTGAAATATTAATAACTAGCAGGTAACATTTTAAAGTTTAGTAACTAAATAGCAACAATTTTGAAATATTAGTGATTAACATGTAACATTTTAAAATTTAGTGATCAAACAGTAACAAATTGTAAAATTGAGTGATTATTGATATAATTAATTCATAAAAAAAATACAAAATATTAAGTTTATTCTAAAATATTTTTTGAACTTTCAAGATTCTCACAAATTCTATTTGTAAAATTATAAAATTTTAGAGTTACAAAGAACTTAGTAACAAAATAAATAAGAATTAATTATAATAATTATAACATAAAAAATATAAAAAAATTATAAAATACGAAGGAGTTAGGAATCCGACTTTAATTTGATAACGAAATACAATTTAATAAAAATTATCATTTAATTTATTTCTCAATTATAATAAGATAATATACTCGTGGGGCGGGCATGGGGAGACGTAAAACTGTCGGTCACAGCCTAATCAATCAAATTGAAAGAGACAATTACAAAGAGTATTTGCCTTCTCTGAATGAGACTTTCCTTCAGCCAAAAGGTTCTTGTACTTGGATTTTGACAGCTAACAGCCAGCCAGCCGGCCTGCCCGTCTTCTCCAATTCATGTCTTCCGGTCTTCCGATTCGATTCATCATTCGCGAGTTTGACGGCTTCTAAAGCGCCACGCCCGCAGCAGCATCAGATCCGTTGTACTGGCCGCTACATGCCCGGTCGTATTCTCCCATCGGATCGACTTAAGTATTTCAAGTTTATTCTTTAATCACTTAAAAATAAAAATAAACAAAACAAAACAAACAAGCAAAAGGGAGCGTTAAATGTCAATGTCCGTGGTGCATGGTTCATCTGGACAGGTAAGCACAAAGAAAAAGAAATTATTTGATTGAGTTGAGTTGAGTTGATGGATTGAAGCGTTGAGTTCGTAACGTAGTCAAGACACGTACCGAACAGCTCACCCGACGCCAAGAACATTGACATGAGAAAACCCACCCTCCCAAATTTAGATAGGACATAATACCCCGCAAAAGCAAATCCAATCAAAACCGAATTCTATTCACGGACGCAGCGTCTTCGTGTCGTTCCCACCGAATCCGCTGTCCTTCCGTCCGTCCATCCCGATGGATCTATCGACTTTGAAGAAGGGCGCTGCCGTCGGTGTCGGGAACGGCGAAGGCGGGTCGCCGGACAGCAGCGGCAGCAGCGGAGGGTCGGAGGAGAGGACAAGGTTCGAGTACTTCGGATGGGTCTACCACTTGGGCGTCAACTCTCTTGGCCACGAGTACTGCCATCTCCGCTTTCTCTTCATTCGCGGCAAGTACGCGGAGATGTACAAACGCGATCCTCACAAACAACCCGGCATTGTATGTATCGCCCTTCGCTCTCTCTCTCTCTCTCTATATATATATATATATTTACACACACACACATATGTATATGTAATGGGATGTAGGTATGCATTCGTGATGCATATCTGATTCGATGAATTGCTGAGCAACCTCCCGGGGGTGAGATACCATCCCGTACACAGCTTGTCTCTGTTTATTTATATGTGTATGATCATTTTGGGTGCGTATAAGGATCAAGATAATGTGAAATGGCGAGTTGTGGGGGAGAAAAGGGATTGATCAAAAATTTTGAATGTTGGTTTTTTTAGTTTAAAGGGGCTAATAAGACGCTGCATTGAGTTAATTTTGTCGTGGGTGATCTGAAATTAGAATCGGACGTATTGTCTCTCTTTTTTATCTTATTCCATCTGGTTCTGGACAAAGGACTCAGATTGAGACTGATTTTGCTACGAATAAGGCAAAGCAGATTTAACTTGGTAATTTTATTTTTCCAGTCATCTTTGTCTAAGTGTTTTCGAGGGTGACCCTTGGTATTAACGGTGAGGTTGCTTCTCTGTGACTGGAATTTGAGTTGTGAAAATAGCCTCTTTGCAGGCATTCCCCTAACCCTCATAAAGTGGGGAGACTCATGCACTAGGACGGTAAGTTTTCTTCATAATGAAGCAGAGGTTTAGCATTTTCTCTGTTTATTTTTATGTTTCATGTTTTTGGAATTCTTATTTTATTCTTCTTCTTATTAAAATGATCAGGAGCGCAAATAATTGCTTGAAGAATAGATGCAGCACTGATAGTTTATTTGTCTTTGTTTTATTAATAATCAAACTCATTGAGTTAAGGCTTGTTATTGTTGTTGTTTTGTTAGTATACAAACATAAGGTTGGAATTTTATGTTCAGTTTATTATTATTTTTCTTTCTTTTGTTTTTGGAGTTTATTTTCTAATTTTAAAAGTATTCATTGCTCAAAGTCTCGTGAATAGAATGAGTGCAGCGCTAAAATGTCATTATGAATGTAACATTTGTATATACCTGTTGTGATACCAAAAATGTATTAATTGTAAAATCAAAGGAAGGGTTGCGTTAGGTAGCAAACAGCTAGCGTAAAATTTAGTCGGATCCAAATATGAATTCTAGACAAACTATCTGTTGGGATGTAACCCACATAGAAGTCTAGAATTCATGTAGCCAACCCCACATAGTGGGATAACAGCTGAATATGTTGTTGTTGTTGTTTTGTAAAATCAAAGGAAGGAAAAAATAATTTCTTCTCCATTAACCTAAACAACTTACAATCTCTTATATACAAATTACCATCACCTATTCTACTATCTTCGGAATCTAAATCTTCACAGAATAAGGAAAGTCAAGAAGAAAGGAATCAGAAAAATAGAAAAGGAAATTGCAGCACAATTGACTGACAAATGATCTCATAATTTATGGAATTGTTTGAAGATTGTAGTCACTTAGGATTTTTCTCTCAATTAAACCCAACATACTCGGGTATGATCATCAATAAATATAACAAATCATTGCTCCCCAGTTGAATTTAACACTCATGATGGTCCCTACACATCACTATGAATTATATGGAATGGAGTATAAGGTTTGTATGTGTGTGGTCGATAAAATGCACGAGTTTCTTTTGTAAGAATATAATGATCACACTGAAATGATGAAAGATCTTTATTAACGAACAAATGAGGGTACAAATGCTTTAAATAAGATAAATCGAGGTGGCCTAATCTATGCCACAACTGAACATTGGAATAAGAAAATAAAGAAAAGATAGTAGATGACTTTGGACTTGAAGGAGAACCAACACCTGACAAGTAATAGAGACTATTTCACTCTTCAGCATTCTCAATCGTCCTCTCCGATGACAAATCCTAAAATTTGTAGCATGAAGGGAAAAAAGTTACGGAACAATTCAAGTCTCTAGTTAATTTACTCACTGAAAGTAAATTGCATCCCAAATTGGGAACATTAAGAACATAATTTAACTTCAACTCATTGAGTTCCATATCTCCTCTCCTTGTTGCCATGCACATAGACCTATCTGCTACAATACTACCAACATTTTCCTTACATGATTTATAGTTACTAAATTCTATATTGGAACTTGTCATATGGTCAGAAATACAGTGTCCATTGTCCAAGTATCATGTGGGTCTTTACATGACAATAAGGAAAAAAATACCTTTATGTGTTGTAAAGGCTGCGAAACCAGTAGAAATTGATGGGACAAATTTGGACACATCTGTAACTGATGAGGAAGTCATTAGTTTTTGAAGAATCTCCATCTGCTTTGCTGTGAATGGTTGAGAGGTAGCACCGGTTGTTGTCTCAGCCACATAGGGATTCTTTCTCCTCTGACTTTGTGGTTTTCAATCTGTGGGCTTGCCAGGAATATCCCAGCATGTGTCTTTGGTATGGTAGGGCTTCTTGTAATGCTCACCACAACTGCTTGTCCTTTCCAAAAATTCTCTTTGGATTGTATCATTCATTTCGGTTTGTTGTTAAAGCAGGTCCTTGGACTGCTATTTCAGTGGCTGGGTGTTGTACTGGAGAGGACATTACCTTTCTCCTTGTTTTTTCACGCTGAACTTCAGCAAACACCTCATTTAGTTTAGGTAGAGGCTTTGTGCCAAGTATACGTTCTCAAACGTCATCAAGTTCTTGATTCAGGCCTTGTAAAAAAAATCAAATATTCGATCTTTTTCAAACATCTTGTTGTATAGGACTCCATCATCCAAACACTTCTAATTAACATTATGAAACAAATCGATTTCTTGCCACATTCTGAGAGTATATTAAAATACTTGATGATAGATAATGTACATTGTCAAGTGTTTTGAATTTTGGAGCGAACTTCAAAACTTTGTGATGCCTCACACATGCCTATTGCTTAATGCCTCTAGTTCTTGCCCAAGTTTGCACTAAATAAATTCGAAGGCATTGGTTAACATATGATTTTCTAGATTTATCAAGTAAGGGACAGACAAAGTGAATGGAGTACCACTTCCCCAGTTCATGTTTGATAAGAGGGGAAATAGCTAGTTCAGAAGAAAGTGGGAATGATGACCACTTGAGCTCTATCTTGAACCTTCTCCAGTTGATAGAACTTGTGTGGGTTTGAACCATCTTGGTTCTTGAGCTTCTTTATCTTTTTTCTTTTATTATGTCTTTTTTTGTTAGCAGTAATTTTTCTTTTTCTCTGCATGTTGAATTTCTTGATAGGTAAACAATACCAATAATTCCTCCCGTTAATTCTAACCTAAAGTTTTATAGCATCCAATTTGTTTGTGTTACTCAGGGCTTTAGAGAGGGAGATGGGCCATGTTCCTGCTTATTTTCCCTGTACCATGTTGAAGAAAGAAATTTATTATCTCAATAAAATGACCATAGAAATATAGGCAGCCTAATGCTCTAGCCTTCTGTAATTGCAGGTGTTTTTTTTTTTTTGACGTGGGGGGGGGGGGGGAGGGGGTGGGATGCAAGGGGAATGGTGATTGTATTCTCATCTTATGTGGATTTTTCATTTTGTATTGATGTCATGTTTAAACCTATGTTGTTGAAGGGGGGGAAAAGTGTTGTGGTCATGATTGAAAAAAGAAGTATGATTTATCAATAGTGGAGAAGTCAGGGTTCCTACTAAATCAGGAATATATTCTTGTAGCCTTCACTTTTGCTTTGATATGACAAAGTATTGTGTCAAGTGGTTTGATTGTTTGACTAATAACTGGCATCACATCGTTAGTTTGGCTATAGGTGAGAGTTGCCCATTATCAAAGCATGTTATGGAAGCTGATCCAAGGAACAATGTCTGAATGTTTGCGGCCTGTGAGAAATATCCAAACATAGAAACATTCAGATAGCTCTAGCTACTTAAAACACTACTAATGATTTCCTATTTGGAATCCAGTTATTCTCTTGGAGTTGGAGGAAATCACTAGTAGAAAATTGAACAAGAAGGCATTGCTTATTTTATCATTCTGGTATTTTTTTCAATTGTTTATGAAAGAATGAATCATACAAAAAGTTTTAGTATCTAGCAGATATTTTAGCATTATTTATCATTTGCATTTTGCTCAGCAGTTAAGACTAGCATCTGCACATGTTGCAACTGCAATGTCAAGTACTGATTAATAATTAAAGAATTAAAAGGAAGCTAAGTTTCCAATTCTTGGGTATTTACTTACCTATGTACTACTGAATCTCAAACTAATGTTCTGTGCCTGGCATATCTTCATGCAGAAGCCCATTAGGAGGGGTGTTGTTGGGCCCACACTTATGGTGGAAGAGTTGGGACGAAGAACGGTCAATGATGGTGTGAGTTATACAGTTCCCCCTATTTATGTACTTTTAGAAGGCTTTTACATAAGAGCCATAAGAGCAATTTGTTTTTAGTAGTCAGTTATTTTAGGTTATAGCGCCTCCCCCCCCCCCCCCTTCTTTTGCATAGTTCATCCAGCCTTAGGGCAGTCAGTATTTCATTTCGTTTTCTTTAAAGCATAACAGAAACCTGACTTGGATCCTCAATTTACTAGGAATTTTATGTTCTACGGTTTTACAATCGGTTGGATGATTCAAGGAAGGGAGAAGTAAGTTGATTTCTTTTTATACACTCTTTTCTGCTGCAACAACCTTCCCCCCCCCCCCCCCCCCCAAAAAAAAAAAAAAAAAAAAAAAAAATTGACTTGTAGTTCTAATCTTTCCAGTGTTATTTGAATTACTATTTCTACATACGCACACACATTTGCTATGATGTGTTTTATTGGCCTGAACTGTTGTGCAATATCTAATTTGGTAAGTGAAACTCAGGATTTACATGATTATAGAATGCCTCATATCACGCATGGGTTACATATGTTCACCAAAAGGGTAAGGTCACCTTACCTTTTTAAACCCTACAAAGAGCAGAATTGATACCTGAGATAATGTGCCACATTAAGTTTGTAATTTAATGGTTATTCATCACATGGACCTAACAAGTAACTGATGGTATTGACTTCTTATATTCATACTGAGTGCACTTGGTATGTTTTTATGTGAGACAAGAAGGTGCAAAGTAGTCAATTTACAAGGGCAGCTATGAGAACTGCTTCCAAGAAAAGTCAGCAGACCTATTCTTGATGGTGGATCTAAGAAAAAAAAACCTATACTTGAAAGTCGGAATACCTGTATTTTAAAAGAAAATGAGAGAAAGATGTGTACATTTTTCTTGGATTTATGGTACCTCTGAATGGATTGTATCTTGTGACAATAGACAAACTTCCAAATGTTACAGTGTTTTTGTTGTACTCTACTATTCTAACCATCTAGCTGTCTTGAAAATCATAATAGAACCTTCGAATTAGTGCACCCAATTGATTTTTTGGTGACTCTACTTGAAATGATTTCAGGGCTGACTTCTCTTTAGTTTGATTATTTGTTGTTACTTGACATGTGCAATTTTGGTGGAAAATATTATCTTTTATGTTAGTCCTTCTCACATTTAATCATTATGATGCTACAAGATTGCTTGTACTTCAGCTGGAGAAACCCGCAAATGGATGGAAGCATTTGATCATGCCAAGCAAATGGTAAGGAAGAAGTAGATCCCAGCGTTATTAGTATTTATAATTGAAGCTCTGTGTAGAATGCAGTCATTAATAGACTAATTAATCTGACATCCCCCCCCCCCCCCAATCTCTACCCCAGAAAAGAAATAAAAAAGAAAAAAAGAAATGGTCATTACCATTTTCTTTCTTTATCCATGTTCCTCCCTTCCATATTTTTATGTTTTCTTCCCTCCACAAACAATTTGGTGTTGTAATTTGATGGTATAACTCTGTTTCTAAATTGTGAAGATATTATGTTTGACTAATTAGGGGGATTTTCTAAGTAACTGAGATTTGAGTCAATTTATATCTCAATATGAACTCTTTGTATTGTCAGGCTGAATATGAGCTTTCAAGAGGTGGTAGTGCGAGAAACAAACTGAACATGGAGACAGAGTATGTTTTCTTTAGTGGAACAGGAACAAATGATGACATTTATCAGAATTATCATTTGATTTTGCTTTATGTAGTGCTTCTTGATGCATGTATTTTATATCCATCAACAAGAGCTCATATAAGGGAGTAATAGTACAGTAGTCCATCTATTTTCCAACAAATTTTCCGTGTCTGATTATATTTTTATAAGTTTACATGTGGTGACATTGTAATCAATTATGTCCTAATTCCTCCTTACTTTCCTTTTATCAAGGATCAATCTTGAAGGACATCGACCTAGGGTAAGGCGTTATGCGCATGGCTTGAAAAAGCTAATTAAAATTGGACAAGGTAAGGTGGTATGCATATAGTTTAATTGTACTTTATTCTTAAAAATTAATTTTTATTTATTTCAGGACTACTGCAGATTAATCATTGTAATTTGTTTGAATGGATATTATGCAATTGCCATGGAATAGGATTTGTAACATCTTTTTTAATTAAAATGTTCAAATATTCCTCCCATTCCACCAAAAAAAGAAAAATCAACAACTCGTTTGCTTTTTAAGTGGTTTATTTAGCTTGAATTCTCAACTTTCTATCACTTGTATTATCCATATGTCTGATATTGGGTGATGCCGATATGTGCATATGTATGGTTTATGTGCATGTATGCATTAGACTGGATGATTAATGATGTGTCTCTATGTAAATATGACAATGAGTTTCCTTTGTCTTGGAAATCATTGACACATTACAGATTGAGTTTTCATGCTATTGCTTTATATGTTTAGAGCTCAAAACATGTAAAATACCACTGAACAAAGTCTATATCTCATAGATCCAGCCATGTGTGGGATGATGCTGACATCCCTAGCAACCATATTATGAGAGAGACTAAATTCTGAAGTGTAAAACCTAATCCTTGGACTACCAGTCTAGAGGCCTTTTTTGTCAAAAGCAAAGCTCTTATTTTGGCTTATACATCAGTAATTAAGCTTGTGGGGTAAAGACTTATGATTGCTTTTGTTGTTGTTTATAAAGGTGTAAGAGGTGGGGGTGATTTCTGATTTTGACGTTTTATTGGATATGAGTTGTAGGAATAGTGAACCATGGGTTCTGTTATTGTTGAGGTTAAACTACTTGATTTTCATAAATCATTTAGTTCCAGAAGTTGCTTAGAACTCAAGTGTCAGAGATCCTCATTTTGAATGTTACAGAAGTGGCTCTAAGTGGGAAAAATTTAAAGACACTTTACAAGTAGTTAAACCCACCAAGTGGGTTTAAGTCTTGTAATTGTTGTTGTATAAGTAAATTCTCGATCAAAATCGCAACACCCAGCCGCGCCTACAGGAAGATTATCGGTCTAGTTGGACTGGACTTCCAGTTTGGTCGCAACTCTTTGGGCCGTCTGCTTCACCTGTGACGGACTCCGCTCCCCTTGGACAGTCGCAACCCTTTGGCTGTCCATGTCCACACCTTCGATGGACTCCTTACTCACTACAATCCTAACGATTGGCCGAGGATTACCGGTTCCGAGGTCGCTCCTTAAGTTTGCTTGGATGGTCGAGATCGGCTCTGCTTGCGATCGCTGTAGATTCACGATCACCTCCCCGTCAACTCCTCCTTCTCACCCAATCACTGACCATGGCTGGAGGACCACCACCTCCCTGAGTTCGCCTTGATCGACAAGTCCTCGAAATCGAGTTATGATCGTGGTAGGCTCCGATCGCTCTAATCTGCTTCTCTTCAATGCCTTAAGCTCCGTCTAAATTACTGTTCAACCAACTTCCTGGCCTAACTTCATGCGTCGCTCTAATCAGAATTGAGAGAATCACGTCTTCCTCCTCTGGTTCTACCTATTCATTGGTTGCGTTTGATAATGGTCGCGACGCCCTGCTCGTCTGCGTCGCCCCTGCCTCGTCTTCTCGTCTGCGAATTCTGATTATCGCCCAAACCTCCTTTTGCTGGCACTCACTGCAACCGATCGCTATGGACCAACAACCTAACTCACCCCCAACACTGTTATTTGAATTCACTGGACAAGATGCACAACTTTTAAAACTAGCTCGCAACTCCAACTCCAGCTTTTGTTAATCGCTGGCCTGCTACACTTCCGAAATTCGCCGATCTACGATTAGCTTCCAGAAAACGACCAGCTGCTTTGCTCAATCAATTTCGCTGAGAATCGTCGGAATCGACTACCAAAATTGCATGAACCACAACCGAAGAACGATCGCTCTGATACCATTTGTCATGATCCTAGGGCTTAACCTAGGATCAGTTTGGGAATCAGAAGAATCCGATTCAGTTACGGCCAAGAACAAAAGGAAATTAAGGAGGAAATTGGAAGAATGAGAGAGAGAGATTTGAAGAAGATTAGGGGAGAATAGAATGAACAGAGGGAGAAGAGAATTGAGTGAGACGAGAGAGTGAGAATAGGATAATGTTGTATTCAATTTTTGCATGCCTTCTCCCATGGAATGGGATGAATACATTAGGTGCTGCTTGGCGTGGGTGTGGATGTAGCAGATCATCCCCCCCTCCAGCAGTTACAACAAACTATTTTGTCATTTTCCTAAGACCTCACATGTGGCCTTTCTAATTCTAACAAAATTGATAGATGGAATATAGGTGAAACAATTAAAGTAAAAGAAATACAGCATAGCTATTCTAATTAGCTCTTGGGTTGTGACATGTGTGCCTGTGCCAATGACATACATGTGAGATGTTCCAAGCAAGGTACCCGGTGCAATCCCTTGTTCCTTCTCCTCAAGTACTTGGTGAAGAGGCTTTTCTGGCTCTTTCTGTTGCTTCCAGAAATCAATAGAATCAGGTGTCTCAACATTAGTAATAGTGCTTGAGAGACTGCCATTCTCCAATTCCTCTTCCTCACTCTCTTCTTCCATGTACTCCTCTACCCTCTCCCTCTTCCCCATTTTACCCCAAGCCAAAGAATCCTTAGCTTGAGGGTCCTTCAATTAGATTTTCTTGATCCAAAATAGGAGGAAGGATTTCAGCCCCAATATTTGTGTAGATTAAGGGTCCTTCAGTTAGATTTTCTTGATCCAATGCTATTCCATTTCCTACAAACTTCTGATCCGAAACTTCTCCAAATCCTTCAGCCCATGCATTAGCCAACGAGGGTAATGAGTTGGCATCTTCTTTGTCAATTTTGCCTAAACTGGTATACTTCTTCTGCTCAACATTGGAGGTGAGTAATGAATCTGCTTCCCACCTCCTCAATTTCTCCTTCAGCGGCTCTATTTTAAGGAATTCGTCTGTGTTAAAACTCCCTCGATAATCCTCGAAGTATTCAGCAGGGAAGTTGTAATGATACTTCTTGATTAGTATCATTGCAAACTCCTGCAGCTTCTCGCGGAACATACGGCCAAATTCATCGCCCTCTTCATCAATCCCACTTCTTTTTTTCTTGTCCCCGTGGCTGATCTTCTTCTCAAAATCCTTTTCCCATGTTTGATGTTTCTGGTCAACTGAAAATGCAGCCTTCTTTGGCTGCTATAGAGGTTCCATTCCAACTGAAAATGAAGCATTCTGCTTCAAGTATGTACTGCCACCCCTAGCTTCATGAGTAGGACACCCCACTGAAAATGCAGCCTTCTTTGGTTGCCATTGAGGCTCCATTCCAACTGAAAATGAAGAATTCTTTTGCTGCAATTGAGACTCCCATGATCTCATATATACACTGTTACCCATGGCCGAATTTTCACCAACAACATACTTTGACGGCCAAGGAATGGGAGTTCTATACATGCTTCTTTTTTTTTTTTTTTTTGTTATAACAGTTCCTATACTCACCTCAATTGCAACTCAAGAGTTGAGGCACCCGTTCTTCTTTGCCTTTCCAGCTTGACCCAAGTTAGCCAAAAATTTACAGCCAAAATTTACCTCTTGTTTCCTTTGCTCATAGCCTAAAGCACCAACAATTAATGGGTAGAATAAGTTGGAAGAATCCGTTTCTCAAACAGAATCCACCTCTGATTTTTTTTTTTCCACAACTTCCCCTTTCTAGTATTGCTTACTAATTTATAATTGGTTGCTTCAAATTCGCCTCCAATATTAGTCGATTCCCATGCGATTGCTATAATTTTTCGGATTCAGGCCAGAAGTCATTGCACCCACTGTCTAATTCAGTGGCAGTCATTTGTCTTGCTTTTACTTTCAATTTAGACCGCCTTACTTGCAGCTTCCAAAAGTCACCAAAGCCTTGTCAGTGAATTTGTTTCTATAAACGCCTATTACCTGTGTCCAACTTCCACTCTTCCTCCACAATTTAAATCAACACTCCTATTTTGAGAATTAATCACCTTGGAAAGTAATAGCCTAGAATCAGTCAGAACTCACCTAGCAATCTTTGCCACATTCCACCAATCACCGTCTGTCTGGGTCATAATTCATTTCTAGAAGTCGCCTTCAAATTCTACCTTAATCATTGCTAAAAGGCTTCCTGATTCTCACCAAAATCGTCTCTGATGGATCAATGAAGCTTCTCTAGAGTTCGATTCAGAGCCTCACGCCAAGAGTCATGGCCATATCTCACCTCTTAGTAGTCGCCTCCAAATCACCAACGAAAATCACTGCTTGCTGTTAGCCGTGACTAAGGAATTCCACCAAGGATCAGTTGGAACATCCTACCTTACTCGTTTTCAATGTCGAACAAGTGACCAGCGTCTTAGCTGGAGGTCACTCCTCTGATGTCTCCTTCAAATCCTAGGCAACCTCACCTTCTCATACATCGGAATCAGTTACTACTTTAGATCCAACATGCGATTGCCTTATTCAACAATTACTTCCAAACTTGCGTCCTTACTCACCGTAATCTCGACTTGGGCGCCAAAGACCCCCTGGCTTGCTCACTTCAAATCGGATCGAACACTATTGAATTTTGAACTTCAGCCGAGGAAGACCGCTCTGTGATGCCTTCCGATTGGGTCCGTGAGGTGATCAGAAATCACTTGACCCTACTTCTCCCTCAATCCTTCCTCGTTTGACAAGGGCTACTCACCGAATTCGTTTGAACTGGGTATGACAGTCTTCCTCACCCCTGTCGTCAACTCTGGCAGAACTCCTGCAACCTGTCTTCCGCTTTAGTCGCACGCGTTTAGGCCGTCAGCTTCACCCTTCGATGGACTCACGCCTCTTCGGGATGTCTGCTACAGTCGCGGACGCTCGGTGGTCTGCTTAACTCTCCGACGGATTGCCGCTTCTCATGAGCGACGTCCGTTCGCGTCACCCCACTGTCTGCTTCTCTAGCATCCTCGCCAGTTGACCCAACTCCGTTCGACTGTAAGGCCGTCAGCTTTGGTCGAAATCACCTTCTGAGCCAAGTGAGTAGCACACCGTCGAGCCCCAGTCGGATTTGCCTTCAAATCAGAGTTGCGACAGAAACACAGCCGAGGATGGTATTGCTCTGATACCAATTTGTCATGATCCTAGGAGGTGAGCTAGGGTATGAAAGGAAGATAAGAATATAAAGAGAAGAACTTGGGGGAGAAATTAGTTGGGAGGGAGAGAACAATAAGAGATAAGAGAGAAGATTATCGAGAAAGAGAGAGAAATAGAGTTTTCAATTCATTTTCCTCATATCCCTTTCCTACAACTGATGTAATATATATAGCCTCACTTAGCTACCAAACAAAGTTCTCTAACCAACTAAGTTACAAGACAAAAAAGGAAAATAACATAATAACAACACCCATGTGCTGTAATTGAATTACAAAAATACCCCATAACTGTAATTGTAACTCATTTACAACTTTTACCCCTATAGTACCCAAGGTCGTGATAGAGGGTAGCCAAATAAAGCTTCAAATGTGGTTTGTTTGTGGGCTGTTTGGAAGTTGGTGTTGTACCACCATTGAGCCAATAATAACCAACGGTTCTAACTTTTGGGTTTTGTAAAACTGAGGCATCGGAGGTATGTCTCCAAGCACTGATTGACACGTTCAGTTTGTCCATTGGTCTCTGGATGGTAGGCAAATGACATTTGCAGCCCTATCCTCAACCCTTGACACAAGGTTTTCCAAAATTGGCTTGTAAATATTTTATCACAATTTGAAACCATAGCCTTCGGTACTCCATGTACTTTAAAGACTCTGTCCATAAGTTTCTTAGCCATTTCAGTGGCTGTAAAAGGGTGGGCAAGGAGGAGGAAGTGACTGAACTTAGTCAGTCTATCTACCACTACCAGGATGGTGTCAAATCCCTCGGATTTAGGTAGGGCCTCAATGAAGTCCATAGAGATCTGTTCCCAAGCTTGGGAGGGAATTTCCAGGGGTTGTAATAGGCCGGGGTAGGGTACTTGCTCATGTTTGCATCGTTGGTAGGTGGTGCATTGCAACACATATTTAGTAGTGTCCTTCTTTAGGCCTGACCAATAAAGTAGCTGTCTTATTCGGCGATATGTTACGTTCAGCCCCGAGTGCCCCCCTATGGGTGTCATGTAGTGCTTGCAGGATCCTGCATCACAGTTGATCATCTTCCCCTATAACCACCTGGCCTTGGTATCTCAACAAGCCATTGATCATCTTCCCTTATGACCACCCGGCCTTGGTATCTCAGCAAGTTTCCTTGGAATGAAGATCCTACCTCCCTTTGAAGATGTATTGTCAGCCTAGTTATCTTCTCCTTAATCCATGTCATGTGCTCGTAGCTGTTAGTTATCTCCTGCACCCAATCTGGTACTAAAGCGAAGATGGTGTGGCAGCTAACTGATTCCACCTTCCTTGATAGTGCATCTGCCACTAAGTTTTCTTTATCCCTCTTGTATTGGATGATATAGTCATACCCCATTAATTTAGTTATCCCTTTACGTTGCAATTGGTTGTGTGCCCTTTGTTGAGACAAGAACTTCAAACTTTCATGATCTGTTCGTATGATGAACCTCCTGCCCTCTAGGTAATACCTCCACTTGTCTACAACCACCAACACAACCAATAATTCTTTATCGTATATGCTGAGGCCTAAGTGCCTGGGTGCAAGGGTTTTGCTCAAATGAGATACTGGTCTGCCCTCTTGACTTAGCACAACCCTTATTCCCACATCACAAGTGTCCGTCTCTAACACGAATTCTTTCGAGAAGTCTAGAAGGGCCAACACCGGAGCCTAAGTCATTGCCTCCTTTAATTTTGCAAAAGCCTTATTTGCCTCGCTACCCTAATGGAAGTTATTCTTTTTTAGTAAAGTTGTCAAGGGCTTACTCAAGACACCATAGCCTCTGATGAACCGCTGGTAATAGCCAGTGAGCCCTAGGAAACCCCTCAACTCCTTTAATGTTTTAGGTTTAGACTAATTCTCCATAGTTGTCACCTTCTGGGGGTCTATACTTACTCCCTGACCAGTTATTATATGGCTTAGGTATTCCACTCTTGGCTTGGCAACAACAAAGGTGCACTTAGACTTCTTCACAAAGAGTTGATGGTTTTTGAGGATTTTGAATGCCTTTTTGAGGTGGGTTACATGCTGGTTTAGGCTGGGGCTATGTCATCAAAAAAGACCAGCACAAATTTTTTAAGATAGGGAGCAAAAATGTGGTTCATGAGAGCTTGAAAAGTGGCAAGGGCGTTAGTAAGGCCGAAAGGCATTACCAAGAACTCGTAGTGTCCTTGGTGTGTTTGGAAGGCTATTTTATGGAGTCGTTAGGGTTCATTCAGATCTGGTGGTATTCGAAGGTAAGGTCTAGTTTTGAGAAGATGAATGCTCCTGTCAGTTCGTCTAGGAGGTCCTCAATGATGGGAATTGGAAATTTTTTTTTGATGGTTAGTGTGTTTAACTATCGGTAATTGACACAAAATCTCCATAATCCGTCCTTTTTCTTGATTTGGAGGACTGGAGAGGCAAAAGGACTTTGGCTGGGTTGAATGAGGGATTTGTTTATCATGTCTTTAATAAGTTTCTCAATCTCTGCCTTTTGGACATGTGAGTATCAATAGGCTCTTAGGTTAACTGGTTCAACGTTTGGTTTGAGGTGAATGAAGTGATTAAGGAATCGGTGTGGGGGTAGGCTAGTAAGGGTGGCTAACAAATCCTCAAACTCCATCAGCAATAAGTGAACAGGGTCTAGAGAGTGTACTTGAGTGTGGTTGAGCTCAGAAGAATGGACTGTAGGTTGGCCACCTTTCCTTAGCTTATCAGAGGCATTGCCCTCCCCTCGGTAGCTGCCCCTCTTCAGGGCATATAAGGAATGCAGTTGTCCTATCAACGTTCCCCCTTGATCCAGTAGCTTCTTCAATCTTTTGCCTAACACTGCCTTGCATTCCCCTGTCTCTTGACACCCCTTCGAAGTAATTTTCTGGCCTCCCTTATCAAAAGTGACCTCTAAGGTGTTGAAGTCAAACATGAGAGGGCTTATCGTTCTCATCCAGTCCACGCCTAACACAATGTGACATCCCCCAAGCCTAAGAACCCTTAGGTCCACTGCAAAGTCATGACCCTCCCCATCTTCCACTTGAATTCTCTGCACTTGTAGTGGCTTACCATCCTGCTTTCGTTTGCAATCATTACCGGCAAAGGGGTCGTCTCTTGCATTTCACACTGGAGGGCAGAGGTTTTTTCCTCATCAAGGAAACTGTGGGTGCTCTCCTTATTCAATGAGCACCACCAGACTCTTCTTCCCTACTGTTCCACTTATTTTCAATACTCTGCCCGATGCATGACCTTGCAATACATGCATTGATATTTCCCTGCCTTCGTCTTCTTCCGTTTCCTTCTCGGGTTCCTCCTCTTCTTCATTTTCCTTCTCTTCCTCTTGGTGGCCTTCCATGGTAAGCAACATTCGTTTGCATTGGTGTCTAGGGCCAAACTTCTCCCCACAACGGAAGCAGAGTCTCAACTGTCGTTTCTAATCAAGAGTGAGGTCCTTAGTCTGGTTTGGTGCGAATTGAGACCTTCCTGCAACCCCATTCCTCTGCCATGGTGGATTGCTGCCCTTGTTCATAGTTCCCAACAAATTCTCCTCCCAGCTCCCTTTAGGAGACAACCTATGCCTCTTGGCAAAGGCGTTCAAGGCCATCTCATGCAGGTTAGCTTGTTCAGCAACTTGTCCCACCAACGTAGGATAGAGCATTTTGACCATGGGGCAGATCTGTTCATCCAACCCACTGAAAAAGCTAGATATGAAATAAGCCTCATCTAGGGAGGGGTGAGCTAAGGACAACAACGATCTCAGTTCTTCAAATTTCACTAAGTACTCTTCCACCGATCCCTTCTGCTTTAGCTTATTGAATTCTTCTATGACATTGGTCCTCGTCTTCTCCCCAAACTAGTTGCATATGTCATTCACGAACCATGGCCAACTTAGCTCTTCTCTTCCCCTGCTCCAATTCTGGAACCAGGCATCAGCTACATCATCCAAGTAAGTCGTGGCCATATTCACCTTGTTCCTTTCTGCCACTTTGTAATGGTAGAAGACCCTCTCGCAACATCTCACCCACCATCGAGGTTGGTCGCGTTCAAGTAGGGGAATGTCCATCCCCGACCCCTGAGGATTGAAGTGGTTTAACCCTCCTCCTCGGTTCGTGATACCGTCCTTTGTTTCCCCCTTGTCCCCTGCCTTTACTAGGTCATCAGGCCCTTGCCTTGCCTTTAGTGTAGCCAGAATTGGCGTCGATGAGGCCCTCGGGGGAAAATCAATCGACAGACTGGCTTGGGGCTGCCTAGCAAAGATGCTCAGAGCAGCACTCACTTGCTGGCCTAACCCTGTGAATTCCTCCTTGATTCCACTAATGACCCGATCTAAGTTGGCTGCATACCCCGCAAATTCCGATCGAATTCTGCCTGCAACACGATCCAAATTGGCTGTGTATTCGGATCGACTCTTGCTAATCTCCTCCTAGGTGTTCTGGATGCCTAATTCCAGAATTTTCAGGCGATCCTCTACTTGTGCTTGGTTCTAGTGCAGCTCGGCTTCCATGGCATCCAGCCGCGATTCTGCCTGCTTTGTTCGTGTTCCTTCAGCCATTCCACGCTTCGATAGGTCGCTGACATTGATATCAAATGTCAGATCTTGGGATCTGACCGGGGAGCTCTTCCAGAATTTAGGAAGAGAATAGGCGGGAAGAAGGAAATAAGAAGGAGAGAGAGAGAGAATATAGATTGAATTAGGAGGGAAAAGACTTGTGGATTAATCTTCACATATCCCCATTCTCGTGAGCAACTTCTTATTTATAGGGGTTGGTTACAACTAGAGACTTCCTCTGACTACTTCTCTAGAACCACCAAGTGGTCATGTGCCGAGTGGGCTTATCACAGTTACGTCAATTTCCCTTATACCCTGCTATATTCCTCTAATTACAGACTTGCCCTTGGGCTGTGACACATGTCAGCTAAAAGAAATTCTTCACAAATATTTAAAATATGCTTAATAGACTCCTCACATCTGTTGTGAATGCATGGGAAATAATTAAATGAGTTGCACCTAAGATGCTTTTCCTACTTTGTGAAGGTGCAGGTGGTCAAGTCTTACTGGAAAATTCTGTTCACTAAAAACCAGGATGTTTCCCACTGTTTGATTATTTACACTAGCTTGCTACAATTTATTCTTGTTTGCTTTCCGGGTCTTTGTGGCAGGCATCTACATGCTTTGTGTAAAATTTTAAGACTGTCATGTAACATAAACAACTTATGTATATAATTTCAAAAAATAGTTGTTAATTTTTTTCCTTTTTCGATTTTACATAGGTCCGGAGTCTCTCTTACGCCAATCTTCAAACCTTCCTGCAAATATTGGAGCTGATGGATATTGTCAACGTGATGATGGAGACGTGGTTGAAGCACATGAGTGGAAGTGTGTTCGCACAGCAAATGGTATCTTTTCTATTTTCCCCCTTTTTCCTCCTTTCTTCTCACATATTAGATGATTGGTGAGATAGAATTCATGTACTCAATGCCACCTAGTGGGATTAAGGCTTGATGTGTTATTTTTAAAGCTCACCTACATAGTTCTTTCCTCTATTATATTTTTATTTGTCCTCTAGTAATTTAGTTTTTTCTTTTTTCCTCATTTAGCATCATCATAGCCTTTAACCTCAAATCCATGCCCGTGTATGGCTTATTCAACATCCACGTGATCTTGCTCCTGTGAGTTAAGGATGTTCTACTTTTAATTGGTTCTGTCTTAAGGTATGAGTGCAGGACCAAATGGGTCCACTCTGAGATGGCGTGGTTGATTGGTCTTGTCAAATCCTCAAACTTTGCTAGACCTGCTTTTGAATTGGGCTATATAAGTCAACCCAAATAACTATATATTAAATGATACATTTCAAATACATAAATAGTAACCATCTAAACATTAGAAATATTAAATGGTATCTTTGAGAACAAAGTTGTAGTATTTATTTAAAAGAACTCCTAAGTGAACAAATTAGAAGTTTTTGATGTTGAATATAGTTGAAGGTCTAAGGAGGGATGATCAATTTGTATAATTTCACATTGTCTTAAATTCTTCCTTGGATTTGGAGTTATGTCTTTAGTCTACCATAATATTCATTTCATCTTACATGAAGGAATTTAACACCCCCCCTTCCCAGGCCAACCCCGCCCCCCACCCCCAACCCAAATTAAAAAAAAAAAAGTTTCCATGGTATGTTCGGTTCTAGAAAATTTAAGAAGAAGAAAAGAACATTTTTGAATTGCGTTTCAAACGTCCTTGGAAATGTTGTCTGAGGTTTTTTTTTTTTCCTTATGCCCTTTCTAAGTTTTGTTTTTTTACAAGGATTAGAACACTAAAATATTCATCTCTTTTTTTTTTTTTAAATTGCTTTCTTTTACTTTTTTCCATTTCCGCTGTGATCCTAGGTAAGAGATTTGGGATAAGACTTGTGATGGAAGTGTTGATTTATGCATGGTTTGGTGCAATAGCTTTTGATCTAACAAATGCATCTTTCCTTCCACTTTTCACCCCAAAAGTTGATTAGTTTAATTCACAGATCAAAATTGTTATGTAAGGACAAAAGAGGCTAAGCCAAAATTTATCTACTCAAATATTGTTGTGCAACTTGAGAAAAATTCTGGTAGATGCAAGATTCATCCATAGGTTGCAGGTATCTTGAGTTAAAGAAGTTCTCTACCCAACATTTAGAGTGCTTTTCACCCTCTGCATGTGGACCTGGGTATTTCTTGTATCCAAAAGTACTCAGGTTCATGGTGGTCTTCAAGCCTTGTTAGCTGAAAGGAAAAGGAAAAACAAGGCCTTGGTTCTTTTTTATGCTGGGAAAAGGCCTTGTCCAGATTGATCTTTTTTTCAAATTTATTTTCAGACATTTGTAATGCACAAGTTTTGGATTTTGTCTTAATTTTCTATACCTCTCATGGTTGCCATTAACTTGCCATTTTATCTGTATTCAGGTATTAGAATATTTGAGGATGTGTCAGGATCAAAGGTAATGACAATTCCTCAAATTTTGACTTAAATTTTTTTCCTTGTGAGCAACAAGCTATTTTAATCAAGATCTTTTAGGTGTGTGGGGCTCTCTGTGTGTGTTTCTTTTGCCTTCTTTTTTTTTTTTGGGGGGGGGGGGGGTTGTTTAGATGTACCAAGGAAAAATGCATAACAAACCAGTAGTGCTTTCTTATTTTACTGTCATCATTCTTTTGTGCTGTAAAAGTGTATACAATGCGAAAAGGCTGAACAACCTATTAGGATTCCTCTTTGCATGTATTAATACTAAGGCTGAACATCACAGTTGCAGTTACATTCCTATAGTAAATAAAAATACATGCACGAACTGTTGAGTGATTTTTTTCCATTGCATTTTATAAAATGTTTTCCACTAGGATTAATGAACTTCAATGTACTTGATTCTGCTATGAAAAATTGGATTGAAAGCAACATGTACTGATGAACAACTTACTGGTTATCATCTATTAACTCTCCATAGGCTGATAAGGATGCCAATTGGACATGGAAAAGTATCACCCAGCTTGGCCTTTCCATAATTGGACGAGGATGGGTGTTGTGTTTGGAGGTATAGAATTAAAACCCAATCAGTTTTTGGTCAAGGTTGGGAGTAGATGGCATCTAAAGCCAACTCAATTATGTTAGTATAATAAAAAAGGAAACCTTTGAACATTTAAATCTACCTGCAAAAGTACAACCTTTTGCAAAGCCAACAGATCTAAGAGTTCTGAAAGAGCTTTATTGGGTAAGACACCACAGGTACTTCCCATTCTCTTTCTCAATTTTAAGGCTGAGGATCAAATACTTTTTCCGGTTAAACATATGCAGAATGAAAACATTAGATGACCTACCTAGTGTTGTTTGTACTTGAATTTATGCTATCACTTTATACAGTTGTGGTACACAAGTGATGCTTTCATACTAGATAAAGAAATACGCACGCTAGTAACAGATGAAAAGATTATAATACATTGAAGACTACATTCTTTAAGATTTCTTATTCATGCAACACCACTCACAAGCCTTAATCCCATGTAAATAGGTGGGTCAGCTGTAGTTAATTCTTACTCATATTTTCTTTCTTTTTCTATTTTTGCTGATGCAAATTATGTTCGGATTAGGAAATTCAATTATGATTGAAGTAGTATGGATTCTTTGCTTAGCAAGAGAAATTCTTGTTCTTTTACCTTTTGCTTTGGCATGGGTGTAGGGGGAACCTGTTTTCTTGAACGGTCTGATACATTTGTCTAGGTGGTGCATTTTCTGTCTACTATGGGTGCCTGTTAAGATGCAAAATGCATTGTTACTACCAATCTTTGTCACTTATTTATTGCCACCTGTTTGTTCATATCTCCGAATCCGGTGCTAGATTAAATTTGATTTTCAAAATCAAAGGTTTTTTAGAATTCCCAATAAATTATTGTATTTTGCTTATAAAGTGATTTATCTTTTATAGACTGCAAAAAGTGTCCTTGTGAAGGCCGTTGGTGTTGTCGATGCCAGTGCAGATACTGTTTTTGAGGTGCTCATGGATGTTAATCGACATAAAAGATATGAGTAAGCTGTATAAGTTTATACTCTTTGTGGATAACTCTATATTTCTCCAATCTGTTTGACAATTTTCTTTGCAGGTGGGATACTTTGACAGGTGATTTGGAGTTGGTTGATAGGGTAGATGGACACTATGATGTTGTCTATGGAACATATGATCCTAGACATTTAACAAGGTGAAGTTGTTAAGCCTCCATCTATTTGGTGGTACTTGACTGGTTTCCAGTTACATTTTTTTATTTTTTTACCTAAGTAAAAAAACATTACTTAAAGGCTATCAAAAAAATAATTTAATCAATAAAAGGGGAAAAGGAGGAAATACAAAAGGTTATCCTTTTTCAACCACTTAAAGATACAGCAAATAAGAAGTTTTCCCTTCAAAATATTTAATAGGACTTTCTAATTTCTATACCTTCCAAAGCACTTTTTTTTTTTTCCTTAAGAAACACACCATATTATACAAAGAGGAATGATATTCCAAATATCTCTTGAGCCTCTACTTGGGAAGTTCCTTGGCCAAGCACAAAAAAAGATCTGTAATTGTGGTGGGCATTAGCCACATGATCCCCAAAAAATGCAAACATCAGGTTCCACAACTAGCTGTCCTGGTTTTACATACCTTCTCCTTTTGAATTTATCAATAGTTAGAATAAAATCATGTGAAGCCACTCTTTCTTTTTGGGTAGCCATCTAAGGGAAGTATCTCAATTTGTAATCCTTTCCTTCCAGATGCTAGAATGCAAAAAATAGGTTTTCTGGTATCTCCTTTTGTTGGAATGGATAGATGAAATGCCCAAATTAAAGGGATAAGATTGTTGGAGATAAGATAAGTCTCCAAGATTAAAGGGATGAGGCCACTTAGAAGAGAAGATAAGTTACCAAGATTAAAGGGATGAGGCAGCTTGAAAGAAGAAGATAATTCCAGAAATTTTAAATTTCAGTTGATCTGCTTTATCTTCTAAAATCTAAATTGAAATCTGGTCCTGTTTTCTAGGAGATAGCTTAGATGGTTTCTTGTATATATATACCATACTCGAATTCAATAAAATTTAAGCTTTCCAAGATTTCAGCTTATTTCACCTTTCAATGATCTGATTCCCGGAATTTGCTTATAAATGGATTTCCTGAGTATATTTTGTCTTCCTTGCCTATTTGCGATCTATTTACCTGTTTTACTACCCAGTTTTTCTGGTCTTTGACTCAATTTTTTTTTTTTTTTTAAAAAGGGACCATAATAATAAATGATTTGGTATTGACACCTGTTTTCAAGCTTGCCAACCCCTGTGATGTTAACAGCTATTTCTTTTCATTGGTGACAGTGGTTTTAAAGATTCAGCTCTACTATTTGCTTCACTGACTTGTAAAATATATGTGCTATTAATCTTATTCTTCTGTGCATGTTTTTCATGCATGGCAAACCTGTATCTTGTGTTTGTGGACTCAAATCTTTTGCCTCAAAGACTACTCTCTTCCAGCCAATAATTGTATGATGAATCTTCATCTGTTCAAATTTGGTCAACTGTAATTGTTATCAAATTCAGTCTTGATTTTAGTTGTGGCGTTAACATTACTACTCATTGATGGTTGCACCTTGACTGGATGTTGAAGGAATTAAGGCTTGTTGAAGCTCGGTTAACTGGAGGTCTATATTGAAGGAATTAAGTTGTATTCTGTTCTTTAGTTTGTATCAGTTAGTATTCTGTTTGTAAGCTTAGTTTGTATTCTGTTGTAAGCTGTTATGTTTAAGTGTTATTAGGAGTCTAAGCCTATCATATAAGGCTTAACATTTCTGTTTTGAATACAATTGGATGAGGCATTATTTCAGATTCTCTTTTCTTCTTTCATTATTTCTCTCAGTTCGTTAATCATCATTACATGGTATCAGAGCCTTGCGACAAACGTCCATGGCTTCGAATCGTGATTACAATGCCTCGTCTTTGCCTCGATCAGATTATTCTTTTGATTCGCAAGTTGATTTTCCATCGGTTGCAAAATCTTTGAATTTTGTTCCGATCAAGCTTGACACCAGTAACTACCTGTTCTGGAAAGCTCAAGTGCTTGCAACTATCCGAGTTTTTGATCTTGTTTCCTTCATTAACAAGTCTCAATCACCTCCGAAATACATTCCAGATCCGAATACGAGTGCAGATGTTTCGGATCAGATGATTGTTAATCCAATGTATCTGAAGTGGATTTGTTCTGACCAGCTTCTTCTTGGCTGGTTGTTCTCGACGATGGACAAGGAAGTCCTTGCACAAGTAATTCACTGTGAGTCGTCGAAGGAGGTATCGTCTTCTCTTGAGACTCTTTATTCGTAACAAACTGTTACCAAATCGTTTCAATTGAAACAACAGCTCAGGTCGGTTAAGAAAAACTCACTTTCAGTGAATGATTTCATTTTACGTATCAAGACTATTGCGCATGCTTTAGCTGCGATTGGTGAACCCCTAGGAGATAAAGATTTGTTGTTAGCCATTTTAAATGGATTGGATCATGACTATGACACTGTGGTGAGTCTAATTACCTATCAGATGGATGAGATCAATTTAGAGAAAGTGCGTATCTACTACTTATGCATGAGCAGCGTCTTGTGTCTAAGAATTCTGTTGATTCTACTGTTGACTCGTCATTTGAGAATTTTGATTATGCTGTTAATGTTAATGTTGCGACACATGGTGGTAGATCTGGTAATGGTTCTGCTAATAACTTTAGAGGAGGATACATGTCTCGTGGAGGAGGTTTTTTGAATTGAGGTGGTAGAGGTAGAGGTCGATTTGGTGGTCGACGGATTTATTGTCAATTGTGTGGAAAACCTGGCCACTTTGTTGACAAGTGCTATCATCGGTTTGATAGAAACTTTCAACGTCCTTCTGGTCAAGGATTTGGTCAACCTGGTTGAGGAGGTGGAAGTTGTTTTCAGAATCAAACAGAGCCATATGCATTTTTGACTAGTCCAAGTGAATCTAACGAAGTTTTTATGGCTGATCTAGGTTCTACTTCCTTCTATAATTCTCCAACTTCTTATCCAGCCTCAGTTTGCTCGTATCAGTATAATTCTCAAGCTTCTTATCAGCCTTCCGCATCCAATTCTCCTTGGTTTGTTGATTCTGGCGCCACTAATCATATCACTACCAGTCTCAACAACTTGTCTTTGTCGTCTCTTTATCAAGGCACTAATAAGGTCATTGTTGGTGATGGTAAGTCCTTGCCTATCTCTCATATTGGTGTTGGTCATTTACAAACTCAATCCAATTCTCGATTTGTTCTTCCTTTACCTCACATTCTTCATGTTCCTCATATGAAGAAGAGTCTTCTTAGTGTCTCTCAACTCACAAGAGATAATAATGTTGTTTCTGAGTTTAACTCTACCTCTTGTCTGATTAAGGACAAGGATTTTGGGCTGGTGTTACTCCAAGGAACACTTAGAGATGGTCTGTATCTGCTGGTATCAGCCTTTGATTCTACTGTGCCTACATCATCTACATTATCTCAGACCATTACTTCTTCCAAAACCTCTGACATTGCTGCTAATCATTGTTTTAAGACTTCAAATGTTGTTTCTTCCTTTCCTAATAACAATTGTATACAGCAGAATCTGATTTTACCAGATCTACCTTTGAATGCTAATGTAGCTTAAGCAAGTTGTATAGGATAGCAGTGGCATGCCAAATTAGGGCACTTTGCATTTCATGTATTGAAGCATGTTTTGAATAAAATTCAAGTTTCTTGTCCACAATCTGCTGTTTCGTTTTGTGATTCGTGTAAGGTTGGAAAGTCACATCAACTTCAATTTTCAAATTGTCCTATTTTAGCTAAACATCCTTTGGAGTTAGTTTTCTCGGATGTTCGGGGTCCTGCACCTGTTGTCTTTGTTGAGGGTTATCGTTACTACATTGTTTTTGTTGATGCCTATACCCGATATACATGGCTTTATCCTTTAAAATTGAAGTTTGATGCCCTCCAAACTTTCATTAATTTTCATAAACTTGCTGAATTGCAGTATAGTTTTAAATTGAAAGCTTTTCGTACTGATAATGGAGGTGAATTTAAAGCCTTTTTACCCTATCTGCGTTCCTATGGCATACAACCTCGTTTTTCTTGTCCTCACACACCTTAACAGAACGGTGTTGTTGAAAAAAAGTATCGTCACATTGCTGAAATGGGTCTAACCTTACTTGCTCATGCTCACATGCCTTTGTCCTTTTGGGTTTCAGCCTTCCAAACTGCTGTTTACCTCATTAACCTTTTGCCCTCTGTTGTTCTTCATTCTCATTGTCCATTTGAGCTTCTTTATCATAAACAACTTAACTATCTTGCTCTTCAACCTTTTGGCTGCACTTGTTTTCCCTATCTTAGACCTTACAATCGACATAAATTTGACTTTCATTCTTCTAAGTGTGTTTTTATTGGATATAGCCATGATCATGCTGGTTATAAATGTTTACATCTATCAGGCAAAATTTATATTTCTAGACATGTTCACTTTAACCCTGATGAGTTTCCCTATTCTTCCCTATTTCAGTCATTCGGGAAACTTTCATTTGTGCCTCATTCTTCTGGATTGTCAACTACACTTTTTCATTCTCTTCACTGATTTTCTTCCAGTATTCCGTGGGTATCTCAGTCAGTTGTTCCTCCTTTATCAAATTCTAATTCTGTTGCCTAAAGAAACAACTTTCCTGTGTCTCTTTCATCCTCTAGTTCTTCTTCTGATCATTCTTCAGTTCAACCTTCTCAACCTCCTCGTATACCTAAATATTGACTTCCTCCTGCACCATTTGTTCATCCTATGCTTACTCGTTCTCAAGCTAGGCAGTCTTTCGCCTCTTCTCCTCATGTTCTCTTCACTTCTGTAGAGCCTAGTACAGTTCATGAAGCTCTCCTAGATTCTCACTGGACTAAAGCTATGCAAGAGGAGTTTACTGCTTTGCAGTCCAATCACACCTGGGATTTGGTTCCATTCTCCTCTGATATGAATCTCATCGGGTGCAAATGGGTTCTCCGTGTTAAGTATAAATCTGATGGCTCCATTCTTATACACAAGGCTCGATTGGTTGCTAAAGGTTTCTTACAAACATCGGGTATTGATTATGGAGAGACTTTTAGCCCGGTTGTTAAGGCTCCCACCATCCGGGTTCTCTTTTATTTGGCTGTTAGTTTTGGGTGGGATATTCAGCAACTTGACATCAATAATGCCTTCTTAAATGGAGACTTGACCGATGACGTATACATGACCCAACCAGAAGGTTTTACTGATTCTCAGTTTCCTTCTTATGTTTGTAAACTTTGGAAATCTCTTTATGGCCTCAAACAAGCCCCATGAGCTTGGTATACTAAGTTGAGGCAGGCTTTACATGGTTGAGGTTTTGTTCGGTCTGTATCTGATGCATCTTTGTTCATTAAACGGATTGCTAAGGCAGTATTATTTCTTCTGGTGTATGTAGATGATATTCTTATCACTGGCTCGGATTCTTCTGCTCTTAAAGATTGCATTCATGATTTAGATACCTACTTTGCTCTCAAAACGCTAGGGTTAGTCAACTATTTTCTTGGCTTTGAAGTTGTTTGGAATGAGACTGGGTTATATCTTACTCAGTGTAAGTATACATTGGACTTGTTGCATAAAGTTGGTATGCAGGATTGCAAACCATGTGAGACACCAGTGGTTTTGGGAACCTCTTTTACTGATGAAGGTGCTGATTTCTTGGATCCCTCTCTCTATAGAACCATTATTGGTTCTCTTCAATACTTGACCTATACCAGGCCTCATATCTCTTTTGTGGTAAATCAGCTTAGTCAATTTCTATCTGCTCTTAAAGAGCAGCACTGGATAGCTCTTAAGCGCTTGCTTCACTATTTGAAAGGTTCCACTGGTTTGGGGCTGTTGTTTACACTTGCCCCCTTTAATTTGGCTTTGATAGTGTTCACAGATGCAGACCATGCTGGCTGCAAGCTAACTTGAAAATCAACCAGTGGTCTTTGTGTTTTTCTTGATTCTAATTTGCTGGTTTGGAGTTCAAGGAAACATTCAATTGTCGCCCGTTTAATAGGAGAAGCCGAGTATCGTGCCATGGCCCTAGGTGTTACAGAGGTTATGTGGTTACAGTCCTTGTTTATTGAGTTAGGATATTCTTTATCCTAAGTTCTTGTCCTATGGTGTGACAACCTAGCAGCAAAAAGCATAGCCGAGAATCCAGTATTCCATTCTCGTACAAAGCATATTGAAATCAATGTTCATTTTGTTAGAGAAAAAGTTGAGAATGGTGAAATTAATATTCGGTGCGTGCCTACTATGTATCAGGTTGCAGATATTTTTACTAAAGGTTTGTTAAGGGACATGTTTTCTTTTCTTTGCAGCAAGCTAGGGCTTCGGTTGTCTCTTGTTCATTCTTTTATGCCTAACGTAGATGATACCACTAACTTGAGGGGGAATGTTGAAGGAATTAAGGCTTGTTGAAGCTTGGTTAACTGGAGGTCTATATTGAGGGGGAATGTTGAAGGAATTAAGTTGTATTCTGTTCTTTTGTTTGTATCAGTTAGTATTCTGTTTGTAAGCTTAGTTTCTATTCTGTTGTAAACTGTTATGTTTAAGTGTTATTAGGAGTCTAAGCCTATCATATAAATAGGCTTAACATTTCTGTTTTGAATACAATTGGACGAGGCATTATTTCAGATTCTCTTTTCTTCTTTCATTATTTCTCTTAGTTCATTAATCATCATTACATTGGATACCTATGCCATGCAACAGATTCATTTTGTTAAGAATTATTTCCTAACCATTTGATAGCAATTAGATAGAACAAAAGTAAAATAATAAATGTAATAATGCATAACACTATTGTTGGCATCATCATCACAAGCCTTTATCCTACTCTACTCATCTCTATTCCATGTCATGCCTATGAGTTTGCCACCAAGTTTTCTTTGGTCTTTCCCTACCTCTTTTGCTACAAACTGCTTTCATTCCTTTCACTCTCCTTACTTAAATGTCTATTGGTTTTTCTTCTAATATGTCCAATCCATAAAAAATGCATAATATATCTAGACTTGATCCCACTAGGTGGGTTCGTCTACATGAATTCTAGCTCATCAATCATTTTTATTCATGGTTATATTTTCTATAAGGTCCTTATGACTCATATCATGCCTAAGAGTTTGATAGAAGACCCATACTATTCCGTTACCAACAACAGAATAAGCAGGGGCAGAATAGTGATACAAGTAAGGGAGGAAGCAGCAAAAGTGGGTAAAGGGTATTATGGGTAGAGCAAGCTGGGGCTTGTGCAGATAATAGAATCGGTTAAAGGGGGATGGCTGGAATAACAGTTAAATAGGAAAGATAGTAGAGGAGGAAGGCATCTTTTGAGTAGTAAGGTATTCGGGAGAGTGTGGACCTCTCGAAAGTCCACTTTCGTTTCATTTGTTTCTTTCTTCAGTTGTAATTCGCTCCAAATTCAGTAAACCCAGATAGATTATCTTCAATAATCTATCATGTGGTATCAGAGCAACAAAATCGATCTCCATGGTGAACCTTAGTGATCGAGTAGGGGACCTAGAAGGGCAGATAGATGGGTTGTACAATGGATTGGATTTGTTGAAGTCGGAAGTGCAGAAGGTGAGCGGAATTGAGAAAAACATGGCCACGCTGATGGATCAATTCGCTCTCCTGATGGCCCATTGGGATGAACAGGAGCAAGGGAGAAAAGGGAAGCGGGAGGGGACGGAGTTGCCGCAAGGTTCCTCTTCGTTCATTGAGGGAACGTTGGAAGTGAGATTGGGCTGAGGCGAGGGGGTAGATGGAGTCGAAGGAGCAGGAAGGTCCTAGTACAAGGGAAGGCGCCTGGAAATGCCAATCTTCGAGGGGGAAGATCCAGATGCTTGGATTTTCAGGGCTGAAAGGTACTACATCGTCAATGAGTTGTCCGAGCTGGAGAAGTTGGAATTCGCAGCACTTTGTTTTGATGGGCCAGCGCTCGCATGGTTCCAATGGGAACAAAGGCGGAGGCGGGTGCGGAGTTGGGAAGAACTAAAGGTGATGCTAAGAAGCCGATTTTGGTCCACGCATGAGGGGACCTTGGAGGAGAGATTCCTTGCCCTTAAGCAGTGGGGATCAGTTAGAGAGTACCGCCTTTGTTTTGAAACATTGGCTTCACCTCTCAAAGGCATGCCAGAGGCCTTGTTGGAGGGTTAATTCATCAATGGGTTGAAGCCGGAAATCAGAGTGGAACTGAGAATGCTTAGACCGAATGGATTAGATCAGCTCATGGAAGTGGCCCAACGAATTGAGGAAAGAAACATGGTAGTCAGAGGAAGCTCCATCGGAAGTGGTCAAAACAAGGGGACATCTCACTTCAACCCATTTCTGCATCAGCACCGATCGGTGAGCACGGTTGCCCCATTAGCATTGCCAAAGCCAGCAACAACCAATGCGGTTGTGCTGCACTGGAATCCGGTTACTGGTAAGGGGAGTAATCCGCCTTTCAAGAGACTGAGTGAGGCAGATTTGAAGGCCAAACGGGAGAAGGGCCTGTGCTTTAGATGTGATGAGAAGTATTCTATTGGGCATCGCTGCAAAAACAGGGAGTTACAAGTCATGGTGATTTATGACAAAGAGAATGATGCGCTGGGGGAAGAAGAGGAGGTAGAAGGAGGGGGTGAATGGGAGGTGCAGGAGGCTAAGGGAGAGGTGATAGAATTGTCTATGAATTTAGTGGTGGGCCTTACCCCACCCCAAACCATGAATGTGCGAGGGCAAATTGTTGGTCGTGAGGTTGTAGTTCTTGTAAACAGCGGGGCTACGCATAATTTCATTTTAACTGAGCTGGTACAGACATTAGAATTGCAAGGTCGGAGACGGCAGGCTATAGAGTGATCATGGGAACAGGGATGGCTGTGCAGGGCGCTGAGATTTGTAAGGGGGTGCTTCTTTCTCTTCAGAACTTAGAGATAATCGAGGACTTTCTTCCCTTGGAGCTGGGCAGCTCGGATGTCATCCTAGGAATGAAATGGTTGGCAACCTTGGGCAAGGTACAAGTTGATTGGAAATCCTTAACTATGAGATTTAAGGCAGGAGGAATGATGGTTACATTACAAGGGGATCCGAGTTTAAGCAAAACCCTTGTCACATTAAAAGCCATGATGAAAGCATTGAAGGATAGCGGGGAGGGTGTGCTCATCGAATTAGGGTGTTTGTCGACAGATTGTGGGGAGTTTAAGACTGTCACACAAGGGGGTATGCAGCATGTGTTGGCTGAGTTCAGTGAAGTATTTAATGATCCAGATGGGCTGCCACCAAGGACACGAGAACATGCTATCAACTTACAGCCGGGAGCTATCCTGGTAAGCGTAAGGCCCTATCGCTACCCCTATGTTCAGAAAAATGAAATTGAAAGGTTAGTACGAGAGATGCTTGCTGCAGGGATTATTAGACCTAGTACTAGTCCCTTTTCCAGCCCTGTTTTGTTGGTAAAAAAAAAGGACGGGGGATGGAGGTTTTGTGTAGATTATCGAGCCTTGAATAAGGTAACGGTGTCGGATAAATTTCCTATTCCAGTAATTGATGAGCTGTTGGACGAATTGCACAAGGCCACGGTGTTTTCAAAGCTGGACTTGAAAGTTGGATACCATCAGATTAGAGTTAAGGAAGAAGATGTGCCCAAGACAGTATTCCGTACTCACGAGGGACACTACAAGTTTCTAGTCATGCCCTTCGGGCTGACCAATGCTTCGACAACATTTCAGTCCCTCATGAATGAGGTCTTCAAAGGTCAGTCGAGAAAGTCCGTGTTGGTTTTTTTTATGATATTTTGGTATTCAACAGTGACTTGGAGGCACATGAGCAGCATTTGAAGGAGGTGTTGCAGGTGTTGGCTGAAAGTGAACTCTACGCAAACAGAAAAAAATGTCAGTTTGGATAGCAAGAAGTGGAGTACTTGGGCCATGTCATCTCACACGAAGGGGTGGCTGCTGATCAATCCAAAGTTAAGGCCATGCTTGAGTGGCCGAGGCCGGGGTCGGTAAAGGAATTACAGGGTTTTTTGGGGCTGACGGTGTACTATAGACGGTTTGTGAAGGATTATGGAAAGTTAGCTTGGCCTCTCACAGAAAAACTACGAAAGAACGGGTTCGGTTGGGATGAAACAGCTGAAAGGGCTTTCCAGAAATTGAAGGAAGCTATGACCTCCTTACCAGTGTTGGCATTACTCGATTTCACTATGCAGTTTGTGGTGGAAATAGATGCGTCCAGGTCAAGTTTAGGGGCGGTTTTAATACAAGAGCATCACCCCATTGCCTTTTACAGCCATGCCCTTAATCCAAATAGCTGCAACAAATCGGTGTATGAGCGGGAATTGATGGCAATGGTATTCGTTGTCCAAAAATGGAGGCATTATTTATTGGGCCGGAAGTTTATCATACGCACCGATCAGAGGAGCTTGAAGTTTCTAATGGAGTAAAGATTGGTGAGCCCCAAACACCAAAAATGGATGCTGAAACTGATGGGCTATCAGTTTGACATCTAATATCGGCCCGGGTGGGAGAACAAGGCAGCAGATGCCCTCTCTAGGATCAATCACTCAGCTGGTCTTTTTGCAATAACAGTCCCTAAAGTTATTCAACTTGAACAGCTGGCTAAGGAAGTGGAGGCAGATGGGGAAGTGCAGAAATTGATCCAAGAAATACAGCGTGATCCTTTGGCCAAACCCGACTATCAGTGGGCTGACTATCAGTGGGCAAACAATCAGCTCTTATTCAAGGGCAGATTATACTTGCCTATGGGATCGACTTTGATTCCTATATTGCTCCAAGAGGGGCACGATGGGAGTGTGGGGGGGCATTCTGGATTCTTGAAGACATACGAGAGGATAGCAGTGAATGTGTACTGGGCTGGAATGAAGAAGGATATCCATAGCTATGTGAACCAATGTGCCATCTGCCAGCAGCACAAATACCAAGCCTTATCACCGGGAGGCCTTTTACAGCTACTCCCTATTCTGAGTCAGGTTTGGGAAGACATAGCTATGGATTTTATTGAATGGTTGCCTAGATCCGGAAATATGGACATGATATTGGTTATGGTGGATAGATTGAGCAAATATGGACATTTCATAGGATTGAGACACCCTTTTACAACTGGAAGTGTGGCTGCGGTGTTTTTGAAGGAAGTGATATGCCTACACAGGGTGCCTCGCTCTATTGTGTCTGACAGGGACAGGGTTTTCATGAGCCATTTTTGGGAAGAATTATTTCGCCTCCAGGGCACGAAGTTATGCAGAAGTACGGCGTACCACCCCCAATCGGATGGGCAGTCGGAGGTGCTAAATAGGATACTAGAAACCTACCTCTGATGCTTTGCGTTAAGAAAACCAAAGGCTTGGTTCAGCTGGCTTCCATGGGCAGAGTTATGGCACAACACTTCGTACCACACGACTTCCAAGCTTACTCCCTTTCAGGTCGTTTATGGACGGGAGCCACCAGAGTTATTGAGGTTCGAAAGGGGTGGTTCTACCCCAGTATCGACAGTGGAGCAGCAATTGGTTGCAAGGGATCAGATGTTGGAAGAGTTGAAGGCTCAATTACTACGAGCTCAAGCTCAGATGAAGTTAGGGGCGGATGGGAAAAGACGGGATGTTTAGTTTGAAGTGGGAGACATGGTTTACTTAAAGATTAGGCCCTATTGCCGCAAGTCGTTGGCAGCCCGCCCTCATGAGAAGCTAGCACCTTGATTTTATGGCCCATTCGCGGTGGAGAAGAAGGTTGGGCAAGTCGCTTACAAGCTGTCCTTGCCTGCGACTTGCAGCATACATCCCATATTTCATGTATCCCAATTACGCAAGGTCAATGGTATATCCACCGCCCAAACCGATATCCCTAGCCAGCTCAGTGAAGAACCAGAGATGTTAGTAGAACCGGAGGCAGTCCTTGGTGTGAGACCGGGAACGGGTAGGAACCTCAGATGCTTGGATGTACTCATTCAGTGGAAAGGGCTGCCACCTTTGGAAGCCACCTGGGAACCCTACAACATGCTCCAGCAACAATTCCCTGATTTCCACCTTGAGGACAAGGTGAGTTCTATGGGGGGAGGTATTGATAGAAGACTCATACAATTCCGTTACCAATGACGGAATAAGCAGGGGCAGAATAGTGATATGAGTAAGGGAGGAAGCGACAAAAGTAGGTAAAGGGTATTATGGGTAGAGCAAGCTGGGGCATGTGCGGATAACATAATTGGTTAGAGGGGGATGGCTGGAATAACAGTTAAATAGGAAAGATAGTAGAGGAGGAAGGCATCTTTTGAGTAGTAAGGAATTCGGGAGAGTGTGGACCTCTCGAAAGTTCACTTTCGTTTCATTTGTTTCTTTTTTCAGTTGTAATTTGCTCCAAATTTAGTAAACCCAAATAGATTATCTTCAATAATCTATCAGAGTTTTCCACCAAGTTTTTTCTTGGGCTTCCTTTGCCTCTTTTGCTAAAGATTTCTCTATTCCATCTACTCTTCCCGTAGGAGCGTCTATTTGTTTTCTTACATGAGCAAATCATCTTAATCATATGTCACACGTATTATCTTCAATGGGAGCCACTCCGATTTTGTCATGAATAATCTCGTTTCTAGTTCTATCTTTTATTGTACGAGAATATATCCATTGTAACATCCTCATCTCCATTATGCTTGTTTTTTTTCATGTTTTGATGCTTTACTACCCAACAATCCACGCCATACAATAAAGTTTGTCTTGTAACAGTTTTATAAAATTTTCCTGTTAGCTTTAATGGAATCTTATGATCATATAAAATGTTGGATGCACTTTTAAATTTTAGCCATCCTGCCTTGCTTCTATGGGTTACATTCTCATTAATAATTTAATAAAAATTGTTGATGCAATAATAAGGAAAAAGAAAAAGAACATGAAGAAACATTGTTGCTGCAACAGTAGTCAGAAGAAGAAGAAATGCTACTGCTGAAGCATCTGTGGCAGCAAAAAGAGAAATGAAGATGATTAAATGGTGCTGCATCACCAGATGTGGCAAAGAAAGAGAAATGCAATGCTGTTACTAATAGCAGTTGCTGCAAAAAAGGAGGAGCATACCTGTGTTTGTCCTTGATGGAAGCAATCTAGCTTTCCTTTTGAATTTGTGTTGGAATGTCCAAATAAATTCCTAAGCTGTTCAGTTGTTTCATAATATGGGTAAAATGATCTCTTCGATCACAAGACCCACAACCAATACCAGATGGTAAATAAGTGGCTTTATGCAGGAATGGGTTCTGGATTGTAATCCTACTGATCCTATTAGAATCCTACCAAAAATAATCATATGTGCGATCTGAATTACCCTTGAAAATGGATCACAGGATCATGCAATCCCATGATGAGATTTGATAACCATGTATCTATCTATTTTATTTTCATTAATAATATTTTTATTGTTATTTTAAGGGATTTAATCCAACTCATCATAAAACTGAAATTAACTGATTTATGAATTCCCTCTGTCCATCTCATCTCTGCTTCACTTTGAGTGTTTCCTTGCTTGGGCGGTTGGCCATTGGAACTATTCTCTTGCAACCTCTCTTGGTCAAGTTTCATTCTTTGGGTATCCTACTAGTTTGTTTCCAAATGCCATACCATCATCAGATCAGCAAGGGAAAAATGGGACTAATATTTCCAAACTTCATAACATTTAGGAATTGCATTAAATTAACTTGGTAAAGCATGTATTAGGTCTTTCTTTTCTCCTCTTTTTCTTTTTTGAGTGAGAATGATACTTCATTTGAATTAGAATGGGCTTATTTATGAAAGTAACGTTTTTTTTAAACATATGGTAGCCATTCATTAATGCATTCTCTCTCTCTCTCTCTCTCTCTCATTGTCTTTAACCCATGGTCTATATGTTCTGCAGATGGCATTCCAAGAGAGATTTCGTTTTCTTCAGGCAATGGTTTCGGGGGCAAGATGGAACATATAGTAAGAGACTTGTATTCAGCCAATGGTTTTAGACCTATTAGCTATTATAGGTGTTTGTGTATGCTACTGTTGGCCTGGTGCACTATAAACTTTCCCTTTGTATGTGATATTTTTCCGCACATCATATGTTTGTTTTATTTGCAGTGGTCTCTCCATCAACAATTCCATATTGGAATATAAAATCTCCATTTGACTTAACATATGCTGACGATTATTTGAAAGTCTAAAGTGTTATAACTTCAGCTCTCCTTAGTACAGTTGTTAACCCTGCATTAGAGTGGTGCGATGTACAAGAGTGATGCTGGGGTTTAGTTGTATTTAGTTGTTGGCATGACTAATAACCTAAAGGGAAACTGCCTCCAAAATTTATATGGATCATCTTAAATGAGAATTCTCTTAGTTACTTGGAAGAAAGGACTTTGGGCATTGGTAGGGAAGGAGTTTCTTGGTTATCTCCAATGTATGATTCTTGGTCTTGATTTCTGCCTGTTCTGTTGTCTTTTTCAGATCCTGTACAATCTTGTTTCAGGGCTTTGCTCTATCTGCTGTGCATTTTATTCTCATTGTGGAACATTCAAACTGGGGAAAGCTGAATGTATCAATCTAGGGATAGTGGTTATAAATGAATTCAAAAATCTCTTATACTTTGAGTTGGAGCAACATTATTACTTTTGCATGTGGCTGACGGCATTGTTCTCTCTCCCTCCCTCACTTCCCTCCATACATTCTATGCACATAGTGAATGTTGTATGTTTGCTATATTTATGTTTCTCTAGTACATATCTTGCAACTATATATACAAATTGAGTGGGATTGGTGCATATTGATGGATTTGACTAGTCAAGAGATGAATGCATCACATTGAAACCTGGAAGTGTTCGTAGTTGAAAATGAATAGAGGGAATTGATTGAGATGGTATGGGTAGAAGCAAGCGAGAGCACATAACGCTCCTGTAAGGAATTATTTCACTAGATTGAGGTTTCCAGAGGAGAAAAGGGAATGCTAGGAAGGGTCAGGTTAGCAAGGAGAGAGGATGTGGTTGCCTTGACCTTAGCAGATAATATATCTTTTAATGAAAGCGAAGAGGATGAAAAATAGATCCTTATAGTTGGCTCTCTAAGTTTTAGGACTTAGGCTTGCTAGTATAGTTAGGCTTGGTTAACCATAAAATCTTTCTTACCTTGTAATATTAAAGACGAATGTAGTGGAGATGAGGATACTAAGATGGATGTGTGGCCATACAAGAAAAGATAAAATTAAAAATGAGATTATTCGTAATAAGGTAGGAGTAGTGCCGATCGAGGAGAAGTTGAGAGAGACTAAATTAAGATGGTTTGGTCATGTGAGAAGAAGACCAAGAGACGGTCCTGTGAGGAGAGTTGATGAAATGGAACAATTAGTCAAAAAAAGAGGTAGAGGCAGACTCAAGAAGATTTTGAGAGAGACATTAAAGTTTGATATGAAGTGTATGGGCCTAAATGAAGTTTGTTGTTGTTGTTTTCTTGTAATATTAATTGGTTCAGAATCTTTTTTTTTTTTTTTTTTAACATTTTACCTTCAACTCTTAGTTTGTGTTATTAAGCAGGTGATATTGTCTTATCTGCTTGATTATACATGTTACCCTGATTTGGATAAACTTTATTTTCGTTTTCAAATGTTAATTAAACTAATTTTCAGACAAGCTGTCTTCCACCCATAATGTTGTGAGGAACTTTAGTATTCATTTGTTTGCTAGGAAGGTATATGATGTCTTGGTTTGATCAAGGTGAATGTAGTGTAATACAGCCTTTTTAACTTTCTCGAAAGAGCATCCTCAATACACAAGGCTCCTCACTTTGCTAGGGTCAGATTAGGGTTTGATCTGTACACAGCCTTCCGCTTTCTTTTTGCATAGAGGCTGTTTCTCAATTTGTCAAAAGAAAATTTGAAGTTATTTATGGAAGTTTCTCAATTTGTGTTGATACAACTAATTGTTTCCTTATATTCTGTCATATTTTGGTGTATTTTATTGTATTCCAGTGTCCCTAATAGAAACCTAGAATTTTGTTTTTCCACTATTGTTTTATTTGGTCTCCAGGAAACCAAAATATTTCAACTGGTTTAGTGAGGATAAATTGAAACTTTTGTTCCTTGTATCTTCAAACTTTAGTCATGTTAAATTTGTTTTATTCTTATCTTGTTTTATATTATACTGCTTGATATAATTGTTAATTGTACCTCAAATGCAAAACCCAATCAATTAATGCCCTTAGCATGATTTCCTTTGTTCCTTCATTTTTTCCTTGAGGCATGGCTCTTATAGGAATGATGACTTATTTCAGTGTCTTAGTAACCAAAACCCGTATGTCTTAGTTCACACATTGCTAAATTATGTTGTGAAAGATTTTTGTACTGGTTCTCAATGTTTTTGGTGAAACATGTTAAGGTTCAGTTTTTACTTTTACGGCTGTGACAACAGAAGGTTATTTCATATTCTGCTGAAAGTATGAAGATATTTTATTTCTATGTAAATATAACTGTTAAGGTATTAACCGCCTATCATCTAAAAGTCTAAAATGTTAGAGAGGAGTAACTTTATCTTTTATATCAGTTTTATCTCTCAATGTATCCATCAGAGTGTCAAATTTTACTGGATAGCTGGGCCAAACAGATTCAACTATTTTGTAGGAAATCAGAATAAAACTCTCATATCTTGAATGTACACGGGTACATCCTCTTATAGAGGAAAAGGAATACAAGAAAGGAAACTAATCTGATATACAAGAAAGCAAACCAATTTAATATACAAGAAAGGAAAAGAAAGATACATCTAAACATTCTTAGGAAAGTTTCCTAAGACTGAATTAGGTAATATCTTATTTCAGTCTTTTGGAAACTTCTAAAGATCTCTTGACATATCTTCAGGATCCAACATATTTTCTTGATCCAACACTCCCCTTCAAGATAGTGAATGAATGTCTATCATTCCCAGCTTGCTTATTAGAACTTTAAATCGTTTTGCAGCCAACCCTTTAGTTAACACATTAGCTATTTGATTTTCAGATGACACACAAGGAATCTGAATTAGACTAGCATCCAACTTCTCCTTTATGAGGTGTCGGTCTATTTCTACATGATTTGTCATGTCATGCTGAACAAGATTGTGAGCAATATTAATAGCTGATTGATTATCACAAAATAGCTCTATAGTATCTTGGATCTTGATCTTCAAATCTTCCAAAATAATCCGTAGTTGCAGTAATTCACATAAACCTAGGGTCATGGCCCTAAACTCAGCTTGCGCACTAGATCTTGCCACCACATTTTGCTTTTTGCTCCTCCAAGATACAAGATTTCCCCCCCAAAAATATACAATACTTGTGGTGGATCTCTTATCAATTAGAGAACCACCATAATCTGCATTTGTGAATCCTTGTACATTTAATTCAGCCCTAGCTTTAAACAAGATGCCCTTACTTGGTGTGGCCTTTAGGTAGTGTAAGATCTTCCTTACTGCTTGCATATGCTCCTCAGTTAGGCTGTGCAAGAATTGGCTTACTAGGCTGACAGTAAATGCTATGTCAAGCCTAGTATGAGAGAGATAGATTAGCTTGCCAACAAGTCTTTGGAAACTTCCTTTATCTTGTGCCTTCCCCACTAGATCTTCCTTCAATCTGATGTTAGGTTCCACAGGTACGTTGGTTCCTCTACCCCTTGTCATCCCTATTTCAACCAATAAGTCTAACACATACTTACATTGGTGTTGGGTTGGGACAAGCCTCGGCCACCTCTAACACATAGAGCCAAAAAACTAGAGCCTCAAAATAAACAGAACAATCGATAGATGATTACTTATGCATAAACAGAAATAAGCAATAAGAATGCAAAAACAAACACAAAGCGATTTACCGTGGTTCACCCGTTAATGAGGGTTACATCCACGTTGAGTTCCGGTGAAGAGAGCTCACTGCACTGTCGGAAAAATGGTTACAACCTCAGTATACACATCTCTCTCATTCACTCACTCTACAAACAAGAAAACTCTCTAACAAAAGTGCCCCATAACCTCAACAAATTACAGATTAGAGGCAAAACCCTAGAAAATTAGAGAGAAGATGAACTATACAGAGAGCAATCGTAAAACAGAGAAATGAAGGAACCCTTAATGGTATAAACGATCGGAGGCTGTGCTACCTGGATCTCAAGGAGACGAAGGATATAAATAGGCAGAAGCAGCGGTGAGGATGTGATCTGAAAAAGGAGAATCCACGGCCAAAAGAGTAGTAGGCTAAATGACAAGGCAATCGAGCAAATTGAAGAAACGATAGGGGAGGTTGCCGTTTTAGCCCTCCAGCTCATAGGTCCCAAAACACAGTCGTTTTGGGGTTGCCTATGGGCGGTTGCCAAATGGCCTTCCATCCCCCTCAATCTTCAAAACGGCGGCGTATGAAGCTTCACTGAATTCCAACAATTGGGATAGGAAAATTCCAGCCGTAAAGTAAGTAACTTCTATTCCCAAAAAATATTTGAGAATCCCAAGGTCTTTAATCTTGAATTCCTTAACCAATTTTCCTTTGAGGGTTTGTTGTTCTTCATCATCATTTCCTGTGACCACTATATCATCAACACATACTAGTAAGATTGTGATATTTTCTCCCGAATGTTTAAAGAAGAGGGTATGGTCCCCTCTACTTTGAGAGTATCCCATAGACTTCACGGCCTTAGAAAACCTCTCAAACCATGCCCTTGGGGACTGCTTGAGTCCATACAAAACCTTTTTCAGCCTGCACACTATACCTGACTCTCCTTCCTGAAATCCAGGAGGTAACTCCATGAGCACTTCCTACTCTAAGTCCCCATGTAAAAAGGCATTCTTTACATGGAGTTTTTGCATCTTCAACCTAAAATGAGCTGCTAGAGATATAAGAATCCTCACAGTGAGATCTTTTCCATGGGGGCAAAGGTCTCAAGATAATCTATGCCATAAGACTAAGTGTAGCCCTTAGCCACCAACTTAGCTTTGTACCTCTCCAAATTCCATCAGCCTTGTACTTTAAATTAAATATCCATTTGCAGCCAACTGGGAGGGGGGGGGGGTTATTCCCTTAGGTTTAGTCACCAACTCCCATGTCTGGTTTTTATTTAGAGCATTCATCTCCTCTAGCATGACTTGCTTCTAATTCTGGACTTTTAGAGCCTCATCTATTGACTTAGGAATAACAATGGTATCCAATGAGGTTAGGAAGCTTTTGTGGATTTGGAAGAGGCAATGGTAGGATAGGTAATTAGACCAAGGGTGTAAGGTACAACTTCTGACCCCTTTCCTTACAGCAATTGGCAAGTTCAAGTCATTAGAAACAAGGTTAGGAAGGGTTGAATCCAATGGTTGTGTGGATTCCATACCTAAACTGAGGTCTGATGCTAATGCAGGCTGAGAGTCCACAATGGGCTGCCTCCTTTTGAACACATATGGTGAGCCTTTAAACCTAACTGAGGATGGCAACCGAGGGACTACTTGTTCATTGGATGTTGCTGCTTGAGGAGAGATAGGAGAGGAAATAGGAGGGATAGGAATAGGGATGGAATTAGGTTGCAGAGACTGGTTTGTGTTAATTAGAGGGTCAGTCATTGGGTCATTGGAGCTGGTTGGTGCAGGTGCCAAGTTAGGAAAGTCATCCCCAATACTTTGGTCCCCATATTCTCCATTCTCCCCCCAATTGGAGGAGGACCAAAAAAGGGTTGAGATTCAACAAAGGTAACATCTTTGGAGACATAGAATTTTCTAGAGGTAGGATTGTAACACTTGTAGCCCTTTTGAGTGGGAGAGTAACCAATGAAGGCACACCTAAGAGCTTTAGGATCAGGTTTGTCTTGTTGGTTTTTAGGAATGTGAACAAAGCACACACAACCAAACACTCGAAGTGGAAGAGGGGTATGTAGACTGAAGTCTAGGAAGAAGGAGGACAAACAACAGAAAGGGGTTTGATTATTTAAAATCTCAGATGGAACTCTATTAATGACATAGGCTGCTGTTAGAACAATCTCTCCCTAGTAATTTTTAGGGGCATGGTGATGATGGAGAAGAGCTCTAGCAACATTAAGAAGATGTCTCATCTTCCTTTCAGTTACTCTATTTTGTTATGGAGTATTTATGTAGGAAGACTCATGAATAATCCCTTCTTGCTAGAAAAATTGATGCAAGTGATTATTGAAATAATCCCTTGCATTATCAATGCGGAATTTTTGTATAGAGGTGCCAAATTGAGTATAAATCATTTTGCGAACATAGGGCTATACAATTCCAATGGCAGTTTTATCTTTTAATATCCAACACATTCAAGTACAATCATTTATAAAAGAAATGAACCACCTAGCACCAAAACAGTTGGGAATCTTGGATGGTCCCCAAACATCCAAATGGACTAAGGAAAAAGGTTTAGATGACATTTTATTACTGACTGGATAGGACGCACGATGGTGTTTTGAAATAACACACACATCACACTGAAACATAGTAGGCTCTAGGGTTTTAAACAAAGTAGGAAACATATGCTTTAACAAAGTAAAAGGAGGGTGACCTAGCCTAAAATGGTAGAACCAAATGTTGGCAGAGTTAGAATTGGACTGGGATGAGCAAGCAATCGTGTGTTGCCTCCCCTTAGGATCACTCTCCTTGTGTAAGATGTACAAACCATTATGCTTCTCAGCCACACCAATCATCTTTTTTGTGCTCATGTCCTGAAATTCACACATATGAGGATAGAAAATAGCACGACAATTTAAGTCCTTGGTGAGTTGATGAACAAAGACAAGGTTGGTAACTAAGTTAGGTACATGAAGTACCTGTTTGGTAGATATAATGGGGCTAAGATTAACCTTACCCTGTCCAATGATGGGAACTGAGGTTTCATTAGCAAATAGCAATTGTTATCTGTTTAGGGATTTCAAGGGGCTTATATGTCTCAAAAAAATTCAAGTTAGGGGTCATATGGTCAATGGCTCTTAAATCAAGGATCCACATGTTACTCCTTACAGTTTTAGAGGCAGAAAAAGACTTAGAATGTAGGCATTTACCTTGCTGTGCAATTGAGCAGGCCCCATCCTGGATTGTCCTTAGGAAATTCTTGAGTTTAGTAACCTTCTCTACATTCTACTGGGTGAGATTAGATCCAATAGGATCTGTCTTTTCTGCGGGTCTAGTTTCCTCCTACTCCTTGCTGGAAATATAGGCCTGGTTCTTGGGAGATAGGTTCTTAAATCCTCCCATTCTTCTCAAAACAACTTCTTTTCCATGGAGTTTGAAGCATGTATCCCTTGTGTGCCTTGGCTTCTTGCAATAGGTACACCATAGGCCTTCATGGCTAGAATTCATCGACACCTCTGATTTTCTTGCTCTAAATTGTGTCCCTTCTCTATTACTTGACACCATAGCTGAACTTTCTGCCCCATGTTCATTAAGCATAGCTACCCTTCTGTTTTCTTCACTTCTAACAATGGAAAATACTTCATTAAGAGCGCATGGATTCTCACTTGATCATACTCTTGATTTAGGCCTGCTAGGAATTCTACAGTCCTATCCCATTTAACAATCCAATTGAGGGTGGCAACATCCTCACGACACAACATTTTGTCTTGATAGTGGTCTAGTTCTAACCATAATCCTTTCATCTTATTGTAGTATTCTGTGACAGTCAAGGATCCTTGTCTTGTGCCACTAATCATAGTTTTAAATCAAAAAATAACCGAGATATCTTGAATCTTAGAGTAGGTTTGCCTCACAGTCTCCCAAATATCCCTTGCTGAAGTTAAAAACATAAAGTTTTTACTAATCTCTGGCTGCATGGCAGTCCATAGCCAAGACATTATCAAGGAATCTTCAGTATCCCATGCTGCGAAGATGGAATTTGAAGCCTTTGGAGGAGTTCCAATCAAATGGCTCCTCTTCCCTCGGTCTTTGAGGAATGTCCACACAAGTTGAGCCCACTGCAAGTAATTCCTACCATCTAATCGGTAGAAATGGTGCATCCCAGGCAGCTCTCCTGCTCCAGTTGGCTAATCGATTGGGGTTGATTCAGCAGTGGTCATAGTAGGTGTTGCGTCAGATATTTCTAACATGATTATCAGGGAAGAACAACTAGTTGAATAGGGAGAAAGCACTGAAGGCCTCTAGTAGCAGGAAAGGTTAGGCAGCAATAAAGGCTGTTGGTACTAGACTGTCAGTAGCAGCAGAATGGCAGTCGGCGATGAAGGCTCGAGGAAAGAGTCTTAGGTTTTTTTAGGCTCTGATACCATGTAGGAAATCAGAATAAAACTCTCATATCTTGAATGTACATGGGTACATCCTCTTATAGAGGAAAAGGAATACAAGAAAGGAAACTAATCTAATTACAAGAAAGAAAAAGAAAGATACATATAAACATTCTTAGGAAAGTTTCCTAAGACTGAATTAGGTAATATCCTATTTCAGTCATTTGAAAACTTCTAAAGATCTCTTGACATATCTTTGGGATCCAACATATCTTCCTGATCCAACATATTTAAATATTGGGTTTGCAATAAGATTTTGCATATGAATTTGTGTACTTCAATGCTATATTAAGTTCATCAATTTATGTAAAAGTTTAAATTGTTAGAGAAGCAATTGTATCTTTTATATTATTTTTATTATTGTCAATGGAAGTAAGCACGATAAAATGGTTAAAAAGCTAATGGTTTGGCCCTTGGAAAAGTTTTGAGATAACAATCCATTTTTTTCTAACATTATAGTTTCAGCCAATTCTTGGTTACAGATACTTTAATGCTTGTAACTAGAAACGAATGAATTGATTGTGTTCTTCTTGTGATATGTACTTCTACTTGTGAACTAATTATCTTTTCAATTACAAGGGGCGTTGAGTGCTACTAACTCTATTGACTTACTGCATGCATTCATTGATGCAGCAATATTACAGTCCTCTACAGTACACAAGAATTGTCCTCTAAAATCAGGGTATCGACGCTCAAAAATCAACCGTAAGCTCCCTTAAACTCATTTTCTATTTTTGTGTTATATATAATATTATATCTTCCCCTGCATATCAGTATCTTCATCTACTTTGATAGCTTTCCTATTTTTTGCCTTCCAGGAGTCAACTTGGAACCTCTCTCTCTCTCTCAAGTGTCTTCGATATTTTTCTAGTTTTTTTCCTGAAGTGACTTCCAAAGGATACTTATGCTGTGATCTCTGACAGAAATTCAGATTTTTTAGAAGTCTTGTCTTCGCTTTTGTCTAATATGTTGGCATGCATGTGAAAAAGAGATTAGCTATAGTTTGCTATTTTTTTATGCAATTGTCACAATATTCCTCCACACTCGTGTTCCTCAAGCTAGAGACTACCTCTCTAATTTGAATTTATTGCCAAATTCTTCCGAAACATGGAAAAAGTTTTCTGAAACTTTTTCTGCAATACAATCTAGTTGATTTATAGATGTTTCCATGTTGTACAAGTTGGTTTCAAAATATCAACTATGCGATGGAACACAACTATATCAATTATCTTAATTCACTGTCATTATGAAGATGGTGTGGTCAATGTGACTTTTAGAAGTCAATAGACATTATGAATGCTACACCACCAACCCTAACTTGGTTAGGACAAGGTGTAGTTGATTATGATGGCAACAATCTAGTTGATTTGGTTAGGATAAGATGTGACTATCTTCTTTCAAGGCCACAATCTTCTTTTGCAAGTTTGGTTCTGTTATGGAGTGTTGAACTGTCTGTAACATGCCTTGAAGAATAAATTTGATGAGACATTTTTTTCCTTTGAGTAATTAAGAAATCCCATCTCCTAGAAACTGATTTGACCCATATAATAATTCTTATTGTCAAGAAGAAGGGAAAAAGACCAATCTTATTACATTCAAATGACCTTAGCCGCATATATACACGCCTATCAATCGTATAGACACTAGTTTCCTAATACTAATGAAATGACTTCCTAATTAGATAGCTTTCCAAACTAGATTAGGAAAGATGTACAGAGGAAGACATTTACAGGAAAAGGAAACTACAACTACTACATACAATCAAATCAAACAAACAAAGAAATAAGGAAAGACAATACACGATACAACCAGAAAAGTAAAGCTGTATATAAGGAAAGGCCGGCTGCACATAAGAATGTTGTTGTCTTCTAACACTGCCCCTCAAGATGGAGAGTGTATATCATACATTCCCATCTTGTTCAAGATCTTGTGATACACGCAACCCGATAGACCTTTAGTTAACACATTAGCAAGCTGCTCTCTTGTAGGGACAAAAGGGGTGTAGGTCAAGCCACTCTCTAGCTTTTCTTTAATGAAATGCCTATCAACTTCAACATACTTATCATGTTCAATCAGGTTATGGGCAATAGTTATTACAATATAATCTCATAGGTGCCGACCAGCTGACCTTTAAATCCTCCAAAACAATCTTAAGCCACAGCAACTCACAAATACCTAAGGCCATAGACCTGAATTCAACTTCAGTACTGGATCTTGCCACTACATTTTGTTTTTTACTCCTCCAAGTGACAAGATTTCCACCTAGGAATGTACAATAGCCTGAAGTGGACCTCCTATCAACAATAGATCCTACATAATCAGCATCAGTGTATGCTTCCAAAGACATGTCTCCTTCTTTTTTAAACAAAATCCCCTTACCAAGGGTCTCCTTAATGAAGAATTCTATGCACAGCCTTAATATGACTTTTCTATGCATGAATTGGCTGGTCACACTCACTACATAAGCAATGTCTAACCATGTATGAGATAAGTAGAGGAGTCTCCCTACTAGCCTCTAATAGGATTCTTTTTCAACTGCAACCTCTTCAACATTATCACCAATTCTGTGATTTTGTTCAATGGGTGTGTCAAGGGCCCTGTTGCCTTGCATACCAATATCATTCAAAAGATCCAGCACATATTTGTGTTGGGAAATGAATATTCCTTCCTTAGATCGAGCTACTTCAATGCCCAAGAAATATTTTAGCTCCCCCAACTCCTTTATCTCAAACTCTTTAATCAAACAGCTCTTTAAGAGTTCCTTGTCTTCCTTGTCATCCCCGGTCACAATTATATCATCAACATAGACTAACAATGTAGTTAGTTTCCCTGTTCTTGAATGATGAATAAAAAGGTGTGTGATCCCCTTGACTTTGCTTATATCCCAAACCAAGCATCACCCTTATAAATCTCCCAAACCAGGCTCTTGGGGACTGTTTTAGACCCATAGAGAGCCTTCCTTAACCGGAATACCACATTCTCCTCTCTATTTTGTAACCCAAACCCAAGAGGAACCTCCATATAAATTTCTTCTTCTAAATCTCCATGTAGAAAGGCATTTTTGACATCAAATTGGTATAGGGGCCAATCAGAGATAGCTGCCAATGACAATAGAATTCTGACAAGTTGGATAGAAGATGTCAAGAAGAAGGGAAAAAGACCAATCGTATTACATTCAAACGACCTTAGCCGCATATATACATGCCTATCAATCGTATAGGCAATAGTTTCCTAATACTAATTAAGTGACTTCCTAATTAGATAGCTTTCCAAACTAGATTAGGAAAGATGTACAGAGGAATATATTTACAGGAAAAGGAAACTACAGCTACTACATACAATCAAGTCAAACAAACAAAGAAACAAAGAAATAAGGAAAGACAGTACACGATACAACCAGAAAAGTAAAGCTGTATATAAGGAAAGGCAGCTGCACATAAGAATGTTGTCGTGTTCTAACACCTATTTTTAGTTCTTGTAAGTTGACTCTGTAATTGATGTATTACTGCATGCTGTCTCTTCTAATTTATCACCTAAAACTTACAATATCAATAAATTAATATCTTATTCCATTGTTCTTCAACTTAATGAATACCCAATATCATTTTGAGAATTAGAAGGCATGAATATTTGTTATTCTCTGAGTTCCGCACAATTTTGCTTACTTGAAACCCTAATACACTAGTAAGATCTGGATGGGTTATTGATGCACACATGGTTTCAAATCTATAATTTCTGGACATGGACATGAGATGTCAAACAAGGCTCCCCTAAAATCCAGATGTGAGGATATGAAGTTATATATATGTATATATTATTTTATTTTACATATTATGAACGAGATATATTATTCAGTTGTTGCTCATGAATATAAGGAAGTGTTGGGAATTTTTTATGAGAAAACTTAAAATGCATCTCACTGAAAATTGAAATTATTACCTAAAGTCTTTCGATTAGTTGTGTATGCCCTAAGTCATCATTACCTGACATAGCATCCTGCGACCAAGTGCCAGACAATCTGCCATGAGACTTGTCTGATATCCTTTCCCTCCCTGATAAGTTAAACTTTGTAAGGGATAACTGTCAAAGATTTAGATGTACGCCTAACAAAAATCATTAAATGAAGACCAGCAAGTGCTAAAGACATCCCTAGAAATCTGATGCCAAGGTCTGGATAATTAAATATATACAGCAGGACTCACCTTCTTGAGGTGTTCATCCTTGCCTCCAAATATTCCCATCAATGCAAGCTGCATCTTGAAAAAGTTCATCCTGTTTGAAAATGTTAGGTGAATATGTAACTTAAATAGCTCAGTAAACATTAACCACTATGAGAGGTTAAGAGTTAACTACAACACCAAGTCTCAAGAATAAAATCAAAATGAGACTGATAATTTGTTCATTGTTCAGCCGATTTAGCTATGGTGATGATTTCCATTTTAAAAGTTAAAAAGCTTGGTGTTCATATTGACAAGGCAGTCGATGGCATGTATTTGGATACCCTTTCGAAAATGCATTTGGAAAAATAAAAAAAATACACATGAACTTGCATGCATAGTTTAACCTCATATTGTTTCTCATCTGCTCAAATAAGTGAAGCATATTAATGTCATCCACAAGTTGTCTACTTTTTACACTGGAGTGACTGGACATACTATTTCCTCTCACCTTCCATTTGGAAGTGGCATTTCATGTCTCAGCTCTATAAAATCTTACTTATTATCAGATTGCATGACTAGTGCATGTGTTCATGGTGCTTTGTCTGGTTGTATAATTTGTCGCTTCTGATATTATGGTGTCTTCTTATAGCTTCAACATGGGATATCAGAAGTCTGAATACCTCCCCTACCTCAAATGGTGCAAGATGTCTTGTAACCCAAATCCTAGAGATACATGCTGTTGGCTGGTTCAGGTGGAAGAATAATCAATGGTCAAAGTTCGAAAGGACTGTCCCTTATGCATTGATGAGTCAAGTTGCAGGTACATATTCTTCTTATTTCTTACATCAACTATATCAATTGGTTAAAAATTCAGATCATTCCAACATAGGAAACCTGCTGACCATTAGCAAATCTGAAGATATCTCGACCCTTATGCCAAAGTGATCTTTGTACATCAATGTGTAAGCCCGATTGTATGAGTAATAAAAAGAAATCGGCCTCTCTCTGCCTACAGAAGGCAGCTAGCACTCTAAACAATATCTGTTTTGCAATTGCTTGCCTAATTGTGCATAAGATGCACATATTAGAAATTAAAATGAATTAACCTTCTTTTCCCAAGCATCTTCTTGTTAGAGTTAATTTTGCCAGAAAAAAAAAAAAAAATTTGTTTCATTTGAACATAAATTCATAATCAATTTAGCATTGTTGCCGAAGAACCAACTTTCTATAAGTTGAAGATGTAGGGTAACTGTAGTGAACAATAAATATTGCCATTCAATGAACTTTGTGTGGGTTAATTTTAGGAAGCTTGTACTTCCAATTTTCTTATTTTATTTTTTCTCCACTGGCTTCAATAGTTTTCTATGTACTGACTGATGTTGGCATCCATGAGGCTCTTTTAATGAGAAATGAAGTGCTATAGTATATTCAAAGGTTACCAATCAGTCTTACTTCCCATCAAGACAATGATATTTTTGTATATTTTTATATGAAACATGCTCAGATTCAGAAATTGTTAGATCCCAAATTAATTGTGCACAACAGGAAAAAAGGGGGAAAATTCCACCTTGACAGGCCTTCCCCCATGGTTTGGACCATTTTTACAAACACCTCCTATGGTTTTTTTTTTTTTTTTTTTCAAGTTGTCTTTTTTTTTCCTCAAAACATCCCCTTCTGTTAAGAAAAAAATGTGTTTATCTTGCAAAATTTTGTTTTTACAAACAATGCAGAATTGTTCGCTCAAGTCAACACCATTCTCTGTACTGTGGCAGTGATGCTTTTAAAATGTTAAGACTCTCAAGATTGTGCACGGAATTTGTATTGTCAGGATTGAAAGAATACTTTGGAGCAAATCCATCACTCAGTTCTGAATCTTCAATCACATTTGTCCAGACAAAATTTTCTGATGTTTCTTCATCAAATAGTGAATATGAGGATGTGGAAGATGTTGATGAGTTCTATGATGCAACCGATGATGAAGATAGTGACGATGAAGTAGAAATTAATAGTAAGGTTTGCCTTCTTTTCATTGTAAATTGGAAATCTTTACTTTTTGATTTATGTTTATTCCTTGAGTAATGTTAACATTTAAGTCAGAGTAATCTATTTATTTCACTCACCAGGAACAAAAGGTAAAGCTGAAGAACATCTCATGGGCTATTGCAAGCTTGGCTTTGAAGCGAACTTCAGGTGTCCTCCTTTTGAAGAAACAAATAAAAAGAATACATAGAAATAATTTTTTTAGAAAAAACAACTTCAGAGGCCTCAGTTTTTACCCTGTCTATATGTTTTTACTGGCTTGTGCTATTTATCCACGTTTTTATTGACTGTTCCATTTACATTAGTGTTGCAAAAAAATATGCTGCAAGCCATCCATGGGATATGCTGCATGGTTGTTCTGGTTGTTTACCCAGACATATTCTTGCTATTTCATGATTTACGTAATTTTGCAGAAAAAATCTATTAATGTGACACTCTGTATTCTGTTATGATTTGCATCTTTGTGATTGTTTTTTATAATTTTCTTAAAAATTGTATCACTTTAGGACACATGAATCAAGCATCTGATACCTTATAAACAGAGAAAAAAGGAATTTCTGTATTCTTGTTAGGTGTCTGTTGAAGCATAAAGCTTCAAGTGACTTTGGCACCTGTTATGTATTTCTCCTTGTACTTAACCTGTTTATAGAACATTTTCCTTTGTCACAGCTCCAGATTTGGACGAGGAATTAGATCCAGGTGTTGCTCCAGTTGTTCTTGATCCAAGCTATCATGGTTCTTTGCGCCAAGGGAAGGATGAGACTGATACTAATTGCTGGACGTCTCCTAGTGGTTCTGGATTTATGATCAGAGGAAAGACTTATCTGAAAGATAGCTTGAAGGTAGCTAGCCTTTTCTGTTTTAACATGACTGTTCTGACTTGAACCACATGTGGAGAAGACTCTGTTGTTTGAATGTGTTATTATCACCCTGAGATATATTAAGTCTTTTTTTCTTTTCCTTCTCTATTATCTGGAAAAAATTTCTTCTCTTAGTCCCAAAATGGAGCTGACAAGGGCTGCATTTTTCACATGTATCCTCTTTAGTTTTTCATCTTTTTCTTTGTCATTATTCTATCTAAGAGCATGAACCATTCAGAACTTTTGTATGGCTTGTCAGCTTTGAGAAATGTCTGAGAAAGTCAATGATGGTAGAGTTTGTTGCATGTTATGTGACACCCTAGCCGTAGGAAAACGGTTGTAACCTTTAGATCATGGTGTTTTTTTTTTTTATTTCTATTTCTTTTTCTGGTAGAATAAAGCTTCTGGGGACCGTACATTTTGCTCTTGGGAAAATGATTATGAATTGAACTTGTTCATTGAGTTTCACATCTCCTCTTTCTTCAGGTAAGTGGAGGAGATCCACTGCTAAAGCTCATAGCAGTTGACTGGCTTAAAGTTGAGAACTGCATTAGTCAGGTTGCATTGCATCCCAGATCTCTTGTTCAGGTAAGCAATATGATAACAAAAGTTTGCCATCTGAATATGCCATGTATTAAATGGTTGTAGATATATAGCACCCCAATACATATATTTCTCTTCTAACTCCTTTTTCATCAAATATTTCATTTTGTCTTATTTTCCTTCTTGGAGAACTGGAACATGTAAAGATACTATACATGAAGTGTTCATTTTTCTTTCCATGTGAAAATGGAGAATATTCTCTTTCTAGTTTGTGTTTTGATGGTGAATAGAATTTGTTTCTTCATATGTGAGAGTGAATGAAATTGAAGAAGCTTTTAACAAAAGAAGTAGAGGAAAACCAAGCCAAAATGGTCATGAAACTCTTAGGCATAATATGTGTTGGAATAAATGTAATTAGCAGTCATAGCTGTCAATGAGTTGTCAATTAGTCCTTAATTTTAGGGGAAGATTATTGTACATTCCTACTATAAAATTTAAATGAAGAGGCTAGACCTCAATCAAGTTCTCTGATTCAACATGGTATCAGAGCCACCACTCAAAACTCTAGTTGCAGCCACAGCCTCCTTGCTACCTCTGCCACGTTGCTGCTAGTCTCCTCCACTAGCTTCGATGTGCGTCTCCATCAACTTCGACGTGTGTCCCTTTCCCACTGTAGCAACCTCCAACTCCTCACTGCACTGTCCGTTGCCGCCGCAACAGCCACTAGATCTCACTGCCTTCTCCAGACTTGCCACTCCACAGCCGTCATCGCTGTTGCCTTCTCCAGATCTGCCGCTCTGTAGTCGTCCATCGCCGCAACCTTCTCTAGATTTGCCACTGCCGCAACCATCCATTGTCACCGTTGCTCGCGACTTCCTCCGCGCGCAGCCCAAATCCGACCAGATCTGACCAGATTCGCCCAGATTCGGTCGTCACTGTTGCCACTGCTACTCGCAACTTCCTCCACGTGTAGCCCAGATTCAGCTAGATCTGACCAGATTCGGCCAAATCTGACCCTTGCTGCTCTCTTCCTCACGTTCGATGGCCTTTGTTGTTGCTTCCAATTGCAGCCTCCTCCAGATCGCGGCCTCCTCGCTTTCGCCAACTTACCCAGATCTGACCACTTCCTCGTTGTCCTCCTCCTTCAGATCTGCCTTGCAAATTTTTTTTTTTGTTTTCAATTTGATCTGCCTTTTAACTAGTTTCTAAGCTTAAAACCCAGATCTCAAATTAGATCTAGTGTGACTTGACCTGCCAAGCACAATCCGTTTCAGATTTGTTTAATCCAGATCTGACCCATCAGACCAGATTCGACCCATCAGATTTGTCCAGATCGACCTGAACCATATCCACTCCACGTCTGATAGATCTACCATTGAAGACACTTCCAAAGTGACTTCCATCCAAAATATGGAGAGTCCTTTTGACAAATCTGCCATTCAAGACGCTTCAAAACTGCCTTTCATCCAAAATATGGAGATTCCAGCATATCCAGTCGCCTCTGGATCTAAATCTGCAGGTTTCTCTTCACCTTTTTCTTCTTCTCCCACTATTACTTCTGAAAAACTGGTTGGAAGTACCAATTACATGTTTTGGGCTACCTCTATTCTATTGAGTTATGGTTCAAGGTCAAGGAATGGAAGATCACTAAGTATGAAAGATGATGCAATTCTCGCTGCTGAGAGAGTAACGTGGAAGAAAACTGATGCTCTTCTTTGTAATATGTTATGGTAGGCCATTGATCCCAAACTATATGTTATTTACAAGGCATACAAGACTTGTGTTCAAGTATGGACAAATGCGAAATCTCTTTATACAAATAATATCCAACGTCTCTATTATTTCCACGATTGTTCATTTGAAGTAACAAGATATGGATATGTCTGAATTCCTTGGCCGCCTAGAATTCCTAAAGGAAGACTTCAACTCTCTGTTACCAGTTGGTAATATAATAGAAGAACAGTTGCAGCAACGATATAAATTCTTTATGGTTCTGGGATTGACTGTCATTTGATTTGACCTTGCTCTGGTCTAGGATCAAATATTATCTAGTCCCACTATTTCGACGCTAAAAGATGCTTTTGCTAGACTTCTTCAGGTTTCTTTCTCGTCTTCAATCATCAATGGTTCTCAGGTTGATTCCTCCATCTTGGTGTCACAAACCTTTGGCAAAGAAGAGCAAGGAAATAATCGAGGCGGTAACTCTCAACGAGGTAATCATTCTAAATGCAACTACTGCCATAGGTGGGGCCATCTTTGAGAACGGTGCCACAAACTCATGGTCAACCACCACGTGCTACTAATGTAGCTCAGTTTGTTACAGCCAATTCCTCAACAGAAACATTTGAGAATCATTCCTCTCCGTCCCTTGTTTTGCCTAGAAGTGATTATGAGGACTACCTTCAGTATCAGGCTTCTAAACAGACTGTATATCATCCACTGCTTCTATGGTGCACGCTAGTAATTTTATTGCTTGTGTTACTTGGTTTACCACTCCTGGACCATAGATTCTCGATTCAGGTGCAACTGATCATCTCTCTGGTAATCAAAGTCTCTTTTCTTATCTCTCTACTTCTTCTTGTTTGCCATCTGTTACTCTTGCCAATGGTTCCAAAACATATGCTACAGGCACTGGTCAAGCACGACCACTTCCTTCGTTACCTTTAGATTCTATTTTATATGTTCCTGGCAACCCCTTTAATCTTGCTTCTGTTAACAAACTGACACGTGCTCTTCATTGTTCCATAACTTTCTTTGCTGATTCTGTTGTCGTGCAGGACCGGGGTATAGGACAGATGATTGGTGTTGGGCGTGAGTCGCAAGGACTTGCATTTCTATTGCATCTCCAACTCTTCTTCATAATCATTTGGGACATTCGAGTTTATCTAAATCATAAAAGATGGTCCCACATCTTTCTAATATTTCACTTTAAATTGTGAGTCTTGTCAATTTGGAAAACAGTCTCGTACTTCATTTCCAAAGTGTGTCAATAATCGGGCTACGTCCCCTTTTGAACTTGTCCATAGTGACGTTTGGGGTCCTTGTCATGTTCCCTTTGTTTTAGTTTTTTGTTACTTTATCACTTTCATCTTTGATTACTCTCGTTGTACTTGGGTGTTCTTATTGAAAAACCGTTCAGAGTTATTTACTACTTTTAAGGACTTTTGTGCTGAAATTCAAACTCAATTTAATGTTTCTATTTGTGCCTTCCGCAGTGACAATGCTAGAGAATATTTTTCAACTCCTTTCACTACTTTCATGGCTTCTAAGGGTATTTTACATCAATCCTCCTGTGCCTATACAACCCAGAAGAATGGAGTTGCTGAGCTCAAAAATCGTCATTTAATTGAAACTGCTCGCACTCTTTTACTGCATGGTCATGCTCCTTCCCATTTTTGGGCCGATGCCGCTCTCACTGCATGTTATCTCATTAATCGGATGCCTTTTTCTGTCTTACAACATAAGGTCCCTCACTCCATCCTTTTCCATTTCGTGTTTTTGGGTGCACTTGTTTTGTTCATGACATAATCCCTGGTCGTCCCAAATTTTCAGCCAAGGCTATCAAATGCATTTTCCTTGATTACTCACGACTTCAAAATAGCTGTCAGTGTTACTCTCCTGATCAACAACGTTATTTGATCTCTGTTGATGTTACCTTCTTTGAGGCATCTCCTTTCTTTCTCTCCTCCTTTGTCGAGGGTCATCCCGTTTCTGAGGTTCTTCCCACTCCTTACCTTTGTTCTCCCTCCTTCGATATTGCTCCTACTATGCTTGAACGTCCCCTTTAAGTTTAGCATTGTCATCCACATCCTCCTATGGCTGCTGGCAAAGAACCTACTAACTCACCTCGTGCTCTGATATCCTCACCTACCTCGACCCAGCCAGTTATTGAAGCTTCTCTTGAGCTCATTACCACTCGAAAAGGTATGCGCTCTACTCGCAACCCCCATGCCATCTACAACTTCCTTAGATATCATCGCTTGGCTTCACCCTATTATGCTTTTGTGTCCACTTTATCTTCTATTGCTGTCCCTAAAACTACCAGTGAGACACAACCCAGGGTGGCGCCAGGTCATGGTTGATGAGATGGATGCTCTACATTCTAGTGGCACTTGGGACTTGGTTTCTCTTCCTCTTGGTAAACCTACTATTGGTTGTCGTTGGGTCTATACCGTGAAGGTTGGTCCAAATGGAAAGGTTGATCGCCTTAAGGCACATCTGGTTGCCAAAGGCTACACTCAAATTTTTAGACTGGATTACTGTGACACTTTTTCTTCAATGGCTAAGATTGCCTCCGTGCGCTTGTTTTTATCCATTGTTGCAATGAATTATTGGCCTATCTATCAACTAGATATTAAGAATGCTTTTCTTCATGGGGATCTTCAAGAGAAAGTCTATATGGAGCAACCACCTGGCTTTGTTGCTCAAGGGGAGTCTGGATTAGTTTGCAAACTTCGCCACTCTTTTTATGGGTTGAAACAATCTCCACGAGGTTGGTTTGGACGATTTAGTACAATTTTTCAAGAATTTGGTATAAATCGCAGTGAGGCCGACCACTTTATTTTTTATCACCACTCATCAAATGGTCAACAAATTTATCTAGTGGTTTATGTGGACGATTTTGTCATCACTGGAAGTGATCAGGATGGTATTCTTCAACTGAAGACACATCTCTTCAACCGTTTTCAGACTAAAGATTTAAGTAAGTTGAAATATTTTCTTAGCCTTGAAAGCGACATAGTTGTTTCACAAAGGAAATATGCCTTAAACATTTTTGAGGTGGCTGGTTTGCTTGACTATAGACCGATTGATACTCCCATGAACCCAAATATCAAGCTCTTACCAGGACAAGGGGAGCTATTATCTGACCTTGGTAGATATCACCGACTTGTCGGAAAGCTAAACTACCTCACTATCACTTGACCAAACTTCTCTTTTGTTGTTAGTGTAGTTAGTCAGTTTCTGTAGTCTCCATGTGATAGTCATTGGGATACTGCCATTCGCATCCTTAGATTTATCAAAGGCGTACCAGGTCAGGGATTGTTATATGAAGATAAGGGTCATACCTAGGTGATTGGGTATTTTGATGCTGATTGGGCAAGATCTCCTTCAGATAAGCACTCTACTTCTGGGTATTGTATTCTAATTGGTGGCAATTTGGTATCTTGGAAGAGTAAGAAGTAGGATGTGGTTGCTAGGTCTAGTGTCGAAACAGAATACCATGCTATATGGCCTTGGCCACATGCGAACTTATATGGTTGAAACAATTGTTTCAAGAATTAAAATATGGCAAGGTGACACAAATGAAATTAATTTGCGATAATCAAACCATCTTGCATATAGCCTCTAATCATGTTTTTCATGAGAAGACCAAACACATAGAAATTGACCGTCATTTCATCAAAGAAAAGGTTTTATCCAGATGTATTGCCACTAGTTTTGTTAATTCAATCGATCAACTGGAAGACATCTTCATTAAGTCTCTTCCGGGTCCTCGTATTGGTTTTATTTGTAACAAGTTTGGTGCATATGACCTATATGCTCTAGCTTGAAGGGGAGTTTTGGAATAAATGTAATTAGCTGTCATAGCTGTCAATGAGTTGTTAATTAGTCCTTATTTTTAAGAGAATTATTATACATTCCTACTAGAAAATCTAAATGAAGAGGTTAGACCTCAATCAAGTTCTCTGATTCAACTATGCATTATAATGGGTATAGATAGAGATGGTTGACGAGTTAGAATCCATGTACCCAATCCCACTTTGTGGGATATGTTGTTGGATGGGGGTCCAAGTCATAGGAAATAAAGGAACAAGAAGATATGGCTATAGATAGAGATGGTTGATGAGCTAGGATCCATGTAGCCAGTCCCCCTTCACGGGATATGTTGTTGGATGGGGCTCTAAGTCCCTAGGAAATAAGGAACAAGACGATGTATATTTTCTAAAAGCTTTTGCAAATTTTTTTTCCCCTAATGTTTTAGTTGGGACTTTCAGGCCATCTTTTTCCCACTGTTGTTTTGTTAGACAAGTAGGTTGTACAGAACAAACCCCTGGAATTGAAGCTATACCCTTAATGGGGATGTAATTTAAGTTAACCTTTTAGGTAACAGCTATTTCTAGCGTCACTGTATTTTGTCTAATCTACATGTGCACTACTCTCTTGTTTCCTATGTCCCAGGATCTAAGATTTGCTTTATTCCTTTTGTACCAATTGAAACATTTCAGTTGCGTTCTCTTTGTTGTTTTCAAGTCATTTTTAGTTTTCAATTTTCTAAAATAATGAAAATGTGTTTTCTTTGTTGTTTTTAAAAATACATTTTTGAAAACAAAAAAAAAAAAAATTGTAAAGAAAATTCAAAACAACAAAAAGTTGTTTTGAGTGTTTTCATCCAAAACAAACTCTAAACAAAAAACACATTTATTTATTTATTCATATTTTATTATTGTAATGGAAAAAAATATTACAAAATTCATCAACTTTAAAATGTATATATTTTTATAATAATATATTAACATTAAATATTTCTAATTTACTGAATAATTAAATTTATTGAATAAAATACTATTAAAAAATTATTTTCAAAATTTTAAAGAGAACGCGTTTTCTAATTTTCTGTTTTGAGAAATAGTTTTTCAAAATGACAAAGAGAACGCGTTTTCAATTTTTTAAAAGCAGATTACCAAAACAGAAAATTGAAAATTGAAAAGCAAAGAGAACGCAGCCTTCATGTTTGGTGGAGATTGACACAAAACTGGTTAGGGATCTCGAATTCAGCAACAACAATGCGTCAAGCCTTAATCCCACCAGATGGGGTTTTACATGGATTCTAAATTGCCTTGAGTTCAAAATTCATGTTAAAAGATTTGATGATTTTTATGCTGAGTGTTGGCTGCTTTACCCAGCCCTCTTTCATCTGAGCTACCAGAAGTGTTGAGGGGGTTACCAATCCACAGGCAAAGTGTTTATGCTATCTATTTAAATAATATAATCTTTCATTCTGCTACTTTTTGATTAAAACAGCCTTGTTTCAATTGAAAATTTCGGTACCACAAGATTCACTAACGGCTTAGAATTTTTAAGACATTGAAAAAGAACTTCTACAAAGAAACTCTCTTAGATGTAGTATGGTATGTGCAATACCCCAAGAGTCCAGAGAATTGTAGTATATATCGAGGATAAGTAAGGAAAGAAACAATACCAGCTGTATACCTTTTGGGCTAAATGTAGGCAAAGAACTCCCAGGTTAAGCGTGCTTGAGCTGGGGAAGCTCAGGGATGGGTGACCTCTTGGGAAGTTCGCGTAGGCTCATCAGGATAAGTTGTTTCAGTCCTTCCTATTGTTCGATGAGGGATGTTACAGGTGGTATCAGGGCCGACTCTTGATGAAGACAGTCTGATGAGGGGCAGGGAGTGGCGCCAGGGCTCGACGGCCTGTACAATGAGCGACTTCTGGCAAGCTTCTAGGATGGCAGCCCCCAAAGAGGAGAAGATCTGAAACCAGTTGTAAAGTTGCATGACGAGAACGTCATGTGCTCAAGGAGGAGAGAATGTAATACTTTAAGATACCAGAGAATGATAGTATATATCGAGAATAAGTAAGAAAGGAAACAACACCAGCTTGATACCTTTTGGGCTGAATGTAGGCAAAGAACTTCCGGGTTAAGTGTGCTTGAGATGGGGAAGCTCAGGGATGGGTGACCACCTGGGAAGTTCGCATAGGCCCATCAAGGTAAGTTGTTCTGGTCCTTCCTATCGCCCGATGAGGGATGATACAGTATGGCTATGTATAGGATCATATTTATTTTCCGTAATGGATGAGAGATGTAGACATTTGGAAAGAATCCAAATATGGATGTTGCAAAGTCAAACCAAAAAATATATCTTTATCTATTTTTATAAGCTATGTCCAGAAAAATAATTTCTCTAAACCACAGGAGGTATTAAAAACAGTAATTATATTTGAGTCTGTCTTGTTAAATGTCAATCAACTTACAAAAGTAGCTCTATTTCATTTACATGGTCGCATATGCCACAAATTTAAAAATATACCTAAATTTAATATTAAGTTCCTTCAAAAATAATGTAGTTGCTAGTAGAAGGACATTTATTAGCCATCTAATATCCTTGGGGAACTCAGGAAATAAGTAATTTTAAAATAAGTCCAACTTGAACAAATCATCATCATTGACCACATAGGTCGTGTTGGAAATGTACCTCACTGTCCATTTTTGTGGCATCATTCTATGACATTATCGTCCCATGTATAAGTGTTAGTGAAGAGAAAGAACCCACGCTGTAGCTTTCTTGCATTAACTGTCATTCTGGCCATTTGAGTTAGATGAATTTGTTCAAGGTTCAGTCTGGATCTGGAGGTCCAAGGTAATGTAATATTGGTCCCCTATCTGATAGGGCACTGTTGTTAGCTAACATTTTGGTGTATCTGTGATTAATATTTTCCAATTCTACTTAGCTTTGTATTTTCACGTTGTTGAGCACTAAATTTTAAGATTTGCACCTAATGGAAATTCTTGAAAGTATGCACACAAGTTTCCTATTGTCATAACAAATGCTTTTAATCAGATTTGGATAATCATGTTCTTCCTTCAGATTATTTGAATTTTTAATATCCTCCATTTAATATTTCGGAAGGTTGTTTTTTATATCTAATTGGTGTTTCTTCAATTCCAGTCAGAAGCTGGGAAAAAACTCCCATTCATTCTCATTGTTAATCTTGAGGTATGGATACCAACTTCTTCTGTAATCTGTTATTTATTTTTTTTTTATGCCCTCCATGTTCCCCAAACTATTGCTGTTGCATAAAGTATGTAGTTAACCCAGAATTTTTAGTGGTAACTGGGTATTCACATCCTTGTAAAATTTTACACAGTTTTCGAAGAAAAAATTAGCTGCTGCTCCTTGTGGGATTGAGGCTTGTGATAATCGTTGTTGTTGTTTCAAAAGATAAAATAAAATTACAAATATAAGACTAAAAACCAAAAGAACTGCTGCTCTCAAATATTCTTTTTATGTCAGAAAGTGGAAAAATCTTGTCTGTACAGTAAGTTAATGATATCTCATCTATGGGATTATTTTATAACGTGGTTGGAGAGCATGAGTAGGTCTGATTTAGAGCCAAATGAAAGATGGTTATAACTAGAAATTTGGTCCATAGCATCCCTAAAGAAAAAGGAAAAGGAACCATCAGCTATACTTGCATATGCAAAAGTTTGTAGGCATGTATTAATGTTTTGAAGAACTAAAATTTCTTGTTGAACTCTGGGATACTTTATAAGCTCAGGTATCCTCAATACTACTATTTGTGACCTTTTGTCATTTGCATTGTCTATTTTTCCCAATGCTACAAAGTTTAAATATACAGTTCAGGTAGAAATTATGGGGCTTTCATTGTTTCAGGTTCCAGCAAGACCCAACTACAGCTTGGTTCTATATTACGCTGCTGATAGGCCTATAAATAACAAGTCTCTTCTCAGTAAATTTGTTGATGGAAGTGACATGTTTCGCGATTCTAGATTTAAACTAATCCCGAGAATTGTTGAGGTATGGACTATCTGCCAGCTTCAAGACCATGTTTAGTTTCACCAGCATAATTCGTCATGACATTTTAAGTAAGAAATGGGTTTCGACAGGGATATTGGATGGTGAAGCGTGCAGTTGGCACAAAAGCTTGTTTATTAGGTAAAGCAGTTTCTTGCAAATACCTAAGACAAGACAATTTCCTGGAGGTAACTGAATCAAGCATTCTTGAAGTTTGATTGCCCTTCTAAGAAAGATGAAAATTTTGTTATCCTTTATGAAGAGACTTATTTTACAAAAATTATCATTTACATCTAATACAGAAATCCTATCAAGTCAAATACTGACTTTTGTAATGCATCTTTTACTTAGAAGATTAAATAGAAGGGAGAACTGGTTGCAGACTGTTCTGGCCCTCTTGTCCCTCTTTCTTCCTCTCCATTTGTTTCATCTTGTTTTTTTCTCCCATTTCTTCGTCTTACCCACTTTTATACCGGTAATTAGATAAACAGTTCTCTTGTAGTTGGTGTTTTGACTCTGAGAGTCAGAAAGTACTGTTGTTAGTATTATCATCGTAACTGTTTGTCACGACCCCAATGATATATTAGTAATACATGTCAAGTGTTTCCCTTATTAGTTGCATTTTCTGTTGTTGTTGTTAGCATTTTCAATTGTAAGCCTATAAATAGGCTTGAGTAGTAGTTAGAGGAAGTAAGCTTAATGAATGATTTGAATTCTCTCATTTTCCCTCTCTCAATTCTCCTAGTTCTCTCTCCCATATTTCTCTCTTCTTCCTCAGTTCTGTCTGTTTTGTTCTTCCCTCCCTTTCTGCCCTATCTACCTCTAATTCTTACCAAATTCCTTCCTAGACCCTAGGCAAATCCTAGGGTCATAACACTGTTTTGCTGTATATCTGATGTAATGTATGAAAGCCTAGATACCCTGAGGTGGTAGGAAAACGCATCCTGGAAATCTTGGAACTGTTAACCCATTATTTCCATTTGTGTTGATGCTAGTTGGGAAGCCAATGATTATATTCCTCTTGAGGCTAAAACATGGTGCAAAATTTTTATGGATTGCATTCTACTGGTCCATTTTATCTATTGGATTGCATAGCTCTGTTCAATGTTAGTTTGATTGGTTTTCTGTCATAAATGTTAGCTAGCAGCAATTGTAGAGTCTGGATCCCTTGCTTCAAATGGCCAATGCAGCTTTTGTCATTTAACAGATTTCAACTACTTCTGTGGTAGTTTCATTTTAGATTAAGTTTGAGTGTTGGTCAGATCCTCATTCTCTTTGTTGATTTTGCTAAACTAGCTTCATAGACATCGAAACATCTCTTAACTACATGGTGTGGTGATTTGTTACGGATAAAGAGCCCTATCGTTTAAAAGATAAGGATGGCGGTTAAAAGATGAGAAGATAAGGAAGCATGAAGATAAATCAAGTTTAAATATTTTGTATAAATCTGTAAATTAGTTCCTAATTATTAGTTTGTTATCCTCTCCTAGTTTTTAGGAGATTTATTAGCATTCTTCTTGTATATATATAGGGTTTCAAACCCATGGAATAATTAAGAGAGATTTTCTATTCAATTTAAACTCTCTCAACATGGTATCAGAGCCTGGTATTTAGGGAATTTTGTTTAGGCCTTCATTGCCCCTTTTTCCCTGGCTAAATACCATTCCGGCCTGTTCTTGATTACGTTTCTTGAAAGCAATCAAAGTCGGCTACGACTTTCTTCTTCAACCTTTCATCGTTTTTCCTTCTTCACCCGATATTCTTCACCCGATATCCGTCTGGCTCATCATCTGAAGTTTCCCTAAGATGTCTACCTTCTCCGAAACCAATCCTCCATCAGAAGCGGTTGAAACAAGCAGTCCGACAAAAGCTCCATTCACTGGATCCAGCAACTCAAGTAATGGAGGAGAGCTACAAAATCTCCAAGCAGCTTACCGGTTGAATGGGAGAAACTACCTAAAATGGTCCCAGCTTATCCGAACCTTTCTCAAAGGCAAAGGTAAGATAAGCCATCTCTTAGGGACTGGCCCTAAAGAAGGAGATCCCATGTTTGCTGCATGGGATGAGGAGGACTCTTTGGTTATGTCTTGGCTTTGGAATTCAATGATGCCCGAGATAAGTGATACGGTAATGTTTCTTACAACCGCTAAGGATATTTGGGAGGCTATTAATCTCACATATTCTAAAGTGAAGGATGCAGCACAAATATATGAAATCCGAACTAAGATTGCAGCAACCAATCAAGGGGTAAGATCTGTTACTGAATACTCTAATATGCTGCAAACTCTATGGCAAGAATTAGATCATTATCAATGTCTAAAGATGAAATGTAGTGAAGATGCAGCCTTACATAAGAGATTTGTGGAAAAGGAGAGAACCTATGATTTCTTGGCAGGTTTAAATATGGAGTTTGATGCAGTCAGGGTTCAAATACTTGGCAAAGAAGATATACCTTCTCTAAATGAGGTAATTTCTTTAATCCGGGCTGAAGAAGGGAGAAGAGGAGTTATGCTAGACACTACTCCTATAGAAAAGTCAGCATTAATAGCATTAAGAGGTCCTAATCGGGGCCCTAAGGAGGAAAGGAAGTTTGCAGGAGATAAAACTTCCAGCGATAGAGACTCACTATGGTGTACTTTTTGCAAGAAACCAAGGCATACCATAGAAAGATGCTGGAAGCTACATGGAAAACCATCTAAAGGAGGACAAGTCGGAGTCCAAAATCAAGCCTATATAGCCAACAATCAACAACTGCAGACAGAACACAAGCAAGAAGAACAAAAGGAGCAGGCAGATGGCTTGAACTTCAACCGGGCAGAAATTGAAAAGCTAAGAAACTTTCTAGATTCTCTTGAAAAGAAAGAAAAAGGTATTTGTTCCCTCGCACTTACAGGTATGTCCTCCAATTCTCTCACCTCACATGCTTCAGAAACAACCAAATCTAATTCTTGGATTCTTGATTCCGGGGCAACAGATCACATGACCCCTTTATCCCACTATTTTACCACCTATAGTCCTTGCTCAAGCTCAAAAAAGATAACACTAGCAGATGGTTCTTTGACCACTGTTGCTGGCCAAGGAAATATTATCCTTAGTAACCATCTAACCCTCAAAGATGTTCTTCATGTCCCTAAACTCTTCACCAACCTCATATCCATCCAAAAGCTTACCTTAGATAACAAATGCAGTGTTAATTTTTCTTCTACTTGCTGTGAAATTCAGGAACAGGGGATGAAGAAGAGGATTGGGCTTGCTAAAGCTAGGGCTGGCCTATACTACCTTGAGGGATCCAATGGGGAAGATAACAAGGACAAGGTGAATCTTGTGTCTTGTTTGGTGCAATCTAATAAAGACCAGATCTGGTTACATCACCATCGTCTTGGTCATCCTTCGTTTTCTACTCTTAGAGTTATGTTTCCAGCTTTGTTTAGGAGTTGTGATATTCAAGACTTTCATTGCCCTATTTGTGAATTTGCTAAACATAAGAGGGTGTCTTACCCCTCATCCAATAAAAGAACTTCTAGTCCATTCTCTCTTCTCCATAGTGATGTTTGGGGCCCTGCAAATGTTCCCAATCTTTCTGGGGCAAGGTGGTTCATAATATTTGTGGATGATTGCACTAGGGTAATGTGGTTATTTCTTATGAAAAATAAATCTGAAGTAAGCACTATTTTTCCCACCTTCTATAACATGATTAGTACTCAATTTGGAGTACCAATCAAGAGGCTAAGGACTGATAATGCCAAAGATTTTTTCAATCAATCCCTAGCACATTTTTTCCAACAAAAAGGCATAATTCATGAATCATCTTGTCCATACACACCCCAACAAAATGGGGTGGCTGAGAGGAAAAATGGACATTTATTAGCTGTGACTAGGGCACTACTTTTCCACCATAATGTTCCAAAAAATTATTGGGGAGAGGCTGTCCTAACAGCCACTACCCTTATTAATAGACTGCCATCTCAAACCCTTGATTCCTATAGCCCTCTTCAACTCTTGAGCAGCCACTTTCCAGATTTTCATATGTCTAGCTGTTGGACACCAAAAATATTTGGGTGTGTCTCATTTGTTCATATTCACAACCCTAATAGAGGCAAACTAGATCCCCGCGCTCTAAAATGCATTTTTATTGGATATTCCTCCAGCCAAAAGGGCTATAGGTGTTACCACCCTCCCTCCAAAAAGTTCTTTGTCTCGGCTGATGTCACTTTTGTGGAAAACTCTCCCTATTTTGATCACTCTCATGCCAACACAAAATCTGCCCAAGAAAATCCAGTTATATTTCTACCTGATCTAGATCCCTCACCTCAAAATCCCTCTTCAACAGATCCGGTTACTACAGCAGATACACCAGACAAGACTCTAGAGGAAACCTCACCAAATACTCCTCCCTTACAGGTCTACTCAAGGCAGCAGAAGCTGGCTACTAGCCCAGTACAGATCCCAGCACCTACTTCCTCCTCTGAACCTGTTCACAACACTGGCACCAGCAGTTCTCCTGAGACACCAGCAGGTAACAATCCTCTTGACTTCACTGCATCTATCATTGAACATCACACACCTCCAAATGACCCTACCTTTTCACCTAGTGAGCTGGAATGGCCTATAGCCCTCCGAAAAGGCACCCGGGCCTGCACTCAGCATCCTTTACACCTGGTCCTATCCTATTCTAAACTGTCTACCCAACACAAAACCTTCCTAACCAGCTTACATACCATTCCAATCCCTCAACATTTTTCTGAAGCAATAAGGGATGAGAATTGGAGGTCTGCCATGGAAGTTGAGATGGCAGCCCTTGACAAAAACAACACTTGGGAACTTGTCCACTTACCCAAAGGAAAAAAATCGGTAGGATGCAAATGGGTGTATACACTCAAATACAAATCTGATGGAACCCTAGACCGGTATAAGGCAAGGCTAGTAGCAAAGGGATACACTCAAGTATATGGCATTGACTATCTAGACACCTTTGCCCCAGTTGCAAAGCTGAATACAGTGAGGGTTCTTCTATCTATAGTTGCTAACCTAGGCTGGCCATTGATGCAATATGATGTAAAAAATGCCTTCTTGCATGGAGACCTAGAAGAGGAAGTTTACATGGACTTACCACCAGGCTATAGTGCAGATATTTGCGGGACAATAGTGTGCAAATTAAAAAAGGCATTGTATGGTTTAAAACAGTCTCCTAGGGCCTGGTTTGGCCGGTTTACCCATGTGATGCTTAACCTAGGGTATCAACAAAGTCAAGGAGACCATACCCTCTTCATCCATCACTCGGCCACAGGGGGAGTAACAATCCTATTGGTATATGTGGATGATATTATTGTGTCCGGAAATGATGAAGAAGGAATGACTAGATTAAAGGAATGCCTAATTAAAGAGTTTGAAATTAAAGATTTGGGAAGGCTGAAATACTTCTTGGGCATAGAAGTTGCACACTCAAAAGAAGGCATCTTTATTTCTCAACAAAAGTATATTATGGACTTGCTAAAGGAAACCGGGCTGCTAGGTTGTAAGGCTGCTACTACTCCAATTGAATTTAACCACAAATTGGGGGAGGTTCCAGAAGATAAAGAAGTGAGCAAAGAATCCTACCAAAGGCTAGTAGGAAAACTAATTTATCTAGCACACACCCGGCCAGATATTGCATATGCAGTGGGGGTGGTCAGTCAATTTATGCATTGTTCGAAAGAAACTCATCTTAAAGCGGTTTTTAGAATACTTCATTACTTGAAAGGGACACCAGGGAAAGGCATTATATTTAAAAGGGGACAAAAAATGATACTTGAAGCCTATACTGATGCAGATTATGCAGGATCAGTGGTGGACAGAAGATCTACATCCGGCTATTGCACCTTTCTAGGAGGTAATCTTGTAACTTGGAGAAGCAAAAAACAAAATGTGGTGGCCCGATCAAGTGCAGAGGCAGAGTTCAGATCCATGGCACTAGGAGTATGCGAGTTACTTTGGTTAAAAATCTTGTTAGATGACTTAAAGATCACTTTGGTGGAACCTATGAGGCTATATTGTGACAACAAATCAGCAATCAGTATTGCTCACAATCCAGTACAACATGATAGAACCAAACATGTTGAGGTGGACAGACACTTCAACAACAACAACAACATATCCAGCCGTTATCCCACTATGTGGGGTTGGCTACATGAATTGTAGACTTCTATGTGGGTTACATCCCAACAGATAGTTTGTCTAGAATTCATATTTGGATCCGACTAGGTTTTACGCTGGCTGTCGGCTACCTAACGCAACCCTCCTCCTTTATCCGGGCTTGGGACCGGCAGTGGATAATATCCACTGGCGGAGTAATGATGAAATGAAGTTTGAACACCATCTTCACATGGAGAAATTTCATGAGATGGTGGTGAATGAAGATAATTGATATAGTTGTGTTCCATAACTTAGTTGACATGGTGAAACCAACAAGTACAATATGGACAGACACTTCATTAAAGAAAAATTGGATAGTGGTTTAATATGTACTCCATATATATCATCTTGTGAACAAATTGCAGATATTCTCACTAAAGGGTTGCCTACAGTTGTGCATCAAAAGTTGACTAGCAAGCTTGGAATGGATGACATCCATTCTCAATCTTGAGGGGGAGTGTTACGGATAAAGAGCCCTATCGTTTAAAAGATAAGGATGGCGGTTAAAAGATGAGAAGATAAGGAAGCATGAAGATAAATCAAGTTTAAATATTTTGTATAAATCTGTAAATTAGTTCCTAATTATTAGTTTGTTATCCTCTCCTAGTTTTTAGGAGATTTATTAGCATTCTTCTTGTATATATATAGGGTTTCAAACCCATGGAATAATTAAGAGAGATTTTCTATTCAATTTAAACTCTCTCAACATGATTTTTTGTCATATACTAGAGTCACTTCTTTCCTGATCATTTTAAAATTGTTGATAAGGAGTTGTCTTTCTCTTAATTTGATCAATTGACATTGAGGTAACGCTGTAACCTTTTCAGGTTTAGCTGATATTCTGTGCATTATTTTTTAAAAAAGAAAAACAAAACAATGGTTTGTGATTACCGTTGGTTATTTGACTCTTTTTTTTTTTTCCACTATCTACTTAAAATTATATTCTCACAAACCTCTACTCTGCAGATTGATGTAGATATTGGCTCATCATCAGTTGCAAGGAGTGTTATCAGTCTTGTCCTTGGATATGTGACGAGCATTGTTGTTGATCTTGCAATTCTAGTTGAGGTCTGTGTTTGTCAATTCAATTTTATTTGAATCACTATTCTTCTTATGGTGTGCAAATTTGAGGCACTGTTGATCTTCAGTATGTTGTGTCTTAGCTTTGAACATTAGTCATCTCATAGTATTGAAGTAAAAAGCTTTCTGCAATAGCTCTTTTATGTTGAACTAGTTCCAAATTTGACTTGGGCACTAGGATTTAAGATGCTTTAGTGAAGGTATAATTGGTGTGCTGGATTTTGTGATAACAACTATCTAGAGAAAAACTAAATTAAAAAAGAAATCAACTTGAAAGGACAGATTGAGAAGGGGAGCATCCTGAAATTTTCAGCTTATTTAACCTTTTTCCTCGTATATTAGATTATTATGCTGCCCCTTTATTGTTTTATTTACTGCAGGTGTATTCCTAAATAAGCTAGAGCAAATTACTTTAGATCAGTTTATGCTAATCTGAATCTTGATGAAGTGTCTGGTGTTGCCTTTTGAATTCAACCCAAATTCATCAATTTAAGGATTAAATCCTACCTCATCATGTGAGGTTTTTAGTGTCTTAGTTCCTGGTGCACTTTAAGGAGTTTGTTCTTGAAAAAAATGGTCTTGGGGTCCCTTGTCAGTCTTTTTAAACTTTTTCCTTTGAGTTAATGAATTTTTGGGTGATAATGCACTTGTGAGATTGGAGTTAAATGTGTTCCTTCTTCTGCAGAAGATCATATTTTACCAAGCATGATTTACCAGGATGACTCTATGGTTACTGATGCAACTTTCTTCCCTACCCTAGCCTGTAAGCCCAAAGGGGTAACACTACAAATCCTTCCATCTCTATGTGTAGGAAAACTGCAACCCAATCATCTTTAGATAGCTGCAACTCTAGTTGGCATGATCTCCTCAAATCCAAACAAGGACAAGGCTCCATGGCAATGAAGAAAGATGATTAACTGACACCATGGAATACTAGCACATGTAGGACCAATCCACAACACTAGCTTTTCCTTTTTCTTACTTCCAATGGTGAGGATACCTCTCTCCTTGCTGCCATGACCATGCAAAAGAACCCTCCCTTGGAGTAACCTTTATTTTCAGAGGAGAAGCACTCTCACCCTGTACACACGCACACAAATCCAACCTATGCCTGCCAACTGAATGGCCACAACGCACTTCAAGAATAACAGCCTCAGAATTAACCGCCTAGTCTTGTCAATTCCTTCTGGATTGAATCCAAACTCTCTTGAAGAAATGGCAAGGCTATCATCCCAACAGAAATATCTGTCACTAGCGATGTCTGAAAGATCTGGGAATTCCTCCCTAGGGGTCTTGATCAGACCAAGCAATCTCAACATGATTCTTGGAAGAATGTTGAAGTTTTAACTTCATATTTTTAGAAATAGGTACATTACTTAGCCTTCTGTAATGTAATTACCGATTATAGTAGTGATAAATAAAGTTAGTGCTGTGAAAGGTTGTACTGGGATGTAGCAATGACATGTTGTACGTAGGTGGTTACACTTTTGGGTAGGAAGTCCATGTAATTGGGAAGGGTATAAAATCATGCCGATCCAACTAATGGAGGCATCTGGAAGCTTAACGAAATTTCTTCTAAATTCCTTCTCTCTCTCTCTCTCTCTCTCTCTCTCTCTCCCTCTCTTTATTTCCCTCCCTCATTCTCTCTTTCTCTGGAAAATTCTCTCGATTCCTTGATCTCTGCCCTACCATTAGAGATCAGTTGTGGATCAATTGCCAGATCTCTTAGGATCTGACACCTTCAATCTGGAATGGCAGTGTACTTGAAATAGTTAACTTGCAAACCTTATGTCAAATAGTTCAGGAGTTTTTATGTTTTTTTTTTTTTCTTTAGAAATATCCAGGGATATCTTTTTTGCTCTCGTCTCTTTTATGTTGTCTGTTATTTTGTAGAGACAAGATCTGCGATTTTCTTGATTTCAATTGTTTTATGATCTTGGATATCAGGCATGCATAGCTAAAATATTGACATCAACATTTGTAGGCCAAAGAAGAGGCTGAACTTCCTGAATACATTCTTGGAACTGTTCGTCTGAATCGTGTGAAGCTGGACTCTGCTGTACCTCTTGAGCCTTGAGATATTTGATGCATCAGAAAGCTTTGACCATCATTTTTGCGTAGGTAATGGGCTTTATTACAACTGGAAGCATTCTATAAATTTCCAGATTACTATTGTTATATAATCTGCATCTTATGTTGAAAGTTATTTCTTATGGATACTTTCTCTACTTATCTTTAACCTGGCATGATTCTGTTTCCCCCTTTATTCTTTTTGTTATGATTCCACATAATTTTTGGATCTACATTCCTACATCTACAAAATTAGAGGGGACAACCGTTAGTTGCAATGGTAAAGTTGCTCTTTTGCAACTAAAGGATTACAAATTTGATTTGTGAAAATAGTCTCTTTGCATAAAACAAGGGAAAAGTTGTAGAAATACGACCCTCCATCTACCCTTGTATAGCATGGAGCCTCGTACATTTAGTTTTTTTTCACATCTACGAAGTATTTCTAGATTACTTACAAGACCAGTTTTGAAAACTCGCATTCACGTTTCAAATTGAATTTAAAAATTTAAAACAGCTCAATTAGATAGTGTCAATCCGGCTAAAAAACTCACTGTGTATTCATGTGGCGTAAGACGTTGGTTAAAATAGACTTGAACAATGTTCTAGGTAGCTGTGGGTCAATTATGAATGGATTCTTCTAGTTTTGTTTTGCTTGTTATGGTAATAGCTCACATATTTTTAGTTTCTGTTCTCTCTGTAGAATGAATTTTCAAGTTCGTTTAAACCTGGGTCCATACGGAACAAGTGAAGAGCTTCCTGGAGAAGAAATTAAAATGGAGGACTTGTCCCTTTCTCCAATCACTTTTTACTAGCTCCGCCACTGTTTTCGTCTTTAGCCCTGCTACAGATTGATTGATAGTTGCTTTATGATTGTTTATTTTCATCCATGTAATTTAGACCCTCTTGAAAGTTGAGTCCACAAGCGATGATCCACCCTTCTACTACATTTTGTGCTTTTAGAATGTCAAAATTACCCTTCGTTCTACACTAGGGGCTTTGATATTTAAGGGCTATCGGTTGTAAATCATCTACTAGGATTCCCCATGGAGTGGGAATTGTCTTTGGATATGTAATTTGTTATTGATTTCTGAAAATGGGTATTTCATAAGTAGTTAAGATATGAAACATAGCTCCTACTCTTTTTGACTGTGAGTGGCAATCTAATCCAAGTTGAATCCTTTTTCTTCTCCTAAAAAGATGTGTTTTCAGCCCCACGGTGGGCTTGTGTCTTTTCCAAATCTGTTTTGGGAAAGCTTTTATGGGCCTTATTTTGCACTTTATTACATGGTAATTTGATTTCAGTACCCGTGTGATTTTGTTGTCAGTTTTCATGTTTTAGTTCTCAGTTCAAGTTTTAAAATTTGTTTCGTTGAAAAATAAAACTAAACTTATTATTTGATTTTTGTTGTTATTTTCACAAGTATGAAAGCAAAATCACAAAATTTTAGTCTGATAAATCTATTTGTTTTTTTCTTAGGCTAGCGATCGAACTTTAAGACAATTGATCTCCATTTAGTAATTCTAGAACTTTAACACAATTGATCTCCATTTGCATGCATGTATATATGCATATATACATATAATTTAATATTTAAAATTAATTATGAAGATACACATTATGAAAAGTTAATGAAGAAAATTAAGCCAGAAAATGACATATATCCAATCAATTTATCATGGTAATAAACAGCATCACGTGACTTCTTTATCTATTTATTGGGAGAAAATAACTCATTTGATGGCTTATAGTTTTTGAAAATCATTTCACATCATTCTAATAACATTTCTTCTGTTAAAAAATTTCATGAAAGTACAATTGATGGATGGTGAATTAGAGATAAGTCAGAAGCCGCGAGGTCCCCATCACTGCATGTGATAGGAAGGAAGCAACATTGGTGGGTGAACTTTTACATCCAGCAGCAGAGGCTTGGAGAATACAAAAGGCTTTTAAGGCCATTATATGATAAAAGCAAACAAGAAAAAGATGAATGAATTTATCACAATTCTGTCCTTACATGCCCTGCACTGCACTCACTGCTACTGACATATTAATTAAAGATGCCAATGCTCATCTATCATTTGTCATCACACTGGCCCCGCAGCTTACTTGCATCACAGCAGGCTGCCCAAAGGCATCACATTTCCACAACAACCTCAGAGACTTCAATGTTTGCAGGAGACTTCTTATTTTGTACACAACACAACCTCCTCACATTTCCACACAACCCCGCCAAAGGCTTCTTATTTTGTCAGGGTCTTATGGGTTTTACTTTATAAACAAGATGGCCATGAGTGCAATTTTGTTTACCCCTTTAACTTAAAGGGGTGAACGTAACCCTAGTCACTCTTTTATTAAAAAAATAAAAAAATGTAGACTTGTATCTCTAATATTTTGAATATTTTTTTCACTTTCTTTTTTTCTTTACACCGTCTCTCTCTCTGTATTACCTGATTACGTCTCTAATATTTATTGTTGATTTGCGTAACTATTGCCTTGTCTCTTGCACATCAATCATCGTTACATTCTTTTTCGTCGCAACGAGACATTTAGAGGTAAGGTAACGACGACGAGAAATAGTTGCTAGAGAAGAAAGAGAAAATAAGAGAGATAAACATAATGAATTTTTTTTAAAAAAAAGACTCACCCAAAATAACTTTTTTAATCTTACACTAATAGAAGATTACATGTACTCCGTTAAACAGGTTGAACAAAATTGCACTCGATGGTCATTAGTCTGCAGCAAAGTTTGCCCACAAATGGCATGATGAAGAAGCGCATGGATGCCATCACTTTCCAATTTTTCATCCTTAAATGACCCAACAATCTAAACTAAAGCCCTGAAATTATAAGCACCCATAAAGACGAGAGATTGAACTTGAAGCCACGGTATTAGGTGGATTCCATTCACAAAAGCATGTATAATGTCATATCAAGTGTCTAATTATTTGTAATGACTGTTCCAACATCATTAACCCTATTTTCATGGGCTATAATCCACCATCAACGTCTACTTTGACTGGTCCATTCCCAATCCCATAGCAGAAAAAAGGCAAGGCAAAGCAAAGCACCTTTATTTATGGCATGGATTTGTGATGATTAAGGAGCAGGCCCCACGAGTTTGAGAATTTATATAATTATGTATATATAATATGCGTAAATTACACTCCCAAGACAAATTATAAGAGGCCCTTTGATTTTTAAAAATTATACTAGCTTCTCTTGTAGAAATTTGTGCACTGGCAAATTTATTTTATTCTTATGTTTAGAAAGTATCGATTATTTTACTCTCTTCATCAACAACCATCTCTCTTCCCTGCTTTAAATTATTCTCTCTCTCCTCTTTTCTTTATTTTTCTAATTTTTTACAAATGCATTAAAATCTGTATATGAACTCGTTTAAGATAAATTTAAATTTTAAACGAAAAGGGGACTATTAGCTTTTTACCACTAATGAAACTTTGAGACTCTTTTCTTCTTTTTTTGTTAAAAAAAAAAACAAATTTTATGTTCAAATCTCATGATTAATTCAATACTTTAAATTATTTTAAGTATATTTAAAGGTACCTTAACAAAATAATAGATAAATTTTAAATGAGATGGTGGCTGGTGATTCAACTCCACAGTACTTGAAATCCAACCAAATTAGTCGGTACAAAAAACTTAATTGAAGTGAGCCCTTTGGAGAAAGAAAGCAAAGATGCCCACAATATAAGAATACCTTTAATCCCTAATGGCAAACACCATCTTAAATAAACAAACACTCCAATGGTCCCCTCTTGTTCCTAAAAGCAACCCATCGATATTCACCTATCAACTAATCACTATACATAATTCCCTCCTTTTTTGAAATCTTTCTCTATTCCCCATGCACTTCCAAACCCAACAAAAACACACAATAAACATATTATGAACCCGACAACAGTTTCTCTTCCACTTGTTATAGACACTGTCCCGCTCTTTCTTTCTTGATTTGTGAGTTCCAATGGAGATCTCGAGACCCTCATGCTTCCACCTTCTTCTTGCTTTGATGTTCATGGCTGCAGTTCTGGCAGTTGATCCCGTCTCAGAGGCACTTTTGAGCTTGAAATCTGAGCTCACAGATTATTCCGACAGTTTGAGTGACTGGTTTGTGCCTTCTGGGCTGAAGCCAGCTGGAAAAATCTATGCTTGTTCTTGGTCTGGTGTCACATGTGACAAGAACTCTACCAAAGTCATTGGCTTGGACCTGTCCATGAAGGATCTTGGAGGTGTAATGTCAGGAAAGCAATTCAGCCTCTTCACAGACCTTGTTGATCTCAACTTCAGTTTCAATTCTTTCTCAGAACAACTCCCTACTGGGATTTTGAATCTCAACAATCTAAGAAGCTTGGACATCAGCAGAAACAATTTCTCAGGCCACTTCCCCGTTGGTGTCTCCAACCTCCACCATCTGGTTGTCTTTGATGCCTTCAGCAACAGCTTCTCAGGCCTCTTACCAGCCGAAGTTTCGCAGCTTCAATTCCTTAAAGTACTCAATCTTGCTGGGAGTTACTTCAGTGGACCAATCCCATCAGAGTATGGCTCATTCAAGAGCCTTGAATTCATTCACTTGGCAGGCAATTTTCTCAGTGGCAGCATACCACCAGAGCTGGGGCAGCTCAAAACAGTGACCCATATGGAGATTGGTTATAACAGTTACCAAGGAAGCATTCCCTGGCAACTGGGGAACATGAGCCAGCTTGAGTATCTTGATATTGCCGGCGCAAACCTCTCTGGTTCAATACCAAAGCAGCTCAGCAATCTCACCAACCTTCAGTCACTTTTTCTGTTCAGAAACGAACTCACTGGATTGGTTCCATGGGAGCTCTCAAAAATCACGCCCCTCAGAAGCCTGGACCTTTCTGATAACCAGCTTTCTGGGCCCATTCCTGAGAGCTTTGCAGACTTGAAGAATCTTAGGCTGCTCAGCCTGATGTACAATAACATGAATGGCACTGTTCCTGAAGGTATTGCACAGCTTCCATCACTTGATTCTCTCTTCATATGGAACAATTTCTTTCATGGGCCACTTCCACAAAGCTTGGGCAGGTATTCAAAGCTGAAATGGGTGGATGTTTCAACAAATAATTTCATTGGGAGAATTCCACCAGATATATGTTCAGGAGGGGTCTTGTTGAAGTTGATCCTCTTTTCAAATAATTTTTCTGGTGGACTATCTCCATCTCTCACCAATTGTTCATCTCTCGTTCGCCTACGAATAGAAAATAATTCTTTCTCAGGTGAGATCCCTCTGAGATTCAGTGAACTTCCTGATATGGCATATGTTGATCTGTCTAGAAATAGGTTCGCAGGAGGAATTCCCACTGATATTTCCCAAGCTCCCAAGCTTCAGTACTTTAATGTGTCTAATAATCCTGAGCTTGGAGGTATAGTCCCAACACAGACATGGTCTTTGCCACAGCTTCAGAACTTCTCAGCATCCTCTTGTAACATTACTGGAAATCTTCCTCCATTCGAATCCTGCAAATCACTATCTGTAGTTGAATTAAGGACAAACAAGTTGTCAGGACCCGTTCCAGGAAGTGTCTCCAACTGCCAGGTTATTGAGAGGATGGACTTGGCCAACAATAATTTCACTGGTCACTTACCTGAGGAGCTGGCTACTCTTCCTGCTCTCTCTGATTTAGATTTTTCACATAATAATTTCAGTGGTCCAATACCCACAAGGTTTGCCAATTCTTCAAGACTGATGATTCTGAACGTATCATTCAATCATATCTCCGGTTCCATTCCACAAGAAAAGAAATTTAGATCGATGGGGAGCAGTGCTTTTGTTGGAAATCCAGAGCTATGTGGAGCACCCCTGCAACCTTGTCCTGGCACAACAAAAATTCCAAATGGACTCCAATTGGGAATCAGGAGGACACAGAAATTTGCTTGGGTTCTTATACTGTGTTCAGTGGTGGTTCTATGCGTCACAGTTTCAATCATTGGTGTATTTTACTTCCGGAGAGGAAGTGAAGGCCAGTGGAGAATGGTCTCCTTTACTGGACTTCCTCGGTTCACTGCAAATGATATTTTGAGGAGCTTCAATTCTACAGAAGTTATAGAGACGATGCCGCCATTATCAGGTTCATTCTGCAAAGCAGTCCTGCCCACAGGAATAACAGTTTCAGTCAAGAAGATTGAGGTGGATGCCAAAAATATGAAGGCAATGCTAGAATTCATAACACGGCTGGGCAATGCAAGACATAAGAACTTGACCAGACTGCTTGGATTTTGCTATAACAATCATCTGGGTTATCTTTTGTATGATTACTTGCCTGAGAGTAATCTAGCCGAGAAGATAAAAATGAAGAGAGATTGGATTGCCAAGGTCAAAATTGTGATCGGCATTGCAAGGGGACTTTGTTTCCTCCATCACGATTGTTATCCTGTGATTCCCCATGGAGATTTGAGGGCTAGTAACATTGTGTTTGACGAAAACATGAAACCCCATTTGGCTGAATACGGGCTTAAATTTCTGGCAAAGTGGAACCACCATTCATTTCCAGCAGCAACTTGCAGGACTGAAACAGGTAGTAATCCATAATGAAGCTTAAAATTAGATCCACAAATATTGCAGGTTGCAAAAATTAGATCCACAAATAAAAGTGTTTAGTAATTTTGAAACGAAGCTTAAAAATGGCGCTTTAATTGTTTTTCCAGAAAGAGTATATAAAAGAAATCTATAATTTCTAAAACTACAGAACTTCAGGAACATATAGTACCTTTTTCTTTTCCTATCAGCCTACATGTTTTTTGTTACAAATATATTTCCTGCATGCATACAAAGTCGCATCAATTTTGGACAGCATAATATTTCAGTTTTCTAATATATATAATGTGTTCTATCATTCCATAGGTTACCATCTTTACAAATAGTATATTCCCTTCGGCAAAAACAAACAATTTTGAACTCTTGCGGAAAGTTCCTTTGTTTTTCTAGTTGGCAGAATGTTTAGCTATCCAGTTGAAGTACTTTCTAAGCTTTCGACTAACAGTTTTGGATCCAATGTAGAGCTGTTTCCTTTACCTGGAAAAGTAGAATATCGTGTGTCATTTTCTTTATCAATCAATTCTTACATTGATGGGAATGCACTTGTACTAGTTCTAAAGTAAATCATAAGCTTGGTCTGTCTTTTTCACTTGTCTGAAAAATACAGTTCTTTTACAATTACATAGGTTTATTTCACAGCGTAGTTCCTTCAATTCTTGCACTAATCCTTTTCAGGAACATGCAAAGCTGAAGTTCTTTAATAAATTTCTGCAGGTGAATACAATAGTGCCATAAAAGAGGAACTCTACTTGGATATTTACAACTTTGGGGAGGTAATTCTGGAAGTTCTAACAAATGGCAGGCTGAAAAATCAAGGAGGAAGCATTCATGGGAAACCGATGGAGACACTTTTAAGAGAGATTAGCCATGAGAATGAAGTTGGTTCCTCCAATTCACTCAGAGAGGAAATAAAGCTGGTTATTGAAGTTGCTTTGCTCTGCACCAGAAGCAGGCCATGTGAGAGGCCATCCATGGAAGAAATATTGAAGCTTCTGTCAGGGCTGAAGCCACAAACAAAATAACAGGATCTGTGAGCTACAGGGCTTATATCATAGGAAGTCTAGCAGATAAGAGTGAATTTTTGGATTTGATTTGGTCGATAACGTGTTTGTCACAATTACTAGAACTCCTATGCTGTAAAATAGAAGGCTATAATTTTGTGTATTCTTCATGCATCTTATGTACAAATTTTTTTTTTACTGTGTTCTCTTTTTGGGGGGTGGGGGGGCAGGATTTGGTAGGTTGCTCCTATTACTCCATTTCACCCCTGCCCCTCCAAAAGGCTCTGTAATTGCTATTTTGGGTATCTTAAATCTAACAAGCCCCAGAACAAATACACAGAAAGTGTGAAGACGTAGGATGTCCATCTTCCACGTTACCAGATAGGTTTAATGAGATTTTTCTGTAACCAGACGCTAGTGACAAAAAAGGCTATGCAAGTGCAAGTAAAGAGCATAAATGTCTGCAAAGTACCACAGATTCTGCTTGTGAATCAATATTCTATATTGAGTACCATACAAGTAAGGACCCACTCGGTGAACATTAGAAGAAGAATTTCAAGTTTAATGCAATAGAGCCATAATGCAAGCTTAACACTGAGTAATTCTGTGAAGCACTTTCAGAACATCATAACACAAAGTGAATACAAGAATAGGATGAATAGCAAAACTTTAGCTTCAGCTGCACTGATCAGTCACTTTAGAATGACAGGAGAAGATTGTGCTTCAAGAAAATCAAACCAAAATAATGCCATGAAGTCTTCTACTCCATATAAAAACTGAAAATAAATCAACACAGTTCAGGGACCTGAAATTGATAGAAGCTATCAACAATATTCCACATGGGAGAAGGAAGCTATCATCAATGAATATTTAAACATAATGAACCAAAGCAAGTTGACAACATACCATGCCAGACAAATTTGGCTGGAGAAAATTGTGAACCATTCGGCACTTAAAAGTAAAATTAGAGGATCAAATCAATCATTTTATTATACAGCTATTCTAAACAAATTTCACAATCAAAGTTGAAGTACTTAATTGACAAAGGAATCTATAGAAGGTCATCTCCCGGAAAATTATGCCATTAATGTGTGGAACTTATTTAGATTGTCGGGCACCTTATCATATTGTCTCCCGGAAAAATGTCCTAGCACATGCCAAAAATAACTGAATGCTTACTTTACTTTGATTTGCTACTTCTTTCATGAACCCCATTCCTAGCAGGTTTTCACACTTGTACAGTTTGCATGTAACAGCAAATTGTTTTTAGGTGTACTATTAGTGCGTTCTTTTTGTGTGAGATATATTGAATCTGAAGGAGTCTATTTAAATCAAATGGTACATTCAAAAACCCCTTTCTCATAAACTTTTTGCATTCACGAGAGGAAAAGAACAGAAGAAAACAAAAGGCAATATCCCGGCCCGGCTTAGTGGCCTATGTCTAGGGCCCCAAAATTATTAATTATTTAAAATTTATTTTTTTGTTTTTTGAGATATAAAATCACTAATTCAATTGATAGTTTTTTGTTTGAATTCATGGTTTGTTTATTTTGTTGTTCCATTTGGACGACGAGACCCCCAACTCCTCAAGTTCACGAAATATTTTTCAATATTAAATAATAAATATTGAAGTGTCATTTAAACAAGGAGGACTCCAACTCTCCAAGTTTACGAATCATTCTCCAATGTTAGTCAATAAATAGTGAGGGATCATTCAGACAAGGAGGTCCCTCAACTCTCTAAGTTCATGGATCATTTTTCAATTTTAAATAATAAATAGTGAGGTGTAAATCAATAATGCAACGGAAAAAAAATGCAAGAAGTACATTATTTTAGGAAGACAATTTGATAAAATGATTTTTTTGATGGCTAAAATTTTGTCTAAATAATCTACATTGATGTGGTCATTAAAAAAAAAGTAAAAGTAAATCAGTGATTTTCCAATTTACAAGAACTGACTATGGATTATCTACATTTTTTGCTTATTCAAACTCTTAAGTTTTTATATCTTTTTCTCTTGTCTATATTGTCAATTGAAAAAAAAATATACTTTCTAAACTTGAATACAAAAATTTAATTAGTGATTTTGCATCTAAAAAAGCAAACAAGGTAAATTTTAAATAACTTTTAATATTTATTTACATTATTAAAGGGCCACAAAAATAACTCTTGCCTACAATCACAAATATTTTTAAGCCGTCCTCGATAATATCTTCCTAATATACACAAATATTCTTTAGGTCAGCCTTGGTAATATCTTCCTAATATACATAAATAATTAGTGATTTTGCATCTAAAAAAGCAAGTAGGGTAAATTTTAAATAATTTATAATATTTATTTACATTATTAAAATATCACAAAAGTAATATCGATTAGAGTTACAAATATTCTTTTAAGCCAATCTTGACAATATCTTTCCAATATACACAAATATTCTTTAAATCAGTTGGTAATATCTTCCCAATATACATACACACGCACATTAACAACTTGTTTTAAGCCTAGGCCTCAAAATTCAAAACACTTTTTGGAAGGGATCTTTACCAAGGAAAAAAGAAACTCTGTTTCGGCTTCTGTAATTCTTGTTGGCCAAAGCCCCAAACAGAAATCGACCATGGCTGGGCGGCTTTGACAGTAGTTGTCTGAAGTTGCCGCCGCCGGCGGCCAACATCCCTCCCCCAACACACGTTCCCACGTGCAAAGCTTGGCTGCCAATCTTCCAAACCCTAAAATCAATTTAGGGTGTTTGGTTGGTTGGTGCAAGTCTAATCCAATCCATGGATAGGCTGCACCTGATTTGCTCCTAGTCAATCCAGATTTATTTAATGCCCAAGTTGATAAAGGATAATTGGGATACTCAATTAATCCAATCGTTATCCTATTTCAGATTTAATTCAATCCAGATTTATTTAATACTCAAATTGATAAAGGGTAATTGAGATAGCCAAATCCAATTGTTATCCAATTTCTAATTAAATACATAATATTTATATTAGTTTATGATATTCCTGCTTATCTAATTCCCAATTTAATTGGATTAGCTTATGATATTGCTAGTTTATTTACATCCTGTATATTATCCTTGGTTAGCCTAATTCCTATTTTAATTTAGTAGGTAAAACAAACCTAATTTGGGCCGAACCCAATTTTATTTCAATCTAGCCCAAATTTATTTTCAAAAATCTAGAATTTAATTGGTAAGCTTAATCATTGTATTTCATTAAAATTGTTGTACCCCCAAAATCGGGAAGAGCCTTTAATAGCGACGAAGTTTCTTTTGAAAAGGCAATGATTCTTTCCCAAAGAATCATTTCTTAAAGAACTTTCTTCCTAAAATGAGATTTTTCTTTCCGAAAGAAAGCATGACCAATCAGCATGTGTCCCCCCAGATTCATTGACACATGTTATCGCAATGATTCTCGAGATTCAAGCCCTATAAAAGCCAAACTATAGTACTCAAAAAAGGACTTTTGGTAATCATTTGTTACCCTTACTTTTCTTTCTGAAACTTTAGTTTACTTTTGGTAACACGTTTTCTCTTGGTAGCTAACTTAAGAATCGGAGGATCTTCGCGTATGGAAATCCCCCGCGAGCCTTCAAACCTTCTGTTGGTTGTTCGCAGTTCTCTCCAAAAGCCTTCATCGTCTTTTTTGAGAGAGATTCCAAACTCTCTCTGAAAGCCTACTTCATCTTTTTCGAGAGAGGTCCCAAACTCTCTTTGAAAGCCTACTTCGTCCTTTTCGAGAGAAGCCCCAAACTCTCTCTGAAGCCCTTACTTTCCTTTCTGAGAGAGGTATCAGCACAAGACCCATCCTTTCGCTGATCCTTTCAGAAAGACTCCTCTCGAGAAGCCCTAGATCCTTTCGAAAATACTCTTCTCAGGAAGCCCCAGATCCTTTCGAAAAGACTCATTTCAAAGGGAGTAACTAGTTAAAATCTTGTATTGCTAACTACAATAAAAGTTAGTCGTTGATGTACCACGTATACTTAAGGGTGAGAGTTGGTTCGTCCTTGTTGGCGTGAGAGGTTTCGCCAAAGTATAATTTGTGGGTGAGAGTCATTCCATCCTTAAGATAATTGAATATGGAAATTCTAGTTCTAACTTGTTTACTCTTAAGAGTGCGTGTTTATTTGTTATTTCCTACATTGTCTTAATCACTACTTGACATAACATGACATGATGATTTATCTTTTGATACATTGATTCTATATCCCCCATTATAGTGTTCTTTATCCCTCACTAAGTTAGTGGTAGATTTTTTTTTTTTTTAAAGAGTCAGTGGTAGATTTATCCCTTTAACAATTTCAGATTTGTAGATTGATATCGACTCTGACTATAAGGATCGTGGTAGGCGATTCTAATTGCATATACTCTAGACACAGTCCGAGCTACAACACATTCACCACATTTCATTGGACTTATGCATGGGAAGGCTTATGTTTCTTTCTTTTGTGTTTTAGTTAATTTGGATATTGTAATTAAATGATGAATTTCGGGTCAGTGGGCAATTTTCGTAATTAATTGAAATGCTTAAATGACAGATGGTAATGGTATAATGTAAGGATTACTATTTCTTATTGAAGTTTCCGACCTTTTAAGGATAGTGCCAATTACAGCCTCCAAAATTGGGGCGTGACGTTAAGAAGGAAACTAACCATAACCGTGGAAAAACCAAATACTGAGCAAGAAAAAATGGTGTAAGATAACAGAGCATCATTATTAGTCTTTCACTACACTAGAACAATGGAATTGTCAGAGGATGGATATGGGGAACCTCTCCATTCATTTCATTGCCTTGGGCTCATCTACAAAGAGACAACACTGAAGTGGTGATACTTGTGACCACCTCAAACATTTTAAAATTATATGTTGAGAAATCACTTGTGTAAACCAACACACAACCACGCGGCCAAGACCAAGAAAAGTACCAAGAAACGATACGAAATCGAAAGCCAAAACAGAAACGAACATCACAACACAACGCACCCAACACAAGAGATATACGTGTTCGGATTCGAATGAATCCTACTCACGGCAGAGGCTCCGCCTCTAGTCAATCCACTATATGAATATAAACAAGGATTTACACAATACACGCACAAGATCCTCACGGCCACTCTCAAAGCAGAAACCAAATCAAAAACAAGAAGACAAAACAAACCAGAGTACAAAGCCCCAAATACCCGAGCAACACATGCACTCAAACTCAATCTCACTCCCAAACATTAAAGCCCCAAGTGATACACACTTACCAGGGACGAGATCCGAAATACCTTGCGTCTTCTTCTTCGTTCTGATTAGCAAAGAGCGCCTTCGATATATTCCGCGTTCTGTTCTTACGCGTTGCCTCTATTCGTGCCTTCTATTTGCCTTCATGCCCATTTTTCCCTTCATTTGCCCTAAATCAGCCATATATATACACGGGCCAATGGATACAAACAGAAAACATGGGCTTGGGCTTCAATTATTAGCTCAGAATGAAATAGGCCCATATCATATTATATATCCAACCCACTTTATTTATATACATATATAAATGTCACATGGATAAAATAAAGTAACCCATTTGAGACACATAAACCTAACAAATTCCACCTTGGATCAAGATGGGTTGATAGTGGACTTGACCAGAGACCTCTACAACTCTCCCAATTACAACAGGAGCACATTGAGCAACGATACAACTTGCTCAAACTTTGACTCGAGACAGACTCGACTAATACATGCCTCACTGAGAGCAACATAAACCTCTATCAAGACTTCTATAAGCAAGACATCAGGGCTAGCACTCAGCCTTACATTAGACACAGAAATTTCTTAAGGTTCTACCTTAAGACTAACAAATTTCCACCTCAAACTTTACATTATCAGTTTGTTCAGGTAAGTCTAATTCTACAAGGCCATTCAAATGCTACAAGACCAGGCACACATCAACATCTGGACCTACATCAGTTTTAAAAAACTGAATCATCTTTCCTGTTCAATATTCAAAGATTTTCCACTCCTTAAACTTCTCAAAAGATTCACTTTTACGCCTAAGGAAGAATACCCAAAATCTCTCCAGAATATCCAGCAACAAAGAAAGAATTAAGTATCAGGTCCTAGACAAAAACCAGGAACTCGGATCAGCTCCCAATAAAGAGACAGAGAAAGCAACTCACAACCCATGGGAATCAAATACAGGCATCTATGGGAAACTCTATCCCATACCAAAAACAGGATTTATACAGCCCTCTAGGTTACAAACCTAAATAAATCCATTCATGCCTAACATGCTTAACTCTAACAGCTCTCTTATGACCAATGTGCCCTAGCCCTTTCATGCCTAGATCCAAAAATGGACAGCACTACCAATAAACAGAGATATAAACAATACTCTAATTTATTTCATACCTGCAATGTTGTGATCTCCACATTTACCTGATGAAGAACATTGTCTGCCAAATTGAGGATTATCAAGGAATAAGCCATCTCATCCACGTCCAACATTTCTTGGGTGGTCATGGAGAGTTGCTTATCCTTTTCCTCTTTGTTTACCTGCCTGCCTTTACTTCTTTCTGATCTGTCACGTGCTGAAATTTCCATGGCCATCGAACTATTCAAGTTCCACCTTAATTGATACCATCTCCAGTTTGGTTCTTTAATATCTTGCAAAGGAAAAACAAAGAACCAACAGCAAAGCAAATGCAAAACAACGCAACAGAAAAATAGGAAACGGGCCAGGGGAAATACATGCCAATAGAAAGTAACACATAACACGTACAGCAACAGAAATGTACTTGAGAACAGTGAGATGATTAGATTGCAATGCTTCCAATATACATCAAGCAATTACACACAATCAACCTCACAAACTTTCCCAAAAACAAGTGATTTATACTTACAACAGGGAGTAATTCATGCTTCAATCCCTAATTAAGCTTGCAATAAATCACATAGAAACATGAGGCAGAAACAGAAAACAGATCGAAGAGAGGAAAAATTGATGGATTAATCACTGTTCTTTACCCTTTCACAACCCTTGCAAAAATCAACAGGAAATACCAAACAGCAAGGAATCACAGCCTAAGCTAATAACTCAAACAAAAAAAACCAAACAAGAACAGCAACACAGGGGCTTAGCATATATCACACAGCTACAGGAACAGTAACTAAACACCCCAACGATGAACAGAACCAACAGAGCTTAAACGAAAATTTTAAAGCATACAATCGGACTAACAAAATTGAAAGACATATTTCATTCATTTGATCTTTCTCATTCTGTGTTCATGCTTGTTTATTCTTGATTACTAGATGCCCTCAGGTCGAAAACACGACACAACACAAAATCATGTGGCAGAAAATCAACACAGAAAAAAAAAACAAAACCAAAACGATTCAAGAGTCAAAACTTCAACCAATCGATTAACAGCATACCACGATCCAATCAGAATATTACTGAATCAGAAAAGAGAATCGAACGAAAATTAATAGAAAAAACAGAATGCTCGTTGTAACCCTAACTGGAGTTTCAACATAAATTTCAAGAACATGAAAAGGAACCAGGGCAAGAAGGATATGTACGCGATTACCAGATCGGAATCGACACCAGCGAATTGAAAACGCCATTCGCTGAACATCACGACCTTCGGATCTACCGAACACCTCCGTTCTTCCTTCGAGTTAGGGTTTCAATCGCATTCTCTGTTCTTAGTCTTCGATGGCTCTTTACCGTATTCATTCTTTGATCGCCTTCGGATCTGTCTTGGATCTTGACGCCGAAACCGGCTTCGCGATTCTCGGATCTTGATCTCATTTGAGTGGCTCTGATACCACTTGTTGAGAAATCACCTGTGTAAACCAACACACAACCACGCGGCCAAGACCAAGAAAAGTACTAAGAAACGATACGAAATCGAAAGCCAAAACAGAAACGAACATCACAACACAACGCACCCAACACAAGAGATATACGTGTTCGGATTCGAATGAATCCTACTCACGGCAGAGGCTCCGCCTCTAGTCAATCCACTATATGAATATAAACAAGGATTTACACAATACACGCACAAGATCCTCACGGCCACTCTCAAAGCAGAAACCAAATCAAAAACAAGAAGACAAAACAAACCAGAGTACAAAGCCCCAAATACCCGAGCAACACATGCACTCAAACTCAATCTCACTCCCAAACATTAAAGCCCCAAGTGATACACACTTACCAGGGACGAGATCCGAAATACCTTGCGTCTTCTTCTTCGTTCTGATTAGCAAAGAGCGCCTTCGATATATTCCGCGTTCTGTTCTTGCGCGTTGCCTCTATTCGTGCCTTCTATTTGCCTTCATGCCCATTTTTCCTTTCATTTGCCCTAAATCAGCCATATATATACACGGGCCAATGGATACAAACAGAAAACATGGGCTTGGGCTTCAATTATTAGCTCAGAATGAAATAGGCCCATATCATATTATATATCCAACCCACTTTATTTATATACATATATAAATGTCACATGGATAAAATAAAGTAACCCATTTGAGACACATAAACCTAACATTATACCAACTATTTAAATGTAAAATCTATACAACCCACTCTAGACCGTTATGACCAAGATAAATTGCAAATGTAAAATTCAATACCATGTTACCTTAAATAAAACAATCAAGTTGCCATGTCTTTTACACTCAACCGGCTTAAAAGATGGCACTTTACTCCCCTTCTACAACGAAAGAAATGTCAACAGGTCTCGTACCATATTTTGACTCCATGGACAGTGGCAATTCTCATTAAATTATTATAGGTTTTGAAATGTGAGACCAAAAGTGGCTCTTTGGTTGAAGGTGACAAGAGGTGCTAGATTAGAAGCTGCTGCAGTGCATTTTGTTGCAAGATGTATGATCTCTTTAAAATGACATATATAGGATGAACCACACTTCTAGCCAATGATTGTTCACAAACATCCATTCATCAGGCAAATTCACAATCATGACAAAGATGATGAATTAAACAGTTGACCTCTTTTGCTTCTTCACCATCTATGAAAATAAGCTAATGAAATAGATATTATTAATCTTTCCTGTAATGGATAGCAAAGCTGCAATAATTCTAATATTTCTGATAATTCATTTTCAAGGTACAATTGTCCTGAATAAATGGTGTTGCGGACAGCTTAGCCTTGTCTGTTAGTTCACTTCTTGTTGCAGCTCCTTTACCTTTGCTAAAGTAGAATTCATGTAGTCGACCCCACCTAATGGGATTAAGCCTTCGTGTTACTGTTCTTGTTTTTTTTTTTCTGCTTGTAAGTCCCTCTAGCATCAATACCATGCAGAGTTATTCTTGGTACTAGAACTGGTGGCAGAATGACATGTCTATTCTAAAGTAAAATGCTTAAAGACTGGTCCTGATAGACTTGCATAGATGATAAATGGCATAAGAAAAATCATAAAACATTCATTTAATTTTTAAATTATATGTACAAGTTTCCATAGAGCTGGCGACGAACTTTTCTCAGTGTAATCTTTTAGGACAGGAATCTACTTACAAATAGTCTTTTATAAGTTCGCTCTTCTACTTTTGACTTGTGGCAGACAAGAAAAGCAGCTTAGAGGGGCAAAGAATTTTGTAACAACCTTATCTTTCTAGCATCTTAAGGACAATGATTAGATGTTGAACCATATACCATACCTTCCGAATACAGGACCACACAGTTTCTACCCCGGATTCCTTTGTAAATATCCTTTTCAAACTTGGAACTATCTCAAGAAAAAGGATATTGCTGCATACATGTCTAGGAGGACGTCCTGGAAATTTTTAAAGCTAAATTACAAGAACTGAATTTCAATGGACATTATTATCAGACCTGAACCTCAATAGGAGAGGTAATGTTGGGCCAGGAAGATAAATTTTGCAGTAGCACATATAAAAATTCTGGAACCAGGCATCCATGAGATTGCACAAGATGGAAATAGAACAGAAATATGATTTTATCACAATTCAGCATGATACGACTTGGACAGGAAAAGGGAAATGGTGTAGTGAGCAAGTGAAGTATCATTGCTGCCCCCAAGTTAACCAGTAATAAAGCAATTGAAGTCATATAGTGAATGATGCAATTGCATTGAATTTGCAATTTCCTGCTTTTTCCTCTTTCCATTTACCAAGAATGAGAATTTTTTACTCTTCATTTGCTACTATCTCTTATGTGAAAAGGACAACAATGATAGGTTGGCACCTATACAATCTCAAAGGTTTCAGAAGCGATCGGAATACTTAAACAAAAGATCTTTGCATAATCCAAGTAATTATACAGGCAAACTAAAGATGAAACAAAGAATTTCCAAACATTATTCAATTAACTGATGAAGTGACATCTGGAAGAATAAGCTTGAATGCCGTGTTAAGTGTGGTTAAAACAATGCTATGTACTTTGTTTGACAAGGAGGACTCTTCAATAGAAGTCTTTCTATTAATATAATGCAGCATCTTGTACTAATTATGTTCCCAAGTTTTCTTTCTCCTGAAGGAATTCCCCCAACCCCACCGCTTTATCTTCCTTGACCACTTGCAATTTCTTTTCCTATCTTTCTTTGTCCTGAAGGAATGATCATCCCTGCTTTGTCTTTGTTCACTGACTTTGGCAGAACAGCAAGATCCTTTATTCTCTGCAAAGTCTTTCTCAGTTATTTAACCACATACCACCATGGTTATGCAGATGGAATTTACTACCTAAAGTGTTTTCTCTGGCATTTTAACTAATAGTGTGTTTGATTGCACATATTTTTTATAGAAAATATGTATGATTACATATTTTTTATAGAAAATAATCAAACACTCTTAACTTTTCTATGAAAAAATATATAAGGTACAACTATTTAAAACTTTTTTCCATGGAATTCATTTTCTAAGGGAATAGGGTGATTTTTGTTTTCTATCCAATATTACCTAGAATTAAATTCTAGATAATGTAATCAATCACACCCTAATATCTGGTGGTATCAAATTCTACATTCTTAGATCAGCTTGCGGCTGAGAAGGCAGTGGCTAAGATTAACGTCTTGAGGAAGATGACTTTCCAGTAAAGACACAAAAGGGGCCAAAGCCATTCAAATTGAGCTTATTTATGGAATTATCTGTCCACACCTCTAATGTAGAAGCATCAATTGATGCAAGCTAGTAAATTAAGTAAAAATGAAAAAGAAAAGGATTTGATTAATTCACACAAATGAAAAAAAAAAAAATGACTTGCATTCAACTTTTGAAAAAAAAAATATAGATGGCCCATATGAAATCACTTTAAAAAAATAAAAAACATATTTTAAGATATGAGTTAAATTTTTTTTTTCTTAAATTTTTCTCCCAAATTTCACTCATTTCATATACGATTCTCATATTAGCCATGCAGCGGATCATAGACACTTGACAAAGTAATTTTTTTAGTAGAATATTGGTAGTATATCACAAATATATGGTCATTTTTTAATATTTGACTAAAATAATATTATTTTAATAAAAAAATAAAAATTAATATTAAACCTAAATTATTTTCAGGTCTAATACTCTCCATCCAATTGAGATGTGTGTGCAAGGTTTGCTGCATGATAAGGGGCGAAAGTAAAACCTCTTACCTCTTACAAGGATTGTTCTTTTCTTTTGCCAAAAAGTGTTCCTATCGATAGCGTGTTTAAGCTAACTACACTAAGAATTTGGCAAATTGTGGAGTGTTTCTAAGCCATCAAAAAAGGATTATTCTACTTTTTTTCGAATTAATTGACGTACAGGATAATTAAAAATATCAAATATCAAAAATATTTTTACCTTGAAAACACCGCACACACGTTTAAATAAAATCCGGACGGATTTCATCCGAAGTGAACTGGGCAGACTTCAATATTGTTGAAGTCCACCTGACAATTTTTTGGTAAATCTGTGCGTCAACTTCTTTCAGGCACTATAGCACGGCTCTATAAAAAATACTCTTATCAAGAAAGTTTGTAGACAAACTACACTAAAAACTTGGTTGACTGTAAAGTGTGACTAAACTATAGGAAAAAAAAGGCTCATGTTATGTGTATTTTTTGGCAAACCATACTAAATATTGGCTGAGTGTGAGATAGACTAAATAATGTGTGTATTTGTTATATAAGATCAAGTACGAAATTCAAGGTCATGTTTAGTTATAGGTAATATTTTTAATTTTTTAACTCTAATTTTCTATTGAATTTTCAATTAGAAAATAGAAAATTTTAATTTTCTAGTTTTTCAGCTTTATATTATGAATTGAAAACAAACAAAAATAATTATTTTTTAAAAATTAAAAATTGAATGCTATTAATTTACTTAATTAAAAAAATTTTAAAAAAAATTCTCCCCAACTAAACAAGTCGTAAGTTATCTTAAAGAAATTTTGTACAGAAATAAAAATAAAATAAAAAATTGCTGAGTATCTCTTAAAACGAGAATAAAAATTTGGATATTTATTTTTTATTTTATTTGTTTTATTTTATAATATAAATAATTATAGATAATTTGCTCGATTATTACAAGAAAATATATTTTTGAGAATAAAGAAAATATGACTTCAAAATTAAATAACATTAAGATTGATGCTTGCTTGTATAATAATATAATAAATAAAAAATATGAACCCACAACTAGAAAGCTATATCCTATATATATGCTAAGCAAATATTTAATAGTTTTGAAATTCCATTAATAACCATTTAGAAACCCATTCAAATAATCAACCTCTTCCTACTCCCAAAATATATGACCATATTAATATCCAATTACTTTTAATATATGAGAGTACTCATTTGAAATAATATGCTATTTTACTTTTTTTTTATGTGAATACGAATGATAATTCTTTTGGCATTTTATCTAAAAGGTAAAAAGAAATTCTATTGACAAATCTGTATTCTAAACATAAAAGGCACGTGACAAAAAAAATGTAATTATTTAACAAAAAGAAACTGTAATTAAAAATGTATCTCATCAACTGGCTATAATTATCCCTTTTATTCATGTGGCCAGTGGAAATATAAAAATATTATTTAACAAAAAAGGCTAACAGTAAATAGTTTTCGTTTGGAAATTTTGAAGGGGTTAATTACATTTGTTTAGCTTGTTAACAATATTTTGAAGTCTCCAAATTCATTTAAAATGTTTGGAAAAATTTGTGAGATTTGTTCATTTTTTAGAAAAATAATTTTAAAAAAGCAATGCTAAATATAATGTCACTTTTAATGAAAATGTGGTGTACAAGGACAAGGTTGGAGCAGAATTTGTAGGGAACAAATAAAAGAATGTGAAAATGTTGTGTTGTTGTCAAAATAAAAGTCAAAATAAAACAGTTGAGATTTGTAATTGTTGGACCTGGAGTACGGAATCTGCCGGGCTTCACGAGGCCTGAGAGGTCTCTATATAAAACAGACTTCTAAAGAAAAGGCCTGGCTTTGGGTGGACGGACACACTGGGAGGAAGGGAAAGGCTCAGAAGGGCGAACTTGGAAAGGAGGAAAGTAGCTCTGAGATGATGGAAATGACTATGGAATTACGAAAAGAATTTTACTTAATGAACCCTATCTAACACTCCGTTTTTTTTTTTAATGTTAAATAATTTAAAATTTTAAAAAACAAATTCAACATAAACTCAATATAAATCATTTTTCAATAATCTCATTCTACCTTCTTAATATACCAAAATAAGATTCATTAAGTTAAGATAGATAATCATCATAAATACGGAAGTAATAATCAAAACCTGATATGATATATACCGAATTCACTTTATTCATAACATGAGAAATCGTACTATAGTTTAACATCACGTCATCAATACTTAAATACATAGAAATTTATTTATCAGAGATAGTAACTAAATACCTCGAATAATAATACACAATGTATTTACATCTTACAAGTCTAATCCTCAACGAAACATAAAACTAAAGAATATCTGTCTTTTCATGATGAAGCAATATAGCGAACTCACATGCTGAATCCATCAGACACGTTATCACGTGTCATCACATCTCCACCACTTTTTTGCCTAAACTGCAAGTCCTATCTGGAACGTTTGAATGTTCCAAGTACATAACCCAATTAGAAGATGAATCTTCAAGTGATGGTTTAAAAATAAATACATGAATGCAATGATGCAAACATATGAACAACATATGCTTTCAAGATAATCTTAACGTTGTTCCCTCAATTGCCCTTGGGGAATTATGACTATATTATTAGGGCGACATCCCAATCCCATGCGCAAGTATCAATATGCAAATAACATCATGTCATATGAAAATCACGATTTTTCATGTAATAGTATATGAACAAATATAATAAAATGATCATAACTTTCATGAGTATCATGCATAATATAAACAATCATATCATATACAAGTTTTTGGGGGAGAACCATTCGCCTTTTACATAAAGTTCAAAAGACCTAAAAAATGTGCACTGTCTCGATTTACGTGCCCGACCTCAATTTTCATGCCAAGTCAAAAAATCGCTCAAATCACTTAACCTCGAGCACAACAATCTTATAAATCATATTTATTCAAAGAATACATCAATACCTCAATTTCTTTATTTTTTTCTCCCATTTTCCTCTCTAATATTTTAAATAAATACCTCATTAATTGTTTTCTCAAATATTTTTTCACAACAATTCATAATATTCTAAGAACTTTAAAAGAAAGTTCCAGAACTTACCCCGATACTCCGTTTGCATGCATAACGAGGCTAGTTGTTGCGGAAACTAAAAAACCCGAAAGGCAAATACCAAAACTTTGAACACAAACCCCCATTATTTTATTTTTCTTGATTTTTTGGTATTTTTTTAGCAAGGGACGCGCCCCTCTTTGTCCTACACGCGCCCCCACTTGCGGGGCCTACTAGCTCGTGCACTGCACGCGTCGGCCTTCTTCTTAGGCCAGTATCCAGCGACCACCAACCAGCCTCTGTATTTTGGCTATTTCTTATTCGTTTGAGCTCCATTTTTCCTCTCATTTGAACTTACGTCTTTCTTTCTTCATCCGCTACAAGATTATAGCTTCAAATGCCTCAATCAGAGCTATTTTCAGACTGCTCAAATCCATTTTTTGGTGAATCCCATTTTTCCAGCAAAGCTTCATATCTCCTTCATCTCTCAACGAAAATTACTCAAATTTTCTAGAATGATCATTTGGACATGAGGAACAAAAGTCTTTTATCCATTTCCTTCATTTTTTTCTCGAACTCTTGGATCTAAGAGTTTAATTTTTGCCTTCTCTCAACCATCTCCAAAAACTTCTATTTATAGGCAATTTCGAGTCTTCAAATGCTCATGGCTGGTCAATCCAACCTCTCTGAGACTTCTATTTGTCCTAGATTAGTTCAAAAACACCACCAAACACGGATTCAAAGCATCGAAATTTCAGCTAAGAAACGTCCAGAAATCATGCAAAATGGTCACCCCCGTGGCCAATGTCAGCTTATACTCGACCCAAGAGCATCATAGGCCACTTTTCTTGAGTCTTTTTCCACCGACTTCGGTGATAGGAGGTGGTAATGGAAGCTTGGGCAGCTATGGAAAATTTCCCTTTGTGCAATTTTAAAAAATTGTACTTTGACCCCAGTCTCTTTCTATTTTACACTTTGGTCCTTTCCTTGAAGCCCCTGAACTTCCTAATAGTGCTATTGCAACCTACAAGTTCTATACTTTCCATTGCATCCTCAAAAATTCTGAAAAAATGTTATTTCGACCCCCTCCGGCAAAATAAAGAAATTGCACTTAATCCTGAATCTACATTTTGACAGTAAACCTTTTTGTTTCTTCACGAAACTACTGAATGGTTGTTTTACATACTAAATATGAACCTCTTTGGGGGTTCCATTGACTTCCTGAAAGTCTCTTGCGATAATTCAGTTTTTCAGTCCAAATCATAATTGTATTTTAGCTGTTCCAAAAATCGTTTCTGATCCAATTTTTTTTATACCATAAATCATGCCTCGAAATGATCGTTAACACTATCCATTTCCTTGGACATCTCAGCTCTAGGGCACTCCTTGCAGTTGATTTGGTCATTCATAATGATGAGAAATTACTCTATAATCTCAATTTATCTGTAAATTTTATTTTTGCTCCAAGATAATTTACTCTTTAGTACTTCAGAAATTCTCGAGTATTACACCCTATGTGGAATACACTAGCCCCACTGGACAAACACACCAGGAAGGAAGCACATACCCTATTGTCTAGTACTCAAGAGCATGGTTGATTATTTTTGGAGGGCGTTTCATCCGAATGAACTGCAATCACAAACAACCGTTAGAAGGCTCATGGGGATCTTTTACTTCTGAAGACCCTTCGATGTCGAAGTTAGTAACAGATAAAAGTAATTACAGATAATGAGCAGTGAATGAGATTATATTTTACCAAAAGTGGAAAATCCTTTCTTCTTTCAATTGATCGGGTATTTATATATAGTCGTGAATCCAGAGAACTTTGAAGGGTCATGCGTCACCTCAAGACATCAACAGGTGTCATATGAGTACGGGTGGAAAGACACCTAGGAGGAAAGGCTTATCACCTTCTTCCAAGTGGAAACATTTGTCACCCAGGAGAAAATGGCTAGTGCATTCTTTCGAGTGGAAATGCCCTCACCCGAGAGGAAATTCCTGTATCCTTATTCTTTCGAGAGAAAATGCTTTCACCTGGGAGGAAATGCCTATCACCTTATCCCAAGTGGAAACATTGTCACCCCGAAGGAAATGGCTATTGCCTTCTTTCGAGTGGAAATACCCTCACCCGGGAGGAAATTCCAGGCGTTTCTTTCTTCTGGGAGAAAATGCTTTCACTTGGAAGGAAAAGCCTTCAACTGGAGGAAACGTCTTCACCTGGGTGGAAATGCCTTCATCCGGGAGGAAATGCCTAACCTGAGGGAAAATGCCTTAATGGAAGGAAACGTCGTCACCAGGGTAGAAATGCCTTTACTCGGGAGGAAATTAATGTCTAAACCTAGAAAGAAATGCTTTTATACTTATTTGGAGTGGAATTTGTCTTTAATTGGCCTCCCATTGGTTAAAAAAGTTTCTTTCCTCGGGAGGAATGACACAACTGGTTGTGTTGAAAGATATCTTGGAGAGTGATGTGGATAGAAAAGTTTAAGAAAATCTTACAAATAAAGAACCCAGAGCAAGTTGATCCTGAACCTCAAGAAAAAAGATCTAGCAAAGTGTCTAGACCTCCACAATGGTATTCACCTTTGCTATACTAGCTTTTGACTGATATCAAGGAATCGAAGTACTTTGATGAAACAATGCAGATGAAAGATTCAATCAAGTGAGAGTTAGCCATCAAGACAAGATGATATTTCTAGAGAAGAATAAAACATGGACACTAATAAAATTACTAAAAAATGATGGTGGCAATACATGGTAGGAGGAGGAAGTGAGACTACCAATTATAGTGAAAATGCTAATAATTATTTTTTATAGAATGAACATATAAAGTTGACAGTTGCAACTACTCTGATGAATGTTTTTTTATTTGTCGGGGAGTCGCAACTTCTAATTAAATGGGAGTTGTCAACAATATAATAGGTGACAACTTAGAGGAAAATGGGAAAGAAAGAGAAAAAAATAAGAGAAGATCATATAAAAGAAAAAAATTATCAAAGGTAAAATGGTCTAAATAGTAAAAAATTAACTCCATAAAAGTAGGTTAATTTATCTCACCTCACATTTTTACTAAATGAGGTATTTTTATATCATATGATAATAGCTTCAACTAATTCATGTACAAAATAGGTCACACATAATATAGGTTCAATTATTTCCCATATGTAATTGAATGACATTTAAATTTACTAGGAGTGTAGCATATGTTATGAAAGTATAAATTAAAAAATATATTTAATAATTAATTTTTTAAAATAATATTTATATAAATATAAATTTAAGTATAACCATATAATTACTTTCAATGGATAAAACCATCCTCCTCACATAATTTAGTCCCACTTCAAGTTCAAGTGAATCAATTCATTCAAATTGAGCAATTATTTAATTGTGAAAAAATAAACTAAACCAGCCAAAGAAAGCAATTAACATGAACAATGATATATAGTTTGACATTGATGACTAATTAAGAGGAGTAAATGAGCAAAATAGGTATTATATTTTTACTTGATTTTATTGTGACTTACACATTGATTGATTCAGTTGGAAGAAAGAATCAAATATGAACGTATGTATTATTTTTATTATATTATACTAGTTTCATCACTCCGTGCATGAATTTCATATGTATTGAATTTATTTAAAATTAATAATTATAATTTTTGTATGTGTAAATAAACATAACAATAATAAAATCTTAAAAAATGAATATAGTAATGTGATACATTTGTTTAAAAAATTAATATATTCTGAGAAAATTACTATAAATTTTGAAAAATTACATAATATATAAATATCAGAATAGAAATTGAAAATGGATGAAAAAAAGATTTGATGATTGTTTTGTTATAATATATAAATATAGAAATGTGATAACATATGATAAATATAAATAACCTATACAGAATAATCAATAATATGATAACATATGATAAACTAGTAACATAAATAATAAAAATATAAAACATAATAAAATTTTCAAAAGAAATATGACAACATATGATAAATATAATTAAATAGCCTACACAAAATATTAATTTTGTCAAAATAACTTAAATGACTTATTTAAAATAATCCAATTTTTCCTAAATACCTAATTTAACATAATCTACAAACTAATTATTTTTCAAAATTAAATAATAACATAAACATATATATATATATATAAAATTTATACTTTTTTGCCTGGTTCTGAAACTAATTAAGAGTTTTAGAGTTTTGAGTGGTGGCTTTATTGAGAGAGAATGAAAGGTAAATTATGAGAAATAAAATAAAAAATTAAATTTATTTTTTAAAAAATTTAACTTGGCAGTTTGTATTCGACAATATTGTCTGATATCTCAAGATTTTTCTCGATTTAAAAAAAGTCTAATTTTCTATAATTTATTTTAATTAAAATTTTATGTTAATATTTAAAAATTAATAATATAGATTAGATCTTGACTCTTCATATCCCAGCATACTTACACATTCTCCAAACACTATTTAACCATAAAAAAAATCATCTACGTGTTCCAAGAACTATATATTTTTCACAAATCTAGACTTATGTAATGACCTATAAAATTTTATTTCGAGTTAGCAAAAAAAATAAACAAAACATAATAAAATATGAAAATAGAAATTGAAAATGAGTGGGAAAAAAATTTGACAGTTGTTTTGTTATAATATATATATATATATATATTATCAAATAAAATTAGATATTTTTTAATATAACCTATGCATTAATCGATTAATTTGAATGGATATATGAAATATCAATAACAATGCTATAGGATATAATTAGATACTTTCAATATATGATATTTTAGAAAATATATAGTGTGTATCTATTTATTTTATAATATAAATAAATATTTCATTTTAATATTATGAAACATGTAAATAAAGTATTCTTAAAATACTTTTTATAAATAAAAAATTACATGATTAAAATTTAACCTCATAATCTATCAACGTTCAGATTTAACCGATCGTGATTCGTAGGCGCGCAGTGAATAAATAAACTCAAATGCAAGAGGAAGAAACAAAATAGAAATGACACAAGAAATTTTAACGTGGTTCGATCAGAACGATATCTATTCCATGACTGTATTATGGGTATTCTAGTAGAGGAACAATATGTGATTATTCTTGTTATCCCTCTCTTCAATGATATTTTTGACCCCTATTTATAATAAGGGGTGCTTATAATTGTATAAGATATAAAAATATAAAGATGATATAATAGGGGACAAGCAGTCCTTATCATTTGCATAAAATCGAGAGTGAGATTTTGATTACGAGAGATCTGACTAGCCTCAGATAAAGTGAGTGACTTCTTGTCTTTGACTGTTCAATAGCTTTGTTGTCTATGCGAGCTGAAAGATTAGACTATGGAGCTGAACGATTAGGCCATTAGCTAGAGTATTGTTAGAAGCTCGTTGGGTATATCGCTGAGAGCTCGTTGGAAACCTTGCCTGGAGCTTACTAGGAGCTCGTTTGGTTCCGCGATCTAAGTTTGAATTTAAACGATGTATGAGTTTGCTCTGATGAGCTCGCTTGAGCCTTTTGGACTTTAGGAGATTGGGTCAGTCTATTGGACTGAGTCTAACCCATAAGAAGTTATGTAAGAAATACGTATGACATAATCTTTAATATAAAATTAACTTGAAAACTAATTTTATAAATAAATCCAACTCACATTTATTTAAATATTTTAATTATTAAATATATATATTTTTATACAATTCCAGCGTGTATACGTACGTACACGTTGAACGTGACACGCGGACTTCATATGTTTCCTTGTTTGATGGTTTCCTCACTCGTCGGCTTTCTCAATCCCACCTCTGACGCGAACACAAAGCATTGCTGCGTCTCTCTCTCTCTCGTCTCCCAGTCAACAGAAGTCAAGGCCGTGTTCCACTTCCATTTGAGTCGGCGCCGCGATCACGGCCATGGAGGGGTGGGACGGTGGAGGTTCTCTCATATCGCCGGTGACGGAACATTTTTCGAATCTTTCGGTGGGTGGCGATGAGGAATCGAGCGCCGAAGAGCAGAGGACGGAGAAGGACCCGAGAAAAATAGCGAGGAAGTATGAGCTTGTTATTTTTTCTCGTTTCTTTGATTCGTTTTTGATTGCATTTTGCTTCGTGGGTTTCGGTTTACAAGTGGCCCCTCCGAGTGGAGTTTTCCTTATTTGAATGCTGAGAAAATGTAGGAAAAGGAGAAAATTTCAGGGTTGGAAATCTCCTATTCTGGCTTTGTCATTGTCTGCATTTTGAGTACTTGATATGAAGGAAAATGTAAGAAAACAGAAGTTGGGGACTTGGGGGGTTTGAATGCTTCGCGTCTGCATTTGTTGATGATTTATTTTTTCTGTTTCTTTCTTTAGCTTAGTTAGTGCGCGTTAAAGTTGTATCCTGTCTTGGATGTTGAGAAACGTGAAAAGAAAGAAGAAAGAACATCATAAAACCTGCCAATCCGAGGCAAAAATATTTAATTTTCCGAGGCTAAAAACAGAAGCACTTAAACTGGTCGATTTTGCTCCGGCTGATTGACAGACGTCCTGAAGCGAAGCCAATCAGTTGGATTTATATATTCCAGTTTTAGTGTTGGTTTTTCCAGCCTATTAGAAGGCTTAACATGTCAAGCACTACATCTAATTCTTCTCCTTGCATTATTGTTGCTCCGGAAGTTTAAGAGAGAATAAAAAAAAGAGAAAACAAAATCACAAACACCCCTAATCAAGCAGTTATATGATTTTTCACTGGTGAACATGATTCTTTAGCAGGTCTCAATTGTTGATGGATTTAGTAGTTGCTGGCAAAAGGAATCAAAACTGGAAATGTTTTCGTGATCTGTTTTTCCCCTTTGTTGTCTCAGGTATCAGGCCGATCTCTGCAAGATTGCTTTGGAGGAGAACATTATTGTATATCTGGGAACAGGTGGTGGAAAGACTCACATTGCTGTGTTGCTAATGCATGAGATGCGCCACTTGATAAAGAAGCCCCTGAAGGAGATCTGTGTGTTTCTTGCTCCTACGGTGCCTCTGGTTCAGCAGGTAATTATTTTGGGGTTTTAATTATCTATAGTTTTCCTGGTACTGATTTGATTAGTGTGGAATGACAAATTAGTCATTGCAAAACCTGGTACATACCAGTTCCTCTTTGATTATCATCTAGTACAAATTTGGAGCCTGAGTAGGCTTCTTGTTTGAAGTTCATGGTCAGTAATGGGGCTGAAAGCTGACAGTGAAATTTAGGAGAAGTTTAGTTGATTCATTTTTTAAATCTTTGTATGATTGGATATGACATCTATAAGCTCTAGCCATCATAAGCAAGAGAGCCGTAAAAAGAATTGAGTCTCTCTTACAAATGTGCTTAAGCTCGAGGGTCCCAAGTCATAAAGGAGCCTACTGCTATCATGCTTAGGGACTCGAAATTTTGAACTTAAATAAGTTGTTATATATATAAGAAGAAGAAGGATGGGTATGGGTTCAGGTGCATCCCACTCAAGAAAAAGTGAATCCAATATGAAATATTTACTCACATTGCTATAGAAATAAAAAATGAACCTTCCCAAATTAGTAAAAGATACTGCTTTTGGACGGTCCAATATGACATTTACTCAGGATTTGTTGGTTGCTGAGAAAAGTAGACAGTTCCACTGCAAATTTAGTTCCTGCCTTTTGTATTTGGTTAGGACTAGTTACTTTTTTTTATCCACTTTTGATTGAGCAATATATATATTTATAATATAACTGATTAGCTCTGCGAAGAGGGGCTGGCACTTTTTGATTAGTTCCTTAAAAACAGTTTCTTCTTAATTATTAGTTAAAAGAATAGATTATATTCAAGTTAGACAGAAGTATTCAAAAATTTATTCATAGTTGTGAAACCCTATGGGTGAATGTTTTTGTGTATCTATTATTGATACTGTTGAGTGACTAAGTCAATTATATACATGAAGTAACCGTATAGTACAAGTGTAGCATAAGTGTAGAGTACAACATACACTATTCTAACAATAGTGATATTTATTGGGAAGAAAAAGAAGAAGACACATATAGAGTTCATAACTGATTATTAGCTTCTGTGTGATATGTGTTAATCTATAGGAATCATTTATTCCTTTTTAATTGAGAATTATATGTGTTGGATAACTCCTTAGTTCAAACCAAATAGAGATAAGGATGAGCTCATCTGGTAAACCCAATCTAATCCAATATGTAAGAAGCCTTTCAGTAATATGATTTTGAATAGAGATAGGGATAGAGGTGAGAGACTCAATATCTTAATCCCATCAAGGTAGTTACATATAAATAGGCATCCCCCTCTAGTAGAGATAGATAACTTGTGTTCGACATCTCAATAGTTAGAGTTTTCTGAGTGTGAGTGATTGGTTAGTTAGAGTTGTGAGTGTAGATTTACGGTTATTTTCTGTTAGAATTTGCCTAAGATTAGTCCTATGGCTCGGAAGTATATAAAGGATAGAAGAAATCAAGCCTTAGAAAACCGGTTATTAGAAGTAGTTAGGTGTTTGTAACGGTAACTACCAATAACAGTAACTATCTGTTAATTAGGCATTTCTTGTAATTCCCGCCTCTATGTTTTATAAATAGATGGTCTGGGTGAGTCTTTTATCATTTGAATTCATTATATCTTGTATCGTGTACTGTGAGAGAGAAAAGACTAGACTTAGCCTTTGTAATCTCGGTGAGGATAGCTCGGTCAAGAACTGTGAGTGTAGTGTATCGATTGTATTTTCAAGATAGTGGAAGCCACAAGCCCTTTGATTAGTCTGGACGTAAGATTCACCGGTTCTAAAGGTGATCCGAATTAGGATAAATCTCCTGTCTCTTTTGTATGTGTGTGTTGTTTTGATTCATTCCTATTTCTATTTTGTCGTTACCGTGAGAGTTTTGTGTCTTTCTTGAGGGATTGAGTGCGAGTGTGGGACGTGAAATAGTTCAACAATCTTGAATGTGGAGAGCCTGTATATGACGAAGTCACTGTCCAGTCAGTTGTACTTAAAGGCAAGATTCTTTACTTTCAAAATGAATGATGGTCAAAAGCTTCATGATCATATAGATGAGTTTAACAAACTCTGCTTAGATCTTGAAAATGTAGAGGTAAAATATGAAGATGAAGACAAGGCATTGGTCTTGCTTCATTCCCTACCTAGATCATATGAGACCTTTGCAGACATCTTAAAACACGGTAGAGACACCCTATCATTAGATGATGTAATAGGGGCCCGTAATTCTAAAGAATTGCAGAATAAAGTAGAAGGGAAAAGTTTTTCGGGAGATGCCCTTACTGTAAAATTTAGAAATGATAGAACCCTAAGGGAAGGGGTAGGTCAAGATCAAGGTCTAGAATTGGAAAGAAAACAATAAAATGTTATTGTTGTCATGAAGAGGGTCACATTAAGAAAAACTGTCCTAAGAAGAAAAAGGATCTTCAAGAAAGGGGTAATTCTGATGGTGGTGTTAGTATATGTGAATTTGGGTATGATAGTGTTGATGCTCTTATGATTTCAGAAAAGGTTGAAAATGAGGTATGGATAATGGATTCTAGTTGCTCATACCACATGACACTAAATAAGCATTGGTTCCTAAACTATCAAGAAATCAATGTAGAAAAAGTTCTTCTAGGAAATGATCATGAATGTAGGGTGCTAGGGATTGGTGATATAAGACTAAAGATGCATGATGGCTCGTGTAGAACACTGTCAGTAGTTAGGCATGTTCCAGAATTAAAGAGAAATTTAATTTCTCTCGGTGAACTGGACAAAAACTCCGCCAGGGGATATTATCCACTGCCGGTCCCAAGCCCGGATAAAGGAGAAGGGTTGCGTTAGGTAGCCGACAGCCAGCGTAAAACCTAGTCGGATCTAAATATGAATTCTAGACAAACTATCTGTTGGGATGTAACCCACATAGAAGTCTAGAATTCATGTAGCCAACCCCACATAGTGGGATAACGGCTGGATATGTTGTTGTTGTTGTTGTTCGGTGAACTGGAAAAAAATGGCTATAACTTTAAGGGTGATGATGGAGTCTTGAGAGTTTCAAGAGGGTCCTTAATATGCATGAGAGCCATCCTGCAGAATGGTATATGTATTCTACAAGCTACCACTTTAAGTGGGGAAGCTGCAGTGGCAGGTAATAAGGCTCACATGCAGGCTAGGTTGTGGCATCTAAGGATGTCACACATTAGCGAACAAGGGCTAAAAGAGCTGTCTAAGCAAGGCAATTCTAGGACATGGTCAGGTTGTAGGACTCGATAAATGTGAGTCTTGCATCTATGGTAAAGTTGCCAAAGTTAAATTTAGTAAGAAGGCAATTCACTCCTCCAAGGCAACATTAGATTACATACACTCAGACCTTTGGGGACCATCTCAAACCCTAACTCACGGAGGCTCTAGATATTTCCTTTCTATTATTGATGATTATTCAAGAATGGTATGGGTATGTCTTAAAGTCAAAGGATCATACATTTGAGGCCTTTAAGACTTGGAATATTATGGTTGAAAACTAAAAGGGGAGAACCATTAAAACCATTAGGACCGATAATGGCTTAGAATCCTGCAATAAGGAATTTGCACAATTGTGTAACAAGAGTGGGATAGTAAGAAATTTAATTGCCCCTGGAAACCCAAAGTAAAACGGTTTGGCTGAGAGAATGAATAGAACCCTATTAGAAAGAGTAAGATGTATGCTATTCCATGCTAATTTACCTAAGTCATTTTGGGGGGAAATAGTGTCAACTACAACACGTGATCAATAGATCACCATTTGCTGCCATTGAGTTTAAAACACCCTATGAAAAATGGGTGGTTATAAGCCAAACCTAGATCACCTTAGAATATTTGGTTGCCTAGCCTATGCTCATGTGAACCAAGGTAAGCTGGAACCTAGGACAAAGAAGTGTTTGTTTATAGGTTATCTCATCGGTGTAAAAGGTTACAAGCTGTGGAACCTAGAGACTGAAGGGTCAAGAACTATTGTTTCGAGGGATGTGACATTTGATGAGGAGTCTACAATGAAGAGGGTTATGCGGATGACCAATTGGACTTAGAAGAAAAATCTAAGTCAATAGATGTTGAGATGCAAGGCATAATTCCTGAGAATGATTTAGACACTCTCCATGAACAAAAGCTCATCAAAAGGAGAGTGATGGTGACTCCAATGCAGATGACCAGCTGGATATCCAAAGGTATAATGTGCCTAGGGATAGGCAAAGAAGGAGTTGTAGACCACCACTTAGATATGAATTTTCAGACCTTGTTTTTTATGCATTAACAAGTGCATCAGAGGTTGTAGGGGAAGAACCATTGTCATTTGAAGAAGCAATGAAATCAAAAGAATCTCAAAAGTGGATAGATGCCATGAAGTTTGAAATCGAGTCCTTGAGAAAGAATTAGACTTCGGTACTGATTGATAAGCCACAAGGATAGCTGATTGTTGGCTGTAAATGTCTATATAAGATCGAGGAAGGGGCTGGAAGTAGTCCCAAACCTAGGTATAAGGCTAGGTTGGTGGCTAGAGGGTTTACTCAAGTCTCGGGTATAGATTTTAATGAGGTATTCTCGTCAGTTGTGAGACACACATCTATCCGAGTGTTGCTTGCCATTACAACACATCTAAACCTAAATTTGGAACAGATGGATGTAACCACAACATTTCTTCATGGTGACCTAGATGAAAGGATCTTAATGGAACAACCTAAAGGTTTTGAGTCTAGGGGAAAGGTGGAGCAGGTATGTTTACGTAGGAAATCACTTTATGGACTTAAAGGAATCCTCAAGACAATGGTATAAGAAGTTTGATATGATTATGCTAAACCAGGTGTTGAAATATTTGCTTAAGGATTAGTCTAGAACTCGGTAGAATAGTGTTAGTTAGAAGTAGTTAGAATAAATCTTCTAAAAGCATGTAAATAAGGGGCAGTCTTGTAAAAGCAGTAGGTGGTTATTTTCAATCTTGTAATTCACGCCCTCTGTGTTCTATAAATAGAAGGGCGTGAGGGTCTCTTTAATCTTCAGTTTTATAGTCTATCTTGTGGGAAGAGTATGTGCTGTTTATAGGTGAGAGTAAAGGGTTTTCTTTGTAATCTTAGGTTAGCTCTTGGTCTGGTAATTGGGCTGAGGGTGTGAGAACAACATATGTAATCTTGTATTCCGTTTTCAAGATAGTAAAAGCAAGGTCATGGCAGTCTGGATGTAGGATCTCTTTCAAGAGTTCCGAACCAGGATAAATCCTCTTGTTTTGCGTGTGAGTGTTTGTGATTTATTGTTGTGTTCTTGAAACTTTCTGGTTTCAGTTCTAAGTTGAGTGGTGAAGGGTTGTGTTCTTGCTGTGAGAGGAAATCATGTGTGTGTGTTGGCGAGATCTATTTCAACACCAAGGATATGCTAGAAGTTCTTATGATTGTTGTGTATATTACAAACATGTTTCATCTAGTATTTCGGTTTATCTACTCCTTTATGTGGATGACATGCTGATAGTAAGTCAATCTGATAAGGAAATTCAGTAATTAAAGCTGAAGTTAAAATCAAAATTTGAGATGAAGGAGTTAGCGGAAGCTAGGAAAAATACTAGGGATTGGAATCACTAGAGATAAACAACAAAGAAAGTTGTACCTGTCTCAGAAATCCTACCTAGAAAAACTGATTAGGAAATTTGGTATGGCAGATGCAAGGGCTATAAATGTGCTATTTGCCCAACATTTTAAGTTATCCTCGGATCAATCACCTAAAGATGAGGAAAGTTGTAAGGAGATGAGTGTCATACCCTTCTCTAGTGCTGTGGGTAGCCTAATGTATAGTATGGTGTGCAATAGACCTGATTTGGCTCATGCAATGAGTGTTGTGAGTAGATTCATGGCAAATCCAGGCAAAGCACATTGGAATGATGCTAAATGGGTGTTTAGATATCTAAAGGAATCTAGTGACATGGATTTGTCTTATGTTGGACCTAAAATAAGAGAAATAACAAGTATTGTAGGCAGTGTTCTAAAACGTGCTAGGCGCTAGTCGGGTGCCAGACGGGGGCCTAGCACCTAGGGTGCCTAGGGAAAATGTTGCAAGGAGGAAGATGGCTTGCTATAGCAAGGAGTAAGGAGAAAGATGGCGCAACAAGCAGTATGGAGCAGGGAGGAAATGACAAGATCGGTTGCCAGAGAGAGAGAAACGACGAGATTAGCGGCGGTGATAAGTCCAGGAGAGACGACTATTGAAGTTTGCCTCAAGTTCTGTCCTAGAAGATAGCATAACCAAAAGGAGTATGAAAGAGTAGTTTCGGCTGGAAAAATTAGGCAGCTAGGGGTTAAGTGTAATTAGTACATTTTGTTGGGGTTAATATGTAATTTCCCTAAGTTAGTTAGTTGCCTAAGTGTGTCCGCCTCCTCTATAAATAAGAGGGCAAGGCGGCCGTCTAATCTCTTCTACTCTCTTGTCAAGTTCTCTTCTTCTATTGTGAGTATTCTTTGTTCTAGAGATAGTGAGGCATGTGTATTGTGTTCTTGAACTTTCTTGGAGTGAACAAGGGTTGTACTTGAGTGATAGGATTGAGAGAGGGCTTGGGTTTTGTACTGATCAGTTTCTTCTAAATAAAAACTGCTCTTGGTGGGTGTTTGAAGGCTGGATGTAGGATTGCCAAAGGCATTCCGAACTAGGATAACTGCTATCTCCATTGGTTTGTTGCTTATCTTTCTCTATTTCTTGTTTACATTCTGATTTTGTTTGGTTTATATTCTGTTCTTTCATTTACACTGCATTTGAGAGTGTTAGAGAGGGTTTATGAGAGGGTTTTCTCGCCTAAGGTTGTAATCTAAGAGTCCGAAGGTTAACAACGACCCAGGCGGCGCGCGATGAGAGAGAGAACGGGAAAGCGACGATTGACGAGAGAGAGTAACAACGAGAGAGAGAGAGAGAGAGAGAGAGAGAGAGAGAACGGGAAAGCGACGATTGACGAGAGAGAGTAACAACGCGAGAGAGAGAGAGAGAGAGAGAACAGGAAAGCGGCGGTCGACCGCCTAGGGTGCTGATTTGGCCTTAATCGTGGCGGCCAAGGGCTGCTTAGCGTTGTGGCTGCCTTTTTTGACACTGATTGTAGGTTATTCAGATGCTGATTAAAAGCCAAGGGAAGGCTAAGGAAGGAGCTCAACTCGGCCATGACTGAATGGCCACTCGGTTATGGCTCACCAAGGGAATTTGGCCATGCCATCTCTATGGTTGCATCACTTTTGAAGTTTGGCCGCGCCATCCGTCACCCTCGAGAGCCTTTTTTGTAGCCAAAAGACCCTCTTGGGGCGTTTCTTAAATCAAACCCAGGAGCCTCTTTCCAAGACCTTCCTGGGAGACCCACAAGAATATTCCAAGATTTTATAAGAATATGCATAGAATATGCTAGGAATATTCCATCCTAAAAATGTGAGATAGTTGTCACGTGTCCCCCCTCCCTCTATAAATGGGAGGACCGCCTCCTCTCTCAAGTATGCTCACTCTGGTACTTGGACTTTATTTTTGCGATCAAGCACTCAAAGACTAATTTAATCATTTGAGGGTTTGCGTGGGAACAACCTCCCGTGCCCCTAACCATTTGTTCTTCTTGGGAGGCCTCTCGATCATTCAGGACCTCTTAGTCATTTTGGCCTCTTGATCAATTTGGTCTCTTGATTATTTGCCTCAAGGTTTTCTGATCATCATTGCACAGGAACGTCAAGATCACCTTTTCCACCTTACAAATTTATTGTTGTATTTGTGGAAGCGTGTCGTGTTTAAGGAGTAGTTAGCTGTTGTTGTTTTTGTTATGTTATGTTGTTATGTTTGGATGTATTAAATTCAAGTAGTTTTGCTGTTAGTTATTCTGTTACAAGAAGAGCTGTGTTGTGTGTGTGTATATATATATATATACACAACTCACTCTCAGTTTTTGTAGCTATTGAATTCATTTTTAGAATTAAGAAATTTTGTGCAAGTTTTCTTTCTTCAAATCTCTCTCTCGCACTTCTCATTTTATGCCCTTGGGTTTTGTGTCATGGTATCAGAGCCATTGTTCTACCTCGATGCCCTCCAATCCCGTTCTCAGTTCTTCTTCTTCTCCATCACCTCGCTTATCTTCTTCCTTGTCGTCTGCCTCGCAACCAGAATTTGCGGTAGTGGCTAAGGCACTTAATTTCATTCCAATCAAACTAGATTCTAGCAATTATATCTTTTGGAAAGCTAAAGTTCTTGCTATGATTCGAGCTTTTGATTTGACGTGCTTTCTGAACAAATCATTACCTCCGACGAAGATAAGGTTTGATAATGCACGTGACTATTTTAATTATACATTATCATCTTATTTCCACATTGAAGGCATTATTCATGAGTCTTCATGTGTTGATACTCCCCAACAAAATGGGGTGGCGGAATGAAAAAATGGACACTTGTTGCCTACTGCTCGTGCCCTTCTCTTTCAAATCAAAGTTCCTAAATATCTATGGTGAGAAATGTAGAAGAGTTGGATAAATGGTAGTAGATTTTCTGTCTTGGTAATGGTTGCAATTGATCATAATAGGAGTTTATTTTATGTTCTGTTATAGCTTGTGTATAAATAGCTTAGTTAGTCTTGTAATGATTTTGTATTCCTTTTATTCTTCAATAAGATTTGCTCGAGGAATTTTTCATCTTGAGATCTTTCTTTTCCTCCTACCTTGAAACTCTCGCTTCATGGTATCAAAGCCATTTCGACTAACGTCAATGGCTTCGCAAAATGAGGTTAGTTCCGCCTCCACACTTAATTCCAGATCTACACTATCATCGGAATTCCAGTCCGATTTCATAGTTGTAGCAAAGGCGTTTAGTTTCGTTTCGATCAAATTAGACTCCAACAACTATCTGCTTTGGAAAGCTCAGATCTCCACGACGATAAGAGCATTCGATTTGCAGTCATATATCAATAAGGCACCAGCTCTGTCAAAGTTTGTAAGTGATCTAGAAAATCCAGATCATAATGCGTAGGTTCTAAATCCAACCTATCTGAATTGGATCAAGTCAGATCAACTCTTAGGTCGGTTGTTTTCTACTATCGATAAAGATGTTCTAGCACAAGTTATTCATTGTGAGTCTTCAGCTAAACTATGAATGGTTCTTGAGAATTTATATTCACAACAGACAGTTGCAAAGTCTTTTCAACTAAAACAACAACTTCGATCTATGAAGAAAAATGATTTGTCGGTTAATGATTACATTTTGAAAATTGAAACTCAAAACTATAGGTCATGCCTTAGATGCAATCAGAGAACCGTTGAGTGATAATGAGTTGCTGATGGCTATTTTACATGCTGATTATAGGTTATGAACCGTTGTTAAGAAAATCAACTATTGATCATGCTGATTTTCCTTCTGTTAGAATTCCTTTTTCAAATAATTGTAAAGGACAAGATTTGTTTTCTATGTCCTTTGTAAATTTTTCTTTTGCTGTTTCAAAAGTTTGTAATCAATGGCATGCTAAGTTAGGGCATCCATCATTGAACATTCTTTGATTAGTAATGAATAAACTTGGTATTCTTTGTTCTCAGTTGAATATGTCCTTTTGTGACTCTTGTAAACTTGGTAAAATGCATCAACTTCCTTTTGAAAATCACTCTATTACAACCAAATCTCCTTTGGAGTTAGTCTATTCCAATTTATGGGGACTTGCATCTGTTCTTTCTACAAAAGGTTTTCAATATTATATTGTGTTTGTTGATGCATATACTCGGTATACTTGGCTCTACCCTTTGATATTAAAATCAGATGCCTTGGCTGTTTTTAAAACCTTTCATAAGCTTGCTGAACTTCAGTACAACTCTAAACTTAAGGCTCTCCAAACTGATAATGATGGTGAGTTTAAATCCTTCTTATCTTATCTCACTAATTGTGGCATGCAACCTCGATTTACCTGCCCACATACACACCAACAAAACGGTGTAGCTGAGCGTAAACACTGACATATAACTGAGATAGGTCTTTCATTACTTACCCATCCTCATATGCCCTTGCGGTTTTGGGTAGAGGCATTTTCTACTGCTGTTTATCTCATCAACCTCTTGCCAGCCTCTACCTTAAAATTCAAATCACCATTTGAAGTTCTTTGTTGTAAGCAGCCTGATTATCTACACTTACAACCTTTTGGGTGTGCTTGCTTTCCTCTTCTTAGACCATATAACAAGCACAAATTTTAGTTTCATTCTACCAAATGTATATTTCTGGGGTATAGTCATATTCATTCCGGTTTTAAATGTGTGCATCCTTCTAGGAGAGTCTACATCTTGTGACATGTTCACTTCAATCCAGAGGAGTTTCCTTTTTCTTCATTATGGGCTTCTTCCTCTTCTGGTCCTCAGTCCCCATCTGGTAGTCAATCTACTTCAGTTCTTCATGGCATTTCTTTGTTTCTAGTTAGTCCTTCACATCAATCCCAACCTCAAGTAGCACAACCTTTCATCTCTTCTCCTCATGCTCACTTAAGAACCTATGATGATTCTATTGATCATTCCTCATCTAGAGCATCAACGTCTTTGAAATCTACAAAAGCTTGTCAACATTCTGCTACTCCTAAGTCGTCCAAGTTGCAACCTGCTTTTGCACCATCCATTCATCCTATGATTACACGCTCCAAGTCTAAACAACTTGCAGTCCTCTCCCCTCATGCTTTGGTAAGTTCTTTAGAACCTAATTCTGTTCAAGAGGCTTTCTTAGATCCTAAATGGGTTAGTGCTATGAATGATGAATTTTCTGCTCTTCAATGTAATCAGACCTAGGAATTGGTTCCGTTTTCCTCTTATATGAATTTAATTGCCTGCAAATGGGTGTTTTGAATTCAGTACAATTCAGATGGGTCTATCTTGAAGTATAAGGCACGTGGCAAAAGGTTTTCTTCAAAACCCTGGTATTGATTACAATGAGACTTTTAGTCTCGTGGTCAAGGCTCCAACTATAAGAGTCTTGTTTTCTCTAACTGTCACATTTGGTTGGGATATTCAACAAGTTGATGTGAATAATGCCTTCTTGAATGGTGAGCTTAATGAGGATGTTTTCATGAGTCAGCCCGAAGGATTTGTTAGTCTTGCTCTTCCTAGTCGTGTTTGTAAACTGAAGAAGTTGTTATATGGGCTTAGATAAGCACCTCGTGCTTGGTACACAAAACTGAAGAATGCTTTACAGCATTGGGGTTTTAAGAAGGTAGTATCTGATGTTTCACTTTTTGTTAAACAAACTGCCAAATATGTGTTGTTTGTTCTTGTATATGTTGATGATATATTGGTCACTGGTTTGGATTCTATGGCTTTGCACAAGTGTATACAAGATCTAGATAAGAATTTTGCTCTAAAAACACTCGGGTTAGTTAACTATTTCCTTGGATTTGAAGCTTATAGAGACACCACTGGTATCTACCTCACACAATCTAAGTATACACGAGATTTATTAAAGAAGGCAGCTATGGAAAATTGTAAGTCATGTGCCATGCCTGTGACCTCGGGCATTTCTTTAACTGATGATGGAGAAGTATTTTTTGAACCTTCTTTCTACAAAACCTTTATAGGTTCTTTTTAGTATTTGACTCATACGAGGCCTGATATTGCATTTATAGTAAATAAATTGAGTCAATTTCTCTCTTCCCCCAAAGTTCAACACTGGCAGGCCTGTAAAAGGTTGTTACGGTATCTTAAGGGAACAATTCATCTTGGTTTGATGTTCACACCCTCCCCTAAAGGTCAATCTTTAACTGTTTACACGGATGCTGATTTTGCTGGGTGTAAAGTGACCAGAAAGTCTACAAGCGGTTTATGTGTTTTTCTTGGATGTAATTTGTTAGTTTGGGGATCAAGAAAACAATCCGTTGTTGCAAGATCAGTGTGTGAAGCTGAATATAGAGCAGTGGCTCAAGGAGTAACTGAGATTTTATGGCTTAAGTCGTTACTATTGGAGTTAGGCTATCCTTGTAAGAAAACTCCTGTTTTGTGGTGTGACAATCTAGCAGCTAAAAGTATGGCCAAGAACCCTATTTTTCATTCAAGAGCAAAGCACTTTGAAATTGACATGCACTTTGTAAGAGAAAAGATTGAGATTGGAGATGTGGATGTTAGATACGTGCCTACTCTTCATCAAGTAGCTGATGTATTTACTAAGGGTTTGTCAAGAGACAGATTTGTTTTCCTATGTTCTAAGCTGCTACTCAAGTGGTCACCTTTATGTCACTCTCAGTTTGATTCTTGTGCTGATTCTACACGACATTTGTTGCCTACAGAAGCTGCTACAAACACTCCTACAAAAGCTGCTACAAACACTGCAAAATTATTGTTGCCCATGGAGCTTGATTTGAGGGGGAATGTAGAAGAGTTAGATAAATGATAGTAGATTTTCTCTCTTGGTAACGGTTGCAGCTGATTATAATAGAAGTTATTTTATGTTCTGCTATAGCTTGTGTATAAGTATAAATAACTTAGTTAGTCTTGTAATGATTCTGTATTCATTTTATTCTTCAATAAGATTTGCTCGAGGTATTTTTCATCTTGAGATCTTTCTTTTTGTCCTACCTTGAAACTCTCACTTCAAGAAACAATACTCCCTTCAACTCATTTAATCAATCACTTGCCGTCCCCTACTCTTGGTAATTTGAGTCCGTGGGACTTATTTGCTTAGTTTTATCCTTAATTCACAGCATCTGTCTCCCTACCCACTCGGATTTTTGGTTGTGTCGAATTTGTTCATGCTCACCACCGTACCAAACGCAATCCTCCATCCCTTAAATGTGTCTTCATTGGATAGTCATCTACTCAAAAAGGGTATAAGTGCTATTATTCTCCTTCTCGGCAAACTTTTATCTTTGCTGATGTCACATTCGTTGAGCATGAGCGGTTCTTTGCAAATCCTGGTCTTCAGGGGGAGCCTCTTCCTTTGGAACACTCGAATTGGCTTTATTCTTTTTCTCTCTCAAATGTAACTTCCTATTCACAGTCTAACCCCAGTGTCTCACAAAGCAAACCTGTATTTGTGTCTTTACCTATACCTCATCCTTTAGAAACTGAAGAGAAGCAACCAATTGAATCTGTATACTCAAGAAGGAAGGCATGAAATCTCTTGAGCATGCCCAGTTGTCTGAATCGGGCTCCGATCTTAGGGAAAACATTGAGGTGAATGATTCTCCTTCTCAATCTCAATTCATTGATCATATTTTTGACTCTCGAGATCTTAATCTTCCTATTGCCCTTAGGAAAGGGAGTAGAAAATGCACTCAACATCATTTGTCTCACTTTGTGTCATTTGATCTAATGTCTCCTTCTCACAAGAGTTTCCTTTCCCATTTTGTCTCGATTAAGATTCCTCAAACCCTGTCTGAGGTGCTAGAAAGTAAGAAATGGCAGCATGCCATGAATGTGGAAATGGAAGCCCTGGAGAAGAACATGACATGGAAGTTAGTTGATTTACGTAAAGGAAAGAAATTGATTGACTGCAAGTGGGTATTCTCTGATAAGTATAAGGCGAATGGATCATTGGAAAGGTGTATGGCTTGACTTGTTGCAAAAGGCTATGGATAGACATATGGTGTTGACTACCATGATTCATTTGCTTATGTTGCCAAGTTGAATACTATACGAGTCTTATTATCATTGGCGGTGAATTTGGATTGGAACTTGTCCCAATTTGACGTAAAGAATGCCTTCTTACGTGGGGATCTTGAAGAAGAAATCTACATGGTTTGTCCATCAGATTATGATTATTGTGCAAAAGGTAAAGTATGTAGACTTAAAAAGGCTCTCTATAGATTAAAACAGTCTCTTAGAGCTTGGTTTGGTAGATTCTCAAAAGCAATATTGTCAATGGGATACAGGCAGAGCCAAGGGGATCATACATGTTTGTGAAACACACGGGATCAGGGGGTGTGATTGTCCTTTAGGTCTATGTGGACGATATAATAGTTATTGGTAATGATGTAAAGGAAGAGAAAAACTTGAAGGAGTGCTTAGCAAAAGAATTTGAAATTAAGGACTTGGGAAGACAAATACTTCTTCGGAATTGAAGTAGCACGATCTAAGGATGAAATCTTCATATCACAACAAAAATATAATCTTGACCTTCTTACTGAGACTAGTTTGACAGGGTGCAAGCCAGTTGACACTCCAACTGAGGTTGATCACAAACTTGGTGATGCTACTAGTGATAAGCTTGTTGATCGGGTATTGTATTAGAGACTTGTTGGGAAATTTATCTACTTGTCACACACTCGATCTGACATTGCTTACGTTGTCAGCTAGTTTATGTAGAATCCTAAGAAAACTTACATTCGAGCAGTGTATCGTGTTCTTCGATATTTGAAAACACATATGGGCAGAGGAATTTTATTCAAAAGGAGCTCCAATATAACTCTAGAGGCGTTCATTGATGCTGATTATGCTGGTTCTGCTACAGATAGACGATCAACATCTAGTTATTTTACTTTTGTTGGAGGGAATTTGGTTACCTGGAGAAGTAAGAAGCAATCTATTGCGGCTAGATCAAGTGTTGATGCAGAATTTAGGTCTATGGCGCTTGGTATTTGTGAGTTACTTTGGCTAAATCATTCTCGATGATCTTAGGATTAGGTGGGATGGCCCTATGAAGTTATATTGTGATAACAAATCAGCTATTAGTACTGTCCATAATCCGGTTCAACATGATCTTACTAAGCATGTGGAGGTTGACCAGTACTTTATTAGGGAAAAGTTAGATTGTGGGCTGATCTGCACATCATATATTCTTTCTGTAGAACAGTTGCCTGATATCCTGACTAAAGGGATGTCTAGTCAAATATTCCAAAAACTTATTGGCAAGCTTAGGATGGTTAACCTATATTCTCCAGTTTGAGACAAAGTGTTAGAATATATTTGTATTTCCTGCTTATCAGGTTTCATTCTATTTGTAGTTTATTTGGTACATTTAGTTGTTATACTTAACGGTACAAGTCCTGTAATGCATCTTGATCCATGTATATATATTGGCATGATAAATGAATAAAACATAACATTCTCTTGACAGTATCCACTATCCAAACTTGTTTTGGGAGCTTTCGTGAGATTAGTGAGTACTGAGGAATACTTTATCTGTTGAAGCTGTTGGCTTAGGAGTAGGAGGACTTTGAGGGGTTTATACTTGTGATTTGATTTAGTAGCCTGTACAAATCTTGAACATGCTCTACTGATAAGTTTAGATTTGTGTTGTTCCCAGGTTCAATAGAGACTTCTATAGCATAGGCTAATCTAGTTGTTTCTCTCTTATTTCGTGGCTTCCAGTTTGCTGGTCTGCCATGAATCTTTTAGCATGTTTCCCTTGTGTGGTATGGTTTGTTACAGTGGTCACACCACTGCTTGTCCTTCCCTTGATTTCTTGACAAAGTATCCTCCATTTTGACAATAACAGGAGCAAAATTTTGAATGCCTAAAATTGACTTTGTCTATTGGGTGAGCATCGCCTTACGCCTGCTTTCCTCTCTCCTTACCTCAACAAATACCTCTCTATATGTATGTAAGGGTTTAGTACCTAATAATCTTCCACGAACTTCATCCAAATCCGAGTTAAAACCATGGAGAAAATAAAAAAATACGATCATTTTCTAACATTTTAGTGTATTTTGTGCTATCGGCTAGACACTCCCAACTAATATTGTAGAATAAATCCATCTCATGCCATAACTCAGTCAAAACATTATAGTATTCTGTAACATTAAGGTTACCTTGTTTAGTTGTACGGATGACTGACTTGATTTCAAAGCATTGAGAGGTATTCTTCAAATCTGAGTATATTTCTTGGATTGCATCTCATGCCATAATTTGTTGCTATGTTTGGTGGGGTAGGAATAGCCCCTATCAAGTATCTAGCTTTTTTCTTCCCTTTGATCACGAGCAATACAAATTGAAACCATTATCTGAAATTACTCCCATTCTATTTACGTTGAGTAGTCTGTAGAGGATGGTTGTCAATAGGGTTAGGAGAACTCGTGGCATTATGGTTGGATTTGGTAGAGTTTCGGCCATGATTTTCAAACAACTTAGACCTTAAGATCTAGGTTACTAGGACTTGGCTCTGATACCATGAAATAAGCTGAATTCTTGAAAGCTTACTTGAATATTATTGAATCTGAGTAGAGGTATTTATACAAGTACAGAATATCTATTCTATCTCCTAAAAAACAAGAATAAATTCAAGTTTGGATAACAATAACTAATATTCAAAATGCTGGAATTATCTTCTACTTTCAAGCTGTATTTTTCCCTTGAATCTTGGAGCTTTATCTTATCTTTTAGGCTGCCTTATCTTATAGATCCTGAATTCTTATCTTATCCAACCACCTTATCTTTCCTTTTTAAACTTGAACACCCAATCTCATCATCCAACAATATGTATCCCCGATGTATAGTAGTGAGGTATGAGAAAAGTTTTTATCTTTTTCTTCATGGTATCAGAGCGGGTTTGGGGTTCGTGTTCATTAGCCTTTCCTGACTCTCATCGTTGGCATCCCTTTTGTTGGTTAAGGACCATTTCCCATTCTGTTATTCATCTCTGGTGTCGTCCACCATCACTGTTTCTGTGCATTCAAGTTTTTGTCTGACATTGTTGTAGCCTCCTCCACTACAGCCAATCTTCAAAACTCATTTGGAAGCCTATCACCTAGTAGTAGTATGGCCGCCGAGAGGGGTTCTTTTGTCGTTGGATATCACCCTGAGTCACATGAGAGTCGTCGAAAACTCATCATTCACCATTAGTAGCCATAAGCTGAATGGCCAAAACTATCTTCAATGGTCTCAGTCGGTCCTGATTTTTATTTCTGACAAGGGGAAAGATGATTACCTCATCAGTGAAGTAGTGCAACCCAAGAAGGAAGATCCGAAGTATCGGCCATGGAAGATAGGAAACAATTAGGTTATGTCATGGCTCCTCAATTCCATGACAAATGAGATTGGAGAGAATTTTCTCCTTTATGAAACATCTGTAGAGATTTGGAAAGGTGCAAGGCAACTTCTTCAAGAACTAAAGTTGTGTGGAGCATCTCCCATGAAACTTGTGTGTGACAATTAGGCTGCACTCCATATCGCCTCAAATCTAGTATTTCATGAAAAGACCAAGCGTATTGAGATTGACTGTCACTTTATTAGAGAAAAACTAACTGAATGTGTTATTGTCACTGATTTTGTCAACTCCAATGATCAACTAGTAGATGCGTTCACAAAGTCACTCAGGAGTCCTTGGATAAACTACATTTGTAACAAGCTTGGCGCATATGATATATATGCACCAGCTTGAGGGGGAGTGTGAGATTTATGAAATTTATTAACTTCCATGTATAGAATGTGTATATAATCAACTGATGATTAGGATAGTTAGCTAGGTTGTAATTATCCCCGTGATCTGTAATTATCTCCATGATTAGGTCCATCATTGATTGTAATTAGCCTATAAATAATAGAATTGAGAGGCTAATATCTCGAGTTTTCTCTTCCGATCACTCTCACAAATCCCTTACATTGTCATGTTGAGTAAGGAGGTTGCCTCTTTATTTTAAACAAACATACCTCATTCTGAATATACCAAGGTTTTGTGATTGATGATCAATTTAGGGATATTTAGCAATGTTACAATAGTAGAAGGAAGTTTAAAATTGTCCCAGATACCACAAAATTAGGGTGACCAAATTCTGCATATTGAAAGAACTTGTAGAGGTGGTTTTGATAGGTAGATAAAGGCTTCTCCATTGCCTCAATTGCAATATCACATGAAATATCTTTTGACATCAAGCTTGTAGGCTGTCTAACCAATTTTGTTCATTGAAAGTTTTAACCAAGGAATATCTTCTTTTAAATTAACCAGCATAAGTCAGACTATTTTTAATAACTTTGACTTCTAATTGATGTATTTGTCTTTGTTATAGTAAGAGGATTTAGAAAAAAAGAACAAGTCATGGTTTGAAATTAAAGCACCTTGGCGGTTAATTTATGGGGCATTGTCAAGCATATTATGGAGTTCTTTTTCATATTTTATTTTTATCTTGTTCTCGATATGATGTCCAAAAATTTATTTTAAGAGCTTGATGATTATCTACTTATTGTTGAGGTATTTGAATTAAATTGCTATTTTCCAGCAAGCAAAGGTGATACAGGACGACACTGATTTTAAAGTGGGGGCATATTGTGGAGGTTCAAAGCGCTTGAAGAGCCATCAAGATTGGGAAAAGGAGATGGAAGAATATGAGGTTAGTAATATGGAATTTACATTACCCAGAAGATATCTCTTAATTAGTTTTTTATCATATGACATGTCATAGACTTATAATTTCAGTAAGATGAATCTTCTCTTGTGATGAGTTACGCTATCAGAATCCAAAGTGTTCCAGCAGTTTATTCTTATTCCCCTTTCATTTCATCTTTCCTGATATCTTACAGGAAAGCACCAATTCTCCTTTCCTCCCATTTTGGTTTTACAGGAAGAACAATAAGTAGAAAGACCTTTTCATTTTAGCCAATGATTAATTTAGTTATCATGTTTAATTAACTTTCATGCTCCTGTGTAGGTTTTTGTTATGACCCCACAAATACTTTTGCGCAATTTATGCCACTGCTTCATAAGGATGGACTCGATTGCACTTCTGATATTTGATGAATGCCACTATGCGCAACTTGACAGCAATCATCCTTATGCTGAAATCATGAAAGTATATGTTACTGAAAACAGTCTCCCCTTTCTATCTTCCTATGTCGTCGTTTCTTTATCTGCACTTCTTGATACAGGCTTCCTTCTGATTGCATTTGTTTGACTGACACATTATGCTGGCAATATTGCAGGTCTTCTACAAACTCGACAACACAAAACTTCCCCGCATATTTGGAATGACTGCCTCTCCGAAGTTGGGGAAAGGTAATGCAAGTACAAGTGCAAGTGTTAGTCTGTGTGCATCCAGTGTCTAGAAGTACTTTTTTCATCTTGAGCATTTAACCATGATCAGATTATTCCCAAGTGTTAGTCTGCACTGGTTGCAACTTGCAAGAATAACTTTGGTAGAAATGCAACAAGAAAGCTGAAGCGCCTGTCATATATATTCCAGGTGTTTGGTGTTTCAAAATTAACAAATTTACTTAAAGATAGTTATTTCCCAAATGATACAGTTCATTCTCAGATGCTATTCTCAAAATGAACTGTTTAAAGATAGTGGATTCCAAATGCTATTGTTCAGCTGTCTGAATCTAATGGAGAAAGCTGCAATACTTATGTTTTTCCATTATTATTATTATTATTTTTTTGTGTTACTTTTGAATTTGCTCTTTTGTTGTGTTTCCATATTGTACTTGTTGATTTCACTATGTCAACTAAGTGATGGAACACAACTATATCAATTGTCTTCATTCACCACCATCTCATGAAACTTCTCTATATGAAGATGGTGTTGAAACTTCATTTTATCATTACTCTGCTAGTGGATATTATTCACTGCCAGTCTCAAGTCCGGATAAAGGAGGAGGGTTACGTTAGATAGCCGATAGCCAGCGTAAAACCTAGTATGATCCAAATATGAATTCTAGACAAACTATCTGTTGGGGCTTAACCCACATAGAAGTCTAGAATTCATGTAGCCGGCCCCACATAGTGGGATAAAGGCTGGATATGTTGTTTTGAATTTGCTCTATTCCGAAAACATACTTTGGTGGAATATCCAGGAAGTCAACTTTATTATAGTGTATTGTGACATCTGCAATTAATCTCATTTACAATCTTTTGAAGGAGGTCATAGTTTAACATTCTTAGCTTAACAACGATTTTAAGCTTTAATCCTTCTACGTGGGGTTGATATTCTTAGCTTAACATGAAAAAAAAAAAAAAACTATCTTCATGATCTTGACTGATAATGGAGGCATATGTACTTATTCAGCAATCTGTTTCATATTCATGTGTTTTATTTAGTTATATAGCTTTTCCTTGTTAATACTTTTCTATTTTTTTTAGCCTCTCTTCTCCCCTCCCACGGATGGTGATTTATGCCTTCTCTTTCCTATTAATATTTATCATGAAGGGTTGTAGTCCTATCTTGACCAGGTGAACTTATCATTCCTAGAGGTTGCTTAAATTATCATATGCTACTTCTGTGCCTGCTAGTTTATATATGGATTTTCTATATGTGTTTTTCACCATCCAATCCTTGTTGAGTGGTGCAAAAATGAGTTGTATGCGGGATGTACTAACTTTTACAGAGATGCTTATCTGAAACAAACTGGAAGTCTTGTCCCATAACATGTACTGCCAGTATCTTCATGCAAGATTTTTGTTTTTTGATAACCATATTTTTATGCAGAAATGATGTCTTTACATGCCAATTGATTAAATAGTTTGAACATTATATTGTGGAATATGGAAAAACAAGGATTAACCTTTACGGAGTTTGAAACTTGTTATCAGAGTGTTAGATGACTCAGGTAGTTGTTTTACTCCCCATGCTAAAAACGCACCCCTGATAGGTTGGTGCTGTATCTTTCAGTTTTAGTAAATGGTAACTACTTGTTCATCTTCTTCTATATGCATATCCAGCGTACTTATAAACTAGTGCCTAGGTAATTGGTAATGAATGTTTCTTCGATTGACTTTCTAGACTTCATGTTGTATCTATTTCAGGTTCTTCAATCTGTACTCTTGAATCCTTACTTCATGCTAAGGTAGGTTGTCAAGGGCAATAAGAATTTTGGGCAAATTTTGGACTAATGCTATTTCTTTTTTATGTTTTTAAATGAAAAAAATATATTTCCATTTACTACTCAGGCTATGGTTCATTTAGGCTTCACCAAGCTGGTGATTGATATCGGAGTTAGTATTTTTTCCTTTCATAACTAAATCTAATTTCTCCAGTTTTCTGTCACTTTTTCTAGGTTCATTATGTTGAGGACAGAAAAGAGTTGGAAAAATTTGTGGCATCTCCCAAGTTTAAAATATATTATTATAGTCGTGCTGTGAACAGTTCATCTTGTCCTCTTGAGATTTACTTGAGGAAACTTAAGGATATAAAGCACCAGGTATGATATTGACATTTTTCTCCTTATGAACTTTTTGTATGCGAACAGACTTTCAACTTATTGCTATTTGCATCGGCTGCAGTGTGTATCAACACTAAGCAGGAAAACTATAGATCATGGGAGCCTTAAGAACATGAAGAAGATGCTACAGAGATTGCATGATAATCTGATATTTTGTCTGGAAAATCTTGGCCTTTTGGGAGCATTTCAGGTATGCTATTGTTAGGAATTAGGGGTGCAGGCTTAATAATTTTATTCATTCTGTCCGGAATTGTATATATACAGAAACTTAGCTAATCTATGATAGGAAACTCTTAATCTAGGAATTTTGTCTAATGGAGACAATCTCTAATTGATTTACAGAACCTACCAAATCTGTACACCTAACCTTCTAATTATGTATTAGGAAATAATTCAAAAATGATAGCTGGATTGACAGCCCTTAAAATCTGCGATCAATCTTTATGATCTATGACACTCTCTCTCAAGCTGGTGAGTAGATATTATCCATTCCCAGCTAGGAAATTAATATATGAAATTGGGGATTATTGATTCCTTTGGTAACCACATCTGCTAATTGTGATTTTGAAGCACATATGGAGTACAAATGAGGCCGGTGTCCAGTTTTTCCTTGATAAAGTGCCTGTCAACTTCTATGTGTTTTGTTCTATCATGTTGCACGGGATTATGTGCTACACTGATGGTTGACTTACTGTCATAGTAGAGCTTCATAGGATTGTCCCACTCAATTCTTAAGTCTTCAGAATTATGCTTTCATAATGAATTCTGATGGATACAACAGTCCTCTTATAGAGGGAGAGATTACATAAAAAATGGAAACTATCAAAAAGGAAACTATCTCTAAGGAAACAAATTAGAACACAAAGAAGGAAATATACACTAAGATACATATGGACATAATCAAGAAAGATTCCTAAATGATAATTAGGAAAGATTCCTAAATGATAATTAGAAATCTTTCCTAATCTAAGCAAATCTCTTAACATTCTGATAAGTCAACACTCCCCCTCAAGTTGGAGAGTGAATATTAACCATTCCCAACTTGCTTACCAAAACATCGAACCTTCTTCTAGCTAGCCCTTTAGTTAACACATCTGCCACTTGATTTTCAGATGGCACATATGGGATTCAAATTAACCCAACATCCAATTTTTCCTTGATAAAGTGCCGATCAATCTCTATATGTTTAGTTCTGTCGTGCTGTACTAGATTATGGGCAATATTAATAGCTAATTGATTATCACAAAGTAGGTCAATAGTACCTTGAACTTTGATTTTCAAGTCTTCTAAGATAATCCGAAGCCACAGAAGTTCAAACAATCTAAGGACCATTGCCCTAAACTCTGCCTCTGCACTGGATCTTGCCATAACACTTTGCTTTTTACACCTCCAAGACACTAGGTTTGCCCCCCAAAACACACAATAGCCTGTAGTGGATCTCCTATCAACCAAGGATCCACCATAATCTGTATCAATGAATCCTTGTACATTCAATTCAGTCCCTACTTTAAACAAAATGCCTTTACTTGGTGTTACCTTTAGATAGTTCAGGATTTTCCGTACAGCTTGCATGTGCTCCTCGGTTGGACAATGCATGAACCGACTTACCAAACTGACAGTAAAGGCAATATCAGGTCTAGTATGTGAGAGATATATCAGCCTGCCCACAAGTCTTTGGTACCTCCCTTTATCAACCATTTGTCCGAGTTTTCCTGCAATCGGAGATTAGGATCCATAGGTATACTAGACCCTTTTCTTCTTGTCATTCCAGTTTCAGGTAGAAGATCAAGAATGTACTTGCGCTGTGATAGAAAGATTCCAGTCTTTGAGTAGGCTACTTCAATTCCTAGGAAATATTTAAGTACCCCAAGGCCTTTGATGTCGAATTCTTCAGCTAATTTCCTTTTTAAACTCTGTTGTTCTTCCATATCACTTCCAGTCATAACTATATCATCAACATACACTAAGAGTGTTGTAACTTTTCCATCTGAATGTTTGAAAAAAAGAGTGGGATCACCTCTGCTCTGAGCATATCCCATAGATTTCATTGCCTTAGAAAATCTACCAAACCATGCCCGGGGAGACTGTTTAAGTCCATATAGGGCATTTTTAAGTTTACATACTGTACCTGGATTTCTTTCTACCTGGATCCCTTTCTTGAAGTCCAGGAGGCACTTTCATATATATCTCATCTTCTAAATCTCCATGTAAAAAAGCATTTTTCACGTCTAACTGTTGCATTTTCCACCCAAAATGAGTTGCCAGGAATATAGGAATTCTCACTGTTATCATTTTTGCCACTAGTGCAAAAGTGTCAAGGTAATTTATGCCATAAGACTGAGTATAGCCTTTGTCCACTAGTCTAGCTTTATACCTTTCCAGTGTGCCATCAGTTTTATACTTCAAATTAAATATCCATCTGCATCCAAATGGAGTGATTCCCTTAGGCCTAGGCACCAATTCCCATGTCTGATTTTTATTTAAGGCTTTCATTTCCTCTTGCATGGCTTGCTTCCAATTTTGGTCTTTTAAAGCCGCTTCTACTAACTTGGGAATAACAATAGAGTCTAATGAGGTGAGGAAGCTGTTGTGGTTTTGAGAGAAGCGATGATAAGACAAGTTATTAGTTAAAGGGTGTAAAGTACAGCTTTTGACCATTTTTTTTACAACAATTGGTAGGTTTAAATCATAAAAAACGGGGTTGGAAAGAGATGAATCTAATGATTGTGCAGTTTTAGTACCTGGATTTGATGCTGGTGAGGGTTGAGACTCCACAATAGATTGCCTCCTTTTGAACACATAAGGAGAACCCTTAAACCGAACTGGAGAGGATGGCCTGTGAACTACTTGTTCAATACATTCTGTAGGTAGAGGAGAGAGGTTAGGAGATTGGGCTAGAACAGCAAAGGAAGAAGGATTAGAACTAGACAAAATAGGAGTTGGTGCTAGGACAGGAAAAATTTCAAATGAGTCTTGGTCCTCAATTCCTCAAGTCTCCCCCTGAGGACCAAGGTCTGGAGAGCCAAAGAAGGGTTGAGATTCAAGGAAAAGACATCTTTGGATACAAAGAACTTCCGAGTTGGAGGGTGATAGCACTTATAACCTTTTTGGGTTGGAGAATACCCTAGGAAGATACACCGAAGGGCACGATGATCAAGCTTATCCCGATGTATTTTGGGGATATGAACAAAGCACACACGACCAAACACACGGAGAGGGAGAGGAGTATGCAAATAGTAATCGGGAAAAAAAGAGGATGGGCACTGGAATGGGCTACGGTGATTTAGGACTTTGGAGGGAGCACGGTTGATGACATAGGCCATGGTTAAAACGGCTTCACCCCAATAGGTTTTAGGAACATGAGTGTGATGAAGGAGTGTGCAAGCCACATTAAGGAGATGTCTCATCTTTTGCTCTGCTACTCCATTTTGTTGTGGAGTGTCTACGCAGGAAGACTCATGAACAATACTCTCATGTTGAAAGAAAGAATTCAACTAATTATTAAAATAATCTTTAGTATTATCTGTTCTGAATTTTTGGATAGGAGTACCAAATTGTGTTGATACCATTTTGCAAAAATAAGGTAAGATGGTGCCAATTTCAGCCTTTTCTTTCAAAAGAAATACCCAACACATACGAGTGCAATCATCAATAAAGGAAACAAACCACTGAGTCCCAGAACAATTGGGAATTTTGGATGGTCCCCAAACATCTGAATAAACTAGGGAAAAAGTTTTAGAAGATAATTTGTTGCTCATAGGATAAGACACCCTATGGTGTTTGGATAGCACACACACATCACATTGAAACATCCTAGGATCTAAAGATTTAAACAAATGAGGAAACATAGCTTTCAATAAAGGAAAAGACAGACGACCTAATCTATAATGTTGAAGCCAAATGGTGTTGGATGTTGAAACAAAATGAGATGAACAAGCAATGACAGGTTGCTGCTTTTCTGTAGAACGGCCTGCCTTGTGTAAGGTATACAACCCATTGCGCTCCTCAGCCACACCAATCATCTTCCCCGTGATCATGTCCTGAAATTCACACATATGAGGATAGAAGATAGCACGACAATTTAATTCTTTGGTTAGTTGGTGAATAGATATAAGATTGGTAGCTAACTATGGGACATGAAGAACTTGTTTGGCTGTTAGCAAAGGGCTGAATTTAATTGTACCTTGGCTAGCAATAGGAACAGTGGTTCCATTAGCAATAGCAATTTGTTTAGGGCTAACAAGAGGTTGGTAAGTGTTAAAGGAATTTACATGAGGGGTCATGTGATCAGTAACTCCTGAATCAAGAACCCAATTAGTATTTCCAGCAGTTTTAAAGGCAGAAAGACACTCAGAATTGGCGAGTTTACCTTGCTGTGCAAGTGAATATGCTCCATCTTGGAGAGTTTTGAGGAAATTCTTGAGTTTGTTCATCTCTTCTGCATTCAATTGTGAAATATCAGCACCAATAGATTCAGTTTTACCTGCTGATTCAGCTTCCCCTTGATCTGTGCTAGAAAAATAGGCTTGAGTCTTGGGCGGACGACTCTTAAATCCGCCTATCCTACTTAGCACAACTTCTTTGCCATGGAGTTTGAAGCAGTTATCTTTAGTATGCCTAGGTTTTTTGCAATGACTACACCACAAACCTTCTCGTCCTGAATTTTTCCACGAATTTTTTGCCTTTCCTGCTTTAAACCGAGATCCATCTCTATGACTTGACACCATGGCTGAGCCTTCAACACTATGATCTCCTAGTACAGCCATTTTTCCACGAATGGTTTTGGAGCCTTAGCTGGAGAAGGTCGCTGCTTGACAGAGAAGAGGCTACCCAGGTTGATCTGTTCAGGCTTATCTCGCAAGCTCATTTGGTGAGAGGGAGGAGGGATATGGTTTTTTGGTCGCTTGAAGCGACTGGTTCCTTCTCATCACACTCTTTTAATGAGAGGCTTTGCTCCCTAATGTTTGGTTCCAATACTCCTCTCATTAATTCAGTGGCTGCTCGTGTTTGGGGTAGCCTAGCTCCTCCAAAAGTAGAGTTGTTTGTGTGGCTGGTCATTTGGGGTAAAATTAACACGAAGGACAATCTGGGTAGGAAAGGTATTTTGCAAGGGGATGACCTGCTTTGTGTCTTCTGTGGCTCTACTCCGGAGTCTGTGGATCACCTATTTGTCCATTATGAGGCTGTTTGGTGCTTGTGGCAGCAAATCTTTAGTTGGTGGGGCTATGTGTGGGTCTGTCCAAGAACAGTTGGGGGCCTTTTTGATCAGTGGGATTTCTTTGCTAGGGGTAAAGGTCAAAGGAAGGTATGGAAGTCTCTCTTTTATTCAGCGCTATGGATAATGTGGCTGGAGCGGAATAGGCTTATTTTCAAAGACGGGCAGGTGCAGTTGATATCTTTAACTTGGTGCTTGCTAGATTAGTTGCTTGGGTGAGGGCTGTGGAGCCATCCTTCCCCTACTCTTTGGATCAAGTTATCATGTCAGCCTCTGCCTTGGGCCTCTAGGTTCTTCTCCCTCTTCTAGGCTTGACGGCTTAAATGCCAGTTTTGGGTTGTTGTTCCCCCCTAACGGCCTGTGTTGGGGGGGGGGTTGTTTTGGTCGGTTTAGTTTTGTTTGGAACTCTCTTGTTCCGGGTCTCTTATGTACATCCTCTACACTTACATTAATATAATTGGGCTTATTTGAAAAAAAAAAAAAAAGAGTAGGTAATTTTTCCCTACCAAGTACTTGGATCCTCACTTGATCATATTTCGGATTAATCCTTGCTAGAAACTCTACAATCCTGTACCTTTCTTGAATTTGTTTAAGTTTGATAGCATCATTGCTACACTCCATCTTGATATCTTGATAATGATCTAGTTCTAGCCACATTCCCTTCATTTTATTATAATGATCTAGTTCTAGAGGGAGAGATTACATAAAAAATGGAAACTATCAAAAAGGAAACTATTTCTAAGGAAACAAATTAAAACACAAAGAATGAAATATACAAAGAAGGAAATATACACTAAGATACATATGGACATAATCAAGAAAGATTCCTAAATGATAATTGGAAAGATAGATTCCTAAATAATAATTAGAAATCTTTCCTAATCTAAGCAGATCTCTTAACATTTTGATAAGTGAATAGTAATTCACATATATCCTATGCCATAGCTCGAAATTCAGATTCAACACTTAATCTTACTGTAACATTTTGCTTCTTGCTTCTCTATGTGACTAGATTCCCTCCAACAAAAGTGCAATACCCAGAAGTAGATCTTCTATTTGTCACTGAACTTGCATATTTAGCATCGGTATAAGCTTCAGTTGTAATCTTGGTATGCTTCCTGAATAGTATGCCTTTCCTAAGAGTCCCTTTTAAATAGTGCAATATTCTGTAGATTGCCTGTAAATGTATTTCCTTTGGGTTATGCATAAATTGACTCACAACGCTTACTGCATAGGCAATGTCTAGGCGTGTATGAGATAGATAAATCAGTTGGCCAACAAGTTTTTGATGCACCTCTCTATCTACTGCTTTGTCTCCCTCGGCTTCCCCAAGTTTGTGGTTCTAATCTGTAGGTGAAGTAATCGGTTTGCATGCCAACTTCCCTGTATGCCTTAAGAGGTTAGTAATGTATTTTTGTTGAGATAAAGGTCCCTATCTTGGAACGAGCCACCGCAATTCCTCGGAAGTACTTAAGATTTGAGCTCTTTGATTTCAAATTCCTTCTTTAAGTTATGTCCTAGACGCTGCCTTTCATGTTGATCATTCTCAGTTGCTATTACGTCATCCATGTGTACAACGAGAGTTGTGACTCTGCTTGTGTCCAAATGCTTGATAAACAAAGTGTGGTCTCCTTAGCTTTGTTTGTAGCCCATATTTTCCATTACTTTAGTAAACCTTCCAAACCAGGCTCTAGGTGATTGCTTCAAACCATACAATGCTTTCTTAAGCTTGCATACCTTCCTGGGAGCTATATTTTTAACGTATCTAGGTGGGATTTCCATATATATATTTCCTCCTCGAGGTTTTCATGTAAAAAGACATTTTTTATGTCAAATTGTTGGAGTGGCCAATCAAAATTCATAGCTAGGGATAATAGAATTCTCACCGTGTTCATTTTTGTTACTGGAGCAAATGTTTCTTGATAGTTTATTCCATACATCTTTGTGTACCCTTTTGCTACCGGCCTTGCTTTGTACATTTCTAGTGTCCCATCTACTTTATCGTGTGTACCCACTTGCACCCTATTGGAGACAGTCGTGCAAATGACACAGAGTCTGAGAGTGGAGACCTTGGTTGTTTGGTACATTCCCTAGTTCCCTTCCTTATGGAAATAGGCTAATCCAATTTAGATGTAGATTGAGGAGGCTTAAACGGTATTACCTCATTCTTAGGATCAAGTTCTGATGCTTGAACTGACCTCGATCCAGGATGTAGACTCTTCCTCCTTGAGTAAACCTGTTATCAGATGCATCTGCATTCCCCTTAACTAAGGATACATGTTCTAGTTTAGATTTAGGCTGAGTATCACCAAGCTCGGGTTGTTGAGGTTCAAGGGTAGGAGCAAGCCTAGGTTGGTGAGGTTCAAGGGTTCGAGGTAGATCTAGATCGAGTAGAAAATAATCCTTATCGTTTACAAGCATAGTCTCCCTTTGACGAGAAGGTGGAGGAAAAGAGAACGTGGACTCATCAAATGTAAAATCAGCTAAAATGTAAAATTTTCTAGCAGATGGATGGTAGCATTTGTAGCCCTTTTGAGTGGTAGAATTGCCTACAAAGATAGTTTTGAGCACTCTGGGATTCAATTTCCCTCGAGTTTGACCATGTATATGAACATAGGAGACACATCCAAATATTCTAGGAGCAAGATGATGAGTAATGATAAGATGCAAGTGTGATAGGATATACCCATAGGGCTTTGGTGATTCAATACTCGAGTAGGGAGGCGGTTGATAATGTGAGTGGTTGTGAGAACTGCTTCTCCCCTAATAAAGTTTTGGCACACTTCGTTGGAATAGTAATGCTTGGTTTGTGGAGGGAAGGTGACAATTTTTTCTTTCAGCTAACTCATTTTGTTGAGGAGTATAGACACAAGATGACTAATGAATGATCCGTTCCCTTTGTAAATAAATTGACAGAGTGTGATTAATGTAATCCCTGGAATTGTTTGAAGGAAACCTTTTAAGTTGGACACCAAATTTGGTTTTGATCATGAAAAGAAAGGTGGGCAATACAGTATTGCCTTCACTTTTGGATTTGAACCAAAAAAAAAAAAAACCAAGTCACTCAAGTATAATCACTAATAAATGTCACAGACTAGCGAGCTCTAGAAAGACTAGGAATTGGAGTAGGACCCTAGATGTCATTATGAATCAATTCAAAGGGAACTGAACTTCTTTTGTTGATAAGTGGAAAGACTGTACAATTATGTGTTGCTAGCTCACAGATCTCAAACATAATGTTTATTTTCTATTCCTTTGAATAAGAAAGGAAAGATAATTGCAAGAGTTGTAAAGGAGGGATGACCTAGCCTATAATGGTGGAGCGAGGTCAGGTCTTTAATAGTGGATTGATGCATAGTTGTTAATGGCGCGCCTAGGCGCAAGGCGCCAGTTTGGCACCTCGCCTGGGCAGAGGCAAGGCGATTTCAGCGAGGCCCTCGCCTTGCAAGGTGAGGCGCTGAGGCGAGAGGCGTGCCTCATGAAACCTAGCCGCGCCTGCATCCTCTCTTCCTCTCCTCTCCAGTCTCCCCTCTTCTCGATTCTAGCATGTGTACATTACAATATATTTACATTTCTTTAGTTTAAGTAAATGTCCACATTTTCTTTAATTTATATTTTACCTTCCATCTACTTTAATACATAAATGTAAATAAGAAAGTACCCCCCATTTGGATTCAATAAAAATATCTAAAAAATCAAAATCCATAACAATAAGAAAATATAATTTTGGTTTTAGTACAAACTCGGGATTTAGCGATTTTACCACCCCCAAAATACATATCTACTATTTCTTGAAAAATTCATTAAAAATAATTTTAACAACAATGAATATTAGTTATCAAAATACTGGGAGATAGTTTTTCAAAATGAAAACATTTTCTTATATGTCTTCTTATAATGCACTAATCTTCCAAACAACAACATATCTAGCCTTTATCCCACTATGTGGGGTCAGCTACATGAATTCTAGACTTCTATGTATTTCTGTCTTTTGTCAAATCTTCATTGAGCTCCATACACTTTATATCAAACTTTAATGTCTCCCTCAAAATCTTTTTAGGTCAGCCTGTACCTCTTTTTTTGATTAATTGTTCCATTTCATCAACTCTCCTCACAGGAGCGTCTCTTAGTCTCCTTCTCACATGACCAAACCATCTTAGTCTAGTCTCTCTCATCTTCTCCTCTATTGGCACTACTCCTATGTTATTACGAATAACTTCATTTTTAATTTTATTTTTCCTTGTATGGCCCACATCCATCTTAACATCCTCATCTCCGCTACGCTTGTCTTTTGCTCATGTTGGTATTTGACTGCCCAACATTCTGAGCTGTACAACAAAACTGGTCTTATAGCTGTTCTATAGAATTTTGCTTTCAATTTGAATGAGATTTTACCATCACATAACACTCCCGATGCATTTCTCCATTTTAGCCAACCTGCCTCTATGTGTGACATCCTCGTGAATTTCGCCATCTTTTTGAATCATTGATCCCAAATATTGAAAATGGTATTTTTTTTGTAAGATTTGGTCTTCCAATTTTATTATAACATTCTCCACTCTTGCATTCTTACTAAATTTACATTCCATATATTCTATTTTCTTTCTGTTTAATTTAAATCCCTCAGATTCTAAATTGTTTCTCCATAACTCAAGATTAATGTTCACTCCTTCTTTTGTTTCATCTACTAACACTATGTCGTCTGCAAATAGCATACAGCATGACACTTCTGTCTGAATATCTTTAGTGAGTTCATCCATTACTAAAGCAAATAAGTATGGACTTAGTGCAGAACCTTGATGCAATCCTATTGTAATTTTAAACGGTTCAGTATCCCCTCTGCATGTTCTGACCCTTGTCTCTGCATCATGATACATGTCCTTAAAGGGGCTTGTATATAGGCTATTCGGACTCCTTTCTTTTCTAAAACCCTCCATAATACTTCTCTAGGGACCCTATCATAGGTTTTTTCTAGATCTATAAACACCATATATAGGTCCTTCTGATGATCCCGATACTTTTCCATTAGGCGCCTCAGTAGGTATATAGCTTCCATTGTTGACCTACCAGACATGAAACCAAACTGATTTTCTGAGACCTCTGTTTCTTTTTTGAGCCTCTGCTCTATTACTCTCTCCCAGAGTTTCATGGTATGACTCATTAACTTAATTCCTCTGTAATTTTCATAGTTTTGAACATCTCATTTGTTCTTATATATAGGGACCAAAGTACTCTTTCTCCACTCATCTGACATTTTTTTTTATTTAAGAATCGCGTTAAATAATTTCGTTAGCCAAGAGATGCCCTCTTCTCCCATGCATTTCCATGCTTTTATTGGTATATTATCCGGTCCCACCGCCTTATGATTTTTCATCTTTTTTTATGCTTGCCTTATTTCATTTGGACTTATGCGTCGATAAAATGTATAGCTCACGTTCCCTTCGGAGTTACTAAGATGTCCCAACCTAACTCTTGTGTCGCCATCATCATTGAATAATTTTGTGAAATACTCATTCCATCTCTCCTTAATCGCTCCCTCATTCACTAATACATTTTGATTTTCATCTTTTATGCATTTCACTTGATTTAAATCCCTTGTTTTTCTTTCTCTTGCTTTAGCTAATTTATATATATCCCCTTCTCCATCTTATGTATCAAGTCATTTATATAGATTCTCGTATACTTTTGACCTTACTTCACTAACAGCTTTTTTTGCTGCATTTTTTGATTCTTTATAATTTTTTTGATTTTCTTCATTGTTGCACTGATATACAGCCTTATAGCAATTTTTCTTATTTTTAATTTTCAATTGTACTTCTTCATTCCACCATCAAGACTCCTTAAGGTTAGGAGCTCTACCATTTGTCTCTCCAAGCACTACCTTTGCTGTGTTTCTCAGGGCATTAGCCATTTCTCTCCACATTTGGTTTGTCTGTCCTTCTCCATTCCATTCTCTTCTACCCCTTAATTTTTCTTTGAAGATTAGTTGTTTCTCCCCTTTTAAATCCCACCACCTGATTCTTGGATTTTGTTTTATGTGATTTTTTCTCTTCCAATTTCTTACTTGGACGTCAAGTACTAGAAGTCTATGTTGAGTAGTCAAATACTCTCCCGGTATCACCTTACAATCCCTACAACATACCCGGTCCCCTTGTCTCATGAGGAAGTAATCTATTTGGGTGCTTGATGTGATATTTTTATATGTGATTAAGTGTTCGTCCCGTTTTTGAACTTAGTATTTGTTATGATGAGCCCATATGCCATTGTAAAATCTAGAATAGACTTACCCTCATTATTAATTTCTCCAAATCCATACCCTCCATGTACCTCTCTATAGCTGTTTCCTACTCTACCCACATGACCATTTAAGTCACCTCCTATAATCATTTTATCTCATTTTGGTATCATTTGTATGAGTCCCTCTAGGTCCTCCCAGAATTTGCTTTTATCTCCTAATCTAACCCCGTTTGTGGTGCATATGTACTAAAGATATTTATAGTCATTCTTCCTAGAATAACCTTTACCATAATAATCCTATCCCCTATTCTCTTTACATCCACTACCTCATCTACTAAGCTTTTATCCATAATGATCCCCATTCCATTTTTTGCTCGATCATTTCCTGTGTACCATATTTTATATCCATTTTCTGACAAAGGTTTTGTTTTTTTCCCTACCCATCTCGTCTTTTGAAAGCACATAATATTAATCTTTCTCCTAATCATCACATCTACCACTTCCATAGTTTTGTCTGTTAATGTTCCTATGTTCCATGACCCAATCCTTAATCTATGATTTTGTTTTTGGCTTTGACTTTGAATTTGGTTTTGGTTTTGATTTTGATTTTGATTTTGTTTTTGGTTTTGGTTTTGATTTTGATTTTGTTTTTGGTTTTGATTTTGATTTTGATTTTGGACTAACTTCTTTACCCACATCTGTCCAAGCAAATGCGGGAACCCTTGCTCATTTGTCACTACATCCAGGCGCCGATGCAGCGGCCCTAGCTCACTTGGCACTACACATGGGCAGTGTAGCGCGTCGTTATGAAGGGTTACACCCACGCCCAAACATTTTTTCATAATTTGTCTAGAGTTCATGTTTTGGATCCGATTAAGTTTTACGTTGGCTGTCGGCTACCTAACACAACCCTCCTCCTTCCAGATTTAGAAAGATATCATTTTTCTAAATGAAAGCATTTTCTTGATTGTGGACTTGTAGTGTTTATTGATTGTGGAGAATACTAAAATTTGTCCAAATGTCATCCATTAGTAAAACAAGAGATTAGAGAGTACATGCAAAAGAAGAAGAATAACAGAGATGAGCGAAATATGGCACTGTTAGATGATGATTTTCAATTTGGTGAAGGGTATGATGATAATTAAAACTTCTTTATTGATTGTGGATTTGTAGTGTTTATATGTTTTTTTAGAACTTTGCATGATGATTAGTACTTGTTTGAGTTTGAGACTTTAAGTTTGAACTTTAATGATGTTTCTAGTTTAGAATTTGCATGATGAATGAATCAACTTTGATGTTGTTAGTTTAGAATTTGAAGATAATGAATCATTAATGATATGTATGTGTTATTATTGATAATTTGATAGTTGTTTATGATTTTACAAGATTTTGAGTTTTTTTCTAAAAGGTGCGCCTTTGCTTCGCAAATGCGCACCTCGCCTCTTGCGCCTCGCCTTGTGCGCCTCGCGCTCCAAAACCCTTTGCGCCTCGCGCCTTTCAGAACTATGGATTGATGGTGTTCAGAGAGAAGAGGGAGGGGATGTTTCTGCTTGCTGATGTTTGGTGTCTCAGGCACTTTAAGATCGTAAAATCCATCACTTTCCTCAGCACGTCTAATCATCATTCCCAAGTCCTGATCCTGAAATAAACATTGTGTTGGAAAAAATGTAACTTTGCAATTTAGGTCTCGAGAAATCTTGGTAATAAATACTAAGTTTGTAGACAGTTTAGGAACATGACAAACATTTTTAAGGGTGAGATTTGGACTAAGTTTTATGTCTCCTACTCTAGTTATAGTGGTCGAAGAGCCATTTGTAGTGGCCATTTTCCTATTACTAGGACAAGGAGTATAAGTGCTGAAATTTTAATAGGCATGGGTCATATGATATGTGGCTCCCGAGTCAATGATCCATGAATGTCTAAACAATTTTCCTGAGGCAGTTAAACAGTAGGTGGGAGATATACCTGAATGTACCAATGAACTGGTACCTGATGGTTTCTCAAGGGCTGCTAAAAAATTCCTCAACTTCTCAACCTCCTATTTATTGAGATCTGATGATTCTAGGCCTTTCTTTGCTCCTTGCTGTGCAGTCACCTAGTATGCTTGTCCTTTGTAAGGCTTTTTCTGTCCTCCTTTGGTTCCCCACTCTTTCCTGGGTGGTTTTCCATTCAGGTTCCAGTATTTCTCCCGGGTTTGCCTCGGTTTGTTACAATAGGTACACCATAGAGTGTCCTTATCTTCCTTACTAGCAGTCGTAGTTGTTAAAGGCACGCCTAAGTGCAAGGCGCCAGTTGGCGCCTTGCCTGTGCTGAGGCGAGGCGATTTCAGCGAGGCCCTAGCCTTGCACGGTGAGGCATTGAGGCGAGAGGCGTGCCTCATGAAACCTAGGTTTTAATTAAAACTCGGGCAACCAATTTGCTCCTCACTCCATCTTCCTCCCGACTCCAACCACGTCTGCATCCTCTCTTCCTCTCCTCTCCAGCCTCTCCTCTTCTCAATTCCAGCATGTATACATTAGAACATATTTATATAAATGTCCACTTTTTCTTTAATTTATATTTTGCCTTCCATTTACTTTAACACATAAATGTAAATAAGAAAGTATCCCCCATTTGGATTCTATAAAAATATCTAAAAAATAAAAATCCATAACAATAAGAAAATAGAATTTTGGTTTTAGTATAAATTCGGGATTTAACGATTTTGCCACCCCTAAAATACATACCTACTAGTTCTTGAAAAATTCATTGAAAATAATTTTAACAACAATGAATATTAACTATCAAAATACCGGGAGATAGTTTTTAAAAACGAAAACATTTTCTTATATGTCTCCTTATATTACGCTAATCTTCCAGACTTAGAAAAATAACATTTTTCAAAATAAAAACATTTTCTTGATTGTGGACTTGTAGTGTTTATTGATTGTGGAGAGTACTAAAGCTTGTCCAAAATGTCCTCCATCAGTAAAACAAGAGATTGGAGAGTACATGCAAAAGAAGAAGAATAACAGGGATGCACGAAATATGGTACTATTAGATGATGATTTTGAATTTGGTGAAGGGTATGATGATGATGATGATGATGATGATGATGTGGAGTTGCCTCAAAGTAGAAAAAGACCCATTGTATCTACCCAATGTATTAAACAAACTCGATCACAATTGGGTTCAACTTCGGCTTCGACTTCAAAGCGGCAAGTAACTCAGGTGATTGAAGAGGAGGAGGAAAGTGAGATAGAGATCGAAGATGGTGGAGACTTGGAAGAGGGAGAAGAATGAGGACAGGAAGAAGAAAATGAAGGGGTGATTGAAGGGGATGATGAAGATATTGACCTTGATGTTGATTATCCCTGATGATGATTGATTAAAACTTCTTTATTGATTGTTGACTTGTAGTGTTTATATGTTTGTTTAGAACTTTGCATGATGATTGGTACTTGTTTGAGTTTGAGACTTTAAGTTTGAACTTTGATGATGTTTCTAGTTTAGAATTTGCATGATGAATGAATCAACTTTGATGTTGTTAATTTAGAATTTGAAGATAATGAATTATTAATGATATGCATGTGTTATTATTGATAATTTGATAGTTTTTTATGATTTTACAAGATTTTCAGTTTTTTTTTTCTAAAAGGTGCGCCTCGCTTCACAAAGGTGCGCCTCGCCTTGTGTGTCTCAGGCTCTAGGACCCTTTGCGCCTTTCAGAACTATTTTGGTAGTTTTGGATTCAGCCTTCTAGTTTTCTCTTGGTTCTCTGCTTGCAATTTTTGTCAGCAAGGCTGATTTCTCTTGTGATTTCGTCTCCAACATTACTCCTCTTCTACTTTTTTTTTCCAAGATAATTGAAATTACTCCATTGAGATTGAGTAGATCATCTTTACCTAAGATCTAGATTTTTACATGATTAAAATTTGCATTCAGTCCTGCCAAAAAATCATATGTGTGATCCTTTTCATTGAATGCCTTAAGTAATGCTGCTTACTGTCCTCCATCTTTATCACCAGATGTTGATCCATTTCCTGCCACAACCCAGTAGTGTCACGACCCTAGGGATATGATTGTAATTGGGGGAAAATTCACTGTCTATAAGCTATTAGGCCTAACTGTAGAAGTTTAAAGGTTAGGCAAGAATAACTAATTCTTGTATAAACAATTAGCAGGGTTGTTAGAGTAGTTAGTTGGTTGTATTTTCTGTTATTCCCTTCAATTGTAAGCCTATAAAGAGGCTGGCTTAGTTAGAGGAAGGCATGATTTGAATAACAATTGAATTCCATTTCACTCCCTCAATTCTCCTAGCTCTCCCTTGGCTTTCTCTCTTCTCCCACAATTCTTTCTGTTTTGTTCTCTCTTTCCCTCCCTTTTTGCTCTTTCTTTCCCGCATTCTTACCAATTTACTTCCTAAACCCTAGCCAAACCCCAGGGTCGTGTCAAGTAGGTTTACATACTCGGTGACAGTCTTTTCTCCTTGTTTTGTTGACATAGTTTTTATTAGCAAACTCATAGATTTAGGCTGCATCCTTGACTTTGGAATAAGTTTGTCGGATTGACTCCCAGACCTCCCTTGCAGTTGGTAGGAATATATATGTGTCACTTATTTTTGGAGACATAGAAGTCTAAAGCCAATCGATAATCATCTAATCCTGCTTATTCCATGAGACAAAACTGGGATCTCCTTCCTTAGTACTAGTTCCGATAATATGGTTGAGTTTGCCTTTGCCCTTTAAAATAGTTTTGATCAGCTGTGACCATTTTAGATAGTTCTTCCCAGTGAGTTGGTATGCAGCACTGATCTGCAACAGTTTGTCGGGGACTGGGTTTGCAGGTACTTCTTCGGTGCTATGAGAGACAACTTTGGCAGACAGGGATGACATCCTTTTGGTTTGCTAAAAAAATTAGGGCAACTTGTGATAGGGCTGGAGGCTGGAAAAAATGAATAGCAATGACGGCTGGAGGAAGGCCAGAAAACTAAACAACAATGAAGGTTGGAGGCCAGGGAAATAATCGACAATGAACGCCTGAGAAGGATTGCCCATGGAGAGTTCCCTAAAGCTTTGATACGTAATTAGGGAGAAGGCTTAATTGAAATTTTATTGAATCTAAGTAGGGATATTTATACAAGTACAAAATATCTATGCTATCTCCTTGAAAATAGGTATAAATTCAAATTTAAATAACAGTAACTGATATTTGAAATGCTGAATTATCTTCTTCTTTCAAGCTATATCATTCCTTTGAATTTTGGAGCTTATCTTATCTTTTAGGCTATCTTATCTTTTAAATCTTGAATTCTTTCAACCACCCTATTTTTGCTTTTTAAACTTAAACATCCAATTTGACATCTTTATGATCTTCGACAATTTGTGCAACTTTCTGCCAGTTATCATCTTGCATTCTCTGGTTTTGAGGCCCCCAACCATTGTCAATTTCTTGCCACCAATTTCCATTGCGACTTCCAATTTGTTGAAGTCAAAAACTAGAGGGCTAACTGTCCTCATCCAATCTACCCCCATATGGCTTAGTTCCTTTCTTAGCTTGTGTTGTGATTTAATCCTTAAAATAATCTCTACCATTTATTAATTTAATGTAATTTTATTGCTTAATCATAATCGTTCATGTGCACAACCTCCTCTGTAAGGTAGTACACATCATCTTCCCTTATCATTTATGTAAAATCCTCACAAAATTTGTTGAATCTTAGTTAGAGACTGTCTATCATTTGTCACTATCTTTCAACATTTTTAGTTTTGAAGGCTATTATTCTTTCATCTTGTTGAAAACCATGTATAGAAATATAGGAACAATTAGGCAGTTAGGCAAAATAATTTCGACAATTTAATTGATTCATTATACAGTTATTTGTTTTCCTAAGTTAGGCAGTTTTTTGGTGTTTAATTATATCCATAGGGACAATTATCATTTGTAATATATATATATGTGTGTGTGTGTGTGTGTGTGTGTCCAATTCAAATAATAGATCAATGAGTTTTACAGTCCAAACTTCTTCATGGTAATGTCATGGGTTGTCAATTCCATGACTAATGAGGTCGGAGAAAATCTCATCCTTCACGAGACGACACGAGAAATTTGGGATGCCGCAAAGGAGATGTATTTCGATACTAAAGACACAACAGAGGCGTTGTCAAGTAGACCTCTCAGTCTCCCAATAATTTAGTTGTCTAACTAGATATTGGCAGCTATTGAACATGTTCAAAGTGACGTAAATAAATAAGCACTTCACAAAAAGAAAAATTGAAGGTGGATTTCCTACATACTAAGGATCTATCGGAGATTTAGTTTGAAGATGCGAAGATCCAAGCTAGGCCTACTTCATATTTATAGCCTAGCTTTAGGGGGTATGTAGAAAACCATATGCAGAAATATAGGAATAGTTAGATAGTTAAGCAAAATATTAGGGACAGTTTAATTGATTAATTATACAGTTATTTGTTTTCCTAAGTTAGGCAGTTTTTTCGGTGTTTAATTGTCTCCATAGGAGCAATTACCATTTGTAATATATATATATATATATATATGTGTGTGTGTGTGTGTGTCCAATCTGAATAATAGATCAAGGACTTTTACAGTCCAAACTTCTTCATGTGTGTGTGTCCAATTTGAATAATAGATCAGGGACTTTTATCGTCCAAACTTCTTCACATCTTATCTATTTGCCAACATTTCAGAAGATCAAAATATCATATTTTGTCTTTTGGGGCACATAATATTGATTTTTCTCCCAATCATGATGTCCCAATATTCCATGATCCAATTCTTAATCTATGATCCTGGACAAACTTCTTTTTTCACATCCACCCTTGAAAATGTGAGAACTACAATATATTTTGGTGCTGAAGCAGTGACCCTAGCTCATTTTCCCTACACCCAGGCAATGCAATGTGTAACAGGAGGGTTAAAACCTCAATGGATTTCTCATTTGTCTAGAATTTATGATACTTTGATCTGATGAGTTTTACAACTATCAGTTACCTAATGCAATCCCCCTTTATCTGGGATTGTAACTAGCTGTAAATAAGAGGAACATCGTTAATGCCATAAGCATTAACGGGATTACAAGATCTACTGGCAAGAGTTAAAATATGAGTGGGAGCTGTAAAACAGGAATCTGTTGTAAACAGAATAATAATGATGACAACAACAATTGCAATAAAAAGTCAACTTAGAGAGTGGAAACTTGGGGAAAAGTTGGGAGCGAACAAAGAAAGCTCAAAGTAGAAGTTCGAACAAAACATTTGTCATTTGAGCTTCAAACTTTCCCACTTGGGCACAAAAACCTTCTTTTATATACAGTATGTAGCATACATGAGTAAAGTATATGCCCTCTAGGACGTATTTAACTCTCTGTCTTGAAGGTACTTCCCTATCATCTGAATGCTTAGGTAAAAAATGCCTTTAGAAACAACAATTGTAAATAAATTGGTTGGCGCAGGTAACTGATTTTTCTATGTTGATAATTCAAATTGACCTTATCTCTTTGTTGTATCTAGGAATTAAAAGCAGTCTCTTACTCCAATCTGTAGATTTGAGAAAAATTACCTGGTAGATTGATGCAAGCAACAAACCTTCCTTGAAGGAAAAGACTAGGTCATGATAGGCATTAGTTATATTTGAGTAGTGATGCCATACTATGATGGTGTCAGGAGCCTAGAATATATAAGAGCTTTCGGTAGAGTTGAGTGTAGCAAATTATCCCTCAGGAGGAGTAATTATTTTTGTTGAATTGTTAGGGTAGTTATTTTACTGCTTGTATTTTCTGTTAAGTTGTTAAAGTAGCTATATAAAGCTACCAGGGCTGTTGTAGAGGGTTATTGAGAAACTTATCTTTATGGTTAGGGTGTTAAGTTGGCGATAATCTACACAAAAATGCCAAGAACCATCTTTTTTCTTAACTAATAGAACTGGGAAGGCAAAGGGACTCTAGCACGGTCTAATGAAAGTTTGGCTCATCATTTCTTTGTCTCAATTTCGGTTTTCTAGACAGGGGTATAATGGTAGGATCTGATATTAACAGGCTCAACATTCGATTTTAGGTTAATGGCACGGTCCAAAGTTCGGTTAGGAGGAAGGGTATTTGGTTCCACAAAGAGGTCCTTGAATTCTTCCAACAATTCATCAATAAGTTGTAAGGTGCATACTTGGTCAGTTTGCCCTCGTTGGTGACTGACAGTTAGTTGTAGCCCCCCCAGCTCCTCTCCCTTAGGACTCCCTTCCACTTCCACAATGGAAAACAACTGTGTGAGTTGATTCCACTTGCTCTTGAGGACCCTTTGCAGCCTTCTACCTGTAATCATCTTGCAGGTAGCAGTCTCCCTCCCACTGGTGAGTGTCATTCTTCTTCCTTCTTTTTCAAAGAACACCTCTATACGGTTGAAATCAAAGCATATGGGACTCACCCCCTTCATCCAGTCCACCCCTAACACGACATCACACCTTCCTAATTGCAGCAACCTAAGGTTTGCCTCGAACTTCTCTTCCTACATTTCCCACATAAATCCCCGGCAGGCTGAGTTACTCACTACTCGGTTTCCATTAGCCACAGTGACACTCAAAGACAGTGTACTAGTGAGCTTACACTTTAGTTTCTTGGCAGTGCTATCATCGAGGAAGCTGTGTGTGCCTTCGCTGTCAATTAGGATTGACGAACTGCCCCCCTTCACCTTGCCCTCAACCTTAATTATCTTGTTATTGGTGATTCCCTTGAGTGCATGGAGGGATATCTCTCCATTATCCTCTACTCCTTCTTCTTCGATTCCTTCCACTTCCTCTCCTTCTTCGTCTTCTACTTCTTCTTTTCCTCGGCCTTCTAATAACAACAACTGACGTTTGCATTGGTGCCCCAGGAAGTATCTGTCCCCACATCTGTTACAGGCACCAAGTTATCTTATAGGATCATTAGGTCTCCTACCAAAGTTGGTACCACCAAAATTTCTTCCCCGACATTACCTCTCACCAGCTCCTTGTTGACCACCTTGTTGTTCCCTCCTTACTGCCAATTTCCCATGTGTACTGCCCTTTGTTGTTGTACCTTCTGCTTCTTTAGCAGCGCCTCCACTACCATCTCTTGCCACTTGGCACTCTCGGCTGCCTGCTCAACCATTCTTGGTCTAATCATCTTCACCATAGGCCTCAAATCCTTGCTCAGGCCACCGAGGAAACTAGAGACAAAATATGCCTCCGTTAGGTGAGGATCATGACTACTCATCAAGGATCTCAGCTCTTCAAATCTCCTTAAGTATGATCCAACATCACCCGCCTGCTTCAGCTTGTTGAACTCCTCAATGATATCCGACATGATCCTTTCTTCGAACCTCTCACACAACCCTTCAACAAACTCTCTCGAGGTATAGTTCTCCCTTACTCGCGTCCACCCTTGAAACCATGCGTCCACACCATCATCGAAGTAGGCAGCCACCAAGGCTACTCTTCTTTCCATTGGCACATTGTACCGCTCAAACAATCGCTCGCATTTTCTAATCCACCATCTGGGATTAGTCCCTTCGAACACGGGTATTTCCATCTGGGGCATGGGAAACCCCTATTATGGTGGAATTGCCCGGTCCTCACGACCCCCTCCTATCAACCTCTCGGTGTCCTCACCTTGCTCGACCACAATTTCATGGGCTCTATTTTCTTGGTTCACTCTTTCATTTTGTAAAATGGGATCATTCCTATCTCTATGAGGAAAGTCGAGACACAACCTTACTTAATTCTGCCGGGTGAACATCAACATAAATTGTTGAAGTTGATTGCCCATCTCCTCCCTCACCTGGTTGATATCGTCTCTCATTCGATTAAGTCCTCCTTCCATCTTGCGATCAACTGTCATAATTGCCTCATGGTTTTTTTGGTTGCTAACTTCTAGTCGGTCCACCAGATCTTGGAATTCACCCACCGCCGAACTGAGCTGCTGGAGCTGAGACTCCATGTTCTTCATGTGCGTTCCTTCGGCCATCTTTTACGCCTCTCAGACTCCTTGTTAGCACCGAAGCTCTGATACCAATTGTCACAGTTGTGCTGTGACAATTTCCGTCCTTCTAATTCGGTGTGAATTAGAAGGAGTCCCTGGAGAACCATGAAAAGAAAAGAGAAGGGATTGAAAGGAAAGGGAGAGTGAGAGAGTAGAGAGTAAGGAGGAAGGGAGAGAGAATATAGAGAATAGGAATCTGAATTTGGATAATTTGATTGATATCGTTGCAGGAGGCTGACACAGTTTATATAAGGAACCCATAAGTGCTGCCACAGCTGAGCATCTCTCCTCTAACAGACCTATTCTAGCCCCCTTTACACTTGGCACAATAGCCTAACAAACTACCAGCTGGAAATTGTAACGACTATAATTAATATTGGAAAAAAAATAGCCAAATCTACTTAATATCTGCAGCAAAATTTATCCAACTTTCGGCTTTCCTCTTGTTTCGTGATAGCTATTTATGAACTTTGAAGTCTATTCACTTTATGGAAAAAAATAAAATTCGAGGAATATCTCATCTCCCTTATTTATATTTTTAAAATAGTAGTACCCTTTCTGATGGGTATTTGTTGGAATATTTTCTTACCCTTTTTTCCTTTTGTCAAAGGCTTGCAAAATTCTTATGAGGGGTGATCGCTCAGAGAGAAATGAATTGATAGGAGTAGAAGAAAATGGTGGCGATGACTCGCTATGTAACAGGTACATCTCGCAGGCTGCCTCAGTCTTTGATGGCATTTGTATGAAAGGTATGATAATGTTTTAGGACCTTCCTCTTTCTTATTACTAATGATGTTCATTCCCATGGTCGACTGTTGGTAGAGGGTCTTGTTGCTTCAATATTGTGTGGATCTACATATACAATTCAAAGTTATTGATTCTAATTTCATTTAATAAATTCAAAGAAATATTTTTGGCAATGCTAGGCTTTTTTTTTTTTTTTTTTAATTTTTTATGATCAGTGCAGTAAATTCCAGTTCTATTCGTGTAGATGGTGTTGAAGCTGACTTATCCCACAATGAAGCTTTAGGGGAACCACTTTTCTCGAGGAAGCTTTTACAACTTATTGAAGTTCTATCCACCTTTAGGTTAGCCGTTTTTTGCTTATTGGCTCTTGTTATGAAATTGTAAGAAGCATTGCAAACAAGCTCTTTTTTTACTTGATTATTAGATCTTGTGGCTTTTGTTTCCATTATTGAGCATATTCTTTGTATATCTCTTAAGGCATATGTGTTTATATATATATATATACATTTATTTATAGACAGATTAGATAGATAGGTATCGCCACTTATTGAGTAATGAAGTGACAAATGTAATGCCTTGCTCTCCCAGAGCTTTACTCGTGTCGGCAAGCTGGGATTTTTTTTAACTTATTAATTCCCTTGTACCTGACTAAAGGGGACAAAACTCACCCAAACCATGTCTAAACTCTTCAAGGGTTGACTAGGTTAAGTTCACAATTTATCTCTAACAACTAGAGGGGTGTTACAGTTAAATTTTCATTCTCATTTGTTCGCTATTTTATTGAATGCCACTTGATGATTTAATTTTGAAGGATTAGGATTGAACCTAATTAACCTTTTGATGCTTTAGAAACATCCTTTCTAATGTTTGGAAATCTTCCTTTGATACAGTGCCACCAAATCTCGTTAGACAATTCTATACTTAGTTCTATGTTACAGTCCCTTTTTGACACCTTTGTGCAATTTGATTATTTGATTCATCAAACTTATCCAAAAACTCTAAATAATATCTTGTTGTAAAACCTCTTCCATAATGCTACAACATATTAAAATTTCAAATCAGTTAGACTTCATTTGATGCTTAAAATGATTGCACAAAGTCTGAAATTTACTGTTTTCAACCCTTTTTTGACACTTTCACGTATTTTAATGATTTGACCAACCAAATCTTAGCCAAATTTTGCAAACAATACCCTATTGGAAAGCTCTTTTAAAGGTCAACAATATATCAAGATTTCAGGTCAATTCAACCCCATTAAATTATTGCTATGCAGCCCTGTTGATGCCTTAAGTGGTTTTGGTATTAAGTATCAAAGCTCCTGATAAATTTAGTTTGCCAGAAGTCTGAGCTTGATGAGAGCAACTTTTAATATCGGAAGTCCAGAAACACTACTGAGGCTGAATTCTTGCTTTTGATTCATTTGTCATTATAATTTGTATTCTTGGCAATATTTTGGGTAATCCAGTTAGATTCTCATCCATTGCTGTACTACACAGTTGACCTTTTCTTGATATAGATGCTTATATGTGAAGTTGATTATTCTTTTTAATTTTTGTTGCTATCTCTGTAACTTCATCTGCTGAATGTGCTTAAAACTCTTATGTTTTTCAGGTTACAACCAAATATGAAATGTATAGTCTTTGTGAACAGGATTGTAATTGCCAGAGCCTTGTCATACTTAATTCAGACCATTAAGATTTTATCATCTTGGAAGAGTGATTTTCTTGTAGGAGTCCACTCAGGACTGAGGAGCATGTCTCGGAAAACTATGCATTCCATTCTTGGAAAGTTTCGGTCTGGTGAGGTATGATTAATATGTTGCAAGGTTCTAGTTGTTTTACTCTTCCTTTTTTTATGCCATTGATCTTTTGAAGTTATTGTCTTCTTATTATCTTTCTATTGTCAGTTTGTTGTCATTTTATATTTATTTTGAAGTGTTCTTTCACAGTTAATTGACTTATGTGTGATCATGTTCTTCGTTTCAAGTAGTTATGCTGTGTATAAGTTGATCATGAAGAGATCTTGTATTCCTTTTGCATACAACCCCGAATTTTAAGGAGTATGAATGCTCCTGTCTGTATGATCCTTCAATTTTTCTTTTTTCTGGTTGATAGAAGTAACTAACTATCAATAAGAGATGCCAAAAGGGGGAAAATCTTGTACAAGCCAGAGTCTCAACAAACAGAAAGAAAACGTGAAGGAGCCTGACACTAAAACTGGTTATTTAGAAAATGAGCCCAAGAAAGGGAAGAAAATGACCTGGTGTTCTTTTCATCAAAAGTTAAAAGTTTATTGCTGTTTTATTGAAGGGGAAATGTAATTGAAATTGCGACAAATCTGTGAAACTATTGTCTTCTGCTAGATAAGAGCTGGTAGGTGGTGAGAAGGTAAGGGATGGGATGTGCCTTGAGATGGATGTAAGGGTGGATTATCACACTCCCCTCTACAGGTTGTGTAACCAGCCATGAACCCCTAATCTAAGACTTAAGATTCACGAAGCCTAAACATTCATTAAATTTATTTCCAAAAGAAATAACAAATGTCTACAAATCCCAAAACCGAACAACATTCCTCTAGAAATTCCTAATTTCTCATTCTGAAAATAGCCAAAATTAACTAGTCTAATTGAGTCAACTTGAATTCTCTAGCCCAAGTCCACATCTAGCCCAATCATTCATGCTCACCTGAAAAGGGTTGGAGGGGGTGGTGAGGATAAAGCCTAGTGGAGGCTATCCTGCATAATAGATCAAATGCCAACATAAAGAATTTCATATGTATATAATAAAACAAAGTTAAAAGATTCGCCAGTATTCCCTATGCAACAAGTATTATCAATACAGTATATGACATCAAATCACATGGTGTAGCTACAATTTTCCATGATGTATAAAACACCAATTAACCGAGGGAACCACTATATCATTCCATAATCAATTCAAATCTCTTTAAACATCTCAATGGGTAGTATAGCCCTGGATTCAATAAATGTACAAGGGGACCTAGTAATGTCCCTGGGATTTACTCCCAAGTACCTAGTGGAGTGTGAACAAAATAATCACTTCATCTCCTCCAATCGAGAAATTAAAATGGCACTGTATAGATAGCCAAATTTTAGTTTCTAGAGTAACCCATGGACTTCTCCCAATGGTTCCGTAATAGTTTAAAACCACATGCTAACACCATCAATATTATTTTCAAAATGATTTGATAAATCACTGTTCTCAATTTATTTTCAAATCAATAGTTCAAGAATATGTTTATCATAGAGCAAAATTGAGAACATTCTTTGTAACAAAATAATTTTCCATATGCATGGAATTTATTTTCTACGCATACTAGTGTTAGAATCACCACTCACCTGATTGTTGGTATGGAAATAATTCCTGAATTATCCACAATTATCTCTAACCTGAACAATCACATAATAGTTTCATGTCATTTAGAATCCCCAAATATAATCCAAGGGTCTTTCTTTTATTTTTGGATGATCTAGGACTTTTCTGTAATTTCTGTAAGGGTCTTGCTGTAAATTTCTGTAACTGCAAGGACCTATCTGTAATTTTTGTAACTGCAGGGACCTATTTGTAAATTCTGTATCTGCAGGGGTGTTATTGTATTTTCTAGAACTCTTAAGGCCTTTCTGCAGTTGCTTTAAGTCACTGTAAGTCTTCTGAAATTCCTGGAAACTGAGGGTTTAACTGAAATTAATTTAAATCAGTTTGGTCGGATTTTTTATGCAAATCTGGGTATTCCAATAGGTCTCAGGTTGGGTCAGTTTATGCAATTGGGTTAGGGTTTTGAAATTGGGTTATGTAACTTTGTCCAAAAACTGAATGTATGGAAATAGAAAAAATAAAATATCATACTCAAGATATATGAATACTGAAAAGAAGGTGAATTATCTTTGGAGGATCCTTCAAAAAAGATGCAAAACATTTCATATTCAGGAATTCACTTTGTTCCCCAGAGTTGTGGTCTTGGTGGAATGTGCAAAAGGTTTGTGTCAATCCATCTCTTGGTACGGGACGAAACCCTATGGCTAGTTGCTAAACTCCTGAGGATTTGAAATGGAGGCGTGGAGATGGTTTGTTGGGAGCTTGATTGTGCAGGAGGGGTGTGGATTGTAGTTCCCTGGTTAACAAGGTGGGCTATTGATATAGAGGGATTTGGTCTCTCACCCTGCTCCTATTGAGAGGCTCTGCATTCTGGATTCCTTGTATGGTGTTGGTGGAAGGGTTTGAACCTGGTAGTGGTTGAGCAAGGAGTTGACTAAAAACTGTACTTCCTTTTTTTTTTTTTTTGGGTAAGTTAAAAACTGTACTTTCAGGCAGCAGCGAAGTCAGAGTGGCTCAGGGGAACTCCATTTATTCTTCTATCTCATCTGGTTATGATGTGGAGGTAGTGCTTGAATCTGGCGCTGGCTCCTTGTTTCTCAGAAACATGCTGTGTATACACAGAGGGATGTTGTATCACAGCTGGTGGAGGTTGCTCTAAGGAGGATTGGGTTAGAAGGAAGTGGGTAGTTTCTGCTGGAGTTTGATATCAAGGATTTGGTTGGTTCTCTATTTCTCCTTGTTTTCCCTTCTCTTGTGGAGTTGCATGAATTTGAGAGTCAAATTGATTGTCCAATACCACCTACTGTTCTTGGACTGTTGGTCCACCATTGGACGATGTTGTATACTGCAAATCAAGCATGTTTTGTCTGGGAGAGACTATTAGGCATTCAACTTCATTTGTAGGATGAACATCTCTATAAAGAAGCTGGAGATCATTGTGGGGGTTGTACTGAGGGTGGGCAAAGCCACCATTGAAAGGAGATAAATTTGGCGATTGCACATTCTGATTGGGAGGGTTGGTCGAAAGTTGATCTTTGGTCTATTACCATGAAGATCCTTCACATGCAAAGTTTGCAACAAATTGATGAGAGGAGTCAAGGCAGTGCACTCATTGTGGATTGCACTCTCTTGAAACATGTGAAGGATTGGAGCATGTGGGGGTTGGTATGTGGCATGCATGTGTTGGATCTGCTTTCAAATTCTGAACTGGGTAAAGTAACAAATGGGGACTGGGTCAAACCTTTGGTTGTGCCATGTGGTTATTTAAGGTAGTACCTTTTTTCTCCTTAGCTTTCTTGCTTTTGGCCCAAAAGGTTTTGTCGGCCATATAAGGAAAAGGGCATTATATAGATTATTTTAATAGGGATAATGGATTTAGGAGGTTCTGGGTTTTATTAAAGGCCTCTAGGGTTTGGTTATAGCAGTAACACAGACCCTAGGATTGGAGCAAAACAGATGGATGGAAGTGTGTAGAGGAATAAAATAATCTATATATTTCTCTAAAATGTATAGACAAGGTATATATATAAGAGTATACTATGTTCTCTAATTACAATAATACCCTTACTATTTATTTATACACTTAAGCACTCCCTTTCAAGTTAGAGCATATATATTAAACATGTCTAACTTGGTATAGATGTCACTCGATGTCCCTCAAACTGAGGACCTTTAAGTGACTTAGTGTTGTGCCAAATTGTCTCAATCAACCTATTATGTATTTTGATGTTTAACGAAACATAATTTTAGTAAAACTATTTTTGGTATATTTAAATCCCCTAATGGAATTTTGATATGTCTTATGGTGGAAAACTTATTTTAAGTATTATAGTATTTTGTGTATCAAAATGAACCAATAAATGTTATTTGTTCTAAGTGAAATATTAGCACATTATAAGGGGACATATAAGAAAATGTTTTCTTTTGGAAAACTATCTCTCGGTATTTTGATAGCTAATATTCATTATTGCTAAAATAATTTTTAATGAATTTTTTAAGAAATTGAAAGTATGTATTTTAGATGTGATAAAATCGTCAAATTCAGAATTTGTTCTAAAACCAAAATTTTATTTTTTTATTGATTTGGATTTTGATTTTTTAAAAATTTTTATTGAATCCAAATAGGGGTACTTTCTTATTTGCATTTATGTATTAAAGTAAATGGAAGGTAAAATATAAATTAAGAAAAATGTGGACATTTACTTAATTCATGCTATGTATTCTATCATCAAACAAATCTTTAATTTTTTGAAAATCTGGATTGAGAGTCGACTCCCAATAAAGGACAGTCGACTGTGTGTTATGTAGAGTCTAGGTAGCCAAGAGCAGCTTTTTGGCCAGTCGACTGTAGGCCAATGAGAGTCGGCTGTCGGCTATCGGCGTTGAGAGTCGACTGCCGGCTTCGAGAGTCGACTATGGGTATTGCGGAGTCGACTGTCAATTAGAACAATCGACTGCCAAACTCCAACAGTTGGATTTTTCTAGCCGTTGCAGGTCGTTTGGAAGCTCTGTTATAAATATCAAGGGGAGAAATCTGGAGAAGGCTAATGCTCTATCATTTACTATCTTCATAAAGCACACCCAAGCTCTCAAGCACTCAAGAAAAGCAATCAAAGGCTCAACCTCAAAGATATATCCTTTGGAGCCCAAGGCAAAGGAGAAGAAAATATTCTCTCCATTTGTGGTAAATTGTATTTGTATTCATATTTGCCTTGTATAATTGTTCTTATTTTCATATCCATATTTGTCCAAGATTGTTGGACTTAGGATTACATTATAACTTCTTTAATTGTGGATTGTGAGTGGCCTCTTAGAGCCCAAATAATCTAAGTGTGTATTGTTGTATTAGTTTTCAGGGTGAGCTAAAGGGAAAACTTTAGTGTTGTGTAAAAGTTTCCTAGGTGAACTTGTTGGAAAACCCGTGTGTGGTTTTAGTGGAACCTCAAGTGTCGAGTTGATCTTGAGAGAGTGGAGTAGGTGTTGGAGACATCGAACCACTATATATTATTGTGTTGATTATTGTTGTTTGTATATTTATATTGCTATCACTCTCAAACAACATATATATTTATAACAAGTGTATTTTGTGTATAAGAAAAGCTCAAGAGTTTTTAAAAAAGAAAGAATTCGGTTTGATAAAGTTTTTAATCACTTAATTCACCCCTCCCTGTGTGTCAAGGGACCAACACTTAGTAAATCAACCAATTTATCATTGGATCCCACAAATGTCGTAACATCCATATAAAACACCTTTTCTCTAATAAAATGCCAACCTCAATGTGCTTGGTTCTCCTACTGTCACAATTCAACACTGCATAGACTTGACTTTAATGACTTCTAACTCCTCAATTAATTGTTTCAACCACAGTAACTCACAAGTTGTTAGGGCCATTGCCCTATATTCAACTCTTACATTGAACCTAGTAACAACACTTTGTTTCTTACTCGTTCAGGAGACTAAATTGCTACTAATAAATACACAATATCTAAATGTGGATTATTTGTTTGTATGAGATTCTGCCTGATCAACATTTGTATATCCCACAATTTGGTTGTGTTCATGAACTCGATACATCACATTGCGACTAGGGGCACCTTTAATATATCAAAGAATTTTAAACATTGGATTCCAGTTACTATCACAATGTGAATTTAGAAACTTACTCACCACACTCATAGCAAATGAAATATCAAGGTAAGTGATTGTAAGGTTGTAGAAATGGAAAGGAGTCGATTCCCTTGATTAGTGGGAATCAACTCTAATCTCTTGATTGATGCCCCAAATCCCTTCCTTGATTGATTGATTTTATTGTCGAAATATTCTATATATTGTGTAAATGATTTCCTAATATGTTGTATCATTCCTTTATAAGAAGAGAGGAATCATCGTCTCCTAATTACAGTGAAATAGATTTTCTTCTGCTTGCTAATTAATCGACAATAGTGCCAAGGGTCAGAAATAAACTCCCCTAGCCCTAGAAGCAACTTAATATTTGGGTCCATAAGATTTTATATAGGCTTATGTTAATCGAGAAAACCCTCTCCAACACTCTCGGATGCAGTGGAAATATAAGAACATAAAATGAACAATAGAAAAGAAATTAACAGAATTGAAAAGATCAAACCATAAAGGAAGACACAACAGATTTATCCTGGTTCAAGCCAATTTAATTGGCTCTACATCCAGCAATCCAACACCCCAATTGAGTAGCTTTTATTGAGAAAAAACTGATCAGTACAAAACCCAAGCCTTCTCTCAATCCTATTGCTCAAGTACAATCCCTTCTTCACTCCAAGAAAGCCCAAGAACTCAATACACAAACCTCTTTTTCTCTAGAACAAAAGTACTCACAATAGTAACCGAGAACTTGAAAAGGAAAGAAGATTATGCTTCAACTGCCGCCTTGCTCTCTTATTTATAGAAGAGGTGGAACCCCCTATATAACTAATCAAATATGGGATATTATAGTTAGATTCCCAAAGATACATTAATTACACTTTGGTTTAAAAAACCCTAACTGTCTAATAGCTTCCAACCTATAGCCATCAACGCTTCCACTGATCTTCCAATCAGAAAACTCTAGGCAAACCTCAACAACTTATATGCAAGCATGTATGTCTCCTCAAGCATATGGCGTACTTCCTCTAAGAAGTGTAGATTCATTGCTTTGATTAAGCCACCTCAATACGAAGAAAATATTTTAGGGGACTCAAATCCTTTGTCTGAAACTATCATTGAAGGTGGGCTTTCAACTTAATGATGCCAACATCATCATTCCCTGTAATAACTATATCATTAACTTGTACTACCAGGAGAATATGGTGATTGGACTGAGAGTGATAATAGATAAAATGATCAGCTCCACTTTGAGCTAACCCAAACTCCAAAATAGTTGAATTGAATCTACCAATCCTAGCTTGAGGAGATTGCTTTAAGCCATATAAGGATTTCTATAGATGACACACTAGGCCACTCCCCATGAGCAACAAATCCAAGAGGTTACTCCATACACACCTCTTCTTTTAAATCACCATTAAGGAAAGCATTCTTGATATGAGCTAATGGCGAGGCCAATAAACCATGGCAACAAGCTACAAGAAGAGGTGAATGTCACGACCCAAGGCTAATTAGAAGGGCAATAATGTAATTAGTTATCTTAGTTGGTTAGGAGCTATTTTTGTTATTCTGTTACAGCACATGGGACTGTTATTCTCCCTCGCGTCTCTCGCGTCCGTCGTCCGCCCTCCCGTGACCGTCGGCCGGCGGTCATCTCTCTCGTGTCCGTCGGCCATCTCGTGTCCGTCCGCCTTACCTCGTGCTACTGTCTCCATCGTTTTCCGATTGGTCGTTATCCCTTCGCGTCCGTCGGCTCTCTCCTCTCGTCCATCTCTCCTTGCGCGGGTTGGCCATCCTCTCTCGCGTTCGAAGGCCGTCTCCCTTGCGCTCGTCGGCCTTCTCTCTCGAGTTCTCTGTCCATCCTTTTCGCGACCACCTTGCCATCTTCTTCTCTTCCGTCGGCCTTCTCCTTCATCGTTTGTCGGCCATTCTTCTTCGCATCCGTCGGCCATTTCCAGTACGTTGTTCCTTCCCGTACGTCGGCCAGTTACCTTCATCGTGTCGGCTTTCTCTGGTGCTCGTTTTCCTCTCTTCTGCCATCTGGCGGCCTGGCAGTCCCAATGGGGAGGGCAATTAAGCAATCAGTAGAGTGGAGGAGCAAACTGAAAACTCTATTTGTGGACAACATTGGTTTGAATTCGTCGAGGGGATCCTTATACAAGCTGTTCTCAGGTTTTGGCTGCGTTATGGATGTGTTCATTCCCAGTAAAGTAAGGCCAGGACTTGACCACAGGTTTGGTTTTGTGCGATATAAGTCAGATACGGAGGCTGAAAGGGCGGTTAAGGCTGGAAATGGTAGACTGCTGGATGGAAGAAGGCTGTTCATCAATTGGGCAGACTATGTCCAAGCTGGTAGCGGAAACGGTAGAGGCCTGGGAGTGAGAAGGGGCTCATCCTCTCTAGGTCGTCACACAGACTCCATTAACCGATCCTTTGCAGATGTGGTTAAGCAGAGGGATGCTCCAGCCCGAGATGTTCATTCGGGGGAGGTGCCACGCACACATTCTTCCCTAAACTTGTCTATTGACGCTGGTTTGGAGGTCTGGTTGCAATCCTGCTCTGTTGGGCACGTTCGGCCTAGGGTACTTGCTGATTTCCTAAGTGGAAGGCATCAATGCTGGGACATCTCATGTGGCCTTAGGCCGATGGGGGGGAAGAGTTTCCTTATTGTATTTCCGAGCCCTGAAGCTAAGAGGTCCTGCTTGTCAGAGAATTCTAAGTGGTTTGAGCATTGGTTTGAGCAAGTCTCTGATTGTGATAAGCTGTGTGTGTTCGACGAGAGGCTCTCGTGGATAAAATGCCGGGGTCTTCCAGTGGCTGCCTGGACAGAGGAAAACCTCAAGTCGCTGGCTGCCCTGTGGGGGGATTTCGTTCTAATGCACTCTGACTCCAAAGAAAAGAGGTTTCTGGATGTTGTTCAGTTCATGGTTGTAACAAGGCATCCAATGATTAGAGACGATCGGGTGTCGATATTTGTGGATGGCAGGGAATTTATTGTGCATTGTGAGGAGGAATCGGTTATGTGGAAAGCTTGGGACAAAATCAACCATCACCTGGTAGGCCCTCCGGTGAAGTCATTGCATGCCCATGCAGAGTTTCCAATCCTTGATATTCCAGGTGGCAGGAAGTTGGTGGGTAATGTGGAGGGTGGATCCACTCCATTTGAAGCTGCGGGGTGCTCCTTGGAAAACGTTGTTTGGGGTCAAGGAGAGGTGGATGAGGCGGACAGTCAGGAGGGAATTGCTAACGTGAAAACTCTGGTTGGAGTCAAAGCTGTCATGGAAAGATTACTTGCTGATTTGAATAGTCAGATGACTAGGGAGGTGGGCTCTGGCGAGGAGGCTCAAGATATTGGAGGTCAAGTTCCTACAGCGGGGGTGGGGGATGGTGATGCAGATGCAGATCCCCATTCTCTTGTGGGGGGGTCAGGGGAGCCGGATCTTCCATCACCAGCCTTAGATCGGCTCTCGCAGAGGTCTCGGTCTCCTCAGATGGAGATTGTTTCAGATGCTCCCCCCAAGAAGGCTCGGAGAAGAAATGGCTTCAGGTTTACATACTCCAAAAAGAAGAAGAAACCAGAAGGGAGAGCCACTATTTGTGATCAGGGTGGCTCTGATCAGGCTGAGGAAGTAAGGAATCAGTCTCATGACGGGGTTCCTATGGATCCCCACGCAAATGCGGTGGAAACTCTGAACTTGGGAAAAGCCTTGGGGCTTCAAGCTAATGGCAATGAGGAAGAATTGATTCAGGCGTTGGTGACTTGGGACGCTGAGGATATGGAGGCTTGGGAGCAGGAGAAGGGGAGGGAAGCTGTCCAATGAAGATTCTGTCATGGAATATTCGGGGATTGAGGGCGGACCTGAAAAAACGATCAGTCCTTAGGCTTGTTCGAAGGAGGGGCATTGAGTTTGTTGCGATTTTGGAGTGCAAGTTGGCTTCAGTTTCAGAGGGGGAGGTGAAGAAGATGTCCGGTTTCTCAGATTTTGGGTGGTGTCTTGCTGAGGCAGTGAATTTGTCGGGGGGTATCTTGGTTATTTGGAATAAAGATAGGATAGATGTCCATCAGCAGTGGAAGTTTGGGGCATGGGTTGCTGTTGAATGTTCTTGGAGGTGCTTGGGGGTTAGATGCATGTTGGTGGTGGTCTATGCTCCCACGGATGTTGGGGCTCGGGGAGTTGTTTGGTCCCAAATTATGGGGTTTTTGCAGAACTGTAGCTTACCCTTGTGTATTCTCGGGGATTTTAATGAAGTGCTTAGAAGAGAAGAGAGGTTAAGTGGGCTGGTCTCGGTAAGGGGTATGAGTGATTTTATTGGCTTTGTTGACGGTGCTGCTCTCATAGAAGTTCCTCTGGAGGGGAGGCTGTTTACTTGGGCAAACAGTATCAGTGCTAGCAAAATCGATAGATGCTTCATATCTTCGGAGTGGCTGATGGCTTTCCCGGATTATAGGCTATGGGGGCTGCCGAGGGGCTTGTCTGATCATTGCCCGTTGGTTCTTGAGGCTGGTTCAGTGAATTGGGGTCCTAGGCCCTTTAGATTCTTTGACTATTGGCTTATGGTCCCAGGGTTTGGGAAAATGGTGGAGGCCTGGTGGTCCTCATGGGCTTCTAAGTTTGTGGGCTCCTGTTGTTTTGTGAATAAGCTGGAGGCTCTGCGTTGTGCTTTGAAGCAATGGAATAAGTCCTCAGGGGGTAATCTTCCGAAGCAAATTGAAGCGATTGAGATTGACATTGATAAGGTTGACCTGGAGCTGGAATCAGATCCTTTCAATATAAGCCTAAAAAGTAGGAGGCGGTTTTTACAAGCTGAGCTTTGGAGATCCTCTAGGCTCAATGAGTCTTACTGGCGGCAACAGTCCAGAATCACTTGGCTCCGCGAAGGGGATAAGAACACTAAATTCTTTCACTTGTCAGCCTCGGTTAGGCGTAGGAGAAATTATATTGGGGCTCTCAGAATTAGGGGGGCCATGGTTTCAGACCCGAAGTTGATTAAGGAGGGCATCGTGGATGGCTTGGCAGGTCAGTTTAAGGACTCGGGCTTAAATCGTCCAGAAGTCTCCGGATTGGGCTTTAGGAGGCTGTCAGCTGAGGTGGCTTCATCGTTAGAATCCCCTTTCTCTTGCGAGGAGGTTAAGAGGGTGGTTTGGCAATGTGAAGGGAGTAAGGCGCCTGGTTCTGACGGATTCAACTTTAACTTCATCAAGAAATTTTGGCATGTTTTGGCTCCAGATTTTATGAGATTGGTTCAGTACTTCTATGGCTTTGGCCTTATTCCAAGGAAGGCCCAAGGCTCGTTGCTTACGTTAGTCCCAAAGTCTGACACCCCCCAAAGCTTAGGTGATTTCCGGCCTATCAGTATGGTGGGTTGCGTTCAGAAGGTTATATCCAAGCTGCTTGCTATCAGGCTAGGTTCGGTGATTCATTCCTTGATTGGTGACTGCCAAAGTGCCTTCATTAAGGGCCGTCAGATCTTAGATGGAGTGCTTATTGCTAGTGAGATGGTGGAAGCCGTGAAGAAGGATAAGCATAAGGCTGCTTTCCTTAAGCTAGATTTTTGTAAGGCTTTTGACAGTGTGGATTGGGGGTACCTCACGAGGGTTATGGAAGCTATGGGGTTTGGGCCTAAATGGATAGGATGGATAAGAAACAGTGTTTTAAAGTAGCAGATATCGGTGTTAGTGAATGGATCTATAGCGGGAGAGTTTGATATGGAGCGTGGTCTTCGCCAAGGGGATCCGTTATCCCCGCTCTTGTTCTTATTGGCAGCTGAGGGTCTTAATAGGTTGTTCTCTCAAGCCGTGGATCTGGATTTGTTTACGTGTATCCCGGTGGGGTCTCCTCCTATGCGAATCCCCCTTCTCCAGTTTGCAGATGACGCATTGATTTTTTGCCCAGCTGAGCTTGGATGTATGCGTGCCCTCAAACGGATTCTTAGATGCTTTGAGCTGATGTCTGGCCTGCGTATTAGTTTTAAAAAATCCAGCCTCTCTGCAATTAATGTTAGCCAAGATTGGTTGATGGAGGCTGCTACTCTCTTGAGGTGTAAACCTGCTTCTTTCCCAATCCCATACCTGGGTTTCCAGCTGGGAATTAATCCTAAGAGGGCTGTGGCTTGGAAGTCTGTTGTGGACAGGATTAAGAGTCGGCTGGCTTCTTGGAAGGCTGGGATTCTATCTATGGCTGGTCGGTTAGCTCTGATAAAATCAGTTCTGAACCATTTGCCTATTTACTTCATGTCCCTTTTCAGAATTCCTATTGGGGTGGCGAAGCAGATTGCTAAGCTGCAGAGAAAGTTCCTATGGTCTGGGAATGAGGACGTGGCTAAAATGGCTCTTGCTAGATGGGAATTGGTTGAGTTGCCTAAGAAGCTGGGAGGTCTAGGGGTGGGGTCCTTGTTGGCCAAAAACAAAGCCTTGCTCTTTAAATGGCTTTGGAGGATGATTAGTGGGAGAGATCAGCTTTGGTGTAAAGTCATTGCGACTAGGCACAATGGTATCTTCGTTGGAATCAATGATGTGGAGGTTAAGCAGAGCTTTAGTTCTTGGTGGAGGGGCATTGTTGAATCTTATTCCAGCAGTAATGAGGTTCGGTCTGTGGCCTTGGAAGGGGTTAAAATCCGACTAGGTAAGGGCGATTTGGTTCGGTTTTGGGAAGACTCTTGGGTGGGTATCTCTTCCCTGTCAGTCTTGTTCCCTCGGTTGTATTCAGTGTCCCTGGATAAAGGGAAGAGAGTGGCTGATTTGGGGTTCTGGGTGAATAACGAATGGTTTTGGAGCCTTAGCTGGAGAAGGCCGTTACTTGACAGAGAAGAGGCTACCCGGGTTGATCTGTTCAGGTTTATCTCCCAAGCTCATTTGGTGAGAGGGAGGAGGGATATGGTTTTTTGGTCGCTTGAAGCGACTGGTTCCTTCTCATCACACTCTTTTAATGAGAGGCTTTGCTCCCTAATGTTTGGTTCCAATACTCCTCTCATTAATTCAGTGGCAGCTCGTGTTTGGGGTAGCCTAGCTCCTCCAAAAGTAGAGTTGTTTGTGTGGCTGGTCATTTGGGGTAAAATTAACACGAAGGACAATCTGGGTAGGAAAGGTATTTTGCAAGGGGATGACCTGCTTTGTGTCTTCTGTGGCTCTACTCCGGAGTCTGTGGATCACCTATTTGTCCATTGTGAGGCTGTTTGGTGCTTGTGGCAGCAAATCTTTAGTTGGTGGGGCTATGTGTGGGTCTGTCCGAAAACAGTTGGGGGCCTTTTTGATCAGTGGGATTTCTTTGCTAGGGGTAAAGGTCAAAGGAAGGTATGGAAGTCTCTCTTTTATTCAGCGCTATGGACAATGTGGCTGGAGCGGAATAGGCTTATTTTCAAAGACCGAGGGGCAGGTGCAGTTGATATCTTTAACTTGGTGCTTGCTAGATTAGTTGCTTGGGTGAGGGCTGTGGAGCCATCCTTCCCCTACTCTTTGGATCAAGTTATCATGTCAGCCTCTGCCTTGGGCCGCTAGGTTCTTCTCCCTCTTCTAGGCTTGATGGCTTTAATGCCAGTTTTGGGTTGTTGTTCCCCCCTAACGGCTTGTGTTGGGGGGTGGGGGGGGGGCTGTTTTGGTCGGTTTAGTTTTGTTTGGAACTCTCTTGTTCCGGGTCTCTTATATGCATCTTATACCTTACATTAATATAATTGCGCTTTTTTCAAAAAAAAAATGTAGAGAAGGATATGCATGAATTGATAATTGAAAGGTCTCATTCTCTCTCTTAACAATTTCTCTCTCTTTCCCCCCCCTCTCTCTCTCTCTCTCGTTCTCCACTGTTCCATTCCTTCTCTCCCTAATTCTATTCAATCTCCCTCCTCAATTCTTCTATATTTCTTCTCCAAAATTCCTTCCAATTACTTCTAAGACCCTAGTTAAACCCTAGGGTCATGACAAATGGTATTAGAGCATCGTTCATTGGCAATTTTTCTTGTTGATTAATTTCCGATGGGAAGGGATGGCTGCTGTCCAACGCAAGCAAGATTGGTTATCGGACTTTGAAGACGACTTCGAAAACCAGAAGCAGCGGTGGAGCGAACTAAATTCAGCGAATTCGATTCTAGTTAGTCCGACAGAGGAGTGGCTCTCGACTTGAAAAATTTGGAAGTGTTGTTCGATCAAGAAAGGCGACCTCGGTTGTGGAAGAAAAGCAGATGGTTCGACTATTGAATTCCGGAGCAACAGGTTGATTCGCTACTATATTTTCCGAGTCGCTGCAATTGCGATTCCGATTTGAAGGCGAATTCGATTGGGGCTCAATGGTGTGCTGCTCATTTGTATCGGAAGAGCCCATCATCAATTAGTACAGAGGAGTGTTTGCGATTGGAGTGGGTCGATAGGCGAGCATACTTGAAGCATCGCAAACAGATAACGCTCGCGATTGGTGAGGGAATCCGTCAATTGCGTTCCTGGAAGCTCGTGGCCTGCATTTGTGCATTGTCTAGCGAATTCAAGTAGTAGTGTCGAAGGCGAGTCGGGTTGCTTAAGGTAAGGATGAGACTCACTTCAAAGGCGATTCCTAGAGATCTGGCGCAATTCCAATATTCTGGTGCGTTTGGCATTCGAGACCGAGAAACAACCAAGAGATTTTTGGTTGAATCTCGGAATTGAATTTGGAGTGTCTCGATAGAGTGGGTGTGGTGATTTGGACTCGGCAGTGGACGTAGCGATTGAATTGGCAGTGAATCCTGAAGATTTTGGAATAAAAAACGATTGCAAATTGTGCTAGGAGCCTTGGACGGTGATTGGGTAGTAGTTGTTCTTTGGGTGCGATTTTGATTTGAGTTGAAGACAGGGAAATCAATTTCCATAGTTAAAATCTAGGTTGAGAAGGCTTGAAAGCAACTTGGCCTGGCTGGTTCGATGGTGTTTTCGGCAACTCCGGTGAATTGATTGAGCTTGGGCTGATAGCTGAGGCTAAACTTGGAAGTGCGAAGCAGATTCCAGTGAGCTCCGGCAATTCTGACAGATCCAAGTTGAAGGCAGGGGCAAACAATTTCAGTGATTAGAAGTTCAATGACTAATAGCAGCAAATCAGTGAAGAGCGGTATGTATAGAACCCCTATCCCTTGGTCTTCCAAGTGTCATGTCCGTGAGATGTTGACCATGGGAAGCAGGGCACACATGAAACAAATGGGGTTTCAATTGCAGCCGAATGATGTTGCATTTTTAGTGGGTAATTTTCATGCAAGAGAGCACCCTCAATTGTAGCGGAATAGTGCTGCATTTTCAGCGGGGTGTCCTACTCATGAAGGTAGGGGAGGCAGTGCATACATGAAGCAAAATGCTTCATTTTCAGTAGGAATGGTGCCTCAATGGTAGCCAAAGAAGGCTGCATTTTCAGTTGACCAACAACATCAAACATGGGGAAAGGATTTTGAGAATGAGATCAGCCAAGTTGACAAGGAAACAAGAAGTGTGATACATGAAGAGTGCAAGGAATTCGGTCGAATGTTCCGCGAGAAGCTGCAAGAATTTGCGATGATACTTATTAAGAAGTATCATTACAATTTTCCGGTGGAATATTTTGATGATTATCACGGAAGCTTTAACAAGGAGGAATTCCTTGGAACGGAGCAGCCGAAGGAGGAGACAAGATTACGAACATCCGATTCACTGCCTACTCTAGACTTTGGGCAGAAAAAGAAGCATTCTGATAGGGCAGCAGATCAAAAGGAGCCTTCAGATCTTTTTGAAGAAGAAATAATACCCCAAGATGCATCTACTAAAAGGCTGCAAGGAAATATTAGGGAAGCAATTGATGAAGTGATAGAGGAGGCCAAAGCTAACTCGTTACCCCCGGTAGCTAGTGCAGGGGCAGAAGGGTTTGGGACTACTCCAGATCAAAAGTTTGTGGAAAATGGGACAGCACTGGATCAGACAAATCAGACAAAAGGACCAGCCATCGGTGTGGATGATGGTGCTGAAGCCTTTCCTCAGATTTTGGACTTATCGAAATCTGAGGAACAATCACATTTGGAACAAAATATGGATTTGACTTGGGTTAAAATAGGCAACGAGAAGGTGAAGACAGCACTAGCTAGAGGAAAACTAAGGGATATAGCGGAAGGAATCGAAGGGTTTGCTGAAAAAAACAAAACTATCGCTGCTGTGTTGTTTTTTACTTCCACTAGCAAATCTAAGTTGCTGTCCACTGCATGGAAGGATGAATTGTTTGCTGAAATAGAAGTTGCAGCAGCTCCTAATGCTAATGGTCACAAACAGCCTTGGTATGAGTATCCAAGGTAAATCTGCAATCCTCCATTGCTGCATTTTGAGGATGCTGTTGATATCTTTCAATGTGCAGTTGTGATGCACCATGGAGGAGTAGGAACAACTGCTGTTGGTGTTGAACTTGAATTCTATCAGATTGCTTCTATTGAAGTTCTAGGCCGAATTACAACGGGGATTGATCTTGGATACTTAAGAATGAGGAAGAAGAAAAGGCCTAGAAGGACAAGAAAAGAAAGAAAGAAAAATCAGATAGAGAAGGCGGGAATTGGATGAACAAGAACTGCTCAACGTAACAAGTTTCTTGGGGACAAGAAACCTTTCAAGGAGAGGGAATTGTCACGACCCAAGGCTAATTAGAAGGGCAATAATGTAATTAGTTACCTTAGTTGGTTATGAGCTATTTTTGTTATTCTGTTACAACACATGAGACTATTATTCTAGATATTTCTTTTAGTTGTAAAGCCTATAAATAGGCTATAGTATGTAGAGAAGGATATGAATAAATTGATAATTGAAAACTCTCATTCTCTCTCTTCCCCCCCCCTCTCTCTCTCTCGTTCTCCACTGTTCCATTCCTCCTCTCCTTATTTCTATTCAATCTCCCTCAATTCTTCTATATTTCTTCTCCAAAATTCCTTCCGATTACTTCTAAGACCCTAGGGTCATGACAATGAATAGAGGAGATCTTGCTAATAGGAGAAAAGTTGTCTCCATAATCAAGGTAAAAAATTTGAGTGCCCTTTGGCTGCAAGGCAAGCCTTGAGGCGATCAATGTGTCCATCAAGGCCAACCTTAACAATAAAAACCCAATGACATCCAAAAGTGGACTTACCCTTTGGAAGAGGTACCAGGTCCTAAGTTGCACTAGAATGTAAAGAAGACATTTCTTCAACCATAACATCCTGCCATATTGGATGGGATAGGGCTTTTGAATAGTCTTAGGAAGAAAGAGAGAAGACAAAGAAGAGAGAAAAGCAAAATACCCAGGAGATAAAAGAGTGATAACTAACAAAATTGGAAATGGGATGTTTAGTACTGTGTTAGCTCCAATAGCTGACAAAGGGGATTCTTCTAGAAATCAAAGAATTTGAGTAAAGATAGGAAGAATATTCGGGAGAGAAAGAAAGAAAAGAAAGAGAGAGAGAGAGGAATCATATTTTGTGTATTCAATCATATGCAATCATTCCTAGCTGTGGCCATCAGCTGCCATAACTAACTGGGAATGTACACCCGGTACAACAAGGCTCTAACCAACTAGGTACAATCAACTTATGCACTATGGTTATAATTACTATCATACCCTTAGGAATGTGACAAAATTCCCCCCTCCCCCCTCGCCCCAAAAAAAAAAAAAAATTTCTTGTCCCCAAGAAATTACAAAAGCTAGGTAACCCTTGGAAATTGATTGAGGAGGTTGGGCAAGTACTCCCTTGTGGTATGATCAGGGTGCAAGTGAGTCCACTGCACCAACACTTGTGTCAAGGGAATAGAATTCTAGAGGCTCTGCTACCACGACTTCGTCCTCTTTGGTAGGGAGAATCTCCAAGCTAATGAAATCTATAGGTCCAACTGACTTCTTCAAGAGAGAGACGTGGAAGACTGGATGAATCTTCAATCCTTTCGGAAGCTGTAACCTGTAAGCCCTCTTCCCTACCTTGGCCATCACTGCAAACGGTTCATAGTACTTGGGGCTTAATTTAGAGGTGGGGGTAGCAGAGAATAGTTGCTGCTGAAATCTTTTTAGCTTTTAGATATGCCCGATCCCCTACTTCAAACGACCTTTTGCTCCTATTTTGTTTAGCCATTTGTTTCATTTAGTTTTGCGCTAGGCTCAGTTCTTTTCTGATAACCTGCAGAGCTTCTTACCTTTGTCTTAAGTACTGATCCACTACCATTTTAGTACTTTGAGTATTTCCTGACAGTAGGTATTCGGGGCAGTTTATACTCTCAAAAGGAGTACTCTTTAGGGAGATGTGGTAATTGGAGTTATACCACCATTGAGCTAATGGAAGCCATTTGTTCCAAGTCCTTGGCTTAGAAAAGCAAATGCACATGAGATAGGTTTCCAAACATTAGTTCACCCGCTCTGTCTATCCATCTGTCTCGAGATGGTAGGCTGTAAACATGTGCAACCTGACTTCTAAACTCTTAAAAAGTTCCTTCCAGAAAATACTGGTAAATATTTTGTCTGGGTCTAACATAATGGACAGAGGTAACCCATGTAGTTTCATCACTAAGTCTAGTAGGAGTCTTGCAACTTCTGAGGCTGTGAAGGGGTGAGATATACTTAGGAAGTGCCCGAATTTCGTCCACCTGTCCACTACTATGTCATGATCCTAAGGGCATTAGTTGTAATTGTTTGTATTTTCCTTAGTGTGTAGTGGTACTTGAGTTGTTAGTTGTACTTGGTTAGTGGGTTGATAAATGAATAGTTGTAAACAGCCTATAAGTAGACGGTAGGTTAGAGAATAAGGAAATCAATGAATTGAATGAACATTCTGATTTCCCTCCCATTTGTTTCTCTCCCTCTCTACGTCTAAAATGACCCCCTTTCTTCCTCAATTTCTCCCTCCAGTTTTGTTCTTTCTTCTTCAATTTCCTATTCAAACCCTACGAAATCCTAGGGTTGTGACATAGTACTGTCAAAAATGGCTGAAAAATATTCAATCTTGCTCCCCTTGAAGGGTTCAATGAAAATATATACAAGATAGCTTGCCACAATAGGGAACTTCCAAATCTAGATTTGGAAATCTATACAATTTAGGATACAATCAAAACAAAAAACAATATAATCTTCTAAAGGACATATCGCATCTTTATAGAAAGTAAAATCAATCAAGCAAGCATATCATGTCCAAGAATATGGACAAGATATCTCGTGTATCTTTAACACTCCCCCTCAAGATTGTGAGTGAATGTCATTCATTTCAATCTTGCTTATCAGTCTTTGACATACAACTGCAAGAAGAGACCTTTTGTCAAAACATCTGCTAATTGATCACTTGAGGATACAAATGGGGTGCAAATCATGCTATTGTCCAATTTTTCTTTAATAAAATGCCTATCTACTTCACAACATGCTTTATTCGGTCACGTTGAACTAGGTTGTGTGCAATGCTTATAGTCGATTTATTGTCACAATAAAGTCTCATAGGGGCTGTCCAATTGATCCCAAGGTTATCCAATAGTATCTTAAGCCACAATAACTCGCAGATCCCTAGAGCCATTGACCTGAACTCTGTTTCAGCACTTGACCGAGCCACAACATTTTGCTTTTTACTTCTCCATGTCACAAGATTACCCCCTAGGAATGTGCAATAGCCGGATGTAGACCTTCTATCCACCGTAGACACCGCATAATCAACATTTGTGTGTGCTTCAAGAGACATAGTTTCTCCCTTTTTGAATAGAATACCTTTTTCGGGGGGTTCCCTTCAAGTAGTGCAAGATCCTATATACTATTTTTAGGTGAGTTTCTTTTGGATTATGCATGAATTGGCTGACTACACTCACTGCATAAGTAATGTCCGGCCGAGTGTGTGTTAGGTAAATGAGCCTCCCTACTAGTCTTTGATAGAATCCTTTGTCTACTACACCATCCTCTAGGACCTCCCCCAATTGGTGATTAGGTTCAATTGGAGTGTCAACTACCTTGCTTCCTAACATTTCTGTTTCAGTGAGTAAATCAAATATGTATTTTTGTTGCGAGATAAAAATCCCCTTCTTAGAATGAGCCACTTTTATTCCCAATAAATACTCGAATTTGCCTAGCTCTTTAATTTCAAATTCTTTGATCAGACATTCTCTCAACATTTCCATGCCTTACATCATCACCAGTGACTATAATGTTATCCACATATACCAATAATTTTGTCACTCCCCCTGTAGTTGAGTGATGTACAAACAAAGTATGATCTCTTTGACTTTGTTTGTATCCCATACCAAGCATAACCTTTGTAAAGCGGCCAAACTAGGCTCTTGGTGATTGTTTCAATTCATACAAAGCCTTCTTTATTTGCACACCACTTTTTCCTTAGTTGGTAGACCAAAACCAGGAGACAACTCTATGTAAATCTCCTCCTCTAGGTCCCCATGCAAAAATGCATTTTTAACATCATACTGTTGTAGTAGCCAACCTAAATTAGCAGTTAAGGACAATAGCACCTTTACCGTATTTAGTTTTGCAACTGGAGCAAAAGTATCCAGATAGTCTACCCCATAAATTTATGTATATCTTTTAGCCACCAATCTTGCTTTGTACTTATCTAAGGACCCATGTGATCTATACTTTACAGTGTATACCCACCTACATCCCACCAGTTTTTTCCTTTAGGCAACCAAACTAATTCCCAAGTGTGATTCTTCTCAAGGGCTTTCATCTCAGCCTCCATGGCTTTCTTCCAATTCTCATTACCTATGGCTTTAGAAAAGGTTTTGGGAATAGGAATGGTGTGTAGGCTAGTGAGAAAAGCTTTATGTCTAGGTGATAGTTTGGAATAGGTCATGAATAAATGTAGGGGATGTTTTATAGGTCCTTGTTCCTTTTCTAAGGGCAATAGGAAGATCAAGATCACAATTAGAAGGTAGCTCATGCTTACTCGATTCAGGTTCAATATTGTGTATCATAGCTGATGTTTCAGGTTTAGTAGGAGAAATACCTAGTGAAATGTCAATAGGAATGGATAATTCAGTAGCAAGACTTGAATTAGATGTTGTAACTTGCATAGGTGGAGGAGTTGGTGTTTTTCTCCTTGAGTAGACCTGCAGTGGACAGGTAGTAAGTGGTTGAGGCTTCCCTAGTATCATACTTGATGAATCCTTTGAGATAACAAAAGGGAGAGAAGAAGAGGGTAGGTCAAGAAGGAACAAATTCCTATCCTTATCCTCTGGTACTATATTCTCCCAAGGATAAGTTTGGATAAAGTAAGGAGTATCCTCAACAAAGGTAACATCTACTGAAATTAGAACTTTCTTGGTAGGAGGGTGATAGCACTTATAATCTTTTTGAGTGGAGAAATACCCAATAAAAACACACTTGAGGGTATGAGGATCAAGTTTACCTCTATTAGGAGTATGACATGGACAAAAGTGATACAACCGAACACTTTGGGTGTCAAACAGCTAGAGACATGATATTCTGGGAAGGTCTGGGTGAGGAGTTGAATTGGACTATGGGAATCAAGATTTCGAGAAGGGAGCCTGTTAATGAGGAATGTGGCTGTTACTGCAGGCAGGAAGCATTGGAAGGCACGACAAGCAACACCAATGAGGAGAGTGGCGCCGGTGAATTGCTGGCATCAGTGAGCAGCAAAGCAGATCAGTAGGCATGAGCACTAGCAATCATGAGAGCAGCGCTGGCAAGGAGAGTGGCCTGGTGAACCCAATGGTGGTTGGTCTGCAGCATTGAGGAAGTCAACGGCAGCAGTGTTGGTGAGAAGTTAATCGGATTTGCAGGTGCTAAAGGCGAGCAGCACTGGTGAGAAACATGTGACCTGGTGAAGATGACAGTGGTTGGTGAGCAATGCCATGAAGTTGACAACTGCGGCAATACTAGTTAAGGTTAGGATTAGGGTTTGGTTCTAATACCATGTAGAGGAATAAAATAATCTGTATATTTCTCAAATGTATAGACAAGGTATATACACAAGAGTACTAAGTACCCCTACTTACAATAATACCCTTACCATATATTTTATACTTCAACAAAGTGAATAGTTGACGTTAACATAGCTATGTTTTGAATCTTAAAAATTACTTCATCCATGTAAGACTTTCATGGATGCTGGGCTGAGGTTTTGGAACTGGGGGATGGTAATGGGAGTTTTGAGCCTTTTACTTTCTCAAAGAGGATAAGCTTGCTTCTTTGTGAGTAGAAGGTCTAAATAAGGGTAACCACATAGATGATCCTCGTAAAGCAGGGGCTTCTGCACTGAGGACACACTTTTTATGTTCTCGAAATGTTAGGCAGTTACATGCCCAATCACTGCACTCCCTGTAAGATAGTTACTGCAGCTTTAATGTATTAGATCTAGCAAGTGTTCATCTGTTCATTGGGTTTGCTAATTTTCTCCCTCATAATATACCCCCTGTTATTCGCTGTTGAAGGAGAGTTATCTGCAAATGCAAGGAGAAATAAAGGCGTGTATCCAGTGAGAGAATGATGTAAAAAGGCCTTTTGAGGCCTAAAATGCACTTTGGGATGAATAAATAAACTGGATTTTGGAATTGTGATACCATGCTATTTCACATATTTGATGGCATTGTGGTACCCCTTAAAAGTGACTGGATTGAACATTTGCTTCTGGATCTGATAATTTGTAATTTGTTGTAGTTGCATGATCTGATATTATTGCCATGAACTGAACTCTATAATTTCTTGATTTGACAGCTGAATTTATTAGTTGCAACTAAAGTTGGTGAGGAAGGACTTGATATTCAAACATGCTGCCTAGTTATACGGTTTGATCTTCCAGAAACTGTCTCTAGTTTTATACAGTCAAGAGGTCGTGCGCGCATGCCGCAATCTGAATATGCATTTTTGGTGGACAGGTTCTTTGTACAGCATATACACTATATGATTAAATCAATTTAGTTCCTTTATTAATGATAAAATATTTGTTTTTAAAAACCATGCAGGGGCAATCAGAAGGAGATGTATCTAGTAGAAAAATTTAAAAAAGATGAAGAAAAAATGAATGATGAAATTGCATCTGAAAGATCTCATGTGGAGATTGTTGACTTCAATGAAACAATACACAAAGTAGCTTCAACTGGTGCCACCGTCAGTTCTGGATATAGTGTCTCATTACTCCATCATTATTGTTCTAAACTTCCACATGATGAGTATGATGCTTTTCTTTTAGTCTCTTTAGTAGCTTTTTGAGTTCTGTGTAAGTTCTCATTAAGATATATGGAAGGTACTTTATGGTCCCAAAGTTGTTTATTTGTATGACTTCTTTAACAGATATTTCCACCCAAAGCCGGAATTCTTCTACTTTGATGATGAACAAGGGACATTCTGCCGACTAATTCTTCCTTCTAATGCTGCAATTCATGAAATTACCAGCTCACCACAATCTTCATCAGAAGCTGCTAAGAAAGACGCCTGTTTGAAAGCATGCAATGAATTGCATAAATTGGGTGCCTTGTCTGACTTTCTCTTACCAGGTCAAGATGATGCAAATGAGGAATTGGTGCAAGACTTTTCTGATTCAGACAGCTGTGATGGTTAGGGAACACCAACAAGATACTAAATTTCAATGCCTCTTTCTCCTTTAAGTTGTGAGTTCTGTTAATTATGATTTTGTTTATTGGCAGATGAAACTTCAAGACAAGAATTACATGAGATGCTTGTTCCTGCTGCACTTAAAGAACCATGGACTGATGCTAAAGAACCATGGACTGATGCAGAGGATCCTGTTTGTCTTCACTTCTATTTTATAAACTTCAATCCTAAGCCAGTAGATAGGATTTATGTGAAGTTTGGTCTTTTTGTGAAAGCACCTCTCCCAGTAGAGGCTGAAAGAATGGAGCTCAAGCTATGTCTGCCACGTGGCAGATTAGTGATGACAGAGCTTGTTCCATCAGGTGTTGTGAAATTTGATAGGGACGAGGTAGGCGACTATCTTTTTTGTCCAAAAAAAGAAAAAAACAAAAAAACTATTATGCCACTAGACTTGATTGCCAACTTTTGGATTTTTACAGATTCTGCAGGCACAAAATTTTCAAGAAATGTTTCTCAAAGTCATCCTTGACCGATCAGAGTTAATTCATGATTTTGCTTCCTTAGGCAAAAATGGTTTTGGTGATTCCAGCACCCCAACTTTCTACTTATTGCTTCCTGTCTTTCTACATGAATCAGAGAAGACACTGAGTGTAGATTGGATGCTTATTAAAAGATGTTTATCATCACCAATTTTTACTACTCAAGAGGAAGCTCAAGTTGGTGTCTTTCCTCATTTAAGCAGCCCCTTTGAACTTGCTAATGGTCCCCACAATACTAATGACGTCATAAATAGTTTGGTTTATGTTCCATGCAAGGACAGATTTTTCTTTATTTCTGATGTTGTTGCAGAGGAGAATGGATACAGCCTGCTAAAAGGTTCAACAAATCATATAGAGCACTATATTAAAGTGTAGGTAACTATATTGTGTACTTCTCAATTTTCTGCATATTTATTTGTGAGCGTGTGCATATTCAATATTGGCTTTCTCTTAAAGACATCATATATTGAGCTAACTTGTTTTGATTTCCCCAAAATCTAAGAATCACTCGAGTTACCAATGTCTACTAAATGTTAAATGCAGTTCTACCTAGTGCAGGAAGTATGGCCTCAAGGACCTTAAGTGGTTCTTGCTACCTCTTATTTTATCTCGATTCTAATTGTCTCCTTAAGTCAGAGTTCAGATTATGTCCTTGAATACATCAGATTCAGTATACCACTTGGGGGCCCTGGATTGACAGGACTAACTCTAGTAAATAGCCTTTCTCGACTTTTGTTATTTAATGTAATCTCAGCTCTTATGTTGCCATTTTACCCCTTTTTTTGTTCTCTATTAAAAACATTGTATTACTTTTTGCTCCATATTCTTACTGTTTTACCCAACATTTCTGTTAACGTGGATATTTTTTGGCTATTGATAAAGTATTTTTACTTCCATTTCATTGGATGTGCAGCTTAGCCATTTTTTGATGAGGTTTTTTTCATAGCCCCCCAAAACTCTTATCATCTCAGATTTGATGGGGTGCAAGATGATCCCAAGTCATGACAATCGTACAACATATACCGCCTAATATTATAACAATATCATGAGTCATCTTCTAATACAGTTTGCTGTCTATACTGCGTCTGAGATGATTTTAAGCAGACCCAATTGGGTCCTTTCCCAGCCACAGTTGGTGCTTAACACACTACACAGACGAAAAAGGAAATTTTCCTCTACTTTTCATCTCTATCAATTTCTACGCCATCTCATACCCATTTAGCTTATTTTGCAATATATATTTGATCTGAATTATACTAAAATATTTATTATCTAACTGCCTTTTAGTATCACAGTATAAATTCAGAAATGATACATCTGACAAAATTTGGATTTGAGATCAACCTTAGCTTCTCTTACATTGAATGCCTTGAAAATTATAGAAGGGAATGAAACTATGACAAAAGTTCTAGGCTTCTTAGCTTTGATTCCCCCAAATAGTGTCTTTCCTTGATTCAACAAAGCTCAATGAACTGATAACCAATATATTAGCACAGAAACTGAAGACTTGAAAGCAATCTTTCGTTCAAAATTTGAAATTGAAATAATGAGTATCTTTATATGAAATTCTATAAAGGTGCAGCTCTCTTTTAAACCCCGAAGAAATCAGCTTAAAACATTAATTTATCCTCTGCTCAATTGCATTCTCACAATATTTCATAGTGTGGCTCATTAGGTTGATCCCTATGTTATTTACACAACTTCAATATCTCATTTGTTCTTATAAATGGTTATTCATTCTCAATTTATTAGGTGCTTTGATTTAAGGATCACAATAAAGAATTTTGTTGACCAAAAAATGCCTTCTTTTCCCATGAGTATGCATACTTTTATCAGGATATTAACCAGTTCAATTGCTTCACCATCTTTCTTAATATTTTTTATGGATTCCAGTTATTTTAGGGTGTAAAAAATTTATTTGTTATATTTTTTTCAACTTTATAATGATATCCCTTTAAATGTGATTGTACCATGTTGTGTTTGTGTGGTTCGTATCTATGCCATTTTGCTTGAGATAGAATATTTTTGTTCTATTGTTTCATAATAAATTTTTTAACTTTGGAGGGAAGGGGATATTGCTTATTTCTCAAAGAATGTTTGCATGATGATGAAGAAGCCTTTACATTTTTAATCAAATTATAATTTTGCAAAATATGTTCCTTCTAGTACTCTAAAAAATTTAGTAGCTTATTGAACATAAAATACATAATATTTTATCCTTGATTGTTTACTTATCTGAATGTGGTTTAGTAGTTTTGACTAGCAGGCATGAATTTATATGAATTGAAATGCCTTGAAATTTGAGGAAGTAGAGTTTAGCGTTATGTATCTGATACAAATATTCTTTTTTGATGATTCTTATTATGATGTTCTTGATTGTAAACTGCAATTATGATTGAAGCCAAAGTTCCAACTATATGCCCTTTCTGAGAATACTTTCTACTAGTATTGATTAACGTTAAATTACTTAATCCTGATGAGTTTTTGACATTTTATAATGGCTTGAGCATTGGTTTGCTATTTCTCTTATTTCTGTTATTTATTTAGCATTATTTCTCTGCTAATCTTTTTGATGGTTGTTTTTTTTTATTTTAATTCCACAAATCAGGTTTGGCATTCATCTTTTATACCCTGATCAACCTCTTCTAAAAGCAAAACAGCTTTTTTGTTTGGATAATTTACTAAGAAAGAGAGGGAATTCAGGTACTGAAATAGTTTATTTTTAACTTCTCTTTGTTAATGCTGTTGCAAATTCTTTGTTATGTGGATATCACAACGCAAATCCATTTGGTAATTCAGACTTAGTAACATTTTTAATGCGGATATCACTTGTCTAGTTTGTTATGCTCATTGTTTCGTACTTGGTTAATTTTTTGTATAAAAAGTAATAATTTCTTTTGTGGCTCCTTGTTGAATTTATCTTACTTGTTATTTAAAATGTATATTACATGGACTCTTTGAAATTTATGAATTTTTTTCTTTTCCAATAAGAATCTACTAAAATCTAAGGTAACCATGTTCAACTGTTAATATTTGGGTAAGGTTCAATGGGTCTAGTTGGACATGCACTTGACAAATATTGTAACATTTTTAATGTAGATATCACTTGTCTAGTTTGTTATGCTAATTGTTTCATACTTAGTTAATTTTTTGTATAAAAAGTAATTATTTATTTTATGGCTCCTTGTTGAATTTTTCTTCCTTGTTATTTAAAATGTATATTATATAGACTCTTTGAAATTTATGAATTTTTTTCTTTTCTAATAAGAATCTCCTAAAATCTAAGGTAACCATGTTCAACTGTTGATATTTGGGTAAGGTTCAACATGTCTAGTTGGACAAGCACTTGATAAATATTGTAAGCACAATGCAGTTTTACTTTAGAGTTATGTATTGGATGTGCACTACATGCTTAAGGTGTTTTGCTAATTATTATTATTAGGTTGGTAACAGCCTTAAGTCTTGACCAAGAATAATGTTGTCAAGAGACGTAGATTACATAATTGATGTTCTTCTTCTTCCTCTTTCTCTTCTTATGTTGTAGTAGAGCCTTTAGGGAGACCCTTCGATAGGGTAGCTTCCTTGGTGGCACCGTGCTGCGGAAGAGTCTTCGAGGATCTTCAAAGGCCCCTTCGGGGTTGATCCAGCCCAAAGGCCTTGCTGGCCTTGCACTACAGCCTTTGAGTTTAACCACACCTCCGAAGACCTTTGAAGAAGTCCTCTAGTAACTTAACCCAGGTCTTCCTTACTAAAGACTTGGCCAACCCCTCTTCGGGGCTTCCCATGCTCAAAGTTCACTCTTCAGGCACTTTAGGGCCTTCCGATCCTAACCCGAGACACTTGAAGGCCTAGCACTCACACCAAACATAGTCGTTAAAGGCGCGTCTAGGCGCAAGGTGCCTTAAGACGCTAGTTTGGTGCCTTACCCGAGGCGAGGCGAGACGATTTTAGCAAGGCCCTCACCTTGCACGGTGAGGCGTCGGGGCAAGAGGCATGCCTCATGAAACCTAGGTTAAATTTAATTAAAAGATGGAGCCCAATTCACTCCTCACTCCATCTTCCTCTCTTCTCCAGCATGTATACATTACAACATATTTACATTTCTTTAGTTTAAGTAAATGTCCACATTTTTTTTAATTTATATTTTACCTTCCATTTACTTTAATATATAAATGTAAATAGGAAAGTATCCCCTATTTGGATTCAATGAAAATATCTAAAAAATCAAAATCTATAACAATAAGAAAACAGAATTTTGGTTTTAGTACAAACTCGGGATTTAACGATTTTACCACCCCCAAAATACATACCTATTGTTTCTTGAAAAATTCATTAAAAATCATTTTAACAATAATGAATATTAGCTATCAAAATACCGGGAGATAGCTTTTCAAAATGAAAACATTTTCTTATATGTCTTCTTATAATGCGTTAATCTTCCAGACTTAGAAAAATAACATTTTTCTAAATGAAAACATTTTCTTGATTGTGGACTTATAGTGTTTATTGATTGTGGACTTGTAGTGTTATGTGTTTGTTTAGAACTTTGCATGATGATTGGTACTTGTTTGAGTTTGAGTTTAAACTTTGATGATATTTCTAGTTTAGAATTTACATGATGAATTAATCAACTTTGATGTTGTTAGTTTAGAATTTGAAGATGATGAATCATGAATGATATGCATGTGTTATTATTGATAATTTGATAGTTGTTTATGATTTTACAAGATTTTGAGTTTTTTTTCTAAAAGGTGTGCCTTGCTTTGTAAAGGCGCACCTCGTCTCGTGTGTCTCGCGCCTTAGGCTCTAGGATCCTTTGCACCTTGCGTCTTTCAAAACTATGGCACCAAAAGGGTTCTGCCAGATGCCTTTATGTATGCATGCCACGTGTCCCTGTCCTCTAGTGACTATAAATACTCCTAGACCAACACTTTCGAGAGCCTAGAAATAACCTGAGGGTATAATCTGAAGGCATAACCTGAAGACATAATCCAAAGGGTCAGCACCCTGCCAAAGCCCATACTTGTGCAAACACACCCATTCGAAGGGTCCCAACCATTCCGAAGCTGGCACCATACACCTACACTTAGCATCTGCAACTTCATTTGCCTCACTAACATGGCTGACTTAGGTATCAGAGGGCCTGCACGGAAGGAATCCCTGCTTGCCTTCTGACTGTCCTCTATTTTGCAAATCCGAAAACCCGAGGACCCCTTCGGGATAGCCCATCCATGAGTGCAGGCCTAGAACTCTTCAAACCCACAGACCCCTTTCGGGTCCTGACACCTCTGAAGACCCCCTTCGGGGTTTAGCCAGTAAGACCGGCCCTGAAGCCCTCCTTTGGGCCCTATCATTGGCTAAAGACCCCTCGGATCCGCCTTCATCTGAAGACCCTTCAAGACTCCCCTTCGGTTGTCCCCACAAGGTGATTACTAAGGTCTTCTCACTACTCTCCCGAACAGTGAATCGAGCCATTTCCCAGTCACCTTCCTGATTCCTTGTCGTCTTTGCCCCCACTGACCCCAAGATGAGTTTCCTTTGAGACAAACAAGTTTCAATTGTTATAGTACGACATCTTCTTTCTTTTCTACTGGAAAATGGTTAAAAGAAGTTTGACATTTGCAAAGAGAGTTTGGAATTCCTGTAGAGATGCTAAGTTGATAGAGTGGTAATTATGATGGAAACCTGTGTAACTGGTGGTTGACACATAGATATTAAATTGGAATGGGATTAAAACTGAGTTTATGTGTTGCGTTTAGTGGCCCTATGTTATTCTTACAAATGTCTTGAGTTAAGGATGCTAAGAGAATCTCGAAGAAGGCATTGGGTGGATTTGGAGGTAGTGAAATGACCACTAATGGTGCTTTTCTCCATGTCAGCAATGTCTGGCAATTTTCTTGGATATAATTCAATGTCTTATGAGCCGATAAATTAAGACCAACTTAACTTTATCTTGAACTTTGATTGAGGCACCATGGTGCTTTATTGGTATTAGAGTTGATAGAGGTCCACTATTTTGTATGTGCAAGTTATATTTGTGGATGATGGTTACTTATGATCTATCTCTATCTCAAAGGATGGAGGAGTCCCACTATCTTGTGCATGAGGTCTGCTTATGGGCATAAGAGAGTTGGGTAGAGTCCACTTTGTAATTGGTGTTGGCTACATGAATTGTGGGTCACCACTTATTTCTATCTATGGTCACATTTCCTATAAGCTCTTATACCTCATATCATACCTAAAAAGTCTCCCACCAAGTTTTTCTTGGATTTCCTCTACTTATTTATTAAAGATTGATAGAACCATTTTGATTGTGTCTCATTTGTCTTATATTGTACCCCTCTTTGGGTAGTATGATTGCCTATGAAACCCTAGTCGAGCCTTAAGGAACACAAAGCCTATAATTCGTGTATCACAAGATCTTTGAAATTCTAGCTATGATGTATATTAGTCATAATATCCAAAGTAACATTATCCTTAAATGTTACAATTCAACTAAGATAAAACAAAATGTAAGGGCTCAAGTGTTCTCATTGATATCCTGATCTGATTTGTCTCCCAAGGATCTTGTGTTGCCCTAGAAAAAAAAAATGTTAGTTTGAGTTATGAGCTTATAGCCCAATGACGGTGTCAGGACCTCGTGTCTTGATAGGGAAATTAGGGTTAAGGAAGGGAGAAAGAAGGAAAAGAAACCGAAATAGAGAATTCTGAGGGGGAGAAGTCGAAGAGTAACTTGGTTATGAATTTCCATAGACCTCTTATTGAATCAGGAGCTTTTATATAGCTCCTCTTTCCCACCAACCTTTGTCAATTACAATTCTTAACAACCTGATGATTACACCCCTCCAACAAAACTAACAACTACAACCTCCTAACTACCCAAACTACCCAGACTAACATCATAACTATCTCTTGTTACATCACTAACTGCCTATTGTTACAATCATAGGAAAGCAAAATACAATTTTGTCCTGGATTCCACATAGGGTCTTGATAATTACCCCCTCGTTGAGAGCTTTCTTGTCCTCAAGAAAGAGAGAGAAGCCTAGTTGACTAAGGAAACTACTGTAGTAGGTCAGGGAGGTATTCCCACATATTGTTATTAGGGTGGAGATGGGTCCACTGGACTAACACCTGAGTAATAAGGGTCCCCTACTTGTAGATCACTCGCCTATCCAATATCAAAGTCAGTTCCACTAGAGGAGAAGCATTGGAACCCAAATCCAGTAGAGTTGAGGAAATCGGTTGTGCTCCTACCGACTTCTTGCGCTATGAGACATGGAAGACTGGATGTATATGGGAATTGGCTGGTAGTTGCAGCTGATAAGCAACAATTCCAAATTTTTCTACTATTAGAAAGGGCCCAAAGAACTTGGGACTTAGTTTAGATACTTGGTTGTAAGCGAGGGCTCACTGATAAGAGTGTTTTAACTTCAAATAAATCGTATCCCCAACTGAAAATACACACTCATTGATCTGTCGATCAGCAAATTATTTCATCCAATTCTAGGCATAAGCCAACTCCTTCCTTAGGACTTGCAATACCTCCTGCTATTGTTGTAAATGATCATTAACCGCAACCACTAATGAAGGGGGCAATGTGGCAAGCAAGTAGGAAGGTTTATAGCCATATAAAGCTTAAAAAGGAGACATCTTGATAGAGCTATAGCAGCATGAATTGTACCACCATTGTGCTGAGGAAAGCCACTTGTGCCAAGTCCATGGTTGTGCGATGCAAAGACAACATAAATAGGTCCCAAGGCATTGGTTTGCCCTCTTCATTTGACCGTCTGTCTCCAGATGGTAGGTGTGGACACATGTAAACGAACTCTCAATGACTTAAACAAGTCCTGCCACATAAGGTTAGTAAAAACCTTGTCCCAATCCGGGACTATAGTCTGTGGCACCCCATGTTGGATGACTACCTAATCCAAAAATTCTTGAGCCACTTCTTGCGTTGTGAAGGGATGAGAGAGACCTATAAAGTGGGCAAACTTAGTGAACCGATCTACCACTACCAATATGCAATTTTTGCCCTCCGACCTTGGTAATCCTTTTACAAAGTCCATGGAAAGACAGATCCATGCCTGCTCTGGTCTTTCTAAGGGCTGTAACAACCCCAGAGTTTCCATCGACTCGTGTTTACAATGCTGGCACATGTCACATGCCATTACATATTCCTATACACTCCTCTTAAGGCTGGGCCAATAGAACAATTGCTTGACTTTGTGGTATGTGCTTCTTATGCCTGAATGTCCCACCACTAGTGATCCATGTGATGCCTGTAAGATTTTGGTTTTAAGTTGACTGCAGTTCCCAATCACGATTCTGCCATGAAATCTGATTAAACCATTAGATATAGTCTACTTGATTTTACTAAAGGGGTCTGAAGGGAAAAACCAACTATTGGAGTATCAATGTAAGAGTTTAACTAGTTTTCAAAAATATTTTCTAAAAACACTAAAAAAGCTGCGGAAATAAACATCAAAAACACCTTGCAAGACCCGTTTCCAATGACCATATGCAATGCAAGACTAAGCCATTCCATAGGGAGTTTAGTATATATATCTCACAGAACTTTCAAGGCCGATGTTGAGGTTGAAATCCTCACTGGATAGCAACACTTCGCTACCGAATAGCTCCTGAACTGAATTTTGGTTAGACCAAACTGACCACCGAAAGCACGGGACGCTTAGTCAGTCCACGCTCTAGCGAATGGTTGAATCCTTCAACTCGTTCTATGTACTAGCCAGAGAGAGTGAGGGAGATTGAGCTGAAAATGGGTTCAAACTATTGAAGGAATTAAGTTGTATTTTGTTCTTTAGTTTGTATCAATTAGTATTCTGTTTGTAAGCTTAGTTTGTAGTTTGTTGTAAGCTGTTATGTTTAAAGTGTTATTAAGAGTCTAAGCCTATCATATAAATAGGCTTAACATTTTTGTTTTGAATAACAGTTGGAGGAGGCATTATTTCAGATTCTCTTTTCTTCTTTTGTTGTTTCTCTCAATCCTTTAATCATCATTATATGGTATCAGAGCCTTGCGACAAACGTCCATGGCTTCGAATCGTGATTACAGTGCCTCGTCACTGCCTCGATCAGATTATTCTTCTGATTCGCAAGTCAATTTTCCATCTGTTGCAAAATCATTGAATTTTGTTCCGATCAAGCTTAACACCAATAACTACTTGTTCTGGAAAGCTCAAGTGCTTGCAACTATCCGAGCTTTTGATCTTGTTTCCTTCATTAACAAGTTTTAATCACCTTCGAAATACATTCCAGATCCGAATACTAGTGCAGATGTTTCGGATTAGATGATTGTGAACCAGTGTATTTGACGTGGATTTGTTCTGACCAGCTTCTTCTTGGCTGGTTGTTCTCGACGATGGACAAGGAAGTCCTTGCACAAGTAATTCACTGTGAGTCGTTGAAGGAGGTATGGTCTTCTCTTGAGACTCTTTATTCGCAACAAACTGTTGCCAAATCGTTTCAGTTGAAACAACAACTTAGGTCGGTTAAGAAAAACTCACTTTCAGTGAATGATTTCATTTTACGTATCAAGACTATTGCGCATGCTTTAGCTGCAATCGGTGAACCCCTAGGAGATCAAGATTTATTGTTAGCCATTTTAAATGGATTGGATCATGACTATGACACTGTAGTGAGCCTAATTACCTACCAGATGCATGAAATCAATTTAGAGAAAGTGTAGTATCTATTGCTTATGCATGAGCAACGACTTATGTCTAAGAATTTTGTTGATTCTATTGTTGATTCGTCATTTGTGAATTTTGATTCTGCTGTTAATGTGAATGTTGCGGCACATGGTGGTAGATCTGGTAATGGTTTTGTCAATAACTCTAGAAGAGGATATATGTCTCGTGGAGGAGGTTTTGTGAATCGAGGTGGTAGAGGTAGAGGCTGATTTGGTGGTCGACAGATTTATTTTCAATTGTGTGACAAACTTGGCCACTTTGTTAACAAGTGCTATCATCGATTTGATAGAAACTTTCAACGTCCTTCTGGTCAAGGATTTGGTCAATCTGGTTGAGGAGGTGGAAGTATTTTTCAGAATCAAACAGAGCTATATGCATTTTTGACTAGTCCAAGTGAATCTAACGAAGTTTTTATGGCTGATCTAGGTTCTACTTCCTCCTATAATTCTCCAGCTTCTGATCCAGCCTCAGTTTGTCCGTATCAGTATAATACTCAAGCTTCTTATCAGCCTTCCACATCTAATTCTCCTTGGTTTGTTGATTTTGGCGCCACAAATCATATCACAACTAGTCTCAACAACTTGTCTTTGTTGTCTCCTTATCAAGGCACTGATAAGGTAACTGTTGGTGATGGTAAGTCCTTGCCTATCTTTCATATTGGTGTTGGTCATTTACAAACTCAATCCAATTCTTGATCAGTTCTTTCTTTACCTCATATTCTTCATGTTCCTCATACGAAGAACAGTCTTCTTAGTATCTCTCAACTCACAAGAGATTATAATGTTGTTGCTGAGTTTAACTCTACCTCTTGTTTGATTAAGGACAAAGACTCCGGGCTAGTGTTATTCCGAGGAACTCTCAGAGATGGTTTGTATCAGCTAGTTTCAACCTTTGATTCTGTTGTGCCTACATCATCTACATCATCTCAGACCATTACTTCCTCCAAAACCTCTAACATTGCTGCCAATCATTGTTTCAAGACTTCAAATGTTGTTTCTTCCTTTCCTGATAACAATTGTATACAGCAGAATCTGATTCTACCAGATCTGCCTCTGAATGCCAATGTAGCTCAAGCAGTTTGTATAGGACAGCCGTGGCATGCCGAATGAGGGTACCCTACATTTCATGTATTGAAGCATGTCTTGAATAAAATTCAAGTTTCTTGTCCACGATCCGCTGTTTCGTTTTGTGATTCGTGTAAGGTTGGAAAGTCACATAAACTTCCATTTTCCAATTGTCCTATTTCAGCTAAACATCCTTTGGAGTTAGTTTACTCGAATGTTTGGGGTCCTGCACCTGTTGTCGTTGTTGAGGGTTATCGTTACTACATTGTTTTTGTTGATGCCTATACCTAATATTCATGGCTTTATCTTTTAAAGTTGAAGTCTGATGCCCTCCAAACTTTCATTAATTTTCATAAACTTGCTGAGTTGCAGTATAGTTTTAAATTGAAAGCTCTTCATACTGATAATGGAGGTGAATTTAAAGCCTTTTTACCCTATCTACGTTCCTATGGCATACAACCTCATTTTTCTTGTCCTCACACACCTCAATAGAATGGTGTTGCTAAAAGAAAGCATCGTCACATTGTTGAAATGGGTCTAACCTTACTTGATCATGCTCACATGCCTTTGTCTTTTTGGTTTTCAGCCTTCCAAACTACTGTTTATCTCATTAACCTTTTGCCCTCTGTTGTTCTTCATTTTCATTGTCCATTTGAGCTACTTTATCATAAATAGCCCAACTATCTTGCTCTTCAACCTTTTGGTTACACTTGTTTTCCCTATCTTAGACCTTACAATTGACACAAATTTGACTTTCATTCTTCTAACTGTGCTTTTATTGGATATAGCCATGATCATGCAAGTTATAAATGTTTGCACCCATCGGGCATAATTTATATTTCCAGACATGTTCATTTTAATCCTGATGAGTTTCCCCATCCTTCCTTGTTTTAGTCATTCGGGAAACCTTCATATGTGCCTCATTCTTTTGGATCGTCAACTACACTTTTTCATTCTCTTCCTTCATTTTCTTCCAGTGTTCCTCGGGTATCTCAGTCGGTTGTTCCTCCTTTATCAAATTTTGATTCTTTTGCCTTAGTAGACAACTCTCCTATGTCTTTTTCGTCCTCTAGTTCTTCTTCTGATCATTCTTCAGTTCGGCCTTCTCAACCTCCTTGTTTACCTAAATATCGACTTTCTCCTGCACCATCTATTCATCCTATGCTTACTCGTTCTCAAGCTAGGCAGTCTTTGGTCTCTTCTCCTCATGTTCTCTTCACTTCTGTAGAACCTAGTACAGTTCATGAAGCTCTCCTAGATTCTCACTAGACTAAAGCTATACAAGAGTAGTTTACTGCTTTACAGTCCAATCACACCTGGGATTTGGTTCTATTTTCCTCTTGTTGTTGCCAAAATACAACAATCTATTTTTAATTACGGACAGACGCAAGAGTCTTGGGAGTCGTGCCTTCACTGATGAGAATCTTGACGAGCAATTGGATCTGGCAGAGTTCCAAGTCTGATAATCCGATAGAGTTAATTGTCTGATAAGGCTGATGATCTGGTGGGCTGATGATCTGGTGGCCCCAAAATGATCTGGTGGCCTAAAATGACCGAGTGACCTGAGGGCGACGAGTGGCCTTGGTGACCAAGTGACCTGAGGATGACGAGTGGATTTGGTGACCGAGTGACCTGAGGGCGACGAGTGGCCTTGGTGACCGAGTGACCTGAGGACGAGTGGCCTTGAGGATGACGAGTGACCTTGGTGACGAGTGGCCTTGAGGATGACGAGTGGCCTTGAGGGTGACGAGTGGCCTGAGGATGACAAGTGGCCTTGATGACTGAGTGGCCTTGATGACTGAGTGGCCTTGAGGGTGACGAGTGGCCTACAAAACGAGAGCACCGTTAAGACGCGGGTGGGGGCCCCCACGCAAACCCTCCGATGCTTAAGTCAAATCTCGAGAGAAAATGAGAAAATTGTACTTCAATTACTCAAAATTGCGTACCTCGTGATGAAGGCATGGTCTCATATTTATAGCGGATGAGAGAGAGAGGACGTGCGAGAATCGGGGCGAGAATCTCGTGGCCCATTTCGGTGATTTCGCAGCCCATTCGAGAGGGAAAAGAGGAGAGATTGGGCCAAGCCCACTCGACCATGACTGAGTGGGGGGGCCACCCGGTCATGATCGGGTGGGGGGCCACCCGATCATGCCTTCTTTTGCCCTTTTCTTTGGCTCGGTTTTGAGTGGTTCCCGTACCTCAACTTCATGCCCGATTTTCATATTGATTGAACTCAAATCTCTCAAAACTTAAAACATAAAAGTTGTAGATAATTCTCTTAGCTTTCTATAGGACTTTGAATCAGCTCAATTGGAGGTCGTATGAGAAAGTTATGGCCAAAAAACCAAAGTAGTGTCGTACCCACTCGGCATAACCGAGTGGGTCATGAAAAGTGAGGGTAAATTGGTCTCCCCATGACCGAGTGGGGGACCACTCGGTCATGTCTTCTTTTGCCCGACCGAGTGGGGGGCCACTCGGTTATGCCTTGTTTTGCCCTTTTGTCCTAGTTCAAATCAATCTTCCTTCAATATTTAACTCCAAGCCTTAATCATGCAGGTGCATCAACTTCATGCCCGATTTACACCTTGATTCAGCTCGAATCTCTTAAAACTCAAAGCATGAAAGTTGTAGATAATTCTCTTATCTTTCCATAGGAATTTGAATCACCTCAATCGGAGCTCATATAAGAAAGTTATGCTTGAAAAACCAAAACAGTGTCGTACCCACTCGGTATAACCGAGTGGGCCCTCCCCACTTGGTCTCGGCTCGACCTCTTGCTCCTTTGGCTTATTTCCTTAATCTCCTACAACCCGTTGGGCCTTTGGGCTTCATGTCCATGTCTCACGACTTTTTTAGGTCTTGTGATTCTCCATGTTTGCAGGGCATATCACCTCTGATATGAATCTCATCGGGTGCAAATGGGTGTTTCGTGTTAAGTATAAATTTGATGGCTCCATTCTTAGACACAAGACTCGGTTGGTAGCTAAAGGTTTCTTACTAACACCGAGTATTGATTATGGAGAGACTTTTAGTCCGGTTGTTAAGGCTCCCACCATCCGGGTTCTCTTTTCATTGGCTATTAGTTTTGGGTGGGATATTCTGCAAGTTGACATCAATAATGCCTTCTTAAATGGAGACTTGACCGAGGATGTATACATAACCCAACTAGAAGGTTTTACTGATTCTCAGTTTCCTTCTTATGTTTGTAAACTTCGGAAATCTCTTTATGGCCTCAAGTAAGCTCCAAGGGCTTAGTATACCAAGCTACGACAGGCTTTACATGGTTGGGGTTTTGTTCAGTCTATATTTGATGCATCTTTGTTCATTAAACGGACTGCTAAGGCGGTATTATTTCTTTTAGTGTATGTAGATGATATTCTTGTCACTGGCTCAGATTCTTCTACTCTTAAGGAATGTATTCATGATTTAGATACCTACTTTGCTCTCAAAACACTTGGGTCTGTTAACTATTTCCTTGGCTTTGAAGTGTTTTGAAATGAAACTGGGTTATATCTCACTTAGTCCAAGTATACATTGGATTTGTTGCATAAAGCTGTTATGCAAGATTGCAAACCATGTGAGACACTAGTGGTTTTGGGAACTTCTTTTACTGATGAAGGTGTTGATTTCTTGGATCCCTCTCTCTATAAAACCATTATTGGTTCTCTTCAATACTTGACCTATACCAGACTTGATATCTCTTTTGTGGTAAATCGGCTTAGTCAATTTCTATCTGCTCCTAAAGACCAGCATTGGACAGCTTGCAAGTGCTTGCTTCGCTATTTGAAAGGTTCCACTGGTTTAGGGTTGTTGTTTACACCTGCCCCCTCTGATTTGGCTTTTGAACAAATTTGGTTCCTAAAGTATGGAACCTAGAAACGAGAGACTGATTTGGTGGAAATCCAAAACGTACTTGATTTCTCATGAAAATAAGAATTATATACAGCTTTCTATGTTATCAATTCCTAATTTCTAGCAGATGATAAGCAACATAATTGAGAATATTTACAAGATAATTTACAAATCTATTCCTATAATTTCTCCTACTTGATTAGGAGTCTTATCTTGTTTTTTATCTTTTTATTTCTCCTCCTTTATCTTGATGCGCCAACCCACAACCGAAGCCCACATCAACTGTAGTGTTCTTCTTTGCTTTGACTCTTTTTTACCTTGAGGTTCCCTTGGATCCTAGGACTCTCCAAGCCCCCCCCCCTCTCAAGCTAAGTAATAGATATCTCTCATTCCTAGCTTGTCGATAAGGATTTCAAAACCAGGTCTTGACATGGCTTTAGTCAACACATCTGCTATCTGCTCTGTTGTAGGAATATAAATCAGATTTATGCCTCCTTCATTAATTTCTCTTTGGATGAAGTTGCGATCAATCCTGACGTGTTTCATTCTATCATGCTGTACTAGGTTATTAACAACGCATATGGCTGACTTGCTGTCACTATATAGTTTCGTTGGTTGAGTCAAAGGTATTTGTAGGTCCTCCATAAGCCTCACCAGCCAAATAAGCTCACATATGCCTTGAGCTATCGCCCTAAATTCTGCTTCTACACTGCTTCTTGCCACTACTGATTGTTTCTTGCTTCTCTATGTAACTAGGTTTCCCCATAATTTAGTGCAAAATCCTAATGTTGACCGACTATCTATTACTGATCTAGCCCAATCTGCATCAGAAAACCCTTCAACTCCTATTTCATCACTCTTTTGAAACAACAGTCCCTTACCAGGAGTTTCTTTTAAGTATCTCAATATGTGATACACAGCTGCCATATGTTGTTGAGTTGGAGCATGCATATACTGGCTAACAATACTCATTGCATATGCTATATCTGGGCGAGTTAGGGAGAGATAAATTAACCTCCCTACGAGTCTTTGATATCTATCTTTATCAACCACCAAGTCATCATCCTTTTTCACATATTTCCAATTTCTTTCTAGTGGAGTATACCTAGGTTTGCATCCCAACATTCCAGTTTCTTTTAGGAGATCAAGAGTGTATTTTCGTTGGGAGATAACTATACCTAGTTTGCTCCTTGCTACTTCCATTCTAAGAAAGTACTTCATTTCACCCAAATCTTTGACTTCAAATTCTTCTTTCAATTTCTGTTTCATGGCTGCTATCTCATGAATATCATCTCCTGTAATGATTATATCATCTACATACACAATTAAGATACTATTTTTTCCATTAGCAACATGTTTAACAAAGAGAGTATGGTCGGCATCACCTTGTTTGTATCCAAATTTAATGAGAGTAGAGCTGAATTTTTTGAACCATGCCCTTGGAGACTGTTTCAATCCGTAGAGAGATTTTTGTAATTTGCACACCTTTCCACTTTCTTCAGTATCAAAACCAGGTGGAATCCGCATATATATTTCTTCTTCTAACTCCCCATTCAAGAATGCATTTTTTATGTCAAATTGGAGCAATTCCCAATCCATATTTACAGCAATAGATAACAGTATTCTTATAGAATTTAGTTTTGCGACTGGTGCGAATGTCTCCTCATAATGTATCCCATAGGTTTGAGAGAAACCTTGGGCAACCAGCCTAACCTTATAACTGTCCACACTCCCATCTGATTTGTATTTGATGGTGAATACCCATTTGCAGCCTATGATCTTCTTGTTTTCCAGAAAGTCAACAACTTCTCATGTGTGGTTGCCTTTTAGTGCCTTCATCTCTTCCATCACTGCCTCTTTCCACTTGGGATCATTTAATGCCTCTTGAATATTCCGAGGTATAGCCACTGTATCTAAATTAGTGGTGAAAGCCTTGAATTCAGGAGATAACCTGGAATATGTCAAGTAATTTGAGATAGGATGCTTTACACATGATCTTACCCCTTTTCTAACAGCAATAGGGCGATGCAAGTCACTATCAACAGCTGTAACTTCTTCCTCGTTCACTAGACTTTCCCTCGGTTCTAGCAGTTGGCAGTTTTGAGGAGCTGGTTGTTTACCTCTTCTTTAGTAGACTTGTATTGGCTTTTCTAGATTCAAGTTGTCCCCTAAATCAGTTTCCATAGAGTCAGCTGGGATTTGGTGTTCTTGAGGAGATAATAGGCTCGGGTGATTAGGTTTAGAGCATGCTGGCTGGGAAGGATCAGCTGCAACAGTTTGATAAAAAACATTATTTGGGTTAAGCTGAGGTATAGGTAATGAAATAGGCATAGGTACTGCTGGATCCCAATGATTATCTTTCAATTGTAGTGAGGTATTTGAGTAATATGACTCACTCTCCATAAATGTTACATCACAATAGATGAAGACTTTTTGTGATGTAGGGCAGAAACATTTATAACCCTTTTGGGTAGGAGAATACCCAATGAATATACACTTTAATGCTCTTGGTTCAAGTTTATGCTGATTTGGACTGGTTTGATGGACATACACCACACATCCAAGAACTTTGGGAGGAAGAGTATTTAGAATACGAGCATGGGGAAAGGTGGAAGTGAGATTATGTAGTGGGACTTAGTACTTCAAGACTTTGGTAGGCAGTCTATTAATTGGATAGGCAACTGTTAGAACTGCCTCCCCCCAATATCTGTTAGGCATGAAACTTGTGAACATAAGAGATCTAGCCACCTCAAGCAAGTGTTGATTTTTCCTTTCAGCTATTCCATTTTGTTGAGGGGTATAGGGACAAATACTTTGATGGAAGATCCCATTGGTAGTAAGATATTGTGTAAACGAGTGAGAGAAGTATTCCCGACCATTGTCAGTCCTAAGGATACAAATAGAGGATTGGAAGACGTTTAAAATGAGTATATGGAAAGTTTGAAAGATTGCACATGCCTCAGATTTTTCTTTCATCAAGTATACCCAACACACTCTTGTCTGGTCATCAATAAAAGTTATAAACCATCTTACCCCATTTAGATTTGGTACTCTAGCCGGTCCCCATATATCACTATGGATCAAATAAAATGGTTTAGAAGGAGTATAAGGGATTGATTGATAAGTAGTATGAGTTTGCTTAGCAAGGATGCAATGATCACACTTAAGTATCACTTTTTCTTTATTGATAAATAGGTTAGGGTACAAGTTTTTCAAATAGGAAAAACTAGGATGACTAAGGCTTTGATGCCATAACAAAATTTTAGAATCTGAACTAACCATAAGAGAAAACCTATGAGAAACTTGACTAAGAGACTCCTTATTATCAGAAATCCAGTAAAGTCCCTCCTCCTCAGCACTGCCAATCACCTTCCTAGAGGATCGGTCCTGAAAAATGCAGTATGAAGAAAAGAATGTTACAATACAATCCAAGTCTCTTGTTAGTTTTCTTACTGATAACAGATTACAACTTAGGTTTGGCACATGCAATACTGATTCAAGTAATAAATCAGCAACACAAACACTTCCCTTTCCTTTCACCAATGATTGAGTCCCATCAGCCATCAAAACAGTTAGATCCTTATTTCCTATCTGAAAATTATCAAGAGTAGCAGTAGATCCGGTATCTACTACCCAATGACTCTTATTCATTCTCCTAGCAACCAGAGAAAGAAACTGACCTTTTTGTGCCATAGATGTTGAATAATTTGGTGCTGCCTCATCTGATTCCTTTGCAATATATGAGTTTTGTAACAGTTTCTGTAAGAAGTCAATTTGATTAGTAGTTAATCCCATACCTGTTCCTTTTTCACTAGTGGGTACACTTGCTGCAGCATAAGCCGATCTGTCCTTCTTTGGTTTCGGTTTCCAGTTTGGGGGTTTCCCATGCAGCTTCTAGCATGTACTCTTGGTGTGATAAGGCCGATTGCAATGTTCACACCATTGCTTATCCTTTGGAATGTCTTCCTTTCTTGCAGCAGTAAGGGCCGATCCTGAATTAGGTTCGGTTGTTGGTAGCATAACCCTTTTTCTGCTTTCCTCTCGTCTGACCTCGGCAAACACCTCTCAAAGAGAAGGTAAAGGCTTTGTACCCAATAATCTTCCTCTTACCTCATCTAAATATGGATTGAGCCCTTGGAGAAAATAAAAGATTCTCTCTTTTTCCAGCATTTTGCTATACTTTTGGCTATCATCTGCACACTTCCAGCTAGGATCATAAAATAGATCCATCTCCTGCCATAGTTCCACTAGGTTATTGTAGTATTCAGTCACTCCAGGATTGCCCTGCTTGGTGTTCCGAATTACAGCCCTAATCTCAAAGCATTGGGCTATATTTTCGAGATCAGAATAGATTTCCTGAACAACCTCCCACACTTCTTTGGTTGTTTTGTAAAATAGATAGGGTCGGCCTATCTTGGGCTCCATTGAATTGATAATCCAAGCCATCAAAAACGAATTTTCTATCTCCCATCTTTGATATTCTATTGAATTTTCTGGTGGAGTTTGGATTGTACCTGTGAGGTAGCCATATTTCCCTTTGCCTTTAATTACCAAGGTTATGGATTGAAACCATTCTCTAAAGTTTCTTCCGTTCAACCTATGTTGGGTGATATGCAAAGTATGACTATCCAATGAAAGAGTGTTGTTAGGCGCTCCAGGAATTAAAGTCGCTAGTTGTTGGAGATCCGAACTCAAGGAAGACTCCGCTGCAGTTGGGGCTGCATTCTCACGGTCTTGAGGCTCCATCTGATTCAGATCTTTGGACTAAGAAGAGCCGAGCTTTGATACCATGAACAAATTTGGTTCCTAAAGTATGGAACCTAGAAACGAGAGACTGATTTGGTGGAAATCCAAAACGTACTTGATTTCTCATGAAAATAAGAATTATATACAGCTTTCTATGTTATCAATTCCTAATTTCTAGCAAATGATAAGCAACATAATTGGGAATATTTACAAGATAATTTACAAATCTATTCCTATAATTTCTCCTACTTGATTAGGAGTCTTATCTTGTTTTTTATCTTTTTATTTCTCCTCCTTTATCTTGATGCGCCAGCCCACAACCGAAGCCCACATCAACTACAGTCTTTTTCTTTGCTTTGGACTCTTTTTTACCTTGAGGTTCCCTTGGATCCTAGGACTCTCCAACAGCTTTGACAGTGTTCACAGATGCAGACCATGCTAGCTGCAAGCTAACTAGAAAATCAACTAGTGGTCTTTGTGTTTTTCTTGGTTCTAATTTGCTAGTTTGGAGTTCAAGGAAACAGTTAGTTGTCGCTCGTTCAGTAGGAGAAGCCAAGTATCGTTCCATGGCCCAAGGTGTTACAGAGGTTATGTGGTTATAGTCCTTGTTTACTAAATTAGCATATTCTTTATCCCAAGTTCCTGTCCTATGGTGTGACAACCTAGCAACAAAAAGCATAGCCGAGAATCCAGTATTCCATTCTCATACAAAGCATATTGAAATTGATGTTCATTTTGTTAGAGAAAAAGTCGAGAATGGTGAGATTGATATTCGGTATGTGCCTACTATGTATCAGGTTGCAGATATCTTTACTAAAGGTTTGTCAAGGGATAGGTTTTCTTTTCTCTACATCAAGCTTGGGCTTTGGTTAGGAGTTCATTCTTTAATGCCTAATGCAGATGCTACCACTAAATTGAGGGGGAATGTTGAAGGAATTAAAGCTTGTTAAAGCTTGTTGATTGGAGGTCATATTGAGGGCGAATGTTGAAGGAATTAAGTTGTATTCTGTTCTTTAGTTTGTATCAGTTAGTATTCTGTTTGTAAGCTTAGTTTGTAGTTTGTTGTAAGCTATTATGTTTAAGTGTTATTAGGAGTCTAAGCCTATCATATAAATAGGCTTAACATTTTTGTTTTGAATAACAGTTGGACGAGGCATTATTTCAAATTCTCTTTTCTTCTTTTGTTGTTTCTCTCAATCCTTTAATCATCATTACACAAAGGATAGGGAAATTCCAACCCAATAACAATCTCACTGTTATGGTGGAATTGCTACTATAGGAATATGAACAAAGAGGGGTGCAATGGAGGAAGGGGGCAAGGAGATAGGGTTTCTAGACTCTCTTGAGGGAGAAGAACAACTTAGGTCGAGAGAGAATAGTACAAGCTAGACCCTATATCTTGTTCTCCATCGTCATATATCATATATATACGTACCCAAAATTGGAAACCCTAGCTGCTTTGCATAAACGAACAAATCAGCCACAGGAGAGAGAGAAGAGACCAAGGGGCAACAAGAAGGACACACGTCGTTGCCCCTCTTGTCCTCTCATTGTCCTCTCGTGCCACATGCCCCTCTTTCCATTTCAAATATGACAAATCAATCGACGATTCACGACCCATTGCAATAGAAACCGTCGACAGTTTCAAAGGAACTATCGATCGTTTTGCTTGATTGGTTGACAGAATCAGTCGACAACCTTCAAAAGCTATTGACCGTTTCGATCAAGTTTCTATAAATTGCATTTAGGCCCACTATTAACACTAAATGACCTTTTCACCATCCCATGATGAAACCGAGACCCCCATTAACTCTTAATGGCATACTTGTCAACTCTTAACGTTTGCTCCTTATTTATTTGATCATTGAACCCGATCCATTAACTCTTAACAGAACGTTAACTCTTAATGACGATTTCAACTTTAATTGCTTAGTCAACCACCACACTCAGATATCCGTGTGACCTTTTAGATTCACTATTAAGTAACAATCAGGACACGTCAAACTTTTTAACATCGACCAAACCATTTTGGTTTACAACAAGAATCTATCCATCTCCCCGATGTACCTCGAAAGACCCTGAGTGACAACTAGTATTATGTCAGGGCAATCTTACCAGTAATGAAGTGTTGAAATCCATAATGATTTGAAGGAGATTGGGAGGAGATTGTGGTGAGAGATTCAGATTGAGATCACAATATTTGGAAGGTTTAAGATGATTCTTTGGGACTGATTTCTTGGGTTAAATCTTATGTTTCCTTTTTTGCTCTCTATGTACATGATAAATAGGGACCAAGTATGTAAAGAAAGATGTAGACTAATCGAATATAAGTTTGTTTTAATTTTCTCATCGTCTACATGGTATCAGAACCCAGATCGCTCCTAAAACCCTAGCAGCCATGGCCGCCAGCCATGAATCTATCCAATCGATCACCCAGGAGGGAGAATCAGAGATAATCCCCTCCATGGGTTCGACTAGTGGGTTTGAAAATTCTTCAATTTGTCTTACTGTAGAGAAGCTGAATGGGAAGAACTACCGAGAATGGGCCCAATCCATCAAGCTGGTCATCGACGGCAAAGGCAAATTGGGCTTCCTTACCGGCGAGATCAAACAACCATCTTCCAAGGAGGTAGCGGCTTTCCAGAAATGGCGGTCTGAGAATTCCCTCATCACCTCCTACTTGATCAACTCCATGCGACCAGCGATCAGCAAGACATACATGTTCCTACCAACAGCGAAGGATGTGTGGGAAGTAGTTCGCGAGACCTACTCTGACACCGAGAATGCCTCTCAAATCTTCGAGATAAAGACTCAGTTGTGGCAGATGAAGCAAGGAGAAAAAGAAGTGACGGAATATTACACGGAGATGCTAGGTTTATGGCAAGAACTGGACCTTAGCTGTGAAGAATCTTGGGAGTGCACGAGTGACAGTGTGCAATTCAAGAAGAAGATGGAGAACGAGAGGGTGTACGAGTTTCTGGCTGGGCTCAATAGAGAGCTCGACGATGTGAGAAACCGAGTCTTGGGTCGTCGACCATTACCTTCCATTCGGGAGGTCTTCTCTGAAATTCGGCGAGAAGAAAGTAGGCGGAAGGTGATGTTGAGGGAGAAGAGTGTGGTTGGTCCTGAGGCTTCAGCCCTTGTATCGCGTGGGCCTTCATCTCGTGGGCCTTCCACAACATCTAGGCTGAAACAAAATAAAAGGCCTTTTTATGACCATTGTAAAAAATCAGGCCATTCCAAAGATACTTGCTGGGTTTTACATGGCAAGCCTGCTGATTGGAAGCCCAGGCAGCCCAATAAACCTTATGGGTACCAAGCTTTGACTGAACGGCAAATAGAATCAGCCCATCATACTCAGTTAGTCCCTACTGGGGGTTTTAACTCCGAGCAACTTGAGAAGTTATATGCTCTTTTTTCAACCTTTCAAGCCTTGGGTCAGTCTTCTACGCCTCCTTCATCAAGTTCCTTAGCCCACAAAGGTACTTTTTTGACTGCTCTTAGCACTACTTCGCGCTGTACTCCCTGGATTATTGATTCTGGCGCATCTGATCATATGACTGATTCCCATCATTTATTTTCCACATACTCACCTTGTGCCGACTACTTGAAAGTAAAAATTGCAGATGGTACTTTATCCCCAGTAGATGGCTAGGAGAGCATCCGTATCTCTGAATTTATTACTTTGGAATCTGTCCTTCATGTTCCTAATTTGTCTTGCAATCTGTTGTCTATTAGTCAGCTAACCAACCAATCTCATTGCTCAGCTACTTTTTTGTCTTCCCATTGTGTCTTTCAGGAGCTATCATCGGGGAAGACGATTGGCGGTGCTAAGGAATGCGAGGGACTCTACTACTTTGATGACGCTCACATGAGTAAACAGTGTCATCCTTCTTTTTGTAATTCTGCATCTAGTCCTAGGGATAGTGACCTATTGTTATGACATAAACGAATGGGTCATCCAAGTTTTCAATATCTAAAACGTTTGTTTCCTTCACTTTGTTCGAATAAAAATCTTTTGGATTTACAATGTGAAGTCTGTGAACTTGCAAAACATCATCGCACTACTTTTCCCTCCAGTCCTTATAAACCATCTCTGCCTTTTACTTTGATTCACAGTGACCTTTGGGGGCCTTCACGTGTCCCCAATAGGACCCACACAAAATGGTTTATTACCTTTATTGATGACCATTCTCGTCTTTGTTGGGTGTATTTATTATATGATAAATCTGAGGTTAGTTCTATCTTCATGAAATTCTACACTATGATTTACACCCAATTTCACACAAAAATTCAAATTCTTCGTACTGATAATGGCACTGAGTACTTCAATCAGTTTTTGGGCCCCTATCTTCAAGCCAACGGTATTGTTCACCAGAGTTCTTGTGTTCACACCCCCCAACAAAATGGGGTTGCTGAACGGAAAAATCGACATATTCTTAAGGTCGCTCGTGCCCTCTTATTCACCTCTCACATGAAAAATAATTTTTGGGGTGATGCCATTCTGACTGCTGCATTCCTCATCAACCGAATGCCTAGTCGAATTCTCTCATTTGCAACCCCTCTCCAAAAATTTCAGGAGATCTTCCCTAATTCTCAGCTCAGTTCATCTCTCCCGCTTCGTGTTTTTTGGTCCATCGTGTTTGTCCACATTCATGCCTCCCAATGTCCCAAGTTGGACCCCAGAGCCCTCAAATGTGTCTTCCTTGGTTACTCTCCTACTCAAAAGGGTTACAAGTGTTACGATCCTCTTTCACATAAATTATATGTTAGTCTGGATGTCACATTTTTTGAGCATACTCCCTACTACCCGCTTCAGGGGGAGTCCTTGAGTGAAGCTCGTCCCTTAAACACAAACACTGACTTTGATGTTGCGATGTTTGAGTCTGCTCCCTATGATATACCATCTCCATCTCCTTCTTTGTCCAACGCAAACGAAATCTTGAACTGGGCGGGATATGTGGAAGAACAAATAGACAAGGAGCCACTTGTCTACTCAAGGAGACCTAAATCAAAGCCCAGTGAGACTCTCGCATCTAAAGCATCAAAAGAGTTTGAACCAGATAGCTCCAAATACTCATGAGCCACAATCTAATCCTGACCAGGTAAAAAATCTTGATGACTTACCCATTGCTCTCAGAAAACAAACTCGTTCATGTACTCTCCATCCTATCTCTAAATTTGTATCTTACAATGTCCTTTCTGCCAAGTGTCGTGCTTTTACGTCTAACCTTGACAGAACCCAGATTCCTAAGAATATTCAAGAAGCCTTGGAGATTCCAAAATGGAGAGAAGCACTGATGGAAGAAATAAGGGCATTAGAAAAAATTGGAACTTGGGAGGTGATGACGTTGCCAAGGGGGAAGAAACCAGTGGGCTGCAAGTGGGTGTTCACGGTAAAGTACAAGGCGGATGGCACAGTAGAGCGGTACAAAACCCGCCTAGTTGCAAAGGGGTTCACCCAAACATATGGTATTGACTACACCGAGACATTTGCACTAGTAGCCAAGCTGAATACTATACGAGTTCTCTTGTCCTTGGCAGCAAACCTAGATTGGCCACTCCATCAGTTTGATATCAAGAATGCCTTTCTGAATGGTGAGCTAGAGGAAGAAGTATTCATGACATTACCTCCAGGATTTTACAAGGAGGGAAAAGAAACCAGAATATGTAGATTGAAGAAATCTCTATATGGGCTCAAGCAATCACCAAGAGCGTGGTTTGATAGATTTGCGAAGGTAATCAAGAATAAAGGATATCAACAGGGGCAGTCAGATCATACTACGTTCTTTAAACTATCCAATGATGGTAGGAGGACCATTCTGGTTGTGTATGTGGATGACATCATACTTACTGGAAATAACATAGGAGAGGTGGAGAGGTTGAAGAAGGTCTTAGCCACAGAGTTTGAAGTAAAAAACCTAGGTCAAATGCGATATTTTCTGGGAATGGAAGTCGCCAGATCAAAGAAGGGAATTAGTGTCTCTCAGAGAAAGTACATTCTTGAGCTTTTGACTAAGACTGGTATGCTTGGTTGCAAGCCAAGCAATACCTCAATTGAGGTAGGAAAAAGTATGGAAGATGGTGGAAAACCTGTGGATAGAGAAAGATATCAGAGGCTTGTAGGTAGATTGATCTACCTATCTCACACTAGACCCGACATCACTTTCACCGTAAGTGTTGTCAGTCAGCATATGCATTCTCCAAAGAAAAGTCACCTAGAAGTAGTGTATAAGATTCTCAGATATCCGAAGGGCTCACCAGGGCGGGATTTATTCTTTAAGAAAGGAGACAGTAAAAAGATAGAGATTTATACAGATGCAGATTGGGCAGGCTCAACAGAAGACAGAACAACTACTACCGGCTATTGTACTTATGTTTGGGGAAATCTAGTAACATGGAGAAGTAAGAAGCAAAACGTGGTAGCCAGAAGTAGTGTTGAAGTTGAATTCAGAGCTGTTGCTCATGGGATGTGTGAAGGGCTATGGTTACAAAAGCTTTTAGAGGAACTACATATCACAGTAGAGGTTCCCATCAAACTCTACTGCGACAACAAAGCTGCTATCAGTATTTCCCATAATCCAGTCCAGCACGACAGGACTAAACATATAGAAGTTGACAAATATTTCATAAAGGAGAAAATTGAGAAAGGAATAATCTACATGACCTATATTCCTACTAGAGAACAATTGGCAGATATATTCACTAAGGAGTTATAGAGATCTAGCTTTGAAGAGTTTATCTGCAAGTTGGACATGATCAACATCTATGATCCAACTTGAGGGGGAGTGTTGAAATCCATAATGTTTTAAAGGAGATTTGGAGGAGATTGTGGTGAGAGATTCAGATTGAGATCACAATATTTGGAAGGTTTAGGCTGATTCTTTGGGACTGATTTCTTGGGTTAAATCTTATGTTTCCTTTTTTGCTCTCTATGTATATGATAAATAGGGACCAAATATGTAAAGGAAGATGTAGACTAATCGAATATAAGTCTGTTTTAATTTTCTCATCGTCTACATGAAGTCTTACTTCAGAATAGAACCTATTTGGGCTTTCGATTCTCGTAATCCCTCCATCGATTATCATCTCGATTGAGTGAGAGTCTTGGACTGATCAAACTCATTAACTCGATGATTATGCCAAAATTAGTGTGGTGAGATTGAGATGACACATCGTAACTCCTTTCGACATTGGAACACTTTCCAATCAAGTGTACTTTGGCCAGTAGTTTCTTCAATCAAAACCACCACTAATTGCATACGATGTTCACCTCACGCCGGAGGTCGACGGATCCCATTAGCAATTATCTGTCTCCATACGCCATTACACAGAGACCACATAGTAGGGGGTTCGGTGAGCAGGGAATGATGGACATAGTGGAAGAATTTAATAGGTTGAAGCAAGATGGTACAATGCAAGAGTACCAACTAAAATTTGAAAAGTTAGAGTCCCTGATGTTGAGTAGGAACCCCTTCCTTACTGAAGAATACTTTGTATCTAGCTTTGTGAGGGGTTTGAATGATGAGATTCGATCTACAGTTAAAATGTTGAAATCATAGACCATACAAGAGGCGGCTGAGGGGGCCTCATTGCAAGAGTTAACGATGGAGGCCTTAATGAAGAAACAAAAAGGATAGAATAGGGGAGGAAATCCAGGAATAGTACTATTTGGAGGAAGGATGCCTTAAGGGGAGGAATAGGAATGAGATACCTAACTACAACTCCCTCTAACCCGAGCTTACATCAGAAGGATAAGCTCATAGAGCAAAGGAGATAAGTCGGGCTATGTTTTAGATGTGGGGATTGGTACTCACCCAGACATCAGTGCAAGAAACAGCCTCTCCTATTGGATGGAGTGGAAGAGGAAGAAGAGGAAGATCTAGCCGTAATAGAGGATGTAGAGGAATAGGACAATGGGGTTATTTCCTTGCATGCAATCAAGGGAAAGCAAAATCATTAAGGTGGAAAGAAGAATTCAAGAAAGCACTCTTATGGTCCTGATAGATAGTGGGAGCACCTATAGTTTTATTGATGAAGGAACGACCAAAAGGATGAATTGCAAATTGGCTAATAGTGGATAGAGTGGTCAGTAGATCAGTGTGTGTGGTGTTTCTATTGGGAAATGCAAAGAGAAGATTTCCAAGCTAATTTGAGATTGCTCAAGTTGGGGGGGCTGCCATATCATGCTAGGAATTGATTGGATGAGGGGAGTTAGTCCAATCAGCTTTAATTTCATCAAATAAAGGTGACTCTAGAGAAGGATGGTGGTGTTGCAAGGGAACATGGAGGTGGGAACCTACAAATTGATTAAGGGGAAGAAGCTACAACAACTATTCAAGAGGAAGATATCTCAGGTGGCACAATTGTTTTCAATTGAAGCCACTGAGCACCTTGAAACAAGGGAGGGAGAAGGCTTTATACCTGATTACTAGTCACTTATAGCCACCTAGAAGGTATATGAATTGACCCTACTTGATCTATTACTAGTTGAATATTAGGACCTCTTTGTAAAGCCTAAGTCATTAGTCACTACCACCTGAAAGATCTTTGGACCACACCATACCCCACCAACCTAATGTTGAACCAGTGAACATCAGGTCCTATATATACCCACCCAAGCTTAAATTTGAAATCGAGAAACTTGTGAAAGACATGTTGAGCCAATCTGTTATCAGACCTAGCCATAGCCCATTTGCTTTCCCTGTCCTATTGGTTAAAAAGAAAGATGACACATGGTGTTTCTGTGTTGACTATAGACAACTCAATATCATTACCATCAAAGAAAAATTACCAATCCCAATAATTGGAGACCTAGTAGATGAGCTGAAGCACAGTTCTATATTCTCTAAACTGGACCTAAGGTCAGGCTACCATCAAATTAGGATGGACCCAAATGACATTCCCAAAGTAGCCTTCAAGACACACCATGGCCATTTTGAATTCACAGTGATGTCTTTTGGCCTAACCAATGCCCTTACTACATTTCAAGTCCTTATGAATCAAATTTTTGAACCATACCTCAAAAAATTCGTATTAGTCTTCTTTGATAACATTCTAGTCTATAGCCCTTCATTTGATCAACAACTAGAACACCTTAGGACTACTTTTGAGATCCTGAGATTCAATCGATTGTATATCAAATTGTCAACATGTGCCTTTGCATAGAGATAGATGGAGTATCTTGGGGGCATCATTTTCGGGGCTGGAGTTGGCATGGATCCCAAGAAGATTGAGGCTATTTTGGCATGGCCTGAGCCATCCAACATCAGGGCACGAAAATGGTTCTTGGGGTTCACCGTTTATTACTAGAGATTTGTGAAGAACTATGGGTTGCTTAGTAAGCCACTAACTGAACTACTGAAGAAGGATAGTTTCAGGTGGAACCCTAGGACTGAGGAGGCTTTTGAACAATTGAAGAAGGCACTAAGTGAGGGCCTGTGTTGGGTTTGCTAAACTTCAGCTAGCCATTCACATTGGAGATAGATGCCAGCAACTCGACAATAGGAGCGGTGCTCTCACAAGATGGTGGGCCATTGGCTTTCCTTAGCCAAGCCCTAGCCCCCATGCACCAAGGACTTAGCATCTATGAAAAAGAACTGATGGCAATCCTCATGGCAGTGAAAAAGTAGCGGCACTACTTATAAGGGGGAAGGTTTATCATCAAAACAGACCATGAAAGCCTAAAATTCCTATTACAACAAAGGCTGCATACCCAATTACAAAAGAAAGGTGTGGCTAAACTCATGGGGTTGGATCATGGGATACATTCCAAGAAAGGAAATGAGAATGTGGCAGCAGACACATTGTCTTGCTGCCAAGAGGAATGGCTGACTATAGCCATTTCAACAATAGTACCGGATTGGCTCTAAGAAGTAATAGACATCTATCAGAAGGAGAGTGGACCAAGAAGTTATTGGAGCAACTAAGCATTGATGCTAATAGTTGGTAGGACTATGCATTAATCGATGGAGTGATAAGGTACATAGCCAGAATGGTGATTGTGGATTGCAAGGAATTGAAGGATAGAATACTGCAAGCACTACATGGGTCCCCTATAGGAGGCCATTGGGGTATGCAGAATACCTATCGTAGGGTGAAGCAGGTATTCTTTTGGTCTTAGCTAAAAAAATATGTGTGGGATTATGTGTTGAATTGTGACACGTGCAGATGGTGCAAATAAGAAATGGTGGTTCATCTCGGTCTCTTATAGCCCTTGGCCATTCCAGAGCAAGCATGGACTAATGTGACCATGGACTTTATAGAGGGACTTCCAAGTTCAAAAGGGAAATACTGTATTTTGGTAGTAGTAGACCGGTTTACTAAGTTCACCCATTTTATTGGCCTATCCCACCCATTTACAACACAAGTAGCTAGAGTGTACATGGAGAATGTGGTGAAGATGCATGGAATCCCTCACTCCATTGTATCAGACAGAGACAAAGTATTTACGAGCCTATTTTGGAGGGAACTTATTGGCACTAAGCTGCATAAGTCCACTGCATACCATCCTAAGATGGATGGTCAATCAGAATGTTTCAATCATTGTTTAGAGTCCTACTTGAGGTGCCAGTTTCTTCTAGCCAAGGGGGTGACAGAAGTGGCTAGCAGTAGCTCAATGGCAGTATAATTCAAGTTTTCACAACTTGATCAATCAAAATGACTATATTTGAAGCACTTTATGGCTATAAGCCAACATTACTTCCCGCTATTGGGGGGCAGACTATGGTGGCTGTAGTTGGGGCTTACTTGCTACAAAGACAAGACACTATATGGATAGTGAAGGCTGAATTGGCTGACAAGAAACAAAGTGAGAGAGAATTTTCAATGGGGAGGAAGTCTATTTGAAACTTAGCCAACAGCACCTCAAGGCTTTGACCCACCAGCTGCCCTAAGTACTATGGACCATTTACTATCCTAGAAAAGATAGAGACAATGGCTTACAGATTGCAATTACCAGAGGAATCACATAACCACCCAGTCTTCCATGTTTCTCTCCTCAATAAAGCTACGAGAACACAGAGGGCCAGCCCAACACTTCCTCTTATTGTGGGAGAATAAACGGAAGAAGCAATGCCTACAACTATCCAAGACAAAAGGGTGGTTCACAATCATGGGATTCCTCTCACCCAAATACTAGTTAAGTGGTCGTCCCTCCACTCGAACAACAATACTTGGGAGTATTTGCCAGACCTTCTCAGACAATTTCCCAACACGGCCAGCCTACTAAGCATTTATTGAGGACAAGAAATGATTTAAGGGGAGGGGATTGTCATGTTATTAGGCTATTAGACCTTGTAAATAAGGTTGTGTTTGGCATAGCTAGAGGAATGTTCCAGCATGTCAAGTAGAAAAGTTGTAATGCCAGGTGGGCAAGCTGGGTAACCGTTTTGGCACCCAAACCAAGCTATGGATCAGTATAAAGAACACTGACCAACGCCAATACCCACACGATAATTGAATTGAAGAATTCTATTTCCCTCCTCAATTCTCTTTCCCTCTCGTCTATCTCTCCTCCTTCCCCTCTCTTTCTCTCGAATCTTCCCCTTAATTCCTAATTCTCTCACCTCAACCCCTTCTCAACGACTGAGAATTTCCCTTGTCAGATTGGGGATCTGACACCCCTTTATTGCATGCAAAGAGATCTCTCTATCCCTGCTTCTTCCTCCAGAATCTTTTCCTCATTGGGAGCTTTATCTAATGTGAATGTTTCCTTGCCACCTTCCAACATAATCAATTGTTTTCGACATTGGTGCCCTGGTATATATCGATCCCCACACTTGTAACATTGGCCAACCTGCCTCCACTGATCATAGGTCCCTAATCGACCTTCGAATGACTGATTCCCCACTGTCTCAAGTGGAACAACATTGCCTTTCATATCTTGGCCAATTTTTACTATCTCCTTACCACCCCTGCGGTTAAAGGCCACCTGATTGCTCCGAAAGGAAAATTTTTGCTTCTTCAGCAAAGCTTCCACCAACATCTCCTATAATTGAGCACCTTTAGGCGCCTCCTTGACTGATTTTGGTCAATGCATCTTGATCGCCAGCTTTAGTTCATCGTTCAGGCCGTTAATGAAACTCAACACAAAATAGGTCTCACTGGAACCAGGATTGAACATACACTGATGGACTTAAGTTCTTCAAATTTCTCTTGATATTGTTGAACCATCCCCACAAGTTTCTGCTTATTAAACTCCTCCACGACATTTGCCAAATTTTGTTTCCCAAACCTCGTACAAAATTCCTCAACGAAATCTGACCAACGACTCTCTTCTTGCGACTCATACCAATCTTTAAACTAGGAGTCAACCATGTCATTTAGGTAGGTTGCCACCAAGGTGATCTTCTGGTGCTCCGAAGTTTGATAAAGAACAAAGAGTTTTTTACACCTTCGAATCCACCACCGTGGATTCTATCCTTTGAATATAGGCAAATCCAATTTCAGCATAGGGAATTGATGGTGGAATGGTGCGGCCTGCACTCCCGCCCTCCTACTTGCTATTCGATCCTCAAGTACCTCTCCCGCCGCTACTGTTTCTGCTTCTAGATCCACCATTTCCACCGTCCTAGGGCTTAGTCTGAGCCTAGGCAAAATCGGCTCAGATCATTCCTTAGAAGGAAAATCAAGAGACAGTCATACCTAATTTTATCCTACAAACATGAGCATGAAGCTCTGCATTTGCATCTGCATCTTCTCGGATCTGGCTTGTCACTTCCTCTTGCATATGCGATGTAAAACTTTGTTAGCTTAGGAGGGGAGATGAATTAAAAAAAAAAATAAGTAAAAAATAATTGAAAGAATGCAACACACAGGATATATAGTGGTTCGGCTATGCCTACTCCACTACCTTGTCTCCTCACCAAGAATTTTGTCCAACCAACTTGTGTAGCTTTTGAAAATAGGCTTAGGTACAAATCTTTACAACTAATGCCTTTTATTAGGATTAGGCTTAACTTTTGCAAGGTCACAATAAGAATGTGAATAAGGTGTACAAGAGAAGGTATAAAGTGGTACTAAAACTATAGACACTTCTCTTGGGTTTACAAAGAGATTAAAGGGATTGGAAGATGTAAGCTTGATCTCTCTTTTTCTTTTGAATGTAAACAAAAGAGCACTTGTTGAAAGCTTTGAATGTTCGAGATTTTAGGTTTTTAGCATTCTATGGTTCTTCAGGCTTTAGCTTCTTTGTATAGTATTCAGTCACTTAATGCTTCTGCTAAGCTGTCCATCGAGGTGAGAGAATGTTCTTTGTATCTTAACTACCACTTTTTGTCTCTATAACATCTCAAAATTCAATTAGAAACCTCAAAATCCATGTATAACTTATCTAAGAAGCATTTAATGTTCTGAAAATTAAAGACATATCGCATTTAATGCAATGTAACGGCTATATTTTTCAAATTTTATTGAACATTACTCGAGTACAAAGAGATATTTAATTGACTAAGTTCTATTGTTACTCGATTACAAATGTTTTGTAATCGACTATTTTTATGACTTACTTGATTACAAATTTGCTTCTACTTGATTAAATATTTTGAGACAAAAAGATTAAATATATATACTCGATTAGAAAACTATATTTACTCGAGTATATTAACATCTTTATTCAATTCACATTTTAGTACTCGATTAAATTAATGGACCAAAGACATGGCAAGATCTTGGGATATTTATACTCGATTAAAAAGATAATTTACTCAAGTACGTATAATTCATCACTCGATTAATATGTCAAGTACTTGATTGCAAAAATAGTCCAGAGACTTGACATATTTCTTGAGATTATATACTCGATTACAAAGAATATTTACTTGAGTACCAATGAATCATTACTCGAATACAAAAACTAAGTACTCGATTAATTTTACATGGCCAAAAACTTGTATTATCTACTCGAATACATAAGCCTATTTAGTTGAGTAGATTTGTTCTTTACTTGGATACATTTAGATTTTTAATCGATTATATAGCTTATATCTACTTATTTACAAACAAGATACACTCAATTAAAATAACCTGCCTATTTTGAATTTGTCTTAAGGCTTTTCTTAACAAGAGAATTACTTGAGTATAAAAGATTTTTACTTGATTACAAGAATTAGATTACAACATTAAGAGATATTACTTCATCACTCTATTCAACACTAAATAGTACTCCATTAAAAACTTTACTTACTCGATTAATGTACATATCTTACTTGATTATTTTTATAATCATTCTTTAATCTTAACACACTATTTTGATCATCAACACTTACTAGAATTTTCCTATTTCCTCATCAAATCAAAACTTTAACAATTTAATAGATTACTCAACATGCTAGAATGCCTGATCCAACTTCCGATCAATTACTTCATCAATGGCTCTGATTCTTCCCTGCACGTTTGATATTGTTGCATTAACTTGTTGAAGTTGTGCGTCCATCTCCTTCGTTCTCGTGCCATCCGCCATCATTTTCTGCTTTGAAGTAAGCTGCTGTGGGCCAAGGTTCAAGCTTTGATACCAATTTGTTAGGACCTCGTGTCCTGACAAGGAAATTTCTCTTCTCAAGAGGGAAATTAGGGTTAAGGAGGGGAGAAAGAAGGAGAGAACAAAGGAAGAGAAACTAAAACAAAGAGTTCTGAGGGAGACAAGCTAAATGTCATGTACCTAGGGTTTACCTAGAATTTGATAAGGAATTGAGAGAAATCAGAGGGGGAATTAGATGGATAGGGAAGGAAATTGGAGCAAGAAATGGGGAAGATTACAGAGAACAGCAAGGAGAAGGAAAACGAAACAGAGAAGGGAAGAAATTAGAGGGAGAAAGAGAATTCTTAGAGATAAATCAGAATTTCTTTTATCATTTCAAAAATATCCCCCAATCTCTTACAAGTAGCCTTTATATAAACCTTAGCTGGTTGTTAACTGATTCTTAATAGCACCCATGTGCTTCTAACAACTTGTAAAATATCTCCTAACAACTATTATAAATCTATTACTATATTACCCCTTTATTGCTCCTAGGATCATGACATTGAAGAAGAGTATAATTTGGTTATAAATTTCCGTAAACCTCTTATTGAATCGGGAGCTCTTATATAGCCCCTCTTTCTCACCAATCTCTATTAGTTACAATCCTTAGCAACCTGATGATTACACCCCTCCAACAGAACTAACAGCTACACCCTCCTAACTACCCAAATTACCTAGACTAACAACGTAACTATCTCTTGTTACATCACTAACCGCCTACTGTTACAATCATAGGAAAGGAAAATACAATTTTGCCCTAAATTCCCCATAGGGTCCTGACGAACAGTTATTTTGCATATATAAGTCAAATGTCGTGATCCCTATTTAAAATAGGGATCATGGCATCAAATATATCCAAAATACAATGAAATGGTTTTATTTCCATTCTTGTTGCACCAATATGAATCAAACAATCTCATGTCACATGATGTACCATATATTTCATATTTCAGTGTATGAAACAGAAATAATCTAAGGAACCATTAATCAATAATCAACAATACATTAATCTCAATGGGCATATTTATGTAGCTTGTGGATCCACATTATACTAGGGTACCTTCAAATTAAGCTTACCTATGCCCACATACCCAGTGGAGTCACCAGGGTTGCAACTAGCCTTGTCCCGAACCATTGGGAAACTGGAATCTCTTTTGTTGCTAGTGAAGAGCAGTCACTGGAAGTGTCATCCACTTGTCACACGCCAAGCGGTTCTGACAACTGCTCTCCAATTTGCCTCCTCAAATCTAACACCTGGTGACCATTATAGCCATAGGAAAGTAAGAAACATGGGAGAAACCCAAAGAACTAATGGTGGTTTGTGTCAATGAAGCATAACATCCACAAAATGAGGTTGAGCTTGCTTTTCTCTCTTTTTCTTTTTCATTTTCCTCTTCATATTAGATTTTATACGACTTTTCACACACCATTCCTCTTCATGTTTAATTTTAGGTTCCTCGGGCATTTGCCTGTCATGTTCTTTGTTACATGTAATGGTGCTGAGTTAATTTTATTGCAATTTTTGTTAGGGTTAAAATAATCACTGTTTAATGTTCTTTGTTTATTTTATGAAGTGTGAACAGGGAAGTTCACAAGTAACTAGAAAGTTGCATGCATGCTTAATTTAAGTTTTTTGAGCATCCACCTGAGATGTTCCTTGTTCAATGTAACTGAGTTATAATTGTCATAATTATTGCAATTTTTGATTGGGTTAAAATAATCACTGTCTAAACTTAGCCTGTAATTGCTTATAAATATCTTACCAGAATTACGTGAAAAAGAGGAGCACTTCATTGAATTACCTCCTGAGATTTGTCAGTTGAAGATAATTGGTTTTTCTAAAGATATTGGAAGTTCGTTATCTTTGCTGCCGTCAATTATGCACCGTCTAGAAAGCCTCCTTGTGGCAATTGAACTGAAGGATAGGTTATCTGCTTCATTCCCTGAGGGTGCTAAGGTTACTGCTCATCGTGTAAGACTTTTCTCTTTCATTTGAAAAATCTTTTTGTTATGATATGTGCCTTTAGTTTCCCCGCCCCCTAATTTCAATTTGAAAACCAACTTATGCTGAAAAGGGGCTGTCAACTTATGTATTAGGTTCTTGAAGCACTTACAACCGAGAAATGCAATGAACAATTTTCTCTTGAAAGGCTCGAAGTGCTTGGTGATGCATTCCTCAAATTTGCAGTTGGCAGGCATCTTTTTCTTTTACATGACACCCTTGATGAAGGACAACTGACAAGGAAGCGTTCTAAATTAGTCAACAATTCCAATTTATTCAAGCTGGCAACAAAGGGCAAGTTACAGGTAACTGTTGAAATTTCCAGCTCTGACTTGGCCAATAATTCTAATCACGATGAAAATATGATTCTAAGATTATTTTTGAAATGCTTAGCCATGAAATATGTACTATTCTTCCTTTGGAAAATTGTAAATTGAGTGTCAAAATGTACAAAATAGGTTCTTCTTTCTAACTGCATCAATTTCAGATGCTGCACTGTATTTGGTCACTATAGCTGTTTAGTATTATGTGCATATTTCAGGCATACATAAGAGATCAACCATTTGATCCCTCCCAATTCTTTGCATTGGGTCGCCCTTGTTCAGTAATATGTAGTAGAGAAACAGAGACTGCAATACATTGTTCTCAAGGAGATAGCGAGAAAAATGTTGTAGACACAGAAGTGAGATGCAACAAAAGCCACCAATGGTTGCATAAGAAAACTGTCGCTGATGTGGTTGAGGCTCTAGTTGGTGCATTCATTGTCGATAGTGGCTTCAAGGCAGCAACTGCATTTCTCCAATGGATTGGCATACAAGTTGACTTTCAGGCCTCACTAGTCAGTAATATCTGCTCTGCCAGTGCAATCTTCCTGCCTCTCACTGCTCGTGTGGATATTGCTGCACTTGAAACTTTGTTGGGGTATCGGTTCCGTCATAAAGGTTTGCTTGTACAAGCATTCGTTCATCCTTCTTTCAGTGCCCATTTGGGAGGCTGCTATCAGGTATGCATTTGTCTTTTCCTCACTGCTATGGGATGCATTTTTCTTTCCTCCCTATCATGAAACTCAAGGTTGTATTCAATACATTGAGTTGGTGATTGTGCAACACTTTGATGTTTTGAACCAGAGGCTGGAGTTCCTTGGAGATGCCGTTTTGGATTATTTAATTACATCCTACCTGTTTTCGGTGTACCCAGAACTGAAGCCTGGTCAATTAACGGATTTGAGATCTTTATCTGTAAACAATAACTCCTTTGCCAATATTGCTGTGCATCACTCCTTCCACAATTTTATTCTGTGTGATTCAAGTAGCCTATCCACCTCTATGCATAAATATGCAGACTTCATTGGAGCGGTGACTTCACAAAATGTTTCCAGGGAAGGACCTAGCTGCCCAAAGGTAGTTGTTGTAGACCTTAATCATTGTTTATAGAGCATGGTACATTATTTAGATGCATTCTTTGTCTGGATTGTTTTGCTTAATGAAGCTTATGAATTTTAACTGATCAAGTCAATCAAGTTTCTGTACTGGGCTACATGTTCAAATCCCATATCTGATGCTAATATTAGTGCATTTCTGCTAAGCTTTGTGCGAATATCTATGTTCAAATGCCATGAACCACATTAATATTGGTGCTGTCCTAAAAGAAATTGAAAATCTGTGGACTGGAACAAAATTTTTGGAGGTAATTTTAAGCCAGAGTCAAAGGCACTAAATTAAATTGCAAGCAAGAATTCATAATTGACAGGGATCTCCAGGATAATGGCATGGCAAGTCGTGAGCATGTTTGATATTTCTGCAAGTGAATCATGTACCTTTATATGTTGTTTTAAGTCTTGCAATAAGATATGGTATATTGGTAAAGTAAAAACCTCAAGAAAGATTGTTGACATTTTACCCACTGCCAAAACCAAAATCTCAACTCACAAAATTGTCTTGTAAATGAATTTACAAGAATATTTTCTAAATTTTTAGCACATTGTTCTCTGGTAATATTTATCATCATTATGGGAAGAGAACTTTAAAATAGTCTCAGGGCTTCATTCAAGAATATTCTTTGGATTTACTTCCTATAAGGGATGGCAAAGGATATCAAAGACTTCAGGCATATTAGTTTACCAGGGGGATTCACAAAATTTTGGCTTTAGACTCCTTCACGTGAGGGGTGAAGTGTTGCCTATGGTAGTAACAGGATCTCAATTATGTTTTTTGGGGAGAAAATTTTCGATGCATTTCTTGTGGCTATTCAAGTGTTGAGTTGAGGATTAGGGGTAGGATGTTTGGCTTACTTCTTGAACCATAAAGAAGGGATAAAGAAGTGTTGGATGTCATTCTTGTGGCTAATGAGAGTGTTGACTCAAGGATTAAAAGTTGGTGGCCAGTCGGTTAGTTCTGCCAGGACAATTTTGATTTGAATTTCCATTTGCACATGTTGGTTAGAGTGGGGTTCGGTTCTATATGCAACTGTAAGGCATTCCCCATGCACAAGGTTCCATGCTTTATGAGGCTCATTTTTATATGTAGCCTTACTCTTGTTTTGCAAGAAGCTTATTTGCATTACTTGAACTCATCACCTTCTAGGCCACAGAAGAGTAATTTTACAGTTGCTACAAAAGGTGCCCTCTTAAGTGTTCTCCATAGTTATAAGAGTTTACTTCATGGTTACCTGCATGTCCTTAGTTATGGAAGTCTTAAGAAAATGATTAACCTTTGCTGTATATGGAAGTTTCCTGGAAGGTTTATGAGGTCGGTGGTTTTGATGGCAATTAACTCTCAGTCTTGCATCTTTATGCTAATGAGATTCATTATGCGCTTTAATTAGCAGGTGGTTACTGTTCATGTGTTCTCATGTGCTTTCAAGCAACATCAGGTTGAAGAAAACCTTGCTTAGTTGCAGAGTCAGTTTTGATTCCTTGTGGAGAGGGTCAAAATGTAGGCAAAACCTCTGGTCATGTTCTTTAGGTGCTGTATTTTACTTGGGACTTATTTGTCTAGTTTTGGGTGTGTTTTTCAAGGCTAAAACTGATCAAGACTTGGTGATTGAAAGATTTAGCAGTTAACAGGGTGGAAGGACAATATATCTCAGGAGGGTAAAAATGTATTGAGGCTACCAACTTTATCTTTATGTCTTTGTTTACTTGTCTTCCATTAGTTTGCAAGAGAGTTAAGGATTTATTATGGGAACAGATCAAGGATAAATATAAGCATTATCTGGTGGATTGTAACAGCTTATTTATTACAATAGGATGTCTTTTACTTTAGCTTTTTTGGGCAAATGGTTTTGGAGATATGCCTATGAGCAAGATAGGCTTAGGAGAAGGGTGGTTAGATGAAGCCCCTAGGGCACAGGTCGAGTGGTCGGATGAGCAATATGTTGGTATCAATTCAGTGGGTTGTGAGTTCGATTCTCGCCCTGCGCAAGGGCCAAAGGCCCATTATGTGATTTACCTCCCCTTGCATAATCAAGGACACGAGTACCAGGGGCCACGCAAGGGCGGTCATCCCAAGGGTGGTTAGATGAAACTATATTGGAATGTGGGAGGATTCGGTGACCTTAATGTTTGTATGCCTTACATTTTGGGGCTTCATAAGGGCCTCTGAAGGAGTTGTAATCATTTCCTGAGGCATACTAGGCTTCGTGTTTGGAAAATTGGAATTGGGAGGGAGCTTAACTTTTGATCTATCTATGGTCTAGACAAAAAAAAAAGGTTGGAGATGGTTTTTTAGTCTTTCCCCGTTGTGCTTGTATAATAGTGGACAAGGATGCTTTTAGTAGGACTTGAACGATTGGGAAATGGAGTTGATGGATCTTTTGGTGATTCTCTATCCTTTACCTCATAACAGCTAGCAGATGATATTTGAAGTGGACAATACCATGCAATGGGAGTTTTTGATGTGAAATCTTCTTACACTGCTTTAATGGGTTTTAGAGGCTCTTCTTTCTTCGGTTTCAAAGTGGCTTGTTGTTCCATGCATTTGAAAAGAGTTGTTAGTTCTTGGACATAGGCTTTTCATTCTTGAAATCAATTTCTGGATTTCACTGAATCTTCCAAGAATTCCGTGAATTGTAGGTATTTGTTTCAATCCTTTTGTACATCGTGGCAACCCCCTGGTGCCCTTTCAGCAAATGTTGTGTTAGGGGATACATTAAAACTATAAATGTTTTCTTAAAAAAAGTCAAATTCCCTCTCAGAAAGTTCCATAAGTTGCTCCTGTATTATTAATATCTGTATTAGAATTATTAGTATAATTAGATATATTGCATATTTATTTATTTATTTATTTGTTATAACTATGTGTAATTAAGCTAAGTCCATAGGCTAAGCCCGTAGGTTATTAGGCCCGTTGTGCCTATTATAAATAACACATTAAGAGACTAATCTCTTAGGTTTTTCTCTCATAATTATTTTCTCACAATCTGCATGTGCAAGTAATGGTACATATGAAATGACCTTCCTTGTGATTGGGATCAAGAGTTACTTTATCATGTTTTCAAAGGTGATTATGTTACTTCAGTATGGTTATGCTGTCTCTATTCATCACTGTTCAGTGGAAAGGAATATGCACATTAGAATGTTCTGATTTTGGGAATACGTGAGATCTTTCATTTTACTAATTTTGTGGGATTCGGATCATATTGTTTCACATGTTATCCAGGCTCTTGGAGACCTGGTGGAATCTTCCATTGGAGCCATACTTCTTGACGCAGGTTTTGACTTGAACTGTGTTTGGAAGATAATGCTTGCTTTTGTGGATCCAGTCATGAGCTTTTCCAAGTTGCAACTTAACCCAGTAAGGGAGCTTCAGGAGCTTAGCCAGTTCTATGGTTGGGACCTGAAGTTTGTATCACAGAAAAAGGGTGGAACATTCCTGGTTGAAGCAAAAGTGAAAGGTGAAGATGTTTGTGCAACCACTTCTTCTTCTAACATTAGTAGAAAAGCTGCCAGAAGAAAGGCTGCAGGAAAGTTATTTGGAATATTGAAGGTAGAAATAATTTTTTCTTGAATTACCTGCTGTTATTTCTATACAAACCATGGTTCTTGCAAATACTGATTTGCATAATTGGTTAAAGAATTGGAATGTTCTATGAAAATCATCCCTTGAGAAAGCCTTAATGAAAGTCGACAATAAGAGCAAACAAAGGCCAGTCTTTGCTCAGATCTCCAGGAAAGAAACCATAATGATGTATGACAAACATGGCTATAACATCTTGGTGCAGTTCTACAAAACCTGCTGATGGCATGGGGAAAGGAAGAAAATCATGCAACAAGCTAGTGGAGGAGTCAATTTTATCATCTTCCTGATTAAGGAAGCCATAAGCTATTATTTGCACCTTCTGAAAATGATAGTTTTATCTACTGCAATACCCTGATTAATTATATATATATATATATATATATATTGGTGGTGAAGTCTATACTAAAGATGGCATTAAAACTTTGTAATCAAATTACAGATGTTTACACTTTACATTTGGGTTAACTCTTTCAAGTTTTCTTCTTTGTTTTTGATTGCATCTCAGTCTCTGACTCTTGATTTGCAGGCTCAAGGTTACAGAACAAAAACAAAACCGTTGGAGGAAGTTCTGAAATCAAGCCGTAAGATGGAAGCCAAACTAATTGGATATGATGAAGCAGCAATAGATGTTACTGCTCCAGATGCTATTCCGTTGCATAACCTTAACTTGCATGAAGATTCTAGAAGTCTCTGTGATGCAAAGGTGCATCCCATTAGTGAAGAGCCTAAAAAGATTTCCCCTTCCAGCATCAGATCTACGAGACATCCCCGTCATTCACAGGATCTGCAATCTAATTCAACCATTGGAGATAGCAGCGATTTGGACACAAAGACCACAGGTATAGTCTGGATACTTCTTGCGCATTTATGGGTTTTGTATCACATTCTGAAATAAGCAATGTCTCAGGTAGCTCATGCAACAAATCAGCAAGGTCACTGTTGTACGAAATTTGTGCTGAAAACTGTTGGAAGCCATCTTTTGAATGTTGTAATGAGACAGGACCAGGCCATCTAAAAGAGTGAGTTCATATTCTTGGAATTCTTCCTATTTTGAAGGAATATTATTTGAAGTACAATTTGGTTGTGAATACCATTTAGCTGTGCAAAGCAATTTCTTTTACCATGCAAATATATGAAAGAGGCCATTGTCACTCTAATTGCGGCCATTTCCAAGAGAAATAAATGGCTTATATTATCTAAGCTATCTGTTTGGTTTACTGCCTTTATTTAGTTAATGAATTTAATAGAACTAGTGTTGGTGAAAGTGTTGTGCTTTATTTTTTGTAATTACTTATTGTTGGTGACTTTGTGGGAATGTGATATATATTTATATAACTAAATCACAAATGACTGTTCTGTGAATAATCTTGTTCGCACAATGTTGGCTTCTTCCCTATCAAAGTTGTCATGTCAGATAGAATTAATTGTTTGTAAATTTTATAAAACTTTTTTTTACGTGAAATGCACTTTATATTTCACAAGGAATTTGCATTTGTTAGCCATCTTATTAAAACTGTTAATTTCTACACATGTATTATCCACATACTTCCTCAAGATTAGTCTATTACTTTATTTTGTTAACGGAACTATACATTAATCGTAGATAAACTAACAGGAATATGTAGAAGACATATTGTAGATAAACTAGCAATTTCTGTTGCCATCTTTATCCGCATCAGGCAATTATGACAAGATTTCAGGGACCAAGTGTTGAAAACATTCATGAGACCAAAAGGAAAACTGCTGCTCGATTTGCATGAACTTTTTCTCCATCCCATGTGTTGTATTATGCCTCCAAAAGAAGTTCCATCTAGAGAACATTTTACTTCAATGCTGCTGAAATGGCTAGGAAGAACTTTCATTCCCTTAGCTTTTTTGACGTCAAATAAGCCTGTGTAATGTAATTTGGCCAAAGTTTCCCCTAGACGAACTTATCATCTTTGCTTCTTCGTAACTGTACTCTCGCTTGTCTCTTCGATATTCATCCCAAAAGGCTTTTGCAGATTTACTTTCAAGGTGTCTTTGAACATTGAAGAAGCCTCGGAAGAGATTGTGGCGTTTGGAGGTCCTCGTTTGAGGAAGAAAGATGCGGCAGAAGAAGCAGCTGAAGGGGCACTTTGGTACCTAAAGAATTCAGGGCACTTGCATAACTAGAAGTGAGATTCGTCCAACCACTTTTTGAGCAAGATTGACACAACCTTTCCTTACATTTGTACATGTAATGATGTACCAGCTCTTTATCATATAGATTTATAGGTGGGGAACTCTTATAACTTAAGACCAATATTATATGAACTTAAATTGTATGTACATGTCAACAATATCCGACTGCTGCATTAGCCAAGGCATTGGCTGTTGCTATGTAAATTAATGTCAATTTGAAATATGGATGCAAATTTGATGCCCCTGAGTTGTGATGGAAATCAAGGTGATGGGCAGATATCATTTGAGGTGAGGATCCTTCTGTGGAAGAAGTTGAATGCCAACCAGCCCTTTAGTATTTGGGCAGAATACAAGGGGTATACTGATGTGGTATGTGCCGAATGAGTCTTGCCGACTTTATCCTACCATGAGGATTATTCATTTGGCGTGGTCTGTTTGACATTTTGTTACCTAGTGTTACAAGCAAATATTGTCACTCTTTTGAATATCACTCGAACTAGATCTACCTATCTCGCATTAGTCTACCATTTTTAAGTATATAATAGATTATGATTATATATTTAATCATTCATAATGTAATAAATTATAATTTATCTAAAAGAAGTCTCTAAATTTGAATAATAAATATGATTGTTCATCATATACTGTTTTTAAAATAATAATAATAATAATAAGTATTTTGAGATTTTTATTTTTATGTTGTTAAAATATTACAAAATTTGTTAGTTGTTCTCTTAAAACAAATAATTCAATTCCTAAAATTCCATATCCAACAGAGATTTTAGATTAGTTTCTTGAAAACATTTTTTTTGAAACTTTATAAATAAATTTTCTGATTTTAAAAATAAATTATTTACTCAATTATTAAAACTATTTCATATGAAACTGAAGGAAATGGAGTGAGTTCTAAGATCTTGACTATTTTTTGTTTAGGAAATCTTTTAAATAATAAAATTGAACGTGCTGAACGGTTGTGACAATCTGACGGTTGAAAAGTTGGGGGACACGTACAGCGCCGTCATAACGGAGCACAAGCTCCTTACCCTAACTCATTTCCCGCCAAAATTCTTCCCGCCAAAAAAATCAGATATACAATAGCGGGGGGAGAAAGAGAGGGAGAGAAAGAGGCGAAGATGTCAGGTTGGGACGAGGGGGCGATCTTCTACAGTGACCAAGCGCAGTTCCCCAACGCCGGCGGCGGCGGCGGGGGAGGCGGAGAATCGGAGCAGGCGGCGAGCCGCCACATGATCTTCCGCAAGTTCAAAGAATTCATCCGAAGCTACGCGCGCAAAGACCAGCCCAATGTGTTCCTCTACAGAGAAAGCCTCGTCCAGAACCCTAAGTTCCTGCTCGTCGACCTCGCAGATCTGTCCAAATACGACAACCTCGACGAATTGCTCCGCACTTCCCCAGCCGATTACCTTCCCCTGGTATTGTAAATTTTACCCAAAAAGCATATCTGAGATGGCAATTTTTACGATGGAAACATATATGTTCTCATATGCATACACATACATATGTAACAATAAAAATAATCATGGGACATATATTTATAGTCGTCTATCTTTTAGTGTATCAAACGGATTTATGATTACCTCCCCCAGTATCGCAATTCACATGGCACCAAAGAACGCGTGGACATGTTTACAGATCGAAACATGTAAATGTCTACGTGTGCCTATTTTTGCATTTTTTGCGCGTATACTATCATGGGCTAACGTTTGGATTTTGAGATATTACAGTCGGATTATCTGCACTTCCTATTTAATCCCATTATGGATCTCTGTCTGTCTATATTTGTTAGATTTATATATCATATTCGTTTGTTGATTTACGCATATCTGGACATGTGCAATTGTAGCACAGTCCAATCACTGAATTAGGAGACAGTGTCCTGGGATACATACCCTTGTTATTGTAAATCCCCTTTTATATAAAAAATGGTCTGTCGTTGTGCACAATATGTATATTTCCTCTTTGAGGCTTTGCTTTGGTCAAATTGTTTAATTCTGGAAAATTGGTCTATTGGTTTTAGTTTGAAACTGCAGCTGCAGAAGTTCTTGCAAGTTTGAGATCAAGAGTTGCTACGGAAACTGGAGAAATGGAGGAGCCAGAGACTGGGGAGGTGCAGATCTTACTGACTTCTGATGAGGATCCAGTGTCAATGCGATCTCTTGGGGTTAGTAGGTTTACTTTTTTTTTTTTTTTTTTTTTTTGAGCTTGTTACTAAGTTTTGTTTTCTGGATGTTGAAGTGACTGTTCTTGTTGGTCAATGAGCAGGCATCATATATATCAAAACTGGTCAAGATATCAGGAATCACCATTGCTGCATCGAGAACTAAAGCAAAGGCAACATATGTCACTTTATTATGCAGGAACTGTAAAAATGTAAAGACTATTCCATGCCGTCCAGGGTTGGGTGGAGCAATTGTACCTCGATCATGTGATCACATACCTCAGGTCTTCTCGAATACACCTTTATTAGTCCTGTGGTTTGTGTTTATTTTTTGAATTCAATAAGAGTGATTGTTAAGTTTTCTAGGCTGGAGAAGAGCAATGCCCTATGGATCCATGGATTGTAGTTCCAGACAGAAGCAAGTATGTTGATCAACAGACCCTGAAATTACAAGAAAATCCAGAGGTAAGAACTCTTCCTTTCAATAAAAAAGAAGATGGAAATTTAAGTCATATTATGTTTTGTATTGGCAGTTCTCCACCATTTGTTCCTAATGATATGATTTAGGAAAATCCTTAGCTGAAAGTCTTGTTTGAACAGAACATAAATTTGAATTTGAACCAATATGTACGTTATCTGCTGGTTATATTTGTTAACCTCAACTTTTTATTTGCTTATAATGTGTTTGAATGGAAATGAAGGATGTCCCTACTGGTGAGCTACCAAGAAACACGCTTATTTCTGTAGATCGTCATCTTGTTCAAACAATTGTACCTGGTACAAGATTGACTATAATGGGGATTTATAGTATCTTTCAAGCTGCCAATTCATCCTCATCGTAAGACTCTTCCACTCAATGGATTGCCTGATGACTGGGAATTTACATCCTCATTGATTTGATTATTTGAAAATTGATTTCTCATGTGGTTTTTCTTCAGCCACAAAGGAGCAGTTGCAGTTAGACAGCCTTATATAAGAGTTGTGGGAATAGAAGAAGCTAATGAGTCTGATTCTCGGTGCCCAGCAAATTTCACAGCAGATGAGGTAGTCTCTGAAGTAATCTGAATACAACTTTGTGAATTAGCTTATGTTTCATAACGTTGTTGGTTTATATGTATCCATGCCACATCCTTTATAATTTGTGAAAACTATGTTCTCTATGACTCACATTCTTGGGGATTATACGATGTAATGATAGACTGCTATCTGTGAGTAGAAGTCAACATTCAAGAAATTGTTCTAATCAAGTTGGTAATGCCACAAACATCATTGAACTATTGGTAGTTTCTCAAGTTATGTCAAGGATAGTAATTAGATTACCAAAATCTAAGTGCTATATGCTATTTTCTTCAATCTTCTTGCTCCTTAATTTTCCTTCTTTTCAGATTGAAGAATTTAAAAAATTTGCATCAGAAGGCAATGCATACCAGAAGATATGTTCCAAGGTTGCTCCTTCTATATTTGGCCATGAGGATGTGAAGAAGGCTGTGGCTTGTCTTTTGTTTGGAGGATCAAGGAAGGTATATGAACGGTGGTAATCAATCTCTGTGCCCTAAAAAAATTAATAGTTACATTTTCAAGATTCCTGCTTGTGCAGATTTTGCCGGATGGTGTGAAGTTAAGAGGCGATATAAATGTGTTGCTTTTAGGAGATCCATCTACAGCCAAATCACAGGTCAGTCAAGTGTTTATTGGGCTTCATGGAGTATACAAATCCAAATTATGTTCTCTTTGTAAAGAATTCCCCGCTTCAGTTCAAAACCATTTTGTTCACAGCTAGTGCTCCTTTTGTTTTTTTTTTTTTTTTTTTGCTAATTAATGCTCTTATTTTCATTATGAGACAAACAAGTTATTTATAGTTATTTTATCCTGAAGTTTCTCAAGTTTGTTGAGAAGACAGCTCCGGTAGCTGTATATACTTCTGGAAAAGGCTCCTCAGCAGCTGGTCTTACTGCTTCTGTTATTCGAGACAGTAGCTCAGTGAGTTTCACTAAGTTTGGAATTTTCCTTTTGTGTTTAGCTATTCTATGAATAAATTCTTGCTATTTCCCTTGAGGTACAACTACTGTCTCACAATTCCATATTTACATCTCAGCGTGAGTTTTACTTGGAAGGGGGAGCTATGGTTTTGGCAGATGGAGGTGTTGTCTGTATTGATGAATTTGACAAAATGAGAGCAGAAGACAGGTATGTAGAGTAAGATAGCAGCTCAATAAAGCTCACTTTTTACTTCTTGCTATGAAATTTCTTAACAGTTTATTTACACGTGGTCTAGAGTTGCTATTCACGAAGCCATGGAGCAGCAAACGATTTCCATTGCGAAAGCAGGGATAACAACTGTTCTAAATTCCAGAACCTCTGTGCTTGCAGCTGCTAATCCTCCATCAGGGCATTATGATGATCTCAAGGTACATAATACCATAGCTAGTTTTATTTTTTTGTATTTCATTGTCCTTTTTTTCTTTTAATTTGTAATTTTGGGCACTTTGAAATGAGTAATTAACAGAAATAATTTTCCTTGCAGACTGCTCAAGATAACATTGATTTGCAGACCACAATTCTTTCAAGATTTGATCTAATCTTCATTGTGAAGGACATCAGAATGTACAGTCAAGACAAGGTACTGAACTGTTATACCTGTTATCTGTATTTAGATTTTGATTGGAGCATTTTCAAAAAAAAAAAAAAATTGCAAAAAGAAAAGTAAAAGATCCAAGGTATTTTCAGTTTCATATTAGATGTCTCTTGCATTTTGCGGCAATTCCATGTGTAAAGGTTCCTAAGCGCTCTTAATTTCTGGTGACTAATTTGCATGCCTCTTGTTTCACAGATTATAGCTAGCCACATAATCAAAGTCCATGCCTCTGCCGGTGCATACATGGGTGAAACAAGAACTTCTAAAGAGGATAACTGGCTGAAGAGGTGTAAATCTTTCTCAGACACTGATCTGTTAAATTATGCTCTGGTGCTGAATCATGTGAACTGCATGTGCAGGTACATACAATACTGCCGAACTGAATGCCACCCCCGTTTATCTGATTCTGCATCCACAATGTTGCAGGAGAGTTATGTTAAGATTAGACAGGTACCTCTCAGCTGCCTCGGTGCAATAGAAAATTAGAAATGGTCTGTTATAGAATGGCTTGATCCAATCTCACGTCAATAGTAGTGTGCTTGGGAAGTCTTGGATATAGTAATTGGTCCTAGGAGCCTAAAAGTCAAATTGAACTTGCACTTTTGGGTTAGGTTTTATTATAGTACATAGACAGCTGGGGAAAATCTTGTGGACTCCAGCAACTCAATCTATTGACTTTATTACCATCCGTGTAGAACCCATCCTAGTATTCTGTTAAGTTCAAGTTTGAAAACTCAGGGATTCATGCCAATAATTTCTGTTTAATAGTGTTATCATAACAATGATTTTGTCATTGTAAGCAAACAAATTAAACAACCAAAAAGGAGAAAGAGAGAAAGGTGGGATCTTTATTATTCATCAATGTTTTCTTCTATGCTGCTGCTGCTTGTAGGATGTGAGGAAACAGTCAAATGAAACTGGGGAGGCAGCTGCAATACCAATTACTGTGAGGCAGTTGGAAGCTATTGTGAGGCTGAGTGAAGCACTTGCAAAAATGACACTGTAAGTTGGTAGAGAGCTACATTGTTATTTAACTTATTTTCATTATTTTGGTTTTGATAAGCAAAGATGTATATGGTACCAAAAAAGAGAGGGAACTAGAAGAGCATGCTATCCATAACCAAGAGCTATAAAATTAATAAGTTGCATCAGGAGGATGTAGAGTCCATCCTCAACCAAGATAAAGGGAAGAGCCCTTTCAACAATTAATATAGCTCTATTATACATCCCCCTGCTACACCCCCCCCAAAAAAAAATGGCTAGTGAGGAAAGCATCAAGGCTGTTGTTCAAGTAGAAAAAAAAAAAATCATCTGTAGGAGGAAAATAAAACATGATCCAGATATCTTTTCATGGAACATCAGTGCTGTCGTCACAGGTACATGAAGGAAGGGACAATAAAGATCCCCTATAATGAACGTCATACCCAACCATTCTCCCCTGTGACTAATCAAAGGATAATTCATTGACTGTTAGAAGAGTGACTACCAATACTTATAATATAATGGCTTTTGGAACATTAATTGTATTGTGCAGATAATGATAATATAGAAGGGTAAAGTCGTCCCTCTCTCTAGCAGCTCAAACCTTAGTTTTTTATTTACTGCATTCTACGTGATGGATTTTTCTCTACTTGAAACTTGAGCCTCTGCATACCTTTTACTTATCCTATGCTTGGGCAATGTTCTCAAATGATATGACCTTTTCAATTATTTGAGAATCCTTTAACCTCTGGGTTCCTAAACTGGTAGAAATTGTACAGATTTGATATGATATTACTAGGATTCGCTGTAGTTTTGCAATATTTTATATCTACAATTTTCTTTTTACTCGCTGGAAAAAAAATTTACTAGGATCCATTGTAGTTTTGAAATAGTGTGGGCATCAAAGGACTGGTATGTCTATGGCCCATGTGCAATAGATGCTGCCTAAAAATTAGCCACTAACGCCTAATACCAACACAAATTTGATTTTAGTCGGAGCCATTTAGGGGTCATGGTTTCCCCTTTACTAACTTCATTCATTGTTTTTTCACTGATTTAGGTCCCATGTTGCAAATGATAACCATGTTATGGAAGCCATCAGGCTTTTCAACAATGCCACAATGGATGCGGCAAGGTCTGGAATCAATCAGCACATTAATCTTACTCCTGATATGGCAAATGAGATAAAGGTTTGCATTGGACACCATACTCGGTTCGTTCTTCCCCTTTTCATAGTTTTCTTACAAAAATAAAATGAAGCAATCCTTTCCATGAGCAGCATGCAGAAACCCAAATAAAGAGAAGAATGGGAATTGGAAGCCACATATCAGAGAGACGGCTGATTGATGAGCTTTCACGAATGGGGATAAATGAATCTATAGTAAGGATTAACTGCTTTTAATCATGGATGAACTATATAATTTTATGGATCTTTGCCCCTCCGGTCTTCATATATTTTGGGTTTTGGCTGCAGAAGAGTGGTTTAGATGGCCAGGAATATGGTTTGGTGAACAACATTTTGTAAGAACTAAGTGACTTTTTCATATTTTGGCAGGTTAGAAGAGCTCTATTGATCATGCATCAGAGAGATGAAGTTGAGTACAAGCGAGAAAGGCGCATAGTTGTTCGCAAAGCTTAAATGTGTCTGCAGTAACCCGAACTATAAGTTATTAGCACCCGCTTTAGGATATGCAGAAATCATCTTTCTGAAGCTCATATTTCCTTGAATGGAATCAGCTTTGTGCAGTTGCATTTCTCTGGGTGATTTGCTGATGCACAAAAGGGCAAACGTGGAGCAATCTGCTGCAGGACTCTTAGGCCTGGAAGGACAAAACTTGAATTTCAGGATCGTAGTGCTAGGGAATTTGACTAACTCTGGTTTAATGTTTAAATGGTTTCTCTACATATTGAAGCCATTTGGCAACCTGAGTTTAAAATTTTGATGGAAAAGACAGTATTTTAATCAGCTTCATGGCATTAACAAGGTACAAAATGCAATGTCTACCATTTTAGCATTCAGGGTGTGATCTAATATTCAGATTTTTAAGTTAGCAAATTAATCGTAAGATTTAAACCAAATAAGCTGGTACACAATAAAGTTTAATTTAGTAGCCGTTATGTCCCAATTGTGTGTCGCGTTGGCACTTTTTGTTTTTTGTTTTTTTTTTGCATCTTTGATAAAGTGACAAGGCTAATTCTTACTTTACACGGCAGCTAGGATTAGGGTGATTTGCATGTTTAGGCTCTGGGTAGTTTGTGTAATTTATGGTAATTTACATGTTCTGGTAATGCTTCATAATTTCCAACATAATTACTTCAAACCAATTTTATCACTCTATTCATCTCTATTTAAATTTTATTTTTAAAAAATTAAACTTCAACTCTTAAATACATTTTTCACTTAGGTAGGGTCACACATCTAATTTTAAAGCTTTAACCTTGGGAATAAAGAGGACTATAGAACAGATGCCATTGCATTGACAAATTGACAAACACAAGCACATCATTTGAAGAGAAACGTGTCTCAATTTCCTAATACAATATCAAGACAAAATGAGAACTTGGGCAATAACTCATAATCATTTCTAATTTTTTGAGCTGGAACCAAATAAAACCAGATCTGCACTAGACCAAGGATCAGAAGTTACTTCGATAAGTCGTCAGACCTACATGATGATCAAGTGCCCTCTCAGGGACCACAATCATGGCTTAAATTACACTTGGAACGAAAATGAAGGAAAAGGGACAGATGAGGTTCCATATTGCTCCCCTGTATGCAGGATGATAATCCGTTTGCAATTCAACATGTAAGCAAAGCATGTACGTGTTTATGCAGGTACAAAGCCCCCACTACTTGCCGACCAGTTCGAAGCCTGGGAAACACGATTTCTGAACATCACATACACCTATAAATGTCAAGTCCTAAAGCAACCATAAGACCTACTAATTGCACCCAGGGAAGATTGATAGGAATCCTAGCTCATTGTTTACAAAATTTCTGGGAAAATTGCTTGGATATTGTGTATTTTGATTTGATCTGGTGCAAAATGAAGATCAAATTCCTTAGCAGTGTGTCCACACGTAAACCTGGCCCCCACTTGTGCCTCCTGCAAGCATCCCAATCTTGTAAGGGTGCGCATCAAAGCGGCATGGAATTGCGGACATATCTGGGCTCTGTAGTGTTCTAAAAATCCTTCTTTTAGCTGTGGAGATAACATCAACTCCTCTATTCATATTACCAATGTAGATGTATGAATCATCCCAGCCCCATATTGCTCTGTTCCTCGAACCAAAAAAAGAGCAGCTATTAAAAATCAATCCCATCTTATGGACATGCAAAATCTAGTCTGTATCATGATCAAACTAACAAATAATGGCATGCAAGACTTGTTTAACACTAATATGTCGGTCATTATTTAGAGGATAGTTACAGAAATCTACTTGAGGTTTGCAATAATATTCACCCTACAATAAATTTACTATTAATCTTACAAAAACTCGCATAGACCATTTTTAACCTAACAAAGGCCTACCTAAAGTCCAGATCTTCATAGAAAAAAATTCCACAAAAATAGCCAATATAATTTCCAAAGGAACAGAAAAATATTGAAAAAAATTGCAAATCATAAAAAAATCATTTGAGGTATTAGTTATCAAAAGGTCAACTAAGATAGTTTTAGATACTTAAAACCATTCAAATGAATTCTTCTGTACTTGCAACTTTACCAACATTACTCTCAATTAAGAAATGTGTTAACTATAGTCTAAACCTTAGGTAAGTCTTTTGCTAGGTTAAAAATAATTGGACAGATTTCTGTAAAATTAACAATGAGCTTAATAGAAAGTGATTATTATGGCAAACCTTAGGTAGGTTCCTATAATAATTTCTTATTTTAATTATTTTATGCATAAAAATCCATGTCAACATGAAAACTTACAAACCGAACTAAGAATTATAAGGCATTTATTTTGCAGACAAACGGAAAGTCTGTTTGTGATAGCTCTACACAAAAACTTAAAACAGCTCATTTTTTAAGTCAATTCAATTAGATACACTGATTCAAGAAATAGAAAATAGTAATTTAGGACAAGCAATGTCAAACTAAGTTTATCTCCATTTGCTTCTCATGTGACAAGCAACCATTACAAAAGAACAGAGAACATGAACAAAAACACACAGAAGGTGGGGCGGCAGGGGGGGGGGGGGGAGGAGGGGGGAAAGAGGAGGTAATGCAGAAATACATGGCAGGTTAATCCATTTACTATTGTCTTGAATAGAAACATGCATGAAAAATCAAAATCATTAAAAATAACCAGCACCAGCAAAAATGCGAACTATTCATATTTAGTTAAATGAATCCATAGATTTTTAATACATAGATGCCAAATAGTTTAGGTTATACATTATCAGTCAATCAGTAGGAAGGGAAAAGATCCCAGTTTAAGTTTAAGAAAACAACTTTGAATATAAGGAACAGGAAATGAGATGAGAATTCTGCTTTAACAAAAGCCACCGAGCTGATTGTTTTGACACCAACGACATCAGTAAACGTAAAAGTCCATACCTGAATGGAGATAACCATCTGCCTGTCTGATTGTTATGATGTATCATTGACACTTCCTCAAAATTGGCTCCTCTAAGTAAGCCAACCATGTTATCATAACTGTGAAGAGATTGAAACATTAAAAAATAATTGAAGTAACCCTATTCCCGATCAATGCTAGAGTGAAATGCAAGTTTTTTCTCTAAACAGAAACAAGATATGGTGGCGTAAGAGCATGATGGATGCTATTATGCCAAAAAGAATGGCTAACTGATTGCAAAATAGCCAAATTATGTTCTTGGTGGACACCTGAATTAAAAACATTTCCTTCCTAAAGCTAAGAGGCCTATTGATGAAGATCATAGAGACAAATATTTTGGAAAACAATATTTTAGGGGAAAGTAGAAATTAATATTGCTTTATTAGTTTCCTTATTTTAATTTGTTTCCTAGTTTCTTTTAACTTCTTCTATGTCCTAGAATCCTAATTAGATAGGAATACCTTTACAATCTTAATTAAATTATATCAAGGAATCCTAGTTAGAATAGGTTTCTATCTATTAGTTGTCTAAATAATCCTTTATTAAAGTATTGAAGGACAATCTTTGATGAATAATAATGAATATTGTTATTGGTTTTGAGTAATCGGGATTACTCTTGTTTCTTTAGTTTGTGTTCTACATCACCTATTAGGCTAGTTATCACATGCTGTTACATTGAATTACCTCCTTAAAAACTGTGGCATGAAGTAGAGAATGTCTACTTAGAATGCAGAGTAAATGAACCAACTTGCAATTAGAAGATTAAGTATTAGCCCTTTTTACCTCTTTCCATCGATAATTCTTTTTCTTGTAATACTGTTCCAAGTATAACAACAAAATTTAATCATCTCACCTCAGATTTTGAGGATGCAAGCTTGAAATAAAGTTTATCTTATGGCATGTGTTTATAAGTCTAATAGGCCCTCTCTTGCCTCCACTCTTTCAACCCTTTCCATCCTCTTTAAGGAAAACTGAGCAGTTCTCATATTTATGAAAGACTCTGATAGAAGCATTTATAGATTAACAATATATGAAATTAACTCACTGTAAGTATAGTTACTGAAGATAAATTAGGCATTTGTCCAGTGTCTTAAAGTACACATCACCAGCTTTCTTAAGGGAGAAATTTTGAACTCCAAAAGACTAGTAAACTCCAAAGCAGAGAATTATGGTAATTGGTAAGCATCTAGAAGAAAGCATATTTCTCTACCTCGTACTTTTTTCCCTTGATATTCTTAATTGAAGAATCCAAACAATTAATGTGTCAACAAAAAAAAAAAAAAAAGAGTTCTCAATCCATACCTTGTCGTTGCTAGACAGCTTCCCGATGGTGAAAAGTAAGCAGATTGCGCAGCCCTTGTGAGGTTTATTGTCTTCAAAGGCTTTGGATTATCTGCACCAATATTTCTCAAATCCCAAATTCTGGCAGTCTTATCTGTGGAACTCGTTGCCATTAGATTACTGTTTTCTGAGCTAAAATCTATTGAGTTAATTCTATTTTCATGCAAGATCCACGAGGTTGATGACTTCCCTGTCCTTTCATCCCAAATACTGAGAACTCCATGGCCATCACTGAAATACAAGGACTTCGGATCACTTGCTCGTTGAGAAATAGAAAATATGGGACCATCACAGGAATATATTTGGTCAAACTCCTCTTTCTCCAGATCCATCAGTTGGATAATTCCATCATAGGAGCTAGTATATATCTAACATAAACATTGAGTATAACAAAATCAACCACCCTCCACAACTAATATAGTGACAAGCAAGAAAATAAGTAGAGAAATGCAAAAGGCCAAGTTGACTCGTGTGGCTCATCTTTCCGGATAGCATAAAAATTAAAAAGTTGTGGCAGCATAATAAATGCAAAATAAACAAATTAAGGGGAGCTGGACATGCAGTATTTACTTCTTAAGAGAACAAGAATATGTTATTCTAATAGATAACAAAAGTAATACCTTTGACAGAGAAAATGGTTGAACTACAATGCCTGAAACCGCCCCTGAATAAGGGTGAAACAGATAAATCCCGTCTCCATCCTGGTTTTTGGCATCAACATTCCAAAAACCAACATCCCCGGAGGTGTTCCCCACAGCAATCATATTCAAATCACTGGACGGAAAGAACCTCACCACATGTATTTTGCCTTGCACAACCCTTGCTATATTTTCAGGGTCTAATCTGAGTGATCCTAGATTAACAGAACCCAAAGCCCGACTTGTGTAGCCACTGTCAATTCCCTCAGTTGGCCCATCGCCATAAGATAATTGGATTTTTTTTGAAACACCCAAAATTGTCTCAGTGAATCTCTGGTCATAATCCTCACCGTAGAACGCCTCCCTGATGCTAATGGGACCCTTGCAAGTGGGAGGTTCCGGTTTGGGGTTCGATTTCTGGGTATTTGGGCTTTCATCAAAATCATCTTTCAAGCCACCGGCAGTGGCAGCATCTGGTGGCATTCCTCTGGTCCGCAACGACCGCCGGATCACGGTTGGGGCATCGGATTTCAGCTTCTTCTCTGGGCTAAGTTTGTAAGACTTGGTTTGGGGCCTGAAACAGATTACAGACACACGACGAGTTTAGCAAAAAACTTAACACAAACTCTCTTCCACATTAGAACAAACAGATTGCAGGCATTCTCTAAGAACCTTTGGCGCTTAGTTAACGCTGATAGCTCGGCGACTTTGGAGTGGATCTTGAGAGACGAAAGGACTTCCTCGTTGCGCTTAATGTTCTCGAGCCTTCGACGCTCGTACTCCGTAAGCTTCTTCTGAGGAGCCATCTGAGAGAAAATCGCAGGCAGAGAAAGTTGCAGAGGTCGGCAAAGTGAGTTTGGTGATTAATTGGGTACTTCAAGCGTCCAGACGCGGAAATATACGCGGGAAAGAAGATGGCGGGAACGAAAAATGGTGATGACGTGGTCTGTTGGCAGCCGTCGGATGAGGAGTGATAAGATTTTGGTTTACACAATAATATGGAAACCGGCAGTTTCCCTCCCAAGGAAATAAATTTTTTCTGGATATTTAATTATGATATTTTTAATGATATTTATATATTAATGTGTTGTACTTTATGTTATATTAATATAAATATATAATACATTAATTAATATTCAAAAAATGAGAAAATTAAAATAAAGGTAATTAAATTGCCCTCAAAACCCCTCTATTACTAACTAACTGTGTCACTTAAAACCTAATTAAGTCAAATTAAATTAATAAAAATGATAATAATGTAAAATTAAAATTAAGTTTAACTAAAGAAAATAAAAAAATTTAAAAATAGAAAACTCTGAAACTCATAATCTGTTCTTCGGCCAGGCAACCCGGCATTTATTTTGTTAAATTTCTTGTTTGGTTAAATTTAGTTTTAATTATCACTTAATTTAATTAGGATTCAAGTAACAAAATTAGCAACAGAGGGGTTTACGGGTCTGAGTGCTATCATTTTTTTGAATTTGTTTTTATTCTTTGATGAATTTTTGTAAGAATAACAAATTTAATCTATGGAGTAAAATTTATTAGGATATGTTTACTTTAACTTTCGTTATAATGAAAATAAAGCTTAAATTTAAAGGTAATTAGGTTTATCAAGTAAAATTTTGTTCTTTTATAATGAAATATTGGTCATACTGAGTTGGCATTAAGCATGCCCAAGGCCCAACTCAGGCCCAAGGTCCAACCTACCATATCACAGTATGCATGTTGATTAAATTAGGTAAATTAAATTCAACCCACAGTCTTGTGATTTTTGAATCATGTCTTTGCGTGATCCCCGATATTCATGTCATCAGTTACATTAAGAGAAATAAATTATAAGTGTGAGACTTTATCTCACTGTGCAGAGCAAGAATCAAACTCGCGATCTATTAGATTGATACCAATATATCGTTTGTCCGATTGCGCAACCTAAAGATAACAGATTTTAGTTTATATATTTCATAGTTCTTATGATTTATTTTTTAGATACTATCTTATAAAATAAAATACAATTTTTTTTTAAGTATATAATAGAGAAGGTTAAGAAAGTCCTAGCATGTATTCATTTATTATCGTGTTCAATATTGGACGGTGAGTGAAACAAAAAGGTTGCAAAATCAATGAGTGGAGGCATGTCTGGATCACAAAATGGGCAGCAAACTGGCCGCCATGAGAAACTGAACAACTCTGTCAACAAAGCTCTAAATGTGCCAAACACAAATGTCCAATTCCTAAGACAAAAGCAACCAACGATTCGATAGAAACCGAGTTTCCAGCAGTGCCATTGCCATTGGCATACTTCAAAATATGGGTAAAAATATCGCCTTTTTTCTTGCTCTATATATGACTATGAATATATATGAAGCAAGCAAAACTCCCGCAAATGGCGGCAGCGAAGGAAGCACTTCTCTTGTTCTTTCTCGCCATCGTCGCTCCCTGTAATGCATCAGTTTCTCATCCAGCTCCTTCGTACCCTCCAGAAGCCGCTTCACCTTGGCCAGGACCTTCCTCGCCGGAGCCACCAAGAGCCAGTCCTCCTCCTTCACTCCAACCCATTTCTCCGTCACCCGGACCGGCTCCAGCGCCGCCCCGCCGTGAAGGTATTGTCCCAAGAATAAATGTTACCCCCTGATCAATTTCACATTTTCACAACAACCCCTTTTTTTTTTCTTGTAAATTTAGGATTGGATGAGTAACTTAGAGTGAAAAGACTATTTTGTCATAGCTTCAAGCAAGTGCCAAGGAGAGACAAAATGGTTATTTTGCTCTTGTCAAGGTTAATTATTTTGAATCAAAATTTATTTTTCGTGCACTTTTAAGTCATAAGATGGTCAATTAAAATAAAATAATTATTTAAAAAAACTTAAATTGAACAATTTAACTGACTATATTAATGTATGTACATTTACATTAAAATTATTTTATCCCTTCCAGTGGGCACATTCGTTTTTTTTGAGTCCCGTGTTTCTTCTTTATAGCAGTCAAGGGGGCATACTGGCCGTCTTGGCAAGCGGAAACGCTGCCGCCATCGACCATCCCGACCAAGTACTTCACCCACGTCTTCTACGCTTTCGTGGAGGTCGACGCCACGAGCTACCAACTCTCCCTCACCCAGCCGGATAGCCTATGGATGGGGAACTTCACCGCCACCCTGCACTGCAGAGTACCGCCGGCCAAGGCCCTCCTCTCCATAGGCGGCGGGGCCTCGAGCCCCTACACCTTCTCCAACATGGTGAGCAGCCGCGACAACCGCGCCGCCTTCATCAAATCCAGCATTGACGTAGCCCGGCAATACGGCTTCGACGGGCTCGACCTCGACTGGGAATTCCCGCTCTCCCCTCAAGACATGGCAAACCTCTCGCTGCTCTTTTCCGAATGGCGCGCCGCCGTTGTCAAGGACAGGCTCGACTCCGGGAAGCCCCGACTCCTTCTGTCAGCCGCCGTCTACTTTGCTTCCAGTCTCTTCTTAACAGGCTCTTCCATCGTTTACCCCGGCGACGCCATTAAAGACTACTTAGATTTCGTGAGTCCGATGTGCTTTGATTATCACGGCGGTTGGAACACTTCGGTCACCGGAGCTCCTGCGCTGCTGTTTGACAACTCGAGCAACGTCAGCACCAGCTATGGAGTTTCGACGTGGGTTCAGAACGGCGTCCCGCTGGAGAAGCTGGTGATGGGGCTGCCGGCATACGGGAGGACGTGGGAATTGAAGGACCCGAATGAGCATGGAATCGGGGCTCCAGCGAATGGGACTGGGCCGGGGAATGGAGGGGTGATGGTGTACAGTGAGATAGTGGATTTCAACTTGGAAAACAATGCGACTGTGGTGTTTGATGAAGAAACTGTTTCGACGTATTCGTATGAAGGAATCAATTGGATAGGGTTTGATGATCGGAGATCAATCGGGAAGAAAGTGGAATTTGCTCGAGATATCGGGCTTGGTGGGTACTTCTTCTGGGCGGTTGGATTCGACAAGAACTGGACCCTGGCCGAAGCAGGTATATATTTATATATACGTGCACATTTAATTTGCTATATTTCAAGCTTGTTAATTATTATATCTGAACATTGATTGCCTTAATTAGTTCATGAAAGGAAAGATAATTTGGTCTTAGTAATTGATTGATGTGAACATTGAGACCTTTAAGAGAAAGACTTTTAAGTGAAAATGATTCAGCTAATGAATAGGTATCAACCTAATTGCAAAATTCATGAAAGATAAGCTGAAAAATTAAAGATAAAGAGTCAAAATCGAGAAGAGAGCCACAAAGGTCTAAGAAGACCTTCTCGGGAGAAGGGTCTCTGATTTTTTTAGCATACTTTTTCATGAAAAGAATGTTTAGGAGACATCTATCAGGGGGTATTTCACAAAAAGCACAAATAAATAATTTTAAAATTTTATCTGAAAATTGTGTAATGAATGAGAATGAGCCAAATTAAAGTTAATCCCAAAATATCAGGGATGTCACAAATCCCTCAAGCTCATTTATAAATATATGAGCTCCTCTCATTCTTCAAAGGAAAGTTAGAGAAACGTTTAAAGAACTTTGTAAACTTTTTTAAATATAAGAATTTGATTTAAATATTAGAATACTTGTATAAGTTATGTTTTATCCGTTCTAATTATTTTATTTATTGCAGAATGCTAATGACTTGAAGATGAATTAATTTTCTGACAAATAAATTTGCTATTGTATAGAGGCAACAACACTAATCAAACTAGAGTAATTAATTTGCAAACATAACATTAATACGGTTGAATTTGAAAATAAAAGGGTCAATTCAAATTGAACTCCAACCCATAATAGATTTTCCCAGGTTTGGTTACCTGCATTTCGCGTTCATTGCCATCCCATTATCCGTTTGGTTTAATAATTTTTAACTAGTATAACCTTGAAATAGAAAACCATAATCCATCCTCTAAATGAAGCATGGAATGATCCCCAAAAAGTTGTTTTCTTTCTAATAAATATTGAAAGATATATTCACCAACTTAGTTTTTCTTTGTGACGGATGGCAGCTTCCATGGCATGGGACCATTAGAAATGGGGAACGAGCCCAGCTTGTACGGATGACTCACTGGAGGCTCCAATCTCTTTCTGATCTTTTTCTTTATGTAGCAATATCTCCAATTTGATTGGTTTGATGATAGTAACAAAGGAGAAACAAGATTTTTTTAATGAACTTTTTAACTTTGATTTGTTCATTTGAATTGCCGAAGGAGTTCATATTTATCTCTTTTTCTGCTCTCGTGTAGACAAACACAAATATGAGTATGGAAGAAGACAAGAAAAATAAGTAATGCCATTTATTTGATATATAATATATAGATGATTCCTTGCAATCAATTGACTTATGGCTTCATCTTCACACAAAAGAGAGAATTACTGGCATCTAAACAGAAAGAAAAAGGTTTTCAGGAGGTTAATCCTTGCGTGAGCAGTGAAGGAATAGAGACGTTCTTTGCGTATACAAGTGCATGCATCAGGGGCGGATGCAGAGGAGGGCATGGGGCTGGGCTGTGCCTGAACTTTTATATATTTATATATATATATATATATTACTATTTAAGTTATATATATATATATATTTTTTTTACTATTTAGCTGGGGCTGGCACGGGCTGAAGCCCGTGCCAGCCCCCCCCTACATCCGCCCCTGCATGCATGTGATGCTCTCAAACTGTAGCTAGTTTCCTTTGACTTTCACCTAATTAGAGATACCCAACTTCGTTAGCGACGAACCCACAACTTTGAAGCTGCAACAAGGCAAAAACGATGGATGCATTAGGCTCATATTTGACACATAAAAATTTTGAAAACAAACATGTAATATAAAATAGTTTAAAATTTATAATTCAGTTACCTTGTTTAGAGATCTTCCAATTATAATCACTATTGACAGCCCAAAAGAAATACCCACGAAGTCTAAGCAATTGAGCATAGGCTATCTTCACCGACGTTGATCTAACATCATCGTATCCGATCCATGATGTCCCGGAATATGAATACGTGGACACTGTGGTCAAGTCAAACACCACCGTCGCATTGTTTTCGACGTTGAACCTTTCCACGTGGGAGTAGGCCATTTCCCCGTTCCCGGGCCCAACCCCGGCGCCAGGGGCTCCAATGCCATTGGAGCTCGGGTCCTTGAGCTTCCAAGTCCTTCCGTACAACGGCAAACCCATGATCAGCTTACTTCGGGGGAACCCGGCCTTGATCCATGACCCGAGCCCGTAGCTAGTGCTGATGTTGCTGTTCGGGTCGAACAAAGCGGCGTGGGCCCCGGTTTTTGAAGTGTCCCACGAGCCATGGTAGTCGTAGCACATCACGTTGATCCAGTCCAGATTCTTGCTAACCGGGCCAACTGGGTACGACCGGCGGACGCCGGAGAGGAAGAAATCGATGGAGAAGTACACCGCCGCCGCGAGCAGGAGCGGCGGCCTGCCAGTCTCTTTTGCCTCCTTCTCCACCTCGGCGCGCCACTCCTCGAGCAAGTATCCATAGTCGTCCATCTCCTTTGGGGTTTGAGGAAACTCCCAGTCCAGGTCGACTCCATCGAACCCGAACTTCCTCGCGACTCCTATAGACGAATCGATGAAGCTCTTCCGGGAGGCAGCGGTGGCCGCCATCCGGGAAAAGAGAACATGGCCTTCACTGGCGCCGCCGACGGAGAAAAGGGTTTTGACCGGAGGGTTCTTGGAATGGAGGGTCGACGTGAAATTCAGGAGCGATCGGGCCGTAGAAGAATCAGAGACGTCGAACTTGAAGGTGGCATTATTGGGCGCAAGAAAAGCGTAGTAAATGTGGGTGAACAAGGTGGTGTCTATGGCGGAAGGAGGAAAGTTCACAGCCCAGGAAGGCCAATAAGCGCCCTTCACAGCCTTAGAAGAAGCCGAAGACATGGCGCAACCAGTGCTGAAAGCCAAGATGACAAAGCCACAGATGTAGTAATCTCTGAAGCCAGCCATTTTATCTTCTGGGTAATCTATATTCTCTTATCCAGACACACGCATTTATACCCATAGCAAAACCAATCTGAGTGTGGCTTTATATATATAGGGTTTTGGAGGGTTGTGCTTAACTGCTTATCCATGTCTGAGGAGGTTCAGATTCTGGAGAGTTGAATATTAATTTGGTTAATTCGTTATCGTCCGTGATCAATGTAAGGAGTTGACATTATTAATAATAGGAGGAAAATTTTGACTAGACTTGGGACGAGGGTTAGGCCAGTTGTTTAGGTGTGTACTGTCTGGAAAGCCGCCCCTTGGGACTTATTCAACGTATGCTTCTCATGTAAAAATTTCCTGAAGATAATGGGGTTGCAATGATAATAGACAGCAGTGGTGGCACCTTAGTGGCCACTACGTTGCCACTTCGTTGACTTGGTATCGGGACGTTTTCCCGCTGCACAAGGGAATATCCTATTTATTCAAAGTTCTTAATTATATATGAAAGGTAAAAATGTTTACCAGGATCTCCTTTACAACGTCATAAATACTCTGAAAATATAAACTCTCAACTCTCAGATTTTTAAATTTTTTTTATCATTTATCATAACCATTTAAATATGGATTTAAGGATTTAAACATAATGGTAAAATAGTTAAATCGATATAGTTCTTAACAATAAGAGAGATCAGTGTTACTTTTAAAAAAATAAAAAAGAATCAGTGCAATTCAAATAAATTTCAATAATGATCTATTAAATTTACCCATATTAGTTAGTTATGAAACTAATTTATTTCTTCTCTGCAATCTACTACCTAACTGTCATCCGTGCTACGTCCATTGGGACAAATTGATTCACTTCCGACAACACTATGTATATATAATAGAGTAAACCTGAGCATATAGGGTTTTACTATCAATTTTAATTTTAATTTTATTTTTCATATTATGATGATTATTTTAATTACTTCCTATAGCCCCAGTTCTCTAGAAAACTTTTGTTTGAGATGATGGAAAAAAAACCGATTACCGTGAAAAAAAAAAAAATGAAAGATCAGTCAAATTATTGACTTCTGAAATCAAAAGGAGATGGAGATTGATTGTATATTCGATATGATTGTATTGACTTGGCTCTTGTGACTGTCTTGTGCTATTTGCAAGCTAGCATCATTAATGTTGAAGAAGATATATATAATAATGTAGCAGCCTTAATTAGACTCATTAGAAAATATACAGCCTTAATTAGTGCAGGTTCAGGTTGTCCCTTTGCATGGGAAGAATCTCTAGCACGCATAAGATTGCTTCTTGAATGCTCCAAATGTAGAAGTTAAGTACTAATTGACAAAATAATACTACAGCGTATTAAACTACGCATAATTAAAATAATACAACGCATTAAACTAATATAAGTATTAATTATTATATTTCTATATAATTATTGTTGGGATGAGCCGAAAACTCAATCCTAATCAACCTCCTTTAAACTCAGATAAAAACTAACCGATTTTCTAACACAAATGAACTGACAGAATCAAACACAAAGTATAAAACAAATTAACGATATCAACACAAGCGATTTACTGTGGTTCATCCGTTGAAAAGGGTTACGTCCACATTGAGCTCCGGCAAAAGAAGTTCACTACACTATAAGGATAAAAATTTACAACCACCGATTACAAACAAAAAACCACTCTCCGATCTCATTGCACACAAACAATCTCTCAGAAAATCAAGTCAGCCTTATAACCACAATCTAAGGTCAGAGGCTTACAACTTAGAGAACAGAACAAAGAAAAAACATTTATACAGAGAGAATGAGCAAAAGAGAATGATCAAAACAAATCCTAATGCAGCGGATAATCGGAGGCCATCTCATTTACCATCCTGAGGCGACTATAGCAAATATAAAGGAGATTCAAACAGTGCAGATTGCATCGTATAAAAGTGAAGCAGAGCATCGACAATCGGGAGGAGGCAGGCTAAAAGACAAAGAAGACAAAGATCAACACGCCAAGTGAAACGGCAAGGCAGTTGCCATTTTGGCCCTCCACCCAAGGCCCAAAATGTTGCCGTTTTGGGCAGCTATAGGGGTTGCCAAAATGACCCTCCTGCCCTGCCAGAAATGCAATCGTATTGAAGCTTCACTTACAACAATCTCCACCTTGAAGCTTCAATCATTAAAGGGACAATCCATTAATAGTGCAGCAAGCTACAACCTAAGCCATCATTACTCATGTTGTTTGGTTTTTCAACCAACTGTGACATGCAGCAAGTCCAAACAATGTTTGAACTTGGCTACAGTCACAATTTTTATCCCCATATCAACTGGGTTGTTTTTTGTTAGGACCTTTTGAATAATTACATTTTCCTTGGCTACTTGGTCCCTTACAAAATGAAACTTTACATCTACATGTTTGGTTCTCTCATGATATACAGGGTTCTTACATAAATGTATGGCACTCTGACTATCAGAAAATACTACAACCTTACCTTGCAACATATGAATCTTTTTTAACAAACCTTGGAGCCAGATGGCTTCTTTGAAGGCATCAGTAACAGCCACATATTCTGCCTCAGTGGAAGATAGTGCAACCAAAGACTGCAACTAAGACTTTCAACTGATGCAGTTCCCTCTTAGGGTAAAGGAGAAGGAAGTTGTAGATTTTCGAGAGTCCTTGTCACCAGCAAAGTCAGAGTCCGCATATCCAACAAGATTAAAAACATCACAATTCATTTTATAAATTAACTCAATATCAGCAGAGCCATTGATGTACCTTAACACATACTTTAGAGCTTCCCAATAAATTTTATCAAGGTTAGATATGAATCTACTAAGTAGATAAATTGAAAATGTTAAATCAAGCATAGTACTAATCATTGAGTACATTATGGTTCCAATGACATTAGCATATGAGATTTTTTCCATTTTAAGCATTTCAGAATCAGATATTGGACACTATTTTTTAGATAAAATGAAGTGACCAACCAAGAGAACATTTACTGGTTTACAACCAGACATGCCAAACTTTTGAATAGATTTTAACAAATAATCATTTGATGAATTTTCAGACAAGAATTACTCCTATCCCTTTCAATAATCATTCCTAAAATTCTTCTAGTAGGTCCTAAGTCTTTCATATCAAAGTTGGTATTTAACTGAGATTTTAACTCACAAATTTTAGACTTAGACTTGCTAATTAATAAAATGTCATCAACATACAGCAGCAAATAAACAGAAGTATCAGATAGCATAAAGTAGAAGCAGTTATCATATTCACTTCTGTTAAAACCAATCCCAGTTGCAAAATTGTCAAATTTTTTATATCATTGACGTGGAGATTATTTTAACCCATACAATGACTTCTTTAACAAACAAACATGATCAGGATGTGTCTTGTTAACATAACCAACTGGCTGATCCATATAAATTAGTTCTTTTAAGTCCCCATGTAAGAAAGCAGTTTTAACATCCAGCTGTTCTAATTCCAAATTATACTGAACAACTATTGCAAGTATCATTCGAATAGTTTTAAATTTAATAATAGTGAAAAATATTTTAGTATAATCAATACCTTCACTCTGAGTAAACCCTTTAGCTACTAATCTAACTTTAAACCTTAAGGGATCAGAGGGTAACATACCTTCTTTAACTTTGAACAATCACTTGCATTTTACCAGCTTTTGCTTCTAAGGTCTTAGGATCAATTCCCAAGTGTTGTTGGTCATCAAAGAGTTCATCTCTTCGTCCATAGCTTGCTACAATTTTAAATAGTCACGGGAGCTGACAGCCTCTTCATAGGAGGTAGGCTCACTACTCCTCATCTCCAAACCTGTCGCTAAGACACAGTAAACTAAACCTAAATAGGAATATCTTGCATGAGGCCTTATAATCCTCTTGCTTCTGTCTCTTGCCAGTTGATAATCCCTTAGGTTCTGTTGAGGAGAGTCATATTGCTTTTCCTCACCTTCAAGGACTACAAATGGCCCCTCATGACCACTTTCATGATCAAAGGGTAGGTTAATCTCAGGGTTAGAAACATCTGAGGAGGAAGAAGCCGGCAAGTTAGGAATAGCTGCCGGTTGCTCCACCTCACTTTGAGTACTACCAGGTATAAGGAAATCATATGGGGTGCTAGGTGTGGGATAGACTTCCAAATTTTCTGATTTACAAGGGAAAATTGATTCATTGAATATAACATCTCTGCTTATTATTATCTTAACTCCCCCTGAACTCCTATCCCACAATCTATATCCCTTTGTACCATTTTGACACATCACAAAAACACATTTTATGGATCTAGGATCCAATTTTTCCACTAATTAGTGGGCATATGACTCACAACCAAAAACCTTGAGATAATTGAAATTTAATTTTCTGCCTGTCCATTTTTCTTCTGGACACTTTAAGTTCAATACAGTGGAAGGGCTACGATTTATCAGGTGGGCAGCAATGGAGAGAGCCTCTCCCCAAAAGGTTTTAGGCAGGCCAATTGTAAAAAGAAGGCATCTAACCTTTTTTAACAAGGTCCTGTTCATTCTCTCAACCACCCCATTTTGTTTGGGTATGTTCCTCACGATTTTATGCCTAACAATGTCATGAGAGTCACAAAACTCATCAAAGTCTCTATTACAGAATTCTAAACCATTGTCAGTTCTTAGGGTTTTAACCCTTTTGTCAGATTGGTTCTCTACTAAGGCTTTCAAAGTTTTAAATTTATCTAAAGTCTGATCCTTAGTTCTAAGAGGAACAACCCAAGCCTTCCTTGTAAAGTCATCTACAATAGATAGAAAGTATATGTTCCCACTGAGAGTAGGCTTTTGAGAGGGACCCCACAAATCAGCATGCACATACTCTAAGCATATATTCACCAGGTGAGTTCCTTTATGGAAACTCATCCTATGTTGCTTGCTTAGGATGCATGACTCACAAAAGTTCAGAGGATCTGTAGGCACTGAATCAAGGTAATCTTGGTTTGACAGAGCCTTCAGACCTTTCTGGCTTATGTGACCAAGTCTCAAGTGCCAGATATCTGTCTTATCAGTTTTAGCCATGCATGTAGTTGAAACATTAACAAGGGATAATGAATAACCATTTAAAACATATAGACCATGTTTTTTTAGTACCAGTGAGAATTAGGTGTTTATTCTTAAAGACATATATATTCCTCTTTTCTGCTTTATAAGAATAACCTAATTCATCTAAGGTTCCAAGAGATATGAGATTTCTTTTTAATCAGGCACATATCTCACATTTGTAAGAATCTTAATCTTGTTATCATGCACTTTCAAAGATATATCACCCATGCCTTGAACACAACAAGTTTGATTGTTACCTATATAAACAGTTCCTGTTTCTTTGTTATTAAAATTTTAAAACCACTTAATGTTTGGACACATGTGAAATGAACAACCAGAGTCCATTATTCATTCATTAGTAGCAGTTGAACTAGAAACAGTAAGAACTTCAGCTAGATTATTGGAGCTGCTTGCAGCTACCGATGCATCCCCTCCTTGTTTTTGTTTCTTTAGCAAGTCATAGCAGTATTTTTTTATGTGACCCTCCTTCCCACAATAGTAGCATTTTCATTTGGGATTTTGCTTACCCATTTTACCCTTACCCTTAAAACCTGAACCTACAGTTTGGTTACTATTTCCTATGTTATTTCTCTTATCAAGTTTACCTTTAACAAACAAGTTGTTAGCTAGTTTCTTAGATGCATTTAATTCTAATTCTCTTGCCTTCATTCCTAAAATAACAAGGTTTAAACTAGGCACAATATCAGAATATTGTAAAGCATGTTTAACCACATTATATTCATCTGGCAGAGAATTTAAAAGGATCATAGCCTCACTGGTGTCACCAAGGGCTTGATCAATTCCTCTTAACAATAAACTAAATTTGGTAAACTCATCTTTGTTTTCATCCATATATTTAGAAACATTCATCTTAAAGTTAAATAACATACCCTTTAAATAAACTAAATTTAGAGCAGACAAAACAGAGTATAATGAATCAAGTTTATTCCATAATTCAAGAGGGGTATTCATGCCATCTACTTTACGTATAACAGTAACACTTAGATGCAGAAAAATAAGATTAAATGCTTCTTCCCTTACCTCAGCAGCTCTTGCGAGCTTCGTTGGATTCAAGTGCAATAAGCACTTTATGATGAGAGAGTAAGACTCTCATCTTTTTCTTCCAACTACCGAAATCGCTTTTACCATTGAATGTATCGATTTCAAATCGGGTTGATGTCATCTTCGCTTTGCACGAAGATACCCTAGGAAACCTTAGACACTGACCAGACTCACTCAGCAAAAATAATAGACCAACAAGAAACTTACAGTAAACCCTAGGAATCCAAGAAAGACAATACCACACCAGTAAACCCTAACTGAGACAAACCTTAGTCGTAGGTACTGTGAGTATAAAGGCTCTGATACCATTATTGGGATGAGCCGAAAACTCAACCCTAATCAATCTCCTTTAAACTCAGATAAAAACTGACCGATTTCTAACACAAATGAACGGACATAATCAAACACAAAGCATAAAACAAATTAATGATATCAACACAAGTGATTTACCGTGGTTCACCTGTTAAAGAGGACTACGTCCACGTTGAGCTCCGGAAAAGGGAGTTCACTGCACTATAGGAATAAAAATTTACAGCCACTGATTACAAATAAAAAACCACTCTCCTATCTCACTGTACACAAACAATCTCTCAAAAAATCAACTTAGCCCCATAACCACAATCTAAGGTCAGAGGCTTACAACTTAGAAAACAGAACAAAAAAAAAAAAAACATCTATACAAAGAGATTAAGCAAAAGAGAATGATCAAAACAAACTCTAGATACAGCGAATAATCGGAGGCCGTCTCATTTACCATCCCGATGCGACTGTAGCAGATATAAAGGAGATTTAAGCAGTGCAGATTGCATCATATAAAGGTGAAGCAGAGCATCGACGATTGGGAGAAGGCAGGCTAAAAGATAAAGAAGACAAAGATTAGCACGCCAAGTGAAACGGCAAGGCGGTTGCCGTTTTGGCTCTCCACCCAAGGCCCAAAACGCAACCGTTTTGGGTAGCCATAGGGGTTGCCAAAATGACCCTCTTGCCCTGCCAGAAACGCTGCCGTATTGAAGCTTCATTTACAATAATTATATTATTAATATATCGTATCAGCATAATATAATTGTATTAATAAAAAATGTAAAAGAAAAAAAAATCACAAAACATCTCCCTTTGTTTCATCTGCCGCTCTGAAGCGCTCATGCGCGCACTAAGGCTCTTGTAAGTCTCTCGTTTTCTATCCATGAGTTGCTTCTCTTGTGGCTTTAGGATTTCTAAAAGAGGAATTAGGGTTTGTTTAGATCGGCAATTTGCAGCAGGTCTTGCCCGTATGTTCTCTTGTGATTCTCATTTTCTATCCGTGAGTTGCTTCTCTTGTGATTCACAGTTGTTTTGTCTTCGGCTTTTCTTTGCTTGTATGTTCCAACGATGTTTTTTTATTTGTTTTTAATGATTTGTAGGATTTGATTGGCTGAGTGATTAAATGTTAGAAAAAGGGATTCCTGTTGTGAGATTTGTGTGCCCCCGTTACCTTTAGGGGGCGTACGATACGGGGGAGAAGCTTTTAGATTTTTGAAAATTTTTTATTTTCAAAATTAATATAATTCTATATTTACTTAATTTTAAATATTCGCAAGAATGTTAGATATTCTTTTCTGCGAATCTTATAGTCTTATGTTTGCTTGAAATGAACATTTTTGAGAATTCATATTTTTTTTTCAAAATTATTCTTATTTAATTTTTTGTTTAAAAATAATAAATTCCTGCTATTACATAAAATATTAGAACTCACAACTTTTTAGAAAGTAAAAAAAGTCATTTTTTTTACACATTATGTATATATGTGTGTGTATATATATGCATAATATATATTATATATTTGTATAACAAAAGTTATGTCAAATATAATCATGAAAGGGTTATGAAATTATAAAAGAGTAAGGGTGTTTCAGGTTTTTTATTTATTATTTTTTTTTTCAAATTTATCCCTCATGAAAATTTTTTGTTGAAAAGTTGATTAAAATTAAATTTTAAAAATATTATTTTTCATAATTCTTTTTTAAAAAACTTGTACTAAATATGGGAATGTGAATTTCCAACTTAATATTCTAAAAAATCTAAAAGCTTTTTCTCTTCCAAACGCCCCTTTAACGCTGATATGAGTTTTTTTTCTTCATCTTGCTCTGATATATGGACGCGTATGCTTGTTCTCCGTTCCTTCTTAAGGTCTATGTTCTTGTAACTCGTTTCCTTTTGTCTCTGAGTAAATTATGATATTTATTTATGTCTATCGTTACCTGATCTAATGTTTTAAAGAATATTTATTGTATTAATGCTTTTACACAGTTTTATAAAACTTCTTTGGATCCATGTTGGTAGAAGCGCTTGACTCGTGTGTTAATTTCAGATCATTGTATTGGAAGAAACGGTGAATTATCTTTATAGAAGAGTGAAATGATCTTGGGCAAATAAATTAGCAATATCCTTGTCATTAGTTAAAGCGAGAAAATATCTTTCTTAGTTTTTGATTAGTGTTCTTTAGTATTAATTAAAATATGCTTGCAGGGTTGGGTTGCTTTCCATTTGCATGTCTATTCGCTCTGCTTTCCTTTTGTTCTCTTCTCCACGGTTTGGTGGGAGCTTTTCATGAGGATAGTTTATAGCTTTGTTTCTCTCCCTAGCTAGCGCTCCTCTCATGCTCTCTTGCGCCACTGTGCCTTGGGCTAGTTGTTGCTGTTCTTCCATATTTATCTGGTCTTACTGGGGCTCTTTTCGCTTTGCCTCACATGTTTGAAGCTGTTTTTGTTTTTGTTTTGTTTTGTTTTCTTGTGAAAGTTGTCTGTTTCTAATTTCTTAACAGGGTATGTTCCAACTTGCTTTTGTGAACGCTTGTCTGTTTTTTCCTGTTAATATATTTTTACACAAAAAAATTGAAAATAAAAAGGGTCAATCCAAATTAAACTCCAACCCATAATAGATTTTCCCAGGTTTGGTTACCTGCATTTGGGGTTAATTGCCATCCCATTATATCCGTTTGGTTTAATAATTTTTAACTAGTATAACCTTGAAATAGAAAACCATAATCCATCCTCTAATGAAGGTTAGAATGATCACCAAAAGTTGTTTTCCTTCTAATAAATATTGAAAGATATATTCACCAACTTAGTTTTTCTTTGTGACGGATGGCAGCTTCTATATGGCATGGGACGATTAGAAATGGTCAACGACAACGAGCCCAGCTTGTATGGATGACTCACTGGAGGCTCCAATCTCTTTCTGATCTTTTTCTTTATGTAGCAATAATATCCAATTTGATTGGTTTATTGATGTGGGATATATAGTGATAAGGAGAAACAAGATTTTCTTTTTTAAATGAACTTTTTTACTTTGATTTGTTTATTTGAATTGTCGAAGAAATTCATATTTATCTCTTTTTCTGCTCTCATGTAAACAAACGCAAATATGAGTACGAGTACCGAAAGAGAAAAAACATATAAGTAATGCCATTTATTTGATATATAATATATAGATGATTGCTTGCAATCAATTAATTTCTATGGCTTCATCTTCACACAAAAGGGAGAATCAATGGCATCTAAACAGAAAGAATAAGGTTACTAGGAGGTCAATCACAAGTGCATGCATGTGATGATCTCAAACTGTAGCTAGTTTCCTTTGACTTTCGCCTAATTATTAGAGATACCCAACTTCTTTAGCGACGAACCCACAACTTTGAAGCTGCAACAAGGTCAAAACGATGCATGCATTAGGCTCATGACACATAAAAATTTTGAAAACAAGCATGTACTATAAAATAGTTTAAAATTATAATTTAGTTACCTTCTCTAGAGATCTTCCAATTATAATCATAGTTGACCGCCCAAAAGAAATACCCACGAAGCCTAAGTGATTGAGCGTAGGCTATTTTCACTGATGTTGACCTGACATCATCATACCCGATCCATGATGTCCCGGAATATGAATATGTAGACACCGTGATTAAGTCAAACACCACAGTGGCATTGTTCTCCACATTGAATCTCTCCACATGGGAGTAGGCCATTGTCCCGTTCTCGGGCCCAACTCCGACGGCGGGGGCTCCAATGCCATTGGAGTTCGGGTCCTTGAGCTTCCATGTCCTTCCGTACAACGGCAAACCCATGATCAGCTTACTTCGGGGGACCCCGGCCTTGATCCATGACCCGAGCCCGTAGCTAGTGCTGATGTTGCTGTTCGGGTCGAACAAAGCAGCGTGGGCCCCGGTTTTAGAAGTGTTCCACGAGCCATGGTAGTCGTAGCACATCACGTTGATCCAGTCCAGATTCTTGCTAACCGGGCCAACTGGGTACGACCGGCGGACGTCGGAGAGGAAGAAGTCGATGGAGAAGTACACCGCCGCCGAGAGCAGGAGCGGCGGCCGGCCAGTCGCATTTGCCTCCTTCTCCACCTCGGCGCGCCACTCCTCGAGCAAGTATCCATAGTCGTCCATCTCCTTTGGAGTTTGAGGAAACTCCCAGTCCAGGTCGACTCCATCGAACCCGAACTTCCTCGCGACTTCTATAGACGAATCGATGAAGCTCTTCCGGGTGGCAGCGGTGGCCACCATCCTGGAAAAGAGAGCAGGGCCTTCACCGCCGCCGCCGATGGAGAAAAGGGTTTTGACCGGAGGGTTCTTGGAATGGAGGGTGGACGTGAAATTCAGGAGCGATTGGGCCGTAGAAGAATCGGAGACGTCGAACTTGAAGGTGGCATTATTGGGCGAAAGAAAAGCGTAGTAGATGTGGGTGAACAAGGTGGTGTCTATGGCGGAAGGAGGAAAGTTCACAGCCCAGGAAGGCCAATAAGCGCCCTTCACAGCCTTAGAAGAAGCCGAAGACATGGCACAAGCAGTGCTGAAGGCCAAGATGACAAAGCCACAGATGTAGTAATCTCTGAAGCCAGCCATTTTATCTTCTGGGTAATCTATATATTCTCTTATCCAGACACACGCATTTATACCTATAGCAAAACCAATCTGAGGGGTTGCTTTATATATAAGGTTTTGGAGGGTTGTGCTTATCCATGTCTGACGAGGTTCAGATTCTGGAGAGTTGAATATTAATTTGGTTAATTCGTTATCGTCCGTGATCAATGCAAGGAGTTGACATTATTAATAGAGGAAAATTCTGATCTGTCTAGAAAGCCGCCAATTGGGACTTATTGAACGTATGCTTCTCATGTAAAAATTTCCAGAAGATATAAATGGGTTTGCAATGAGAATGGACAGCAGTGGTGGCACCTTAGTGGTCCCTACGTTGACTTGGTATAGGGGGGAGGTTTTCCCACTGCACAAGGGAATATCCTAAATATTCAAAGTTCTTAATTATATATGAAAGGTGAAAATGTTTAGCAGATCTCCTTTATAACGTCATAAATACTCTCAAAATATAAACTCTCAACTCTCAGATTTTATTCTTAAAAATTTTATCATTTACCATGACCATTTAGATTATTACCTCCATGCAAGTATAATTTCAAATTTTGAAATATCATTTTTTAGATCTGCCCAAAATTATATCAATCGCTTTTATAATTTTAAAATTATAAAAATGATTGATATAATTTTTGGGCAAATATAAAAAAAGAGTTTTAAATTTATAATAATTCTTTATCGTGAACTAACAATGGTTAATTTTCTTAAAATTTCTAAAATATCCCCATCCTTTCTTTTTTAAAAAAATATAAAAAAATAAAAGAATTTCTAGTTGTACCCACAAAGAAGTCAAATCAAATTTGGGATTTTTGAATGAACCCAGCCCATTTCTGAGTTTAAAAGCAAGAGGGGGAGAGAGTAGATCCTAATCAAGGACCGCCACTAGCTCCCTTGATTAGACTGGTCCATGAACCTCCTTGAACCCAGAGAGTAGTAGTTGGGTTCATTCAAACCAATAACATCTAAAAAGAGAGATAAAAACTTATTATGTTGATAAAGCTAGCTAGCTTTCCCCACTCATCTCTCAATCTTTTTCAATTTTGGAACTTAGTCAGCAACAATGGTGAATGGTGCAATGAGAGGTGGCGGCTAACAATGAAGGGTGAAGGGAAAGGTAGTGGTGGTCAATGGCAAAAAAGAGAGCGAAGGGAAGGAAAAGAGGAGAGAGAAAATAATAGCAAATAGGAGAGAGAAAGATAAAGTTAAGGATTTAAATATTATGGAAAAATAGTTAAATTGATAATAGTCTTTAACAATAAGAGAGATCAATGTTACTTTAAAAAAAATAAAAAAGAGTCGATGCATTTTAATTATAATAACATATAAAAACTTATAACAAAATAAATATTTTAATTAATTCCTATAGCCCCAGTTCTCTAGAAAACTTTTGTTTGAGATGATGGAAAGCAAACCGATTACCCTGAACAAAAATAAATTTGAAAGGTCAGTCAAATTATCGAATTCTGAAATCAAAAGGAGATGGAGATTGATTGTATATTCGATATGATTGTAGTGACTGGGCTCTTATGACTGTCTTGTGCTATTTGCAAGCTAGCATCAATGTTGAAGAAGATATATATAATAATGTAGCAGCCTTAATTAGACTCATTAGAAAATATACAGCCTTAATTAGTGCAGGTTCTGGTTGTCCCTTTGAATGGGAAGAATCTCTAGCACTGAATGCTCCAAATGTAAAAGTTAAAGTACTAATTGACAAAATAAGAAGTATTAGATTTAGTATTGGAACCTTAAAATACTACAACTTATTAAACTATGAATAATTAAAATAATAATACAACGTATTAAACTAATATAAATATTAATTATTATATTTACAATATAAATAATTATATTGTAAATATTATTAATATATCATATCAGCATAATAATATAATTGTATATGAAGAAAATATGTAAAAAAAAATTCACAAAACACCGCCTCTGTTTCTTCTCCCGCTCTGAAGCGCTCGCGCGCTAAGGCTCTAGCGATTCTCTCATTTTCTATCCGTGAGCTGCTTCTCTTGTGGCTTTAGGGTTTCGAAAAGAAGAATTAGGGTTTGTTCTGATCGGCATTTTGCAGCGGGTCTTGCCTGTATGCATAAATATAATATCGCAGTTATTCTGTCTTCGGCTTTTCTTTGTTTGTATGTTCTAATGATGGTTTTTGATTTGTTTAACGATTTGTAGGGTTTGATCGGCACAATGATTTAATGCTAGAAAGAGGGATTCCTGTTGCGATATTTGTGTGGGCCGTTACCTTTATAATCGTATATGTGAGTCTTTTTTCTTCATCTTGCTCTGATATATGGACGCGTATGCTTGTTTCTCCGTTCCTTCTAAGGTCTATGTTCTTGTAACTCGTTTCCTTTTGTCTCTGAGTAAATTATGGTATTTATTTATGTCTATCGTTACCTGATCTAATGTTTTAAAGAATATTTATCGTATTAATGCTTTTACACAGTTTTATAATCCTTCTTGGATCTATTTTGGTAGAAGCGATTGACTCGTGTGTTAATTTCCGATCTTTGTATTGGAATAAACGGGTGAATTATCTGTATAGAAGAGTGAAATGATCTTGTGAAAATTAGCGATATCCTTGTCATTAGTTAAAGCGAGAAAATATCTTTCATGGTTTTTGATTAGTGCTGTTTAGTATTAATTAAAATATGCTTGCAGGGTTGGGTTGCTTTCTATTTGCATGTTTATTCTGGTTCCCTTTTTGGCTTCTCAGAGGTATGTATCCTGTGAGTGATGGGAAACTAATCACTCCCTCCGGGTGGTGGGTGATCACCCATTTTATAATTTTGTAGGCATTAATTATACATAGATGCATGGAGGAGGATGGGATTAGGATTTGGGAGGCTTTGGGCCTCCAAGTGTTGGCAAGATTGTGGATTATGTTGTGAGTTTATTTAACTTGATACATTTATATTTGACTTGATTTTAGTGTTACATGTTTCTAGGTTGTGTTATGTGTTTTTTTGACTTGTTCTTGCATTTTGAGTTCAGACTTTTCTTTTATAGTTTATGTAAATGACAATTTTTTTTTGGAAACAGGATTTTAAAATTTTGACATGCTTGGAGTCATTTTTCTTTTCATTCTTCTCTATTTTTTGCTATTAGGATAGGATTTTCATAAACTTAAGTCACTTATCACACAACGCAAGTTGAATTCCATATAAAAAAACACCCTCAGCAAAATTTATTTGAAGTATGTGCTTTATAATTTACACAGCTCAGCAACTGCCGACTTCTTATTAGTGCGTAGTGATCCTATTACCAAGTAGCACCAAAGAAAAAAAAAAGGCTTTTGGCTCTTTCTCCTCCGAGGGGAACATACTGATATTAGTGCAAAGTTTAGTCAAACCAACACATACTGTTCTAAGGATGCCTTGCGTTAAGTTTTCATAACTGGAATTGTTTTGTTTAAGGCTTTAAGCTATGGCTATCGAATTTAGAGACTTCATGTGTTGGAGAGCTTCTCATTCATTAGTTTTATTAATACGGGGCATATGAGGCACACCATGATGTTTGGCATACTGACAGAACTCACAATATAAGTGGGATAAATGCTGAAAACGTGGAAATAACTTCTGTAAGGTAGACAAAGATGGATGGCCCAACTGACAATGAAGGGCATATGGGGACATGACCAGGGGCGGATCCAGAGGGGATCCCGGGGGGGGGGGGGCTGGAGCTTCAATTTGAGGGACTGTGTATATACGCATATATATATATATATTTATATATTTATATATATAATGTTTTGGGTGGGGCTGGCACGGGCTGAAGCCCGTGCCAGCCCCCCCCTGCATCCGCCACTGGACATGACGCTGGAACATGCCATGTAAGAGATCATTGTGTATTTCAGGATCATTGTGTAAGAGATATGGTGTCAAGGAAAGGAGATACGTGCCACCCGACTCACACCGTCTACCAATAATCCTCTTAGTCGTAAGATCCTTAAATACACAATGATCAAGAAAAAATGAGACACAACAATTGAGGGTTTGAGTAATTTTACTGATGGAAAGTAAATTGAAGGAAAATTGGGTAAGCATAACGCAAAGGACAAAGCAATAGAAGGCGTAGGATGAGCAACACCGGATCCCACAACAGAAGCAGTAGAGCCATCGACTAATCTCTTCCTCTTCTAACCCTTCTAGTGCCCTTAAAGTCGTGGCACTGGACATGATTGTGGTGGTAGACATGGTCATACCACTCTAGGCGGTCGGCATGAGAGTGATCCTTCGGCCCGAAGCACGAGTAAATATATCATGGTGGGTTTGAATCTCTAGGCTGGACAAAATCTGTGTCCGGGCAGCATTATATTCAGATGGAAGGCCAACAAGAAAGCTCATCTCTGATGCACAGAAAAGCTCTGAGATGCATTTCTGAGACATTTCTCGTTTCGGAAAAGAGTAATGCTATCCGGCATAACTGATGACCGTCATCAGTTTATGTGGCATGGATCACATTTATTAATTTATTAGTAAAAGAAAAAAGCAAACCCACAATGTCTCCAGCTTTCTTCAACTTTCCCTCTAACTTTTTGTCGCCTATTTCTTCCTTCATACCCACATTTTCTCTCTCCCCTCTAATAAAATTTCCTCTCCAACTTCTTTCACGCCAGTTTCATTCATTTAAATCAATCTTTTCCCGCTCTCTGCTCTCTGTCGAGGGTCACAGGAATTGCTGATTGTCATTAACCTTGTATTAAAGTATACAATTTTTTTTAATAAAAAAGTTGATATATAAAAAATTTTAATTGTCATTAACCTTGTATTAAAGCATACAAATCAAGTGATAAAAGACACATGCAATTAAAACTAGCATTGTGGGTTTTATCACTTGATTTGTATGCTTTAATACAAGGTTAATGACAATTAAAATTTTTTATATATCAATTTTTTTATAAAAAAAATTTCCAACAGGTGTAGTCAGTCGTGGTGTAAGGTAAGACAACGGCTACGAAATGATTTGTGGCAGCAATCAGCAATTCCTGTGACCCTCAACAGAGAGCAGAGAGAGGGAAAAGATTGATTTAAAGGAATGAAACTGGCGTGAAAGGAGTTGGAGAGGAAATTTTATTAGAGGGGAGAGAGAAAATGTGGGTATGAAGGAAGAAATAGGCGTGAAAAAGTTAGAGGGAAAGTTGAAGAAAGCGGGGACATTGTGGGTTTGCTTTTTTCTTTTACTAATAAATTAATAAATGTGAACCATGCCACATAGACTGATGACGGTAGTCAGTCATGCCGGATAGCATTACTCTTCGGAAAAATGTTGAAAACGGCCAAAAATGTTTCTTGAGTTTATGTAATTTCAGAAACGTTTTGAGGGACATTTCATAACAAAGTAAAACTATCAAAAACGCATTTTTGACGTCGGGTCCAGTTAGAGACGGAAGAAATTTCGTCTCTAACCAACAAATTTTGTCGGATCTAGTTATTCTTTATATCCTAACCTTAAATCTAATTTCTCTGAAGTCCAAATCACTCGACTAAATCCTTCCTCTCATCTCTGACCGTCCATTTGTCATTAACGTTGTTCCCCTGCCGCCCAATTGCTTGGTGCTCAACGCTCAATGTCCTCGTCAGTTCAGTTGCTCGGTGGTTAGTGCAATTGCTTGCTAAGTCATCGTTTTCAACTTGTATTGCTTGCTCGGTTCCCTTTTGCTATCAATTGCACTGCACTCGATGCTCGTGACGCCATCGATTCAGTTGCTCAGTGCTCGCTTGTGTGGTCCGATTGCTCATTTCCATGTTGTCATCGATTTCTCGATGCTCGGTGCTTGTGCCATCGTCAATTCAATTGCTTAGTGCTTGCCTGCTCAGTTTCTTGGTGCGATTGCTCGCTTCCTTCTTGTCGTTGATTGCTCGTTGCTCGGTGTTGTCATTGATTTACACTTTCATAGCTCAGTGCTCGATGTTTGTTTGAATATAATGTATTATGAAATTCATGTTATTTTTATTTAAATGTATTATTATGGAAGGAATTTATGTTTATTTTTAGATTAAATAACTATTTTTTATAATTTTTTATATTAAAAATTATATTTACAAAAAAATCCCTATATTTTTTTTTATTTACACTTTTCCCCACTTTTCTGTTCTCTACTATTTTGAAAAAATGTTGTTTTTCCGATTTTGTTTTGTATTGAAAACATTTCCATTTCCATAAAACTTAGAAGCTCATAACAACCATCTACTCACGTTGAATCTGTTTTACCTTTACATCACTGTTGAAAGGGAGAAGGACATTCAATTCTTCATATACCCTCTTAAAATCCAAGAGATGTTTATTTCATAGAATTCCTTGCAACATCATTCGCATGTGACACATCACCCATCCCAGCATATAAGAAAGCTAAGTAATCCATCAGGCCTTTAACGAATTCACAATGATTTATCAGACTAATTACCTCAGTGTCAATGGAATTACGAATCTGGAAAAAAATCTTGGCATCTTCTTGTAGCCCATGCCACTTTGCAACAGTATGGGATGGTGGATTATTTACTAAGATGATCATCCTTGTCAATACTACGCAAATACACCCTACTCCACTCTAGGTAATTCTTACCATTTAAGTTTAAGATCCGTGATTCGTGTTGGCATAGTGACATCTGAAATCACAACTTTCACTTCTGTTTTGGCTCCAGTAGTTTCTGCTAACGTACTAACTTCAGAGGGTTGATTTCCCATCTTCCAATCCAGACGTTATCAAATGGAAGCAAGACTCAGACGATAACTAACAGAAAACCTAGCCTGCGATTGAACAACTGCAACTAGGCCAGAGCTGTGAATAGAGCAGTCGCGAACACACTTGGAACAAGGCTTGTCAGGTCTTGGCGAGCACACCTAGAACTTGGCTCGTCTGGGCTGGACGGGACGGTCCGCTGACTGGGCTCGGAATCAGGCCGGCTCAAGAGTTGGTAGGCCTTAGATGATAATTAGTTTAGTGGACTTCTAAAAAATAATAAAAATTATTAAAATTTTATTTTATTTTTTTAATATATAAAATCACTAATTAAATTTTTGTATTCAAATTTAGAAAGTAATTTTTTTAATTAATAATATAAGCATGAAAAAAAGATTTAAAAATGTAAGAATTAAATAAGAAAAAATGTAAAGAGTTTACATCTGGGTCTATAAATTAAAAATTTATTGATTTACTATTTTTTTCTTTAAATGTCTAGATCTGCAGATTTCAAATTTTTATCGTTCAAAAAATTATTTTATCAAATTATCTTCTTAAAATAATATTATTTTTTTTTTATTACATTACTTGTTTACACTACATTATTCATTACGTATGGTGAAAAATGATCTCTAAAATTAAAAAAATAGAGGTCTCATCATCTAAATAACATCTTATTATACATTATCTATTATTAAACAATAATTCTTAGGAGAGTTAGGGAATCTCTTCATTCAAGTGAAATAATAAAATAAACAGATTATGAATTTAAAAAAGTTATTGTAAAATAAAATTAATAATTTTACATCTCAAAATATAAAAAAATAAATAAATTTGAATTAATTATTAATTTTGAGGCCCTCCTCCGGGGCCCTAAGACCTAGGCCAGCTTGGAACTACACTTAGTGGTCGGAAACTCGGGCAGAAGGGGTCGATCAACTAGGGTAAAAGTTAGGGTAACAGAAGAACGACGAGCACGATTTTATCTATGAAGTCAATAAAGAAATTAGAAAGAATTCATTATTTACTTGGTTAATGATTAAAATTGAATCGGATTGGTGGCGCAGCTAGTTGGATCATGACGGAGTCGGAATTGAATTGCTGGTTGGCTGAACAAGCGCGATTCGACCGGTTCGTTTTCAAAGTTCGCAGCTGCTCAAAACAGTGTTGTTTTAAGTAGTATAAATAAATAGCCCAAAATATTACATTGTCTGCAAATCCTAGCGCCGCCGGCGAACTGCCACACCAAGCTTTTCTGTTGGTCGCTGGTCCCTCTTCTTCTTCTTCTTCCTATCGGATCTTCAACGTTCCTTCTTCTTCTCTAATCTTCCCCCCTTCTTCTTGTTCTCCGATCTTCAAGTGTTTTTTTTATTCTTACTCTCTGCTTTTCCACTGTTCTTTTTCTTTTGCCACTATTTTTCTTTTTTTTTTCTGTTCATATTCAACCACCGCTCTTTTTTCTGTTCATATAACTACAGTCTATATTAATATATTATCATTAATTATGCATTTTTTATATACATATTTTAATTTGTTTAGTGCTATAGTTTCAGGTCTATATTTGATAAAAAAAAATTAACGTTTATTATATAATTGATAATTGAGGCAAAGTTAAAAATATTCTTGATAATTTGGCCAAAAAATTTACAATAATACCAAATAAGGACATAAACTATGCAACAATAATGATTGTGTTGCTAAAATGTTTCAAAATGTCATACAATACACGATATGTTTAACTTTTCTCACAATTATTTTTAGAACAAACTAATTGTATATCCCTTAAACTTAAGGCATTTGGTTCATACATTCTTTGAACTTTATATTTAGCTAAATAAGTTTCTAAACTTTCTTGAATTAGCCCGGACACCCTTTCCGTCACTAACACTAACGACATTGGGTAAATTAACTTACATCCCTAAACTTTACGCCTTTGACTTAGATACTCCCAAAACTTTATGTTTTACTAAATTGGTTCTTAAACTATTTTAAAATGGTTAGAACACACTATTAGTAAGAAATGATGCTACTAGTTAAACTAAATTAAGTTGTTATTAGGAATAATTTTAACTTAAATTAGTTTAATTAACATCTGTAGGCCTTGCTATTTCAAAAAAAGGTCAAAGGATCAATTTGGTGAAAGATAAAATTTAAGGGGTATTTGGGCCAAATTCCTAAAGTTTAGGAGTGTACAATCAATTTATTTACAACGTTATTAATTAAAGGCATGTTATAGCTAATTCAAAAAAGTTTAAAAACTTTTTTTTAGTGAAATATATAATTTCGGGAGTATCTGAATCTAAAGTCTAAAATTGAGGTGTATGAACAATTTATATTCAAACTTCAGGTATATATATGTTTTTATACGTATATACTACTGTAATTATCCCTAGTTTATAGTCTTGATATCCTCCAAATTAATAGGTTTTGTCAGGCTCGCTCCTAGATTACCCGCTAGCATAGAAAATCCGTGAGAAGATTCATTCAAGATGGATACAGATGCAAGACATCAATAAAAAAAATTTGCTAAAAATTCTTTTCATTTTCATATTTGCTCATAACAAATATTAGATCATTCATCTAGGGCTTATCACTCGTACACTTTCAAAATGAAAGGTTCCAATACTATAAATACAAAATGAAGCCTTCTAAATTACACCCAGAGATTTTTAAAACCGGCACATCTCTGTACACATCTAACCAGAACTCGTCCTAAATATTTATCTCCCACTTACTTAGAATGACAAAGAAGCAAGAGTGAGACTCAACAAGTATATATATAGCAAAGGGAGACATCAATAGAATAATATATGAAGGCATGAACAATTTAGAGTTAAAGAAAATTACAATCTCGACAATTAAACCTCACTTGAATCTATGTCTTCTACGCTAGACAACATCATCTCTCAAGAAGACAATTTCTTAGTTTCTATTGAAATACATTTTTTAAAGTGAGTCATATAAGACTCGACAAGTGTCTGCAAACAATGAAAACTAGATATGACTAGACTTTCTTTAAATATCATGCATATCATGCAACATATGGACACTTATCAATCTCAAAAACATAGATGAAACACAAATCCATGCCTTCTTCATTAATCATGATTCAATTAATATATATGTATATATCATGCTTTTTTTTCTTACAACAATTCACACACTTTACCATGGAAGATAACATTCACTCACTTAGACCATAGCATAACGCCTTTATCAACATAACTTATGGTACAAAAATGGGTAATACACATACAAAAAAAATCATGCGGACACACCATCTTTTGCGGACACACCGTCCTTTTGCAATATAGAACATAATGCTATGCATCACAACTGTAAAACGCAATTACAACGAGTAACATTCACACACTTGATACTGTAGTACAACACACTTTATCAACATAACTCATAGCATAAGAAAACACATGATGCACACACAAAAACAAATGCGGACAAGCCGCTTTGGTAGGATATCCCCATTTCTTTCTTTCTTGCAGATGAGTTACTTTTTTTTCACACTTCTTTTCTTGCGGACGAACAACCTTTTTTTCCACATTTCTTTCTTTGTTGACAAATCGTCTTTCTTGCCATGACATGCCTCAGGGATATCCACTTACTTTCTTTCGCACAAAATAATAGGTACGCAAAGACAATATACATACATACATACATATGCTATACATACATATTCCAACATCTTCACAATTTCACAATAGCATGCCTAAAATCACCCATTAGGATTCTAGGCCACATCACATCATGCTCATGCATATGACTTCATTCACATTCATTTATGAAAACTCTATTATTTAAGGGCAATTATTCATCTAGTGTTATCAATGCATCACCCATGAAACTCCATCAACATACCAACCAAGGATATCTCTTAACAATCTCCCAATTGATTATTATTATACTTCCTCATGCAAGTCAATTATATTTTTATCTCATGAATCCCATGTATTTACATATATATATATATTTTCAAACACATCTTATCATTTTAGAGGGTTGAGAGATATTGGAGGAAGTATTTAACAACATTTTACTATATCAATCCTACTTGATTTGAATTAAGAAAAATATGAACCAACTCAAATCATAAACAAAATATATAATATTATATATCAATCAAAACTCTCGAAGTTTAGTTTATGACGTTTCAAATGGATCGCAATTTCGACTTCTAAATCAAAAGTTGTGGCAAAAATAGCGAAGCACGCGCAGTGTAGTTGTAACAGCCCACCTTATCAGGGTGTGTTATGCCTTAGGAAATTAGGTCTATTTTTTTTTTCTAAATCCATTATTCCCGAAATTCCCTAAGACCTTATCTAGTGCTAGACGAGATGTTTACACTAGAAATTAAATACAAAGTGGAAGCTGAATCGAACCTGCTCATTGCAATACATAGATGAATAACTGGACATAGTATTTATTACAAAGTTATTACATAAGCTTTTGAAAATAAAACAAATGTACATAATTCTTATACTATTTATATTACAGCATAACATGGCACATTTCCTCGTTTCCTGACGTCTCGCGTCACTACACATCTCCAACCTCGGTATCATCATTGCAAGTCCCAACTGGAACGTTGAATGTTCTAGGGGCGAATCCAAGTTAGATGATGAAACATCTAAATAAGGGTACATCATGATATGTCATGTGTGTATGCAATGTCTTTCATCGTAGGTGTCAACTGCACCCCTTATGCTGCCTACCATTTTAGCGGCCACATTTTTCGAAGCCGGGGTGTACGGGTGCACACTTGGTAAGGCAGCGGTGTCAATTCGTACTCCCTACGACCTCATATGCGTGTGATCAATGACATCAACGTGTATTTATGCATTTCATAGTCATGTCATGAATGCAATCTACGTGATGGGTACATTTCATAGTATATCAATATGATATAAGTATTTTAAAAAATATAATCATTCTAAACTTGAAACAGTACACTTACTAACCAAGCATTTTCAGTAAAATTAACTTTAATTAGGGAGTATCATTTACCTTCTCAAACTTATCGGGCTACTTCGATATCCGTGCCTTGCCTCGATTTGCGTGTCAACCTCAAAATTTGTACGAGTCTCTTCAACTTCAGTCTTAAAATATCCTAATCATCATAATTATTAAAATAAACATTAAAACCTATTTTTCCATAATTTTTAACATTTTCTTTAATTTTCTCTCTATTTTTCTTATTTTCCTTACTAAATCCAAACTAAATATTTCTAAAATATTTTCTCAAATATTTCACTACGAAAATTTATAAAATAATATTCTTGAATTTCTGAAAATTTTTTTAGAAAATTTTACTTACCTTGACTTAGCTTTTCCGATTTTCTCGATTTGCATACCATATTCTCAAAATACGTGTCTAAACTATTTTCTCACCCAAAATCTTTAAAATATTAGCAAATATCTAAATTCTATTTTTCGGGATATTTTTTAAAGACTTTTTGACAATTTTTTTTTTCATTTTTTTCCTATTTTTTCTTTCTTTCTTTTTCTTTTCTTTTCTTTATCCTCCCTTCTTCTTCTTCTTCTTCTTCGTCTTCTCGCCTCCTGCGCCTGCAACTTCTTCTTCTTCTTCTTTTTTTTTTCCTTCTTTCTTCTTTTTCTTCTCTTTTTCTTCTTTCTTCTCTTCTTCTTCTTCTTCTTTCTCTGCACCGCGCCTGCAGCTTCTTCGCGCGCCCAGCTTCATGCGCGCACAACTCCGCCGCCAACCAGCCGGCCTTCGCCCTTCGTCGGCCGCCGCCAGCCTCCCCACGACCGCCCTCGCCGGCCTTCCCGAAGGCTGCCATAGCCGCCCTCGACGCCTGCTGCGTTGCAGCCTAGCTGCTGCAATGCAGCTTCGCGGCTGCCATGGCCTCAGTTCCAGCTTCGCCACCCGCCCTTGCAGCTGCCGCCACCACCGACCACCTCGCCGCCGGTTGCCTTTGATGCCCGCTCGAGCGTCGCCGCGAACAGCCATCACCGCGGCAGCCTCCCTGTGCGCTGCAGCGGCCTGCCATGGCCGCGCACGGAGCTCGCGGCTATGGCCGCTTGGAGCTCACTGCCGCGGCCGAGCCTCCCTCCCTTTCTCTCTCTCTCTCTCTCTTGCATTCCTCAGTCTTCCCCCAAGCTCCCTGCCCCAACTCTCTCTCGGCCATTTCTCTCTCTGCCGCAAGCTTCCTCTGCCTCTTCCCATCTGCAACTTTCCTCTCTATTTATAGGCAAGCACACCACCCCAACTCCTCTGCCTTCGCCATTCCCCTTTGCGTGAAAATTGCGCTTACAGGGCATGGTGACTTTTGCATGAGAAGTACTCCATAAATCGTGGCCGATTGCAGTAGGTATGGTTTGAGGATATGCAGGACATGGCCATAAATGGCCGCACACATGCGCCACATTTATATATATATATATATATTTACACTATATATTACATTAATTTTTATAAAAATTCACATCATTTAATCCTTAATTTCCTCATATTATCATTTGAGAAATTGTTTTATTGCAATTATGCCTTAAATCTTAAATTATTTACATTATAATATCGAAAATCTATAATTAATAACTTAAATTTTACTCGATATAGTTGATTCTGTCTTTGCGCCCTCTCGGGACCTTTGTTTTATCTCGAAACCACTGAAGAGTTGCTCATTACGCAAAACCGGAGCCCTCTAAGGTTCCGTTAATTTTTCAAGAGTCTCCTACAACGATTCGGTTTTACAACCTAATTAGCAGTTGTATTTTAGCTGTACCGAAAATTATTCCCGATCTGATTTCTTTCGATACCAAAAATCTTATCTTGATACACTCATCGAGACCATATAATTTTTCTTAGACAATTTCACTCCGAGGCATTCCCTGTAGTCGATTCAGTACTTATAACTACTATCAAGCCAATTTTTTGGTATTCTAAACTCATTGAAATTACGTGACAATGTTATACGAACATAGGGTATTACAGTAGTTAAGTCGCGATTGAGTTGACTTGAGGTAAATTCGAGTCGACTTGGCCCGGGTCGACTCGCCCAAAACCAAGTCGACTTGGGTCGAGTTGACTTTGACGAAACGAATAAAAAAGGTAAAAAATGATTACCAAACCTCCTAAAAACTCTCATTCTAGCTTCTTAATCTACAAATTCATTCCATGAATGAAATATGGGATGAAATATACCCCATGGAGACTCTCAAAGAGACTTAAAACCATTTGCAATTGAAAACCCACATGCTAAGAAATTAATACAGCATTTATAATCAAATGAGAGAAGCCGTTTTACCAAGAATTCAACACAATGGAAAAGACATCTTGCATCAAATGGGAAAAGGGAGAGGAAAAGAAACTTGCCCAAAATAAAATTTAAGTGCAAGTAGAACTTGCCTTTGATGATGAATACCTTAGAGACGAAGAAGAAGAAGCCTCCTCCAAATGCATCCTTGAAGCCCCATCAACAAAAAAAAAAAGAAAATTTAAAGAAAAAGAAAATGAAGAAGGAAGAGGAGAAGCCACCATTGGGCATCAAAAGAGAAAAAGAAGAAGGAAATAATGAAGAAAATACACGAGCATGGAAGAAAAGGGGAGTGGGCTGCCAACCACCCCCCTTGAAAATTACCATTCTGCATATCACATAAAACACAAAACACAAAATATTTAAGCCTCTTTTGGTCATTTAGTTTTATTTTTCGTTTCTTTTCTCTTTTCTTTATTTAACCAATTATCCAAATCCCTTTTTTTCTCTCACCTTTATTTATTAAGCATGCCCATTTTTTACATTTGACACAATTCTCATTTTCATTTAATTTAAAACACAATTTACAATTGGGCTCAAGCCCAAACCAATAATTCAACATATACTTGGCCCAATGAGCCAACTTTATACCTTTATTTAATATAACAAAATTTCACATGGGCCTAACCAATTTTCAATGCCCAATCCATATCATTTCCATTTATTTTATTACTTATTAATACATACCACTTCAAACACGTGGGCTCAAAGCCCATTTCAATAGTCAAATTCCGAGTGACCTATTTCCATCATAGGTTCCAATTAATATCAATCTCATTTAATTAAAATATAACCCACTAATACATGGGCTTAGGCCCAAATGAGCAACCCAATCTATTAATTTAATACATAATTTACATACATATATTTTGTCACATAAAAATATTTTTCACATTTAATTTAATAGGAGAAAAATTCCCAATGCTCATAAATAAAATATTAATAACTCATAGACCCACCAATGGGTCGTTATAGGTTTTCCTCTAGTTTCAGTACATACTGGATTGGAGGAAATGTTTCAGTTCTCTTATTTAATTAAGATATATATAATTATGAGAGAAAGTGAAGTAATTAAGTTAAATATGTAAATTTTAAATAAAAGTTTACAATCATCTTCTGATAAATGAAATATATATTATCTTCTAATTTAAAATATTAAAACATCAAACATTTGGGCCTTTTTAATTGTAATTTTTTTCTATTTCTCAACTCTAATTTATTAAATAATTAATCTTTAATTACAAATAAAAAATATTTTTTTAATTTTTTGACCTTATACTATGAAATAGAAAACGTTATTTTTTGATACTTTTTATTTTTTTAAAAAATAAATACTATGCCTTTTTAAAACATAAAATGGTAAAATTAAAAATTAAAAGTATTTTCTAAAATTGAACCAGACCTTCACTTTTCCTTAATTTTCTCCCAAAATTGAAATAAAATGGAGAAAAAAATGTTTGAAATAATTATATATATATTGATGAAAGGATGGGGAGATGGACTCTCATACTACAATTTATGGAAGATAAGACACCTTAAGAAACTACAGAAGGGAGAAATACAAAAAATATATTTTCTATTCAACAACAAATTTCAAAGAAGTAACTAAAATCTTTCTTATCTTTAGCAAAGTCTTCCGAAATGTTCATAGAAACGAGAACAACTTGGAAAACGATCGAGCAACTTCAGCTAATATAAAAGGATTGGGTAATGCTTGCTAATTATTATTTTAAAGATAATAGTCAATTAAGAAACTATAAATGCATTTTATTTTCCGTCCCAAAACAATTTCATTCATTGACTGAAAACAGGGTGTATTTATTATACTTCAACCATTACCTAAAAAAGTTTTAAAATTTTCATCATACATATGTATATATACCTTGGTATATAAGAATAGGAGAAGAAGTCACTATCTGGCCGGCACTTGAGTAATAGTGACATCATCAACTGACCCAGTTTGTTGGTATAATAGAAAATCTTGCAGCCCGGCTTCATCTTTTGATCCTAACAGAGAAGTAGTAGGACATTTTGGAGCATTCACAGTTGCAGTTTCAAATTTGAGCATGGTAGATACTTCCGACATGGAAGGCCTATCAGCTGGATTCTCTTGGACGCATAGCAACGCTACTTGCATGCATCTCATCAGTTTACATGAAGAGTTTGTGTCATCTAGTGACGGGTCCATAAACTCCATGCCTTTGCCTTCCTTCCACAACTCATAAGCCTGAAATTGTTAACTAGCAATCATCTATTCATCTTCATAATTCAAATCAACAACATATATAATTAATTTGTAGCTTTAGCATCATCATTAATTGGCTTAAAACTTACATATTCAAGAAGGTTTGAGTTTTCGTGCAGGCCATGGGAGTAATTATTCAACTTTCCACTTATGATTTGTAGAAGTATAACTCCAAAACTGTACACGTCGGATTTTGTAGAGTACATACCTCGTTGTGCATATTCAGGGGGAATATATCCACTGTATTGCATGAGTAAAAACAAAAAAATTATAAATATATGTGCATATATATTGTTGGAAATGCTATTAAAATTTTTGTACATGGAGTTTTTCCATTGTACGCTCACCCCACAATGCATTGTACATTGTGTACTTATTAATACTCTTCTTGTACTCTTGAGTAAATGAAGTTTAATGCTCGAAGTTGAGAGTATATATAAACTGTTTGTACAAATAGCATTTCAAATATTTACTAGCATTTGACTAAACAAAACCACTTAGTGTTTGAGATGGTTTTAACATATAATTGACTAATCACTTACAATGTTCCAACAATCTTGCTTGTGTTTGCTTCAAGCTCGTCTTTTTGAAAAATTCTCGCCATTACAAAATCTGAAATCTTTGGCTTCATCTCATTATCCAACAAAATATTGCTCACTTTCAAATCTCGATGGATTGTTATGAATCTCGAGTATTCTTGGAGATATAAGAGCCCTTGAACAACCCCTTCGATAATTTGAATTCGTTTCTCCCAATCTAATACCAGTCTTTTAATTGGATCTTCATGAAACTAACTCATTAGCTATTTGTAGATAACTCAAACAATAGGGATGGAAGACAAGAAAATGATGAAGAATAAATATATTAATTGCTTACCATAGATATAGTAATCTAAGCTTTTGTTTGGCATATACTCATAGATCAACATTTGTTCTTCTCTTTCTACACAATACCCAAGAACCTTGACGAGATTTACGTGTTGCAGCTTTTCGGTGAACATAACCTCATTCTTAAACTCTTCATATCCTTGTTTGGAAGTCTTGGAAAGTCTCTTCACTGCTATTTCTTGTTCGTTCTTGAATTTACCCTTCAAAACAAACGCAACTACTTTGTAGTTCTTGCATAAATGACACAAAATTATTCAAAACACAATTCTTACCTTGTAAACTGGTCCATATCCACCCTCTCCAAGCTTATTTTCAAATGAAAAATTATTAGTAGCGGCCTCAATATCAATGAAATGAAACTCAAGCAAATTAGGATCTTTGTTATTTCCAGTGCATGACATATTAGCTCTAGGTATTGGCTCTGATTCCTTTTCTTTGTCCATCGATCCTGAATCCACAGCAAAGATTGAAAATTAATGTGCTAAGCTCCCCATTTTGAGAAAAAATAGAAGTTAGAAAATGCTTATTGTCACACTTGGAAGAAGTTACCTTCGCGCCTCTTTCTAGCATACCATACTGTAGAGACTAGTATGAAAATGGTTATGGCTATGGCTATTGGAATCAAGTTTATTAGCAACATGCGCCTCTTGTTTTCATGATCTTTCCCATCTTCTTGTGCTGTGAGCATTTTTATTGTGTGAAATTTAGAGAACAATAAGAGATAAATTAATTAAGATTATTGGGAAAAAAAGATATAAGAAGTGGGAATTAGCATACTAAATTGCCGTAAATTATGTCCACCCAGTCATATATTAAAGCAATTATATAAATAATTATGCCAAACAATGCCTCCTCAAAATTATAAAAAAAAAAAAAAAGAAACAGGAGAAAAGAACTTGGGGATGAAAAATCCATCCAAATTATGTCCAAGAAATCACACATCCAAATGTCAACCCACTGAATTTTACGCGAATAATTAAGATTACTTTATTTAACCTAGCTTGATTAGTTTTTCTAATTTCGTTCTAAATTTATTCATCGATCTCAAGATTGTTTGTTGAGAGTGACAATATATTACAATTGATATACAAAAATCTCACCTGCTGCCCGAGAAAGAAACCAATTATCATCATAGGAGATTTGCCATGCGAAATAACCCAGCAAGTTCTTTTGTCTTGCATATGCAACCTTAGTTTTTACCGCCTCAACATCATCAAAACCAATCCAAAGTGATTCAATGCTGCAGTAGTTCGTTACATAAGTTTTATTGTACTTGGGAACAACTCTATTTCTCTTCATAAACGCCTTGATGTCCCTATAGCAGATCCGTCCATCGTCTGTAATTCCTGGCCCCTTTGCTGGTGCACCAATTGCGTTCTCATTAGGAATCACAAGCGTCCATGCAAGGCCATAGAAAGGCAACCCCAAAACAAGCTTCATGCTCGGAAATCCCGCATTAATCCATGCATTAACGCTATAATCTATACTTGCATTGCTCCCTGGATTATACAAAGCGGCGTAAGCACCTGTGAAATTCAAATACCATGGAATGTCAGAATTTTCCAAAGCCATAAGATGTATCCAGTCCAAGTTGCGGGTCATAGACCCAATTGGCACGGTTGTAATGTCAGCGTATGGAGAGAAACGACCAGTCATTGTTATAATAAGCTTGTAGTCGGTGGTGTTTCCTGACTCCGCTTCAATGGCAGCTCGCCATTCGGACAAGAAGATGTCCATGTTGGCCGTTTGAGGATCAGCAATTGATGAAGACCTATATAAGTCCAGGCCGTCAAACCCGTGGGATCTAGCTGTTCTTATTGAGGAGTCGATGAACGCTTTCCTATAAGAAGATTGGTTGATCATCGAGGAGAAAACTAATCCATTGTCCGCTATTCCATATACTGATAGAAGTGTGACAATATGTGGATTCTTTCGTTTGACAGTGTTGGTGAAGTTGGAAAACTGCTTTTCATCTGATGAAGCGATGGAGACCTGGTATGTGGAGGAGTTGAGGGATGCAAAACCGCAGATGAGGTGGGTGAAGAGAGCTGAGTTGATCTCTGAAACTTCGAATCGGGAGCCGGAATGCCAGTGGCCGGCTTTGATCCATGTTTGTGCACTTGAACGTGGAAATTTGCAGGGAACAATCAGGAGGATAATGAAGACGGTGATCATAAAAGTTGTGAACGCCATTGAAGAGCTCTAGCCTGCTAGGTACGTACTGGGAAATTAGGCATATTGATTAAGAAGTAAATTAATGAAGAGTATACGCTAATTACTAGGATGATTAGATGGCCTTAATTAATTTTTCCGGAATGCTGGCCGGCGTGTTTCTCTATGGAACGCCATTGGCTGATCATCCGGCTATCATTTTTGCCGGCTTTCGAATAGATGTTTTAAACGACCAACTGGCACAGCTCGCTCTAGATTCGCAGCCTCAGACACCGCAAACCACAGATCATTATGCAAACACAAAAAAAAAAAAAAAAAAAGAAGATAAAATTCTACTGCACAAAATAACATCTATTAAACTGCATCAAACCTAACCAAGAAAGTGCATCATCTACAAACAACATTAGAGAATAATTGATCTAACATCAAAGTTATTATTATTATATTTTATTTTTGAGCACACACACATCCTAATAAGGAGAAGAGAAAATCTATATCTGGCCCCCATTTGAGTAATAGCACCCGGCCTCTGTCTCTTCTCACTGAAAAAGCGGGCATTTTTGGAGCGTTAATGGGTCCATTTTCATTTTTGGGCATCGAGGACACTTTCAACATTGAGGGGCGATCTGCTGCACTTTCTTGGACACATTGCAAGTCATCGAGAAAATCAATGTAAAATACAGTGAGAAAGTAAAAATAGATATATGTGATTCGATAACTCTGTGATCTGCGTTCAAGGGAAGAGTCAAAACAGTTTTATTATAAAAAAATTGAAAGAACTCAAAACTTGTAAATCTCAAATACACCCAAATTATCACGCTATGTGACAATGAAAATTGTTAAAATAATTAAGATAATGTTGTATTAAGATAAAGTTAAAATATTTTTTAAACTAAGATATAGAATGATCAAGATAAATTTAAAAAATATTTCAAAATTTTTATATTAGACGATTTGTTAAATCTTTTGAAATGTATTGGGAGGCATATATGTTATTTCTTTTATCTGTAAGATTTCATATAAATTTATTTAAAAGGAGAGAATTTTATTTGTACAATTCTAAACAAAAAGTCTCGTATTTTTTTTAGTGGGTTGTTAGATAAATTTAATAAATATAATAAAAATATTTTTATTTAAAATATTTTTTATATTTCACTTTTTTCAACTCGTATTTTGATTAATAAACACTACTTAAATAAAAATTATATACTTCTCCATGCCTTGCTACAAGTTTCTGTAGAGCAGCATCCACCTAACTACAAAGATCTCAATTAATTATTTCAACGTGCGGGGTTGGACTAATATTAATCCTAGTAAATTTGTTTGTGGTGGAGTCATAAGATTCATCACCTTTCAAAGTAATAGTGATTATAATTGAATCAATCAAATGTATGAAACCATTGCTGAGAAAGAAAAAGCAGAAAATACACTTATGCATAATCTTTGAAATTATTGTTGTGCCCCTAACCATCTCTTTTATCATTCCATATGTCCACAGCCCAAGTGTATGTTAGGATTATGGGCCCCCTAACCTCCACATTAATACGATATTGTCCATTTTAAACGTAAATCTTTATAGATTTATTTTTGAATTTTATCTAAAATGTCTCATATCAATAAAAATATTATCCACACTTATATGTCATTGATCATTTTTATGTCTAATTGATATGGGACTTTAGTTTGCACACCCAATAATCCTCCCCTCAAACGAAGAACCACATAGTTGTGGTATTTTTTTTTTTTTTCAGACCTCCCTTCCAATGATCATCCACTCATCTGCTCCATCGAGATCAATTACTCATCTTTGTCGTTAGCCAACAACATGCCCGTAAAGTTCTAGAATACCCCCTACCTTAAGAACCTGCTCCAAATAGAGCCCAATCACGGATCCAATCGTGAGTTTAATCGGAACGCACCACCTTTGTCTGGCATTCTAATAATTTTCTTCACATATTCTTTTGCCTAAGTCTAGGGTCTAGTATTGTCGATTAGTATGATACTATTATTAGGACTATAGACCTCTAAAATCTCCACATTAGTATGATATTGTCGATTTTGAATCTAAGCACTCATATATTTGCTTTTGAATTTTATTCAAAAAATCTCATACCAGTATAGATATTGTCCACACTTATATGCTTTTGATCCTCCCCATGTCTAGTCAACGTGTGACACTTATATGCCTTTGATCCTCCTCATGTCTAGTCAACGTGTGTTAGCACGAAAATGGTACTTTATCAAATTATCTGGCTGATTATGTTTCTAAAGATATTGTTTCATTACATGTGTATATTGATTTTGTGGTGCAGTTAAGCACAAGTGCTTTCGTTAGATATTGATTTTTGGAAGATTTATACAATCTTCTTGGAAGAATTACATTCAAAGAAGGATTAATGGCTAGGGCCAAGTTGCAAATTCATATGCTTGCATGCATCAGAAGGTGTGATTAAATTATAGAGAAGAATGGAACTGAAACCATAAATTAGTTATCACTAATTAAGTAGACATCTAATTAACCACTTTGATTGGATATCCCCATGAATGAGGTTTAACGGGAATAAAACAAAATTATAAGGTGACCACGTTGAGCACTAGAATATATTTTATTTGAAGAGTATCCTTTTTTTCAATTCTTATGATGAGATTACTTTATTTGTGACGTTTTTAGGAAGATAATTATCAATAAATGAGTTTAAGGCGAGTTCCTATAGAGTGTTGATCATAGAACACATTTGAATTAGACATCTATTATAGAATTTTTAGCATTTCCTTAAAATACACTCAATGAAAAGTAAGACACGTGTGCTTGGTTGTAATGCATGCATAGATCCTACCAAAATTTCTTACATTATTGCTCTATGGGCATCGCACAACAGTAAAACACTAGAAGAATAATAAGAGCGTCAGAGATTCGAATTTTTGTGAAGGTAGGGTCATGGTGCACCCTATCGCTCTTTCGGGAGTCTTGTCCGCACTATGTCCACAAGAAGAATAATCGCTTTCCAAAAGTTTATTTCGAGTGTATATAAGGTATGACTGTATCTGAATTTATTTAGAAGGTGAATTAGGAGAGAAGGTCACTCTCTTTCAGAATTAATCAAACAAAACTTAAAAAATTTGAGTAAAAAAAAAAAAAAATTCTTACATTCTTGTAACATATGTGTGTCACTCATTGAAATCTGAATCATATGACAGAGTTCAAGACTTGTTTCACACTGATTCTTTTAAATGAAAATGTGCTAACATTAAGTACAGGTTCAAGTAGGAAAGCACGTACACTTATTACATAGTAAAAATATTTTAATTTAATTTTGACAATTTTTTAAATAAAAATAAATAATTAAGGTGAATTATTAGCTGTGATTATTATTTTTATTTTTAATCCTTAATATCTTTTAGTTCACTTCATCTATCCACTCCTAATTTAACTATTTTTCACCTCAACTCAAAATTATCTAGTATTCTTTCAAAATATTGTTGTTAAAATTCCTATTTTACTCATATAATTTTATGATTTTACGTTTCAGAGACCCCCAAATGATTCAAATCCTATGTAAAATTTTATTTGGAGTAAAATCATATAAAATTCCGATTTTAGGTGTATAATTTTACGATTTTACGCTTTAAAGACTCCTAAACAATTTTACGCTTCAAATATAAATTGCAACTTAAATCTAATGGAGAATATTGGAATCATCCTCTAAAGAATTTTAAGCTATATTTTGTCTCTAAATTGCTTATACAAATATGGTAGTTTTGAATTATATTTTGGAAACATCATCTTTTGAGTTATAATAAGGAATAATTAAGTTATTAAATGATATTAATTTATTTTTTATAAAATTATGTTATTATAAACATATATTTATAAAAATTAAAGAGTATTTTTAATTGTCTCTAAAATCTTACGATTTTACGATCCGATTTTATGAACCATTTTTCAATCATACTTAAAATCCCGATTTTAACTACCTTGTTCCAAAACCTTATCAATTGATTAACAAGTGATGGACGATGTTGCCCACTTAGGGGGCGTTTGTTAAAATGAGCAAGATAAGAGGCATTAAGATAAGGTTGGAATGCATTCCGAATCAAGATATGAAATGATCAAGATAAGGCTGGAAAGTATTCCAAGATTTTTATCAACCTGTTTGTTAAAGTTTTTAAAATGCACTAGAGGACACAAATGTCTTTTTTTTCTTATCTATAAAGACCAAGATATGCTTATCTTGAGGGAGATGAGAGATAAGCATATCTTAAAAGATCAAGATAAGAGGTCATTAATGCTTTTTTCAAGAATTGTTAGATAAATTTAACAAACATGTTGGAAAGGATAGAAGTCCGAAATACATTCCATATCTTGACTTTTCTGTCCCATATCTTGATTAACAAACGCCCCCTTAGGATATAGGTTGAGCAGTTGAATGAGCAATATGATGCTGTCAATCCAATAGGTTGCAAGTTTGATCCTTAGGGCAAGGGCCAAAAGCTCAATCTACAATTTACCTCTCCTAGCGTAATCGAGAACACAAGAACCAAGAGACACACAAGAGTAGTCATCCCAAGGGCAATTTTAATTTTATTAGACTAGAAATTATCCTCCCTCAACATGTAATTTGAATTTGAATTTTAAAATTATTAAAAAATTACCAATAATTTGAATTTTTATTAGAATATTTCAAAGTGATATGTGAGATTAGGTCTTATACCAATAATTCATTCCTATTGTTATAATCTTCTTTAATTGAACACCAACATAATTAACATAATGAATAATCAATGTTCATTTAACTGTTACAGCGTATAATATCTAATCTCCATTCCAATGGTCATCTCCATTTTTCTAACATTTTTTTATTGTCGGAATTGTTGGTCTTTAGTCTTTAAATACCAATTTCTAGGGATTTTTTTTTACATTAATTAAAGAGTGATTTTTTTCATCTTTTTTTATTTTTATTTTTATTTTTTTATTTTTTTTATGATATGGTTGCATTACATGAAAAATACACAGTCAAAACCCAGAAAATAATAATTCACATGAAACACATACTTGAGCACTTTTTTAGATGAATTGGGAATACGATTTTAAATAAAATTTAAAGAGTTGTAGGTTAATTCTCACAATGCATCTAAAACTATTATCACAATTATATATCTAGATCCAAATTTATTTTCTTATTTCATGTGTGGTTTAGATTAAAATTGCTTCATTAATTGTAACACTATTATTTAATATGCTTAATTATTTTCACGCAGTCACTCATTTGGACTATTGCTTGAATTAACTATAAATGCAAAAAAAGGAATTTCTTCTTGTGTTGTTTAGGAGCGGGCATTTTTGGAGCATTGATGGGTTCATTTTCATTTTTGGGCATCGAGGACACTTTCAACATTGAGGGCCGATCTGCCGCACTTTCTTGGACACATTGCAAGTCATCGAGAAAATCAATGTAAAATAGAGTAAGAAAGTAAAAATAGATATATGTGATTCAATCACTGTGTGATCTACGTTCACGCGGGAAAGTCAAAACAATTTTATTATAAAGAAAGTAAAAATAGATACAATATTTGGATCACTCAAACTGATAAATTCATAATACACTCAAATTACTCATACTCTAATGAAGAAAATTGTAAAATTACTCATACTCTGTAATGAAGAAAATTGTAAGTATCGTTTATTAAAATGAACAAGATGAGGTTGCATCTAAAATAAGATTGGAATATTTTTCAAACAAAAAATGAAATGATTAAAATAAAGTTGAGAAGTATTTCAAGATTTTTATTATATTGTTTGTCAATTTTTTTAAAATGTATTGGGGGCATGTGGGTCTTTTTTTTTTTTTTATTTATAAAGTCCCAGATAAATTTATCTCGAGGGGGAGAGATAAATTTATCTTAACAATTTCAAATAAGAAGTCACGTGATTTCTTTTTTAGTGGGTTGTTAGATAAATTTAACAAAATACAATAGTAACCACTTTTGTGTAGAATGTTTTTTATACCCCTACTTTTTTCAGTTCATATCTTTGTTGATAAACACTATATAAATAAAAATTATATACTTATCGCCCTCAGGGGCACAGCCAAGTGGTAAAGGAGGGGGTTGTAAAGATGCAGTCATGCTAAAGGCTACTAGCGTGGGATCGATTTCTGGGAAAAATAATTCCTTCTGGGGGTGGTCCTTCGTAAGTGTTAGTGGACGCAATCTCAAACCTTGACCACTTGGACATATCCCTCGATTTACCTCCCTTGTGATGACCTAGGGGCGGGTTGACGAGGGGCACGAGTGATGACGCGTAATCCAAAAAAAATTATATATTTATCTGATTAAGGTAACGTTTGTTAAAATAAGCAAGATAAAATTTTATCAAGATAATTAAGATTGGAATGCTTTATTGACTAAGATATGGACTGATTAAGATAAGAATGAGAAGCAGTCCAAGATTTTTAGCAGACTATTTGTTAATTTTTTGTTAGATATGAGCCCTAAAGACCAGTTCTAGTGACACAAAGGGACTCGATCTTGTAATTCTTTAAATATTATTTAAATGGCAAGTTTATGTTTTTATTTAAATTGCAATATGGTTTAAATTATAAAACATATATCCATTAGTATAATAAGAAGTGAATACCATTCTTAAGTGTTAAGAATACGAATTACGGATAATCCACAATTTGTTATACTATAAACATGTTCCTGACCATATAATTCCTATCATGGATGATAGCAACTCGTAAAGGCCAGCACATTGTCTTCCTCCTTGTTTCAGTATGAGATACTGAAAGATAAGGTTGGTGAGTCTCGTACCATTCTGTATGAGCTATAGAAGAAAGATAAGTGGGTGCTTGTTACAAGAACAAGTTCACTGAACGGGACTGTTAACATTAAATCACATGGGTTATTTCTCACGGGTCAATGATTTAATGTTAGCTGCGATTTTACAACTAGTCCTTAGACCTGAGATGACATGGATATCTGTGTATTGGTGGATTAGGATATCAGCGATATTATATGGTTGTTCTAATCAAGGATAATCATACGTATCTATGTGCCTGATTCAGTGATACATGAGGTATGTGTGCATCAGACATGGAATCTATCACCTCGAGATTTATGAGGAAGATATCCTATGCGATCCAGTAATCACTTGACGATAAATCCTTGGCCGAAGTAATATGACGATGGAATTTGTTCCATACGGGTTGTGTCATAATTTGTCAAGATTGATTTTGGATTTGGTCATATGACAAGATTAAGAGATTCGGCCTACTGAGCATGATCTCATATCTTGTCGGGATATAGGATGATAGAAGGACCGTATTGTATGGTAACGTGGTAAAAAGGTTCACAATACCCGCTTCACAATAAATTGGGTAATCATGATATATTGCTAGATGTCACTCATGATTTACGAGAATTAATTGTTGATTATTCTTGTTGCCAATTTATTTGTGAACCCAGAAAGTCCCACCCAAAAGAAATTACTTTCAAAGAGAAAATAAAAAAATTAGTAATTTTATAATTACTAATAATAGTGCATTTATTTATTGGATAAATAAGAATAATTAAATAATTATATTATGAATACAATTATTTGATTATTGATTGAGTTAGGTCTTTTGCTAGTACATTAGGCTTGGCCCAATGGCACTATTGGATTCAAATAAATTTCATTGGATTGGGCTTAGCCCAATTACATTAAATAGAATGGACTTGAGAAGCCCAACCCATTTAATGAAGAATGGTTTATTAATTGGAACTATAAATAGCTCAAATCTCTTATTTTCTCTCATAAGATGCACTTGGATCATTTTGAGAGTTGAGAGAGTTTTGGAAGAATAGTTCTTGAATCCAAGAGGTAAGTTAGAAATTTTTGTGAAAAATTTCTTCTACTTATCTTTCTCTTTGATATTCTTGAATAGAAGTGATTTCGGGTGGACCGACTTGGCATCCTACACTTGGAGGATTATACGGCTGGAAATCTAACGGTGAAATAAGATTTTATCAAAGAGGTATTTTTCGTTTATACCTTCATTTTATTAAACCATAATTTCTGAAAAACGGGATACCTGTAAACTAAATTTTAATTTCTGCTGCGCATATGATAAGATCTATGTAACTCAACAGTGGTATCAGAGACATCGTTTTTCAGTTTTATGGTTTTATTCATGTGATTATTGGACATAGAATTGGTATTTTGAAAAATAAAACAATTTTGAATGAGATCCGAAGAAAAGTTGCATGCCGAAAATGTTTTAAAACTGATTTAACACTGTTGGACAGTGCTGGAATCAGATTTATCACAGCTGGAAGTGTCGAAATTTGTTCCGAGGCGGATGGGCAGTGCCGGGAGTGTCCCGGGACAGCCAACACGCTGGGTGCGTGCTGGGGGTGCTGGGCGCGGGCCCTGCCTGCGCCGCGTGCAGTGGGGGCTGTTGCCCTCCTTTGTCTGCCATATATATATATAAAATATATATATTTTATTATTTTAAATAAAAATAAAAAATAAAATAAAATAAAATAAAATAAAAAATAATATAATAAAATAAAATAAATAATAATAATTGTTATTATTATTTGTTTTATTTTAGTTATTATTATTTGTTTTATTTATTTATTTATTTGTTTTGTTTAAAATAATAATAATAATAATAAATAAAATAAATAATAATAATCGTTATTATTATTTCATTTATTTATTTGTTTTATTATTTAAAAATAAAAATAAAATAAATAATAATTGTTATTATTATTTGTTTTATTTATTTGTTTTATTTAAAATAATAATAATAATGAATAAAATAAATAATAATAATTGTTATTATTATTTTATTTATTTATTTATTTTATTATTTAAAAATACTAATATATAATTAGTTATACAATTGTCCAATAATCATATGATTGCTTATAATATGCTTTTAATTGTTAATAGCATGTTGTGGATGCCTTGTTGCATATCGGTATTGGTCATGGACTTAGGACACTACATGGATGATGTATGTGTGATGTGGGTGTATGGATTATTTTATTTAACGGCCTGCGAGCCGGAGGTAGCCGTCTTTTTCATGACGGTTGTAAAATAATTATTTATTGCTTTTAATTTATTGTAAAAGTAGTTTATAGTAAATTGTAAAAGCAATGGATTCACACCAATCGAGGCACGGCTTGGAGTGAAGTCATTGATGGCAAAATAATCAAGAAAACGAAGACCCTATGTGAAAGGGTTATGCTTGTAATAGTTATAGGCGTTTTCTTATTTATACACCCACGAATGCACCGCACAATTTCAATGGCTGGAATTGCGCTTAGAATGCATGATTGAGTCCATGACCATATCGACTAAATTTATGCAATGTTTATTTACATAGTTGATGTATGTTAAAACGTTGCATGTGAAAAGTGAGACCAATTAATTAAAAAATCTCCCATATTTATAAAATTAAATTGTAACCGGTTGAACCTTAAGAGTTAAGACAATCTAATCGGGGCTCTTCATCACGGTAGAAATTGGGGCTTTTTAATTCGTGTGCTGATCGGCTATGGATACATAGGGGTTGCACATTGATTAAAATACTTTAATTTCTATTTAAAACATTTGATGAGATGGGGATGCACAAATATCGTGACCCAAGAAACTATTATGTGAGGCAATCGATATTCAACTGTGCAGACTTGTCAGCATGATGGTATGATTTAACTATATTCAATTGCCAAGAAACTATTATGTGAGGTACATTGGACTAGGAGTCGAAATAAAATATTTGGGCCGTACATAAGATGTACTGGACAAGCGTTGTCCACTTATTGAATTTATTATTCCAAGAATCTATTATGTGAGGAGTAATAAATTTAATAAGAATCCAAATACCCACTAGAATTCATACCAATGTGAATTCGCTTTTTCCTTTAAATGGGAGTAAGGAATTTGAAAAACTTAGTGGGAGGTATTGTTTGATTTAAAGACCAAAATCTGATAGTTAAGAAAACAAGATATCTAATAATCTACTTATTTTCTGCAGATACATCAAATGGCTTCACTAAATGCACTTTCTAAATTTAATGATGCAAACCGGCTAACTGGATCAAATTTCAACGACTGGTTTCTAAATTTGAAATTGATTACAAACTTGAAAAAAATCACATATATCTTGAAAATGCCTATCCCTGAGCCAACTGCTGAATACATTACTCAGGATGAACAAGATGCACTCAATAAGTGGCAAGATGATGATCTTGTCGCTAAGAGTTACATCTTGTTTACTATGAGTCAAGAGTTACAGCGGCAGCATAATAAGATGCCAAATGCGTATTCGATAATTGCTCGTTTACAAGAGTTGTATGGTGGACGAAGTCGAAGTGCTAGATATGAGATATCTAAATCAATCTTTCGAGCAAAGATGTCTGTTGGAGGATCAGTTGGAGATCATGTTCTCAAAATGATCTCCTGGATGGATAAACTGAATGAATTAGATGCTCCAATGCATCAATATCTTCAAATAGATGCAATTCTTCAATCTTTGCCAGATTCGTATGGGAGTTTTATTTCAAACTTCTATATGAACAAGATTGAGTGTACCCCGGCGGAACTTATGAATATGCTAATAACGGCTCAGGGTACCATGAAAACAGGCACTGTGATGGCTGTGTCCTCTACTAGTAAGACTATAAAGGGGAAAGGTAAAAAGAAAGCCACCCAAGCAACTAAAGTGATTGAAAAGAAGAAGGGAAAAACTGTTGCCAAAGGAAAATGTTTCCATTGTGGCAAAGAGGGACATTGGAAAAAGAACTGTAAAGATTACCTTAGTTCCTTGAAGAAGGAAGCGACAAGTATGATGATAATTTATGAGTATTTTTCCATTGCTTACTCTTCTACTTTATGGATTCTAGATTTTAGAGCGACAACTCATGTTTGTGCATCTATACAGGATCTGGAACAAAGTAGAAGGCTTGCAGATAATGAGATTGTGCTAAAGGTAGCAAATGGGGCAAGAGTTGCAGCCACAACTATCGGCACTGTATCTTTAATTTTATCACATGAACATAGTTTAGTTTTAAACAATTGTTTATGTGTATCTGGAGTTTTTAAGAACATTATTTCTATTCCTGTATTGGTGAAAGAAAATTATGAATTTTCTTTTAAGAATAATGTTTGTGAAATTTATTTTAGAAATAAATTGATTGCTACTGGTAATTTTGTCAATGATCTTTATATTTTGAATGTAACTATTAATAATAGTGAGCATCTGCATGTATCAAATAATAATAAGAGACCATGTGATAACCTAAATTCTAAAATTCTGTGGCATTATAGATTGGGTCATATAGGGGATGACAGAATCACTAAGTTGGAGAAAGATGGGCTTCTGGGCCCATTAGGTTGTGAACCATATCCAACTTGTGAATCTTGTATCCTTAGTAAGATGACCAAATTGCCTTTTACTGGACAAAGTATAAGGGCCACAGAATTGTTAGGACTTATACATTCAGATGTATGTGGGTCTATTAATGTAATAGCCCGAGGAAGTTATCAATACTTCATAACTTTTACAGATGATATGTCTAGATATGGATATATATATCTCATGAGACATAAATCTGAATCTTTTGAAATGTTCAAAGATTTTAAAGCTGAAGTAGAAAATCAAACTGGTAAAAAGATAAAGGCCTTACGATCAGATCGTGGAGGCGAGTATCTTAGTAACGAGTTTGAAGATTTTCTTAAAGTCTCAGGTATTATTTTACAACGGACCTTACCAGGAACGCCTCAACTGAATGGAGTTTCAGAAAGGAGGAATCGAACTTTATTTGATATGGTCCAAAGTATGTTAAGTTGTACAGACTTACCTTTGTTTCTATGGGGACACGCCCTTCTTACTGCAATATATATCTTAAACAGAGTTTCTTCCAAGTCAGTTCCTACAACACCATATGAGATATGGTTTGATAGGAAGCCCAGTCTTAAACATGTTAAGATTTGGGGATGTACAACTTTTGTGAAAAAACTTAAATCAGAGAAACTCTAGACATGATCTTTAAAGGGTAGTTTCGTGGGTTATCCTAAAGATACCTTAGGATATGAGTTCTATATTCCTGAACTGCAACAAGTAGTTGTAAGCAGAAATGCCATTTTTTTTTAAAAAGAGTTTATTCAAGAAAGAGGCAATGAAAGGAAAATAGAACTTGGTGAAGGGTTCACCGAGCCTGAAACTATGCCACAAGATTTTCAAGTACCAATTGAGGAGCCAGGGTCGAGTGTTGCACCTCCCATTAGAAGAAGTGAGAGGATACCCCATCAACCTGAGAGATATGATTTTCTAAATGAACAAGAGTTGTTCCTTGTAGGAGACAATGATCACTCAGATGATCCTACCACTTATCAAGAGGCGATATCAGATATCGACTCGAAAAGATGGCTAGAAGCCGTGAAATCTGAAATGGATTCTATGTATGAGAACCAAGTCTGGACTCTTGTAGATCCACCAGAAAGTATAGTACCTATTGGATGTAAATGGGTCTTCAAGAAGAAGATAGGTTCAGATGGAAAGGTAGAGACCTATAAAGCAAGACTTGTGGCAAAATGTTATCGTCAAAGGCAAGGCATTGACTATGAAGAAACCTTTTCTCCAATCGTCATGCTTAATTCCATCAGAATTTTACTAACCATTGCTGCTCATTATGACTATGAGATTTGGCAAATGGATGTGAAAACAGCCTTCTTAAATGGTTATATAGATCAGGAAATCTATATGGAACAACCTGAAGGCTTCACGCCTAAAGTTAACGCAGGGAAAGTATGCAAGCTTAAGAGATCCATTTATGGTCTTAAGCAAGCATCCAGAAGTTGGAACATCCGTTTTGATGATGAAGTCAAATCGTTTAGTTTCATTCAAAACGTTGATGAACCCTGTGTTTATAAAAAGGCTAGTGGGAGTGCAATAGCATTTTTGGTCTTATATGTAGATGATATCTTACTCATTGTGAATGATGTAGGATTGTTGTCAACAATAAAGGTTTGGTTGTCAAGTAAGTTCTCCATGAAAGATTTGGGAGAAGCAGCTTATATTCTCGATATACGGATCTATAGAGATAGAACCAAGAGACTGATAGGACTTTCCCAAAATAAGTACATAGAAAGAGTGTTGAAGAGGTTCAACATGGAGGATTCCAAAAAAGGTCTGTTGCCCTTTAGACATGAAATCCACCTCTCTCGTGATATGTGTCCCAAGACACAAGAAGAGAGAGAACGCATGTCTAGGATTCCTTATGCTTCAGCAATAGGAAGTCTAATGTATGCGATGCTATGTACTAGGCCTGATATTGCTCATGCTGTAAGTGTTACAAGCAGATATCAGTCTAATCCAGGTGAGCAACACTAGATTGACGTTAAGAATATCCTTAAGTACTTGAAAAGAACTAATGATTTGATCCTTACTTATGGTGAAGGAGAACTGAAAGTGGAAGGTTACACAGATTCTGATTTTCAATCAGATGTTGATGATAGAAAGTCTATCTCTGGATATGTGTTTACCTGCAACGGAGGAGTATTCAGTTGGAAGAGTTCCAAACAAGATACGACTGCCGATTCTACAACAGAAGCCGAGTATATTGCAGCATCGGATGCTGCAAAGGAAGCAGTCTGGGTCAAAAAGTTTGTAACAGAACTTGGAGTGGTTCCTTCTATAAAGTCTGCTGTGCCCTTGTTTTGCGACAACAATGGAGCCATAGAGCAAGCTAAGGAACCGAGATCTCACCAGAAGTCCAAACATATTGAAAGACGCTTCCATCTCATTAGAGAGATCATTGGTAGAGGAGATGTTAATGTGCAGAGAATAGATACATCAGAAAATGCAGCAGATCCACTGACTAAGGCCATGAACCAGAAGCAACTAGATTTTCATCTAGATAGGTGGGGTATGAGATACCACACTGAATGGTCTTAGTGCTAGTGGGAGATTGTTAGATATGAGCCCTAAAGACCAGTTCTAGTGACACAAAGGGACTCGATCTTGTAATTCTTTAAATATTATTTAAATGGCAAGTTTATGTTTTTATTTAAATTGCAATATGGTTTAAATTATAAAACATATATCCATTAGTATAATAAGAAGTGGATACCATTCTTAAGTGTTAAGAATACGAGTTACAGATAATCCACAATTTGTTATACTATAAACATGTTCCTGGCCATAGAATTCCTATCATGAATGATAGCAACTCGTAAAGGCCAGCATATTGTCTTCCTCCTTGTTTCAGTATGAGATACTGAAAGATAAGGTTGGTGAGTCTCGTGCCATTCTGTATGAGCTATAGAAGGAAGATAAGTGGGTGCTTGTTACAAGAACAAGTTCACTGAACGGGACTGTTAACATTAAATCACATGGGTTATTTCTCACGAGTCAATGATTTAATGTTAGCTGCGATTTTACAACTAGTCCTTAGACCTGAGATGACATGGATATCTGTGTATTGGTGGATTAGGATATCAGCGATATTATATGGTTGTTCTAATCAAGGATAATCATACATATCTATGTGCCTGATTCAGTGATACATGAGGTATGTGTGCATCAGACATGGAATCTATCACCTCGAGATTTATGAGGAAGATATCCTATGCGATCCAGTAATCACTTGACGCTAAATCCTTGGCCGAGGTAATATGACGATGGAATTTGTTCCATACGGGTTGTGTCATAATTTGTCAAGATTGATTTTGGATTTGGTCATATGACAAGATTAAGAGATTCGACCTACTGAGCATGATCTCATATCTTGTCGGGATATAGGATGATAGAAGAACCGTATTGTATGGTAACGTGGTAAAAAGGTTCACAATACCCGCTTCACAATAAATTGGGTAATCATGATATATTGCTAGATGTCACTCATGATTTACAAGAATTAATTGTTGATTATTCTTGTTGCCAATTTATTTATGAATCCAGAAAGTCCCACCCAAAAGAAATTACTTTCAAAGAGAAAATAAAAAAATTAGTAATTTTATAATTACTAATAATAGTGCATTTATTTATTGGATAAATAAGAATAATTAAATAATTATATTATGAACACAATTATTTGATTATTGATTGGGTTAGGCCTTTTGCTAGTACATTAGGCTTGGCCCAATGACACTATTGGATTCAAATAAATTCCATTGGATTGGGCTTGGCCCAATTACATTAAATGGAATGGACTTGAGAAGCCCAACCCATTTAATGAAGAATGGTTTATTAATTGGAACTATAAATAGCTCCAATCTCTTATTTTCTCTCATAAGATGCACTTGGATCATTTTGAGAGTTGAGAGAGTTTTGGAAGAATAGTTCTTGAATCCAAGAGGTAAGTTAGAAATTTTTGTGAAAAATTTCTTCTACTTATCTTTCTCTTTGATATTCTTGAATAGAAGTGATTTCGGGTGGACCGACTCGACATCTTACACTTTGAGGATTATACGGCGGGAAATCTAACGGTGAAATAAGATTTCATCAAAGAGATATTTTTCGTTTATGCCTTCATTTTATTAAACCATAATTTCTGAAAAATGGGATACCTGTAAACTAAATTTTAATTTTCGCTGTGCATATGATAAGATTTATGTAACTCAACATTTTTTTGAAATGCATTAAAGGTATATGAGTAATTTTTTTTTATCTGTAAGATCTAAGATAAATTTATTTGAAGGGATGGAGAGATAAATTTATTTAAAAAATCTCAAATATGACACGTAACTTATTTTTTAATAATTATTTGATATATTTAATAAATACAATAAAAAAATACTTTTATTATACAAGTTTCCGTAGGGCAACATCCATTAGGTACAAAGATCTCAATTAAATATTTCAACATGTGGGGTTGGACTGATTATAATCACAGTAAATTTGTCTGTGTAAGATTCACCTCTCAAAGTAACAATGAATATAATTGAATCAATCAAATATACGAAACCATCGCTCAAAAAGAAAAAACAAAAAATACACTTTGTGTATAATTTTTCAAATTATTGTTGTGCCTGTAACTATCTCTTTTATCATTCCATATGTTCAAATCCCAAGTGTGTGTTGGCATGAAAATGACACTTTATCAAATTATATGGCTGATTATGTTTCTAAAGATATTGTTTTATTGTATATATATATTGATTTTGTGGTGCAGTTAAGCACAAGTGCTTTGGTTAGATATTGATTTTTGGAAGATTTATATATACAATCTTCTTGGAAGAATTACATTCAAAGAAGGATTACTGGCTAGGGCTAAGTTACAAATTCATATGCATGCATGCATAAGAAAGTGTGATTAAATTATGAGAAATTCTATTTACAGTCATATTTTTTGTTTTTCGTAACTCACTTTTAATATTTCTAAAATACCCTGAGATGAAAACTCATATTTGCTTTTCATTTAAATCTTTGACACTCAACCACTCATCATTACTCTTCAAGCGCGTTCACTCACTTTCTCGATCACGATCGCCACAACCACTTGACTCACCCATAATTATAATTGAACATCGCACAATTACTATTATTCAACACCGAGCATTACGCAACCACTATTATTCAACACCAAATATTGCTCGGCTCAGTTCTTCTCGTCATAACCAATTATCAGTTATTATCAGCAGATACTATTAGTGATGGAAGATTATTATCCACTATTATTTACGTAGAGTTTGACGAAGAAGATAAGAGTATTTATGTTTTGACGAGAAACAACATAATTTACAACATTTATCACTAGTTCAATCACATAATTTACATATACATACACTAGGGATGAATTAAAAAAAATAAGATTAATTAAAAAAATAAAAAATACGCCTTGAAACCGAACCCTAGGGTTTGGGGGCTAGGGGATGCCCCAAATCTTAGGGTTTGGTAAGCACCCTGAATCTATGGATTCGGGAAAAATCAAGAATCCATGAGTTCGGAAAAAATCATTTTTCCCGAAACTATGAATTCGGGAGAATAGATAGTATACATATTATATACTATTATATAATATGTTATATATTAATATAACATTATATTAATTATATAATATATTATATAATTGAGTTCGGGAGAATTGCATTCTCCCGATATGTATATATATATATATATATAATATATTATATACTATTATATATTATACGTATATTATACTATTATATGTATATATTATAACTATATACATATATATAATGATTTTATATATAAATTATTTCAAATGTATATAAATTATTCCAAATCAACATGTCCCAAATATTTGGATTAATATTATATTTATTTTTTCTTGAATTAATGCTACTTTAATTTTAATTTTTTTTGAGTTAAATGTAAATCGTAATAAAATTATATTTATTTTTATTTATTTAAAATTTATATTAAATTTATGACATTTTATCATAAATTAAACAAAGTTAATTTAAATAAAATCTAGTAGCAAATACTAAAATAAAAAATTATTATAAATAATAATATACGTTAAAAAGTTATAATTATAATAATACAGCAAATAATAATAAATAATTCTAGTGGTCTGAAGAAGAAGAAGGTTTGATGAGTGTGGGATGTCTTTTTTGAGGGATGGTATTTGGAGGGTATGTTTGGAACAGAAATAGTTGCAGAAAATAATAAATGTGGTTGTAAATAGCAAAATCTAATATTTTACTTTACACTGATTGTGAAAAATAAAAAGTAGAATTACAAATAGAATTTCTCTTAAATTATAGAGCGGAATGGAACTGAAACCATAATAGGTAGACATCTAATTAACCACTTTGATTGGATATCCCAATGAATGTGGTTTTATGGGAATAAAACAAAATTATAGGGTGACCAGGTTGAGCACTGGAATACATTTTATTTGAGGGGTATCCTTTTTTTCATTCTTATGATGAGATTGCTTTATTTGTGACCTTTAGGAAGATAATTATCAATAAATGAGTTCGGGCGAGTTTCTATACAGTGTTGATCATAGAACACATTTGAATTAGACATCTATTATAGAATTTTTAACATTTCCTTAAATACACTCAATCAAAGGCAAGACACATGTGCATGATTGCAATGCACGCATAGATGATAGATCCTACCAAAATTTCTTACATTCTTGGCCATGGTATAATGGTAAAGCACTAGAAGAATGATAAGAGTATCGAATGTTCGAATCTTTGTGGAGATAGGGTCATGATACGTTCTATCTCTCTTTCAGAAATCATGTTTGCACGATGTAAAGAGGTGTCCACAAGGAGAATAATTGTTTCTTGAAAGTCCCCTCCAAATATGTATAGACTATGACTATATTTGAATTTATTCGAAGAGTGAATTAGGGGGAGAAGACCACTCTCCTCTAGAACTAATTGAGCGAAACTCAAAAACTTGGGTTATAAAAAAAATTTCTTATATTCTTGTAAAATATGTGTGTGACACTAGTTGAAATCTGAAAAAATATTATATTTTTTTAAATATTATTTGTATGAAAAAATTTGTGTAGTGACATAATATTACTTTAAATGTTAAAAGTCATGACTTCAAAACTTATTAATACTTAAAGTTATAACTTATAAAATCTATTATAATATAAACTTAAAAAATCAATCTTCCTATTACAGCCAAACACAAATTGGCCTAATTTTTATTTAAAAGATATATAAAAATTAAAATTTTAACTGTTAAATATATATTTTTATTTATACATACATAATAAAAGATACACCTCTGGTGTGTACAAATACAATATTAGAAGACCACAATAACACGGAGACAAAAAAAACAAAAAAAAAAAACTTTATTTTATTCTATGATCCATATCATTTAGCTTTCTAAGTACAAGCCTTGTACAGTAAAAGGCCGTTTATTCTAATTAATTGATCTTCGTGAGCATATATCACGGATACGCGTCTCCCTTTAGCCTTGACTTTCATGCTCCCCATGCTTGTTTGGCTGCAAGAAAATTAGAAACCAACCCTTGCTTAAATTAAAATCAAAGCCCAATTAATTAAACCCAAAAAAGGAAAAAAAAATCCGAAACCCCTTGAAGTTGTTGGGGGTAAAGATTCAATTAACTTCCTAAAATTTATGTCTTAATAATATGCATGTATAATTACAATAACAATATGATAATAACCACAACATGTTGTGCATTTTTGTTGACATCATTTGTTAACCTCTATAAGCTATTACAGTTAATAATTTATACTTCTATCTAACGTACACGCAATAATTTCTTGTTTAAGCCCCTGTTCTTTTCAAACTTCTATAAACTTACCTTGCAAACAATATTAAATTAAAAAAATTATGGGGTAGTACTTGTTACAATTTGAATCTCAGCATTCTACCTCTATATATATATATATATATTGCTGTAACACGCATCTCCTAAATATTATTACAACAACAACATATCCAGTCTTTATCCCACTATGTGGGGTCGGCTACATAAATTCTAGACTTTCATGTATTCCTATCGTTTGTCATATCTTCATTTAGATCCATATACTTCATATCGAACTTTAATATCTCTCCTAAAACATCTCCTAAATACTATTATTTCACATAAATTCAATACATATTATATAAGCGTAAGTAACAATTTTTTTCTATAAAACAACAATATTTAACTAGACTTTCTATTTATATAGTTTTTTAAACCCCACAACCGCCACTCTTTTGACTCTATTTATATAACCAAAGTAAATAATGGATAGATTGAGAACTAACCTGCTTTGGAAAGTGCCCAATTTTCATCATCTGCAACATGCCAAGCAAAGTAACCAAGCAAGCTCTTTTGCTTAGCATAAGAAACCTTCGTGGAAACAGTACTGGTATCATCGTACCCTATCCAAGTTGTCCCAGAATAGCAATAGTTTGTGACCACTGTCGCATTGTACACAACTGGGGCATTGTTCTGAGTGATGAAATCCCTGATTTGGTTGAACCCCATTGCCCCACTTTCCGGACCCACTGCACCATTGGCCGGTGCATAAAGGTCATGATTATTAGCATTCACCAGCCTCCAGGCATACCCATAAAATGGCAAACCCAGAACCAGCTTCTTTGAGCCCAAACCGGCCTTAATCCAAGCCCCAACCCCATAATCTCCACTGACTTGGCCCGCTGGATCGTACAATGCAGCGTGAGAATTTGTCACCTGAGACCTAGTTGGATCATAGAAGTCATAAGCCATCAAGTTGATCCAGTCTAGTCCATTTGCTATAGCTTGAATTGGATAATCCACTCCATTCACACTTGGCGCATAGTAAACAGCTGCAGTCAGAAGCAAAGCCGGTTTGCCGGTGGCTTTTACGTCGGCGGCTACCGCCGCCCGCCACTCATTGAAGAGCAGCCCGAGGTTAGACATGTCAGCAGCAGTTTCTGGGTACTCCCAGTCAAGGTCCAGGCCATGGAACCCATAATTCCTGGCTAGTTTTATTGAGGAATCAATGAAGCTTTTCCTGGAGCTGGCTTGGCTGGCCATGGAGGCGAAGGCGGTTGTATCAGAATTTCCACCGCCGATGGACAAAAGGGTTTTGACATTAGGGTTCTTTTGCTGGACAGTTTGGGTGAATTGTGAGAAAGGTCCAGAGTTTGAGGATGAAACAGTGACTTGGTTTGAGTCGGCATCAAGATCGGCAAAAGCGCAGAAGAGGTGAGTGAACAAAGTGGAGTCTATGTCTTCGGCTTCAATCCCACTGTCTGGAAACCAATAGGCAGATTGAACTGCACTTTGGCCTGCCGAGAAGTGAAGTTGGAGAAACAAAACAGAGCAGAATAAGGAAAACATCTGAAGAGTCTTGGAAGCCATTGAAGAGGAGGTAATGAAGTTTGCTCACTTTGTCATAAATGCTTTGGGATATATAACTTGACATCGCTAACCATGGATGTGGTCATAGTTATAGAATGAATGGATAAAGATCTTTTGACAAGATCGTACCTTGACTATTGTATATCAATCCTAGGTTGGACGACTTATCTTACATTTTTAGGCAAAGGCTTCAGCCAAGGGTGGGCAGTTGCCCACCCTGGTTTTTTAAAAAAATATATTATATATAATAATTTAATTTTTTTTTTCTAAATTTCCATCTTGAATTTTCAAAAAATTATGGATTTTGGATATATTGGTTGATGAGGATAAGGGTGTTCAGTGATTGCCTCTGATTGCCAAAACAACCGGCCACTTTGGTCGGTGACAATTGTCAATGCATTTACGTACATTGAGTTTGGCCAGAAGTTTAAACTTAGATCTACGAAATTTGATCGTTAGATTTTATTGATTTTTGAATATGTTGGTTGATGAGAATAAGGGTGTTGAATGGTTGCCTCTGATCGCTGAAAATCACTGGTCATGGTAGCTAGTGGCGACTGCCAGTATTTTTTTCAGTATTAGCCGAAAATTAAAAATAAGATATATAAAAATTTGACTCACTTTTCTTTTGTGTATGTTAACCTCATTTGACTGTTTCTTTAACTATTTTTAATTAGAGGGATTAATTTTTTTATTTTTTATTATAAATTTATCAATTACATATTTGAAACTATGACAAAAAATATATTTCTATCATAAAGTTTGTCAAAACTCAACTATATAATTGAATTAGAGATCAATAATTGAACAACAGTCTATCATGAAACTTATCAAAACTCGATTGTACAATTAAATTGGAGATTAATGATTAAACGATAATTTAGTTGTGTATATTCAAAAATAGATATTTAATAAAATTGATAATGATATTATTATGCGATGTTATTAAAATATGAAAATATGTCGATTGTATAATTTATTGATATTTATTTTTTAATATTATATTATTTTAATTTTATTATATTATTTAATTTTAGATAAAATTTAAGATTTAGGATTTAATTTTTGCCCACCCGGCTTAAATTTTCTGCCACTGTTTTTAGGTAGCAGCCATAGGATGATGTACTAAAGGGTGAAGATTTATGAACGTGGTTGGTTTTCTGCATTAAATTAATGATCAATTGGGCAGTCCTTGATGAACGAACGATCCAGAATTATCTGCGTGTGGCAATTGTGTTTGTTTGGTCAAATATGTCATGCTCCAATTGGTGACAATGATGTTAAGAAGCTAGCTGTGATCTCTGTTTCTTATCCAACATGGGCTTTGATTAATCTCTATATGAATTTGATCTGCATAGTTGCCCAGTCAACCACTCCGCCAAATTAAACAAGGTAACTAACACGCTGTCTTTTTAACTGAAATGCTGGATGAATGTCGCTCCCTCCAGTTGAAAGGTCGCCATTTACATGGAAGCTAATTAGAACTTTTTTTTTTAATATATTTTTATTAAATAATAAGATATCAACAGCCCCAAAGAAACCAGAAGCAAAGTCTTGAAGAAGATGATCCAAAACAGAGACCACGCTGATAAAAGATCCAAAACAGCCCCCAACAAACTAACTCAGCTACAGACCCACGAAATCCGCCCGAATGCAACAGCCTAAATAGGCCTAAACAGAGCAAAAACAGCGCACCTTATAATGAGATGAGTAGCATTTGATTGCAACCAGTTCATTTTATTTAGGATAAATTGCCTTACACCCCCTCTTGTTTGACCATTTTTAGGAATACTCTTATGATTTATTTTTATCCTCAGAGATCCTCGTGCTTTTTAGTTTTTGCAACGACACTCCTTGATATAGACACTATAATAGTCAAATAATTTAGGATTTGTTCTCTTTGTTGTTTTTGACTCTATTTTTACTTTCAATTTTTTAAAATATTCAAAACGTGTTCTCTTTATTATTTTAAAAAATAAAAAAAAATTATAAAGAAAAACTCAAAACAACAAAAAAATTGTTTTGGCTGTTTTCAACCAAAATACGGTAGAAAGTTGAAAATACAAAAACCCCTCATTTTCATTCTCACTCAAATGGTTCATTCTCTTCTAGACTCCATCTCTCTTTCTTCTTCCTAAAACTCGAGCATTCCTTCTTCTTTCTCTCTTCCAACTAGCAACCCATATCTTCCTTACCATTGACTGCGCTTGCCACAGCCATCATCGCCGCCAGTCGTCGTCAATTACCATTTCTTTCCTTCTTCCAGATTTAACCAGATTTGACTCTATCTCGCCGTCGATCGCGCCTGCCACGACCATCACTGTCGGGAGTAGTCATATGCTGCCATCTCTTTCTCTCTTCCAACCATCGTTGATTTCCTCTCTTTCTCATTAGTCGTTGTAGCGCCTGCCACCACCATCACTGCTGTCGCACATCATCACGACCAGCAACCCAGATCTGTCGCGCCTTGCCTTTGCCTACACCGGTTGTTTATTCTTCCCCTTGGCCGTTCGTTTACACTGGACGTGTCTTCTTCCCCGTCACCTATCGTCGTGCCTTGTCTTCGCCTAATTTGATTTGTATTTTGATTTTAATGATTTTAGTAATTTTGTTTCTAAGATACTTAAATCTGGATCTATGTTTGTAATTTTGTTTGTAATTTGATGCTTAAATATGGATTTATGTTTGTAATTTTAGGATCTATGAATCTATTCTTGTGAGGAAATAGGGTTTTAGATTTCAAAAATGTGGTATGTTCCTTGATTCTTTTAGAGGTTTTTGGAATGGTTGTTGGGTTGATTGAGTTGTTTGGTGATTGTTGGTATGATAGATAGGAATCTGGTGATTTTTTTAGTATAATTTTGTGTCTTTAGTTTTGAAAGATGGCAGTGACCCAATTCATTATAATTGATTACATGTGCTTATTATGAATAGATACACAAAAATTTTAGATGCACAAGGGTATTATAACTAATTATGTGTCCTTGTGTGTGTCAAATGAATAGATGCATTCAAAATGTATGGTAAAAGTGAATAATTATAACTAATTATTTTGTTCTTGTTGAGTTGTGTTTAATTGTATATATATATATATATATATTTTGTTCAAAATGTAATATATATGTACATATATGCCATTCACTGTAACCATACAATTAAACATTTTTTGCCAAAGTTAATTTATTTCTTGTTTGTATTTTATTTTTTTTTGTAATGAGAAAAAATATTACAAATTTATTAACTTTAAAATGTATATATTATTAATAATATATTAGCATTAAATTATTTTAATTTAATAAATAATTAAATTTATTGAATAAGATAATTTTTTTTTTCAAAAGTTCCGATTGAACTCGTTTTCGAGTTTTTAGTTTTAAAAAATAATTTTTTAGAATGAGAAAAAGGATGGATTTTTAAAAATCTCAAAATAGATACACAAAATTGAAAATAAATTCAAAACTCAAAACTCAAAACTTAAAACTGAAATACAAAAAAAATACCACCATACTTAACCCAATTAAATAAAAGCCAGATAAAAGCAAATAAATAAATAAAAGAACTAGTGAGATCTATCCCATCCAAAATTTTTACATAGCAAGGCATCATCACCGTCTTCAAGCATGGAGTGAAGATTGACAAGAATATCATTTCACGTCCTCCATTTTTGACTTAATTTCTTCAATTAATTTTGGTATATTTCACACACATCTTTAGTCCATTTTCAAAAACTCCCCATGTACTTTCAATTCTTTGCAAACACACCCACTCTATTAGTTTTAACAATTAACACTGTAAATTTTAATTCAAAAGGACATAACACTGATTTTAATATCTTTAATTAAATTATATAAAATTAAAGTTTATTGAAAAAAATAAAAAAGCAAAAGAATCAATTAACTAAAAATAAAAAGTCAAAACATAAAAAATTTTAAAAAATCAAAAGAGGAAGTAAAAGGGTTAGAAACTTTTTCTTCTTATTATTCTTTTATCTATCAATCATGTGAAGACAATTTCAATCATTGGAAGATGGTTTGAACCTATCTGGTTCAACTTAATTTGGGTTCTATCTTCTTTTTCAATCCATCTACTTCTTTTACAGTCAATCTTTTTCTTCTTCTTATTCTTTCTAGACAATTTCAATCATTTGAAAATGGTTTGAAATATATCTAGTTCAATCTAATTTTGGTTTTATCTTTTTCTTTAATCCATCTTCTTCTTTTACAATCAATCTTCTTCGTCTTCTTCCTTGTAAAGTGTCAATGGAAACAAATGGTTCCAACATTATCATTTTTTATGATGGTCAATAAAAGGGCTTTTTGCCTTTTCTTTAACTTTTATTTTTATATTTTAGTTGAATTTATTTTTAGTTTTTTTTATTATCTTCTAACTCAAAATTATATGTAAGTAGATGGTATTAGCCTTAAAGTTGATAAATGGGGGGTGTTTGTGAAGAATTGAAAGTAAAAGAACTTTCAAGGCCAATTTTAAAATACAAAAAATGTTGTTGGAAACAAAAGATTAACGTGAAAATAACAGAAGAAGAAAGAGGAATGGAAGATAGAGAAACTAAGAGCATGTTTTTAAGAAGGGGTAAAATGTTGCACTACCAATTAATGGGAAGGGAAGTCAATGACCTTTTAAAAAATGCAGGGATACTCGGTGCAATTTAGACAAATCTCAAAAGTTGCATTTGAAATTTATTCAAAATAATACATATCAAAATAAATTTATATTTTTTTGTTAGATAAATGAAAAACTATGTTATATTGACCTAAAATAGTTTCATCATCAGAAAGTTTTGGGCAAAATGAGGGGTAGAAAATTTTTGCTCATTTTGTCCTTGAGATTATTAATGCAAAGACAAAATGGAAAAAAAATTCATCCTCCTATTTTGGCCAAAACCCTCGTACCAATAATCATTATTCTACCGAGAAAAATATTGTTTGTCCCTAATAATATTTGCCTCTTTAAAAGTTTACTATTTTTATAAGAAAAAATACTACTTACCCTTAATGATTTGTTTCTAAAAATTAATTTTATTATTTTAGAGGTAAAAAATACGATTCACTTCTAATAATTTTATTATTTTATTAATTTGTTGCTGAGAGTTACCTTTTCTTACTTTTACATGCAAAAAGAATGCTACTTGTCCCTAATAATTTGCCTCTAAAAGACAATTTTGTTATAGTGCGCAAAACAAAGAAAGGCATGTTGTCTTTCCCTCCACTTTGTCCTTCTTATACTATAAATTCTACCATAATCTCTTTATCCTACACAATTTATTTGAACAGAGAGAAGTTTGGCTTTTGTGATCAGAAAAGGACCAAGATATATGCAGTAACTTTGAAAGAAAATTGAATTGAAGAAGAAAAGGGTTCAAATTAATATACCTTTCAAAAATTTCAATCTCCACATTCACTCTGTTTGTCAACTAAAATATTATCTAGCCAACTTAATCCTTTATTATTTTCTTGCAAATCCTAGCCGCTAAAACACGACATAATCCACCTTGAATGTTCCTTGATGTCCTCGTAATTAAATAAGACGGACCCTTTTATCAGATACTTTTTCGATTAATATATGATTAATATAAGGGTAATTATCTGGAAAGGCATCTCAGGACAATGAACCATAAACCTAGTGGCTAGCCTTCAAGTAATTGTCTGAAGAATGAAGCTGCATGTTAATGTGTTGAATGTCCAGTGGCTTGTTTAAATTCAATTTCCAGAATAACTAATTTTCTCTTAAATTCTTGATTTTTGAATACATGCATATTCAATTTCCAAAATAACTAATTTTCTCTTAAGTTCTTGATTTTTGAATACATGCATATTAAGAAGTCTCTATCCGGGCACCGTTGGAGTTATAGTAGCATCATCCACTGACCAAGTTTCTTTCTGTGACGGGGATTTTCGCACGCCACCACCATCTATTCTCACATAAGAAAACAGGCCCTTTTGGAGCATCCATGGCTGCAGTTTCGTTTTTGAGCATTGAAGACACTTCCAGCATGGAAAGCCTATCAGCTGGATTTTCTTGGACACATGATGATAAGGCTATTTGCATGCGTCTCATCAATTAAAACCACAATTTTTTTTCACAGGAATGGCCCACGGAAGCCACCTTTTCAGCGCGCACACATATATATGAAAGCAGAGAGTCAGAGCGAACAGATTGGCAGAGATAACCACGAAGAACAGAGCGCAGCAGCAGCCCACCTTTTGAATCTTCAATGACCCCATCGATCTCTGCTCCATCTGCAAGAACACGGATTGAACTAAGGCTGAGGGTGACCAAACGAATTAACCCTCGATTCGAACAGTGTTGGATTTGCAAGGGTTTAGATCTCTACTGATACTTGTTGAGTAGACAACAAGTAGCAGTTTCTTCTTTAATTTGGACATCGTTTATCAATTTTTTGTTCCTTTTTTTCTCAGCTTCTTTGGATAAGATAAGCAAATGGGTTAAGTGGAAGAGTTTTAGATTGAAAAACATTTATGGTGGAGTTTTAGGCCAACGAATTTTTTGAAAAGCGTTTCTAATGTTGATTTATATATATATATATATATATATATTTGGCCCGACAAGATACATATTGACATCTAATTCATATTATAAAATTGTTGCATGTATTCTTATTTTTTATGTTATAATGGCTTCTATATATCTCTCATGAGATAAACAGAGATTTATCTACTTGTCTCAATTATTCCTTTGTTGTTTATCTATGTTTCCTTTCCCAACATTTTTAGATAGGTAGATTTAACAGAGCCTTTGTTAAGAAATTTTTTTATTTAGGTTTAGATACACTTCTAATAATGCAACACTGTTACAGAATAGACGGTTATTAAGGATTGTTTCTTTGACTTGTTTAGGGATGACAAGCACTTGTTCCTTGCCATTGGTATTATTATTTTATTATGAATAATAATAAATTAATCTTATTGATCTTGTCATCTGATGATCTAAATGTTAGAATAAATGAGAATTGATAGTGATAATTGAACAACGTTGAATTAGCTATCCCCTAATGGGACGCACTGCATGTCCTATTAAAAAGCATTGTCTCATGGTCCAAATTTAAGTCGTGACATGACAAATCGTCAAACATATGAGTTACTTGAAAAACAATTAAGCTAATATAAAAAGTTTTAAAGTTTTTATTCATATATATATATATAAATATATCTGTTAGAATTATATTACACTTCCCTAATGATAAGATAAGTATTTAGAATTTAAATTTATTTCAAATTCATTAGTATTTAAATTTTAACAATATGATGGGATAAGTGATTGAAATTTGTGTGATATCTATAAATATGTATAGAAGACAATGAAAAAAACATACAACAATCAAAATTAGTTTCTAGTCACTCATATACTGTCTTTGGTATCACCATTTGAATCTTAAGCGGATAAAGGGTGTATAACAAAGTTTTTATAGTTTTCTTTCATGGAGGTCGTTAGACAAATTAATTTCAATTATTCCGTTGCAATCCAGGTATTTTATATACCGTTTGCAATTTTATTAAGGGTTTATTTGATTGACCATCTTTTTCACGAAAAATGACTATTTTTCACCCAAATTTCAGCTTTTAGGGTGTTTGATTGATCAAATTTTTCATGAATTTTTTATTCACTTGTGGTCACGTGACTCTCTTTTCCTACTTTTGCTAGAAAAGAAATTCCCATGAGAGGAGGGAGGGGGGAGATTATTTTCTCGATAAAGGAAACCATCGATCTGCAACAAGAGAAAGGGAGAAGTAGCAACAGACTTCATCGATCTGTAGCAAGAGAGAGGGTGAGCGAACGACTTCATCATCTTTATTGTGGTTGCAGCGGTGGTGGCCGAGAGAGAGGACAAGTGAATGACTTCTCCGATAGAAACCATCGATTGCCGTCGTCATTGGCTGCAGCTGTGGCAGTGGCTGCCAGCAATATATGGTAGTGACGGCGGCGATGGGAACGGAGGCTAATGACGACGACAATAACAACAACGTCTAGTGACAGCGGCAATGGCAGTGGCGGCTCCTTCATCCTCTTTGCTGGGTGTGTATCTATATTTGTGTATATATATTTGTGTATGTATATATGATTTATTTTTTGAATATTTTGTATATGTATATTTGATTTATTTTATGTAATTGATTATTGATTTATGTATTTATTGATTATCTGCATGTGTGTATGTAATTATTTTCATGAAAAATAATAGCAATTAAATATTAAAAGTTGAAAAATATAACAATTTCTAGGTAGAGAATTAATCTAATCAAACACCTTCAATTGATATTTTCTCTGGAATTTAATTCTAGGCAATTCAATTGCCTAGAAAATATTTTTTTTCCATGCTTACAATCAAATGCACCCTAAAATTTCTATAATGGTACCGAAGTTTTATTTATTTGTCTAACTGTTGTGGTTGATTATTTAATCACATTCTGTTCAAGTTGCTGGTGAGCATAGGGTTGCAGTCCTCTGCCATTTTCTACCATAGCCGATATTTGGTGCTTGACATGGGTTGGATCGATTGCATCGACATGGGTTCGTTATGGCTTTGTTCTCTCCCATGGGTTGAATCTCGCCATCGAGAGGTCGATTATGTTGAGCCAACTTGTCATATTTAATCTATTTTAGGATTTTGATAATTAACAAAAAGGCCAATTTTGAATTATGTACAAATCGTTAACCCCCAATCTTATTTCATAGTATTTCTTATGGCTTTAATTCAAATAAAGTATGTTTATGTATTCAAATCATTTTGCAAATATGTTTTAATGAAGAAAATTCATTCTCAATATTTTTTGATCATTAGTCGACTAACCAATAGCATTAGTCAACTAAACAAACAATATCTCTGCATAAATATTTTCTCTCTTGTAGCATTAGTCAACTAGGTTGAGAACGATTTTTCATTAGTCGACTAAAGATCCAAGAAAGTCGACTATTGATTTATATTAGTCAACAAAAGATTTAGTAATAGTTAACTAAATGTTTTTATTAGTCGACTATTCTAGTCTAATGGGCAAAAAAGTTTAAAAGGAAAACAGGTCGCCCTAAAGAGTATAAAAACGCCTTAAGCTCTAATTGAAAGTTTTGTAATAATGTTAAAAAGCATTCAAAGAGTCATTAACAAAAGTTCTCAAAGTCCTTACTGTTTCATTCATATCCGAAAGGCTTGTGTGCCCCATTGCTCATTCAACATCGAGTCTAAGGCAATCGAAAGTTGAAGCGCTGAAAAGGGATTTTTCTTCTCCATTAATTGAGGGTATAACTAATTATTTATTTTACCATTGCCTTGTAATATATTGATTTTGTGATTTACTTGTGTCCCTATGAGGACGATATTTGTAATCATTAAACTAATGTGTAGTTTGTTTCGATTTCCTAGATTCGGTAAAAATCTAGGTGTTTGTATGTAGTTCCCAAGGTAAGCTAAGGGAAAATCTTTGCACTGATTGGTTAGTGGAACCCCAAAAGTGGTTGAGATCTTGGGATAGTGGATTAGGTGTTTGTGATATACCGAACCACTATATATCGCTGTGTTCTTTAATCGTTTTTTATTGCTTTCTTATTTGCGTTATTGTTTGGAGCAATATAGGTTCAGTAAAAGATAATATTGATTTTGAATAATCATATAAATAGTTAAATAAGAAAAAAAATTCTCAATTCACCCCCTTCTTAAGTGACCATTACCTAAGGAGACTAACAATTGGTATCAGAGCGGGCTTCTAAAGTAGTTGAATCTTTGTGTTTTAGTTCAACCTAGAAGAGATCTAGATGATTTTTTTCACAAATCAAACTATTCCCGAAGGACCTTCACCTTCTAAATCGCCATTCTTTGATAGCACAAATTTTACCTATTGGAAGATACGAGTGGAATCTTATTTGTTTTCTATATATTATCAATTGTGGAAAATTGTTAGACATGGTTTTGTTACATCTAATCTTGAAGAGAAAGAATAGACTCAAGAAAATATTAGAAAACACCAAATGAACCATAGAGCTAAATATATAATTTTTTGTTCAATACTTCCTAGCGAATATGCAAAATTATCTGCTTGTTCCACATCTCATGGAATATGGAGAAAATTAGAAGTGGTATATGAAGGAATTGATCAAGTCAAAGATACTAAGATCAATCTCTTAATGACTCAATATGAAGAGTTTAAATTGAGAACATAAGTGATATGAATGGTAGGTCCTAAAAAATTATAAACAATCTCAAAATGCTAGGAAAAATAATCTCTAAAGAGAGTCAAGTTAAGAAAATTCTTAGATCATTATTTCTAAAATGACAACCATTGGTAATTGTAATATCTCAAAACAAAAATCTAAAAATTTTAATACTGTCTCCGGTATCACCATTCAAGTCCCAGGCAGACAAGAGGTGAATGTATAACAAAACTTTTATAGGTTTTTTTCACGGAGTTCGTTAGACAAATCAATTTTAATTATTCCATTATAATCTAGATATTTTACATACCATTTATAATTTTATTAAAAATTCTACAATATCTAATAAAAAGGAAAGAGCATCTCTATCGAGCCACCATTTGAGTAATAGTAGCATTGTCAACTGACCAAATTTGCTGTGGTGATGGGGTCAGTTGCACCCCACCTTCATCTCCTCTCACAGAAAAAGCAGGCCCTTTAGGAGAATTCATTGCTACAGTTTCATCTCTAAGCATTGAAGACACTTCCAACATGGAGGGCCTATCGCTTGGATTTTTTTGGACACATAACAAGGCTACTTGCATGCATCTCATCAATTTGCAGGGACAATTTGTGTCATCTAGTGATGAATCAGTGAACTCCTCGTATTTGCTTTCTTTCCACAGCTCATATGCCTGAAATGATCTAGCAATCATTCATTTTCATCTTCATATTTCAATGAACAAGAAAATTCAATTAATTTTAGCTTATATTTTTCATGCCTTTAAACTAACTTACATATTCAAGAAGGTTCAAGTTTTCTTGCTGGCCATGAAAACAATTATTCAGCTTTCCACTTATGATTTGGAGAAGTAGAACTCCAAAGCTATATACATCAGATTTTATAGAGTATGTGCCATATCGTATATATTCAGGAGAGATATATCCACTGTATTGTATGAATAAACACAAAAAAATTTATATATTAGTTTTTGGCTAAATAAAAACCAAACAAACATTTGAAAAGGTTTTGAGGTATAAATGATTTATGTCACTTACTATGTTCCAACAATTTTGCTCGTGTTTGCTTCAAGCTCATCTTTTGGGAAGATTCTAGCCATTCCAAAATCTGAAATTTTTGCCTTCATCTCATTATCCAATAAGATGTTGCTCGCTTTCAAATCTCGATGGATTACAGTGAATCTTGAATATTCTTGGAGATACAAGAGCCCTTGAACAATCCCTTCAATAATTTGAACTCGTTTCTTCCAATCTAAGATCAATCCTTTAATTGAATCTTCACGAAATAGATGGATTAGCTAGTTGCAAGTAATTCCAACAATGGGAATGAATATTAGAAAATGGGAACAAAAATATTGCTTACCATAGATGTAGCAGTCCAAGCTTTTGTTAGGCATATACTCGTAGATCAGTATTTGTTCTTCTCTGTCAACACAAAATCCAAGAACCCTGACAAGATTCACATGTTGTAACTTTGCAGTGAGCATGACCTCATTCTTAAACTCTTCATATCCTTGTTTAGAACCTTTAGAAAGTCTCTTTACTGCTATTATTTGTCCATTCTTTAATTTACCCTGCAAAACAGTCGTCACCAATTTGCTTCTTTGTAATTCTAGCATAGATGCACAGGTTAAATTATCCAAAATACAAATCTTACCTTGTAAACTGGTCCATATCCACCTTCTCCAAGCTTATTTTCAAATGAAAAATTTTTGGTAGCCACAACAATATCATTGAAATGAAACATGAGCAAATTGGGATCATTGTCAGTATTTCCAATAGACAGCATACTAGTCTCTTGTTTAAATTGCAATTCTCTTCCTTTGTCCATCGATCCTAAAACCAAATGAAACAAGAGTAAAATCAAAGACAAAAAACGGAGGATAGCACAGTGTGCAATGCTCCACATTATGAATATAGTTGGAAGAAGCAAATTGTCACGGTTGGAAGAAGTTACCTCTCTGTACTCTCTCTCGGAGATACCGTGTTGCAGAAACTAGTACAAGAATGGCTAGGGCTATTGTTGGACCTAAGATTAGCAACATGCGCCTCTTGTTCTGATGATGTTTCTCTCCTTCTTGTGCTGGGAACATTTTTGTTATGTTAGATAAATTATGATCTTTAAGCGTTTCATGTTTAGCTCTTATCAGAAGAGTCAATACTTCAGTAGCCATATAGAGATCAGCTGCCTTGTTTGTAACAGGGGAGCATGTTTCTTATTATTTGAGAAATCCAGACTCTTTTTCTCTATCAAGTATTTTTTATTGAAACAAATAAAAATCTTAAATTGTATGTTGACAGAACTAAAACTTTCTTCGTTTAACCAAAAAAATTCGTTATAACGAGACGACCATTCAGCAACATCTTCTAATCAACAATCTTCTATTTAAGAAGGAACTTATTATGGTCAGTTCAAACCAACTTTGAATTGTTTTAATCGTGTGGGTCAATCATGTTAAGACTTCCAAACTATCCTTATTAAGAAAAAATGAGCTCTTAACACAAAAATGTGCTACAATTATTTCTTTTATGCGTATAATTACAAGAGGAAGCGACAGAAACAACTTTCAAGGCGACATGATTAATTTGGCACTTCTTCAATCTAAATTTAGCCGAAAAATGTTTACGGAGAGAGACAATATAGATCACAAATGATATAATATATATATGTATTTATACTCACCTGCTGTTTGAGAAAGCAACCAATTATCATCTTGGGAGACTTCCCAGGCAAAATAACCAAGTAAATTCTTTTCTCTTGCATATGCAACCTTGACTTTTATTACCTCAACATCATCAAAACTAATCCAAGTTGGTCCAAGGCTGCAGTAGTTCACCACATAAGTTGCATTGTACTTGGAAACAGCTCCATACATATTGCCCTGTATTAACCCCTTTATGTCATTATAAGTCATGTATCCATCCATGGAAAAACGACGCGCAGGCCCCCATGCTGGTGCACCAATTCCATTGTCATCAACGTTCACAAGAGTCCATGCATAGCCATAGAAAGGCAACCCCAAAACAAGCTTTGTGCTTGGAAATCCTCCATTGATCCATGCATTAACACCATAATCTGTACTTAGTTTGCTTTGCTGTTCATATAAAGCTGCAGTAGCCACTGTGAAATTAGACGTAAGTGGTGTGTGATAGTCAAAAGCCGTAAGATATACCCAGTCCAAGTTGTTCCTCATAGACTCAATTGGAAATGTTGCAGTCCCAAGATATGGAGAGAAACAAACCACCATTGTTAAAATAAGCTTTGAATCATTTGAGTTTCTTGACTCAGCTTCAATGGCAGTCCGCCATTCCTGGAGTAGGGTGTCCAAGTTGGACATTTCAGACTCGTTAGTTGCTGAATCCACAGAAATATAGTCGAGGCCATGAAATCCATAAGATCTAGCTGTTGTTATTGAGGAGTCGATGAAAGATTTCCTATAAGAAGATTTGTTCATCATTGAGGAGAAAATTGGGACATTGGTTGATCCACCACCTATTGATAAAAGTGTGACAACATGTGGATTCTTTCGTTTGACAGTGTTGGTGAAAGCAGAAAAAAACTTATCGTATTCAGAAGGGATGGAAAGCTGGAAAGTGGAAGAGTTAAGGTCTGCGGCAGCACACATGAGGTGAGTGAAGGGAGCTGAGTTTATGTCAGAAATGGGGAATCTGTTGCCGGCATACCAGTAACCAGCTTTGATCCATGTTCGTGCACTTGAACATGGTAGTAAGTTGCAGGGAAGGAGGATGAGGAAGAGGGTGATAGAAGAAGGCATCAATGCCATTGAAGAGTTCTAGCCTGCGAGCTGATATATACTCACTCACGAAGCGCGTTGATTATTTCCAGGTAGTTGGTTCAAAACAAGAAAGGAAAATGACATTACCCCCCCCCCCCACCAAATAGAACAGTGTGAACTAAGGGTGGCGTACCGTCTCTTTATGGATGATGTTACATATATATTATTTTTATGGGTTCTTAATTAGCATTGTTAGACTTGAATGGGATCCAATTAAACAGTCAAACCAAATTTTGCTTTAAAGAACCAAACAACCACTCCAATACTGAAGCTCATTTGAACTGAAAATCGACCTCAAAGAAAAAGTCACCAGGAATGCCATTTAGACTCCTACTGGGAAGCCCATGAGCCAAAATAATTCAAATACCACCCACGCTATGATCCATACATAGGCAGCAGCTCATGTAAGAACATCATTTCTAAACCCCCAACCATCCAAGCAATGGTCCAACACTGCCCAGACACAAGAACAAAAGAACACGCACCACCAAAACAGAGCAAAAAACTGAAATAGAAGGACACCAGCCACCTGTTGGACCAAAGACAACCACAAAAAGAAGCTAAATGTAACATCACAGCACCTAACCTAAAAGTACTAGTTGAAGATGACTTATAAGATCGAGACCATGTAATATACATACCATAATTTTTAGAAAATTGTGCAGATGCCCTCCGTTTTCCCCAAAATTTCAGGAGCATCCCTATACTTTATTTATTATTGCTATTATACCTTTTACTTCACATAAATCATGTTCATGAAATAAAATGTGTGCACGTTTAAAGTTTTGACTTATTGCATTTGAACTTGAATATCATGACATCTATGCATAAGTGGCACGAGTTCATTTGTGATACTGACATTTGGTGATCATCTCCTCGTTATTCATTGTGGGTTTAATATAGTAATGCATTTCATAGTTATTAGTTGTTCACGAGCTTAAAAATATTTTTGAAGTGTTACTAGGTGGTTTATTATCTAATCAACATATTCTCACGTGTCTATAGATGAACTGTGAACCCAGTTCCTCCAAAAAGGAAAACAAAATTAAGTAAAAAAAATAGTTTCACAATTTTTTTGTATGACTTTAAACCTTTATGTGTTGAACAAAACATTATGGAGCTCGGTTTGGGGGTGATGTAATAATTGATGTTATTGCTTTTATCTTTTTGTGAATACATTAATTAGGTTCAATCTTTACCACGTCCTTGATTTGGTAGTCTTATTTAGGTATAATATAATTTCAAAAAATTTATGAAAAATTACTGAAGACTTTATATTTAAAAAATAAATTCCTAAATTCTTCAACAATACAACACTGAAATTTTAAGACATTATATTAGGGGTGTGCACGGTACAATTTGGCCAATCTGAACCATTTAAAGCACGCCAAACCGCTGGTGCAGTTTTCTGACCAAACCAGACTTGGTCTTGTTTGGGTGCGGTCAAATCGCACCGCATTTGCGATCTATTTTAGTGTAGTTTACCGTAGTTTGAAAATTTGGTATAAGTGAATCTTAAAACCACTAAAAAAACTACTTAAAAATGGTAAATAAAGATACAAATATTGGTAAATAAAGACAATCAAAGATAAATAAATAAGAGCAGAAAATAAAGACAAAATAATGTAATTCAACATACAACATTTCAGGGGTTGGGGTGCCGATTAGGGTTGCACGGGTGGAGGGGCCTGTTAGGGATGGCTTTTATAATAATAATTTTTATATAATTTTTTTTTATATTTTCTTGGGCGATTCGATTTAAAACCAAACCGCCAACTGTACAAACTGCGAATTGCGCGGTTTGTACAACTTCCAAACCATTTTCGACCTCAAAAATAAAAAACCAATCGATTCGGTTTGGTTTGATTCGATCTGGTTAGTTATCGCAGTGCACCGATTTTTTTGAACAACCCTACATTATATAAATTATCCAAAACACAAATCTAACTTGTCAATTAGAACATATCCACCTTGTCCAAAGGTATTTTCAAATGAAAAATTATTGGTAGACTCAACCATATTGTCCAAACGTATTTTCAAATGAAAAATTATTGGTAGACTCTACAATATTGTCCAAACGTATTTTCAAATGAAAAATTATTGGTAGACTCTACAATATCGTTGAAATGAAACACGAACAAATTAAGATTCTCAATATTTTTGATGAATAATATGCTACTCCTATATTTAAATTTCAATGGCAATTCCAGAAATATGTTGGCTATGTTAGCTATATTAGACTCAGTAGTTGTTGAATCTCAAGAAAAATAGTTGAAGTGCTGAAACCTATAAGATCTAGTTGTTGTTATCAATGAGTCAATGAAAGATGTACTCTAAGAAGTTTGGCTCATCATATATTAAGCAAAAAACTGAGCCATTGGTTTGTATCCCGTCGATAGACAAAAGTGCGATCACATGTGGCTTTTCTCGTTTGACATTGTTAGTGAAGTGGGAGAACTACGTACTTATCGTATATTAAAGAGAATTGTCACTTGTGTTCGCTTAGATTCTAATCATTCCAAAATCTTTCCCTTTATCTCACTATCCAACAAGATGTTTCCTTGCTTTCAATTAATTCGAGTGAATTGTGATGAATCTTGAGTAAACAATCACTTCAATAATTTAAATGTGTTTCTCCAATTTAACACCATCTTCTAATTGGATCTTTATGGAATAAATCAATTAGCTATTTGTAAATAATTCCAGCAATGGAAATGAACATAGGAAAATGGGAAACAAATCTTGACCACAGAACCAAGCTAGTCCAAGTTTTTCTTTGGCATATAATCATAGATCAACATTTGTTCTTCTTTGTCAACACAAAATCCGAAAACCTTAAAAAAAAAAACTCGTTAGCCAGTTTAACCTAAGAATTCCATTTTTGCTAGTTTTCTTTCTTTTTTATTGATCTAAGAATTTTATCACTCACCATCCTAATTAATGAGACCATTCAGGAGTATCTCCTCATCACTCTCTTAGTTTTCGATTTGAAGAATTCTAATTTCTCATGTTCTCTTATTTCTAAGGGCGGATCTAGGGGAGGTAGGCACGGACTGTAGCCTGTGCCAGCCTCAACCTTCTCTCAAATCTTTCTTAAAATTTGGACTATTTGAGAGGGAAAGGGAGCTGAAAACATTTATGGATCTGGTGGCAACCCTCCCCCAGATCCATCCCTGGATCCGCCCCTACTTATTTCTCTCACTTCTTCATCTTTATTGATGTAACCCTAGATTTTGTTGAGTTCTACCAACAAATTACGTACTTGTTAGTGAAGTGGCTTTTCTCGTTTGAGAATGTTAGTGAAGTGGGAGAACTACGTACTTGTCGTATATTAAAGAGAATTGTCACTTGTGTTCGCTTAGATTCTAATCATTCCAAAATCTTTCCCTTTATCTCACTATCCAACAAGATGTTTCCTTGCTTTCAATTAATTCGAGTGAATTGTGATGAATCTTGAGTAAACAATCACTTCAATAATTTAAATGTGTTTCTCCAATCTAACACCATCTTCTAATTGGATCTTTATGGAATAAATCGATTAGCTATTTGTAAATAATTCCAGATATGGAAATGAACATAGGAAAATGGGAAACAAATCTTGACCACAGAACCAAGCTAGTCCAAGTTTTTCTTTAGCATATAATCATAGATCAACATTTGTTCTTCTTTGTCAACACAAAATCCAAGAACCTTAAAAAAAAACTCGTTAGCGAGTTTAACCTAAGAATTCCATTTTTGCTAGTTTTCTTTCTTTTTTATTGATCTAAGAATTTCATCACTCACCATCCTAATTAATGAGACCATTCAGGAGCATCTCCTCATCACTCCCTTAGTTTTCGATTTGAAGAATTCTAATTTCTCATGTTCTCTTATTTTTAGGGGCGGATCTAGGGGAGGTAGGCACGGACTGCAGCCTGTGCCAGCCTCAACCCTCTCTCAAATCTTTCCTAAAATTTGGACTATTTGAGAGGAAAAGAGAGCTGAAAACACTGATAGATCTGGTGGCAACCCTCTCCCAGATCCATCCCTGGATCCGTTCCTACTTATTTCTCTCACTTTTTCATCTTTATTGATGTAACCCTAGATTTTGTTGAGTTCTACCAACAAATTATTGTGGCACTCGCACGTCATCAATGAATTTTCTTTTTAATTTTACTAAAATGATAGAGAAAAAGAGAAAATTATAAAAGTAAAATAGTCATTTTCTATTAACTTTTAACGAGAGGGAGTCTTTATAATTTCTCAAATTAGAGGGTTAATTTATTTAATTATGCTAATCCTCAATAATGATTATTATAATTATTTTTTATTATTTTATGCATATACTTACAACCTATGATGCACGAAAATTTCTTGGAGGCGCCATTTCAGTGTCTTCAAAACATTTTCGTTTTGAAACACCAAGAAACCTTTTCGATCCAGTTTTGCAATTTCAGAAACTTTTCATGACCATTTCATAATATTAGAAAAGTATCGATCCAAGAGATAAATTTTTAATTTTTTTCGCCTCTAACACAAAGTTTTTAATTTTTTCTAGAATTTATTTTTAAAATTTGTTTGAATGCATTATAGAATTTTTATTTATTTTTAAATTAAATAACTTATTTTTTATATTAAAAATTATATTTACAAAAAAACTCTATATTTTTTTTATTTACGTGTTTCTCCCATATATCTATTTCTTAATTTTTTGAAAAATAATATTTTCCTATTTTCATTTTATATTGCATGCATTTCTCGTTTTCATTTTCATAGAACTTAACTTACAATTGGAACACACTTCAAGGCGACGTGATTAATTTGGCCAACCAATCTAAAATTTAACTCAAATGTATATTTCGCTTCAGAAAGCAACCTATATATTTTACACACAATGTATATATGAGGTTTGTGAAGAGAGCCGAGTTAATCCAAAACCAGTCCGAGTTAATCCAAAACCGCACTAATTCACTACATATATAAATTGCATCTGTACTTAGAAACAATTCCACACACGCACATGCACATATATGAGGTTTGTGAAGAGAGTCGAGTTTCTGTCAGAAATGGGGAACCCGTTGTCGGAATACATAAATCGCAGGAAAAGAGGATAAGGAAACATATAGGGTGATAAACGTAATCAATATTGTCATTGATCAGGGATATATTCAGAAAGAAGCATTCAATGCCATTGATCAGGGATATATTCAGAAAGCATATATTAATTTGATTATTTTTGTTGGTACAAATTAAGTATATTTTACTATTGATGGGTAGCCGGAATACCAGTAACCTGCTTAATATGATCCATGTTCGTGGGCTTGAAGGACATGGTAATTTCAAGGGAATTAGGAGGATGAGGAAGAGGATGATAGAAGAAGGCATCTATGCTAGCCAATCGATATATTCAGAAAGCATATTTGATTATTTACATGTGGTTCGCTCAAAGAAAGAAAGAAAAATGATGGCTGTGTAAATTAAGACATTAAGTAAAGAAGACAAGACTCAGTTAGGCATGGGCCTGGGAGAACCAAAAACTTGTTCATTGGAGACATCATATTTCGACAAGTTTGATAAGTTGAGTGTCCAACACAACAATGAATAAATATCAACATAAAATGTATATAGAAAAGTCACCTTAATACAGATTATTTACTCACAATGTCAGTTTGAATATATAGTCAACTGCATCCCACCTGGGACATTAATCACCCGAACAAAACAAATCTATTTAAACTAAAACAAATCTCTCTTTTTTTTTTTTTTAACGTAATATGATTAAACTGAAAAAAATTAATTGGGTTTAATTGGTCAAATTGGAGTCTGTTCAAGCAAAAATTCAAATTGGTAAATTGGGCTCAATCTCCAAAGGCCCAAGTCTTCTTTTACACAATTCTATGTGCATTACATGGTATTGGGCCTGTAAGACCCAAGGCCCTTTTTATTTCAAGTTCAATAGTGTTGTTGGGTACCGAAATCAAGTGCTTAACAGGGGTTGACTTTCCAATTGCTCACTGATTGCTTCATTTTGTGATTAGAATGAATGGGCAATCAGAATTTGGTTATTTGAGTTGTATTGCTTCTTTGGCACATCGATTTTGTGAAGCAGGGCTTCATCTCTCTCTCTCTTTCTCTCTCTAGCTCTGGGTCTTGCTCATGCATGCAATTGCAAACTGCAACTGGGGCTTCAGTTAGTAGGATGGAATTTCTTTCAAAAAGAGAGGTGCGTTACGGTTTGGGTTTAGTCTTTTTCTTGATCACAGATTAATATTAAGATTCTATTTCAACTTTGATCAGAGCCTTTTCTGGACTCCTCGTTTCAGTTTCGTGAATTCCTATTTCGCCTTGTTGATTTCTATTATCAAGCTCATTGTGGGAATTGCTAAAAGAAGAAGAGAAGGAACAGACAAAGGCTTACCCATAATGCAATCATCCGAAGCTCGTCCATGGCGGTAAGGTTGTCTCCCTGCTTCTTGCTCATCGCCTTGGAGTTGGAATAGCAGAGAGAGAGTAGAGTGGTAGAGATCTTGGTGACAGAAAGAAGGATTGAGCCATGTGAGTGATGAGAAGTTATATTGTCCCATCATCCCAAATTAATCACCGGCTACTCGTAATTACATCTCTAATCAAGAAAAGTGGTGATCTAAATGTATGTATAATTTATATTTTATTCTCACTGCTAATATGGGAAAATGAAGCAACTGCGCTAACCTTCCTATTTGAATATAGTTAGAAAATGGCAATCCCCATGGGCCATGGCTGGAAGAAGAAGTTACCTCTATCTCCATGTACAAGAATGGTTATGCAAATTGTGGAACTAGGATTATTAGCAATATTTAATGATAAAAATGGCCTTGCTAATGCTTGGTTACTAAGAGGTTTGAGAAGATTTTTTTTCTTTATGGCATTAAGTTAAAATCTTGAAAAAAGACAACCTAGTTAATAGATTTTCAAATTACAGATCATGAGCTCTCAACAAAAGATGAAACACCCAGTTAAGAAGTACAATAAAATCCAACGATCAAAGAAGCAATTCAGCATATATATATATCAAAAGTTTTATTTTAATTTTTTTTCTAGATATACATCCTAGCTAGTAAGATTGGAGAAGAAGTCTCTATCGAACCACTATTTGAGTAATAGTTGCCCTATCAATTGACAAAGTTTCTTGTTGTAGTGGAGACTGTTGCACTTGACCTTCATCTCTTCTCACTGAAAAAGCAGGCCTTTTCGGAGCATTCATGGCTATGGTTTCATTTATGAGCATTGAAGAGACTTCTGGCATGGAAGGCCTATCTGCTGGATTTTTTTGAACACATAGCAAAGCTATTTGCATGCATCTCATCAGTTTACAAGAAGAATTTGTGTCATCCAATGATGGATCAGTGAACTCCAAGCATTTGCCTTCTTTCCATAGCTCATATGCCTAAAATTATGTTGACAATCTTCATCTTTACAATTCAGATAATGAAAAAGAAAATCAATTGCTACATAACTTACATATTCAAGAAGGTTCAAGTTTTCTTCCGAGCCATGAAAACAATTATTTGGCTTTCCGCTTATGATTTGGAGAAGTAGAACTCCAAAACTATAGACATCTAATTTTGGAGAGTATATGCCGCGTTGTGCATATTCAAGAGGGATATATCCAGTGCATTTCGTGAGTAAACACAAGAAAATTAGTGCATTAGTTTTTGAGTAAACATAAAAAAGTGTTTGAAATAGTTTATATAATTTTTTTTATCAACGATCACTTACTATGTTCCAACAATCCTATTTGTGTTTGCTTCAATGTCTTCTTTCTGGAATATTTTAGCCATTCCAAAGTCTGAAATTTTAGCCTTCATTGCACTATCCAACAAGATATTGCTTGCTTTCAAATCTCGATGAATTACGGTGAATCTTGAATATTCTTGGAGATATAAAAGTTCTTGGACAATTCCTTCGATAATTTGAACTCGTTTCTCCCAATTCAACATCAATCGTCTAGTTGGATCTTCATTAAAGAGATCAATTAATTTGCTAGCTAATTGTAAATAACTCCAACAAATACTAATGAAGAAAGAAAAATAGTCGTGAACAGTTAAGTGTGTACGTATATATATACATATATATATATATATTGCTTACGATAGATATAGTAGTCCAAACTTTTGTTTGTCATGTACTCATAGATTAGCATTTGTTCGTCTCTTTCAACACAAAACCCAAGAACCTTAACAAGATTTACGTGTTGCAGTCTCGCAGCGAGCATAACCTCATTCTTAAACTCTTCGTATCCTTGTTTGGAAGTCTTAGAAAGTCTTTTTACTGCAATTTCTTGTCCATTCTTTAGCTTTGCCTATAAAACAGACACATTTAATTTGTAATTTTGGCATAAATGCATCTGTAAAACTATCCAAGACACAAATCTTAACCTTGTAAACAGGTCCATATCCACCCTCTCCGAGCTTATTTTCAAATGAAAAATCATCAGTGGCCCCCACAATATCATTGAAATGAAACACGAGCATGCTGGGATCATTGGTATTTCCTTCAGATAGCATTCCAGTTCCAAGTTTGGATTGCGATTCTTTTCTTTTGTACGTCGATCCTGAAGCCGAATGACACAATAACCAAATCAAAGGCAGAAAATGAAGGAACTGTGCTAGCTAGGCTCCCCAGGGCTGTAAGAAGATGTTACCTCTCTTTCGAAGATACCATGTTGCAGGAACTAATACAAGAATGGCTATGGCTATTACTGGAACCAATATTATTAGCAACCTGCGCCTCGTGTTTCCATGATCTTCCCCGTGTTCTCCGGCTGTGAACATTTTTATTGTTCGAGATTGAGGCATAGTTAAGATCATTAAGCAGTTCATATTTATCAGTAACAGCAATTAGGATTAATAATGGCTTCCCCTGCCTTTCTTATAACAGGGGAGCTAGGCCATGTTCATCTTCAACCTAAGATATAGATAGATTACAGACAGTATATACTGACCTGCTGCTTGAGAAAGCACCCAGTTATGATCATCATAGGTGACTCTCCAGGCATAATAACCCAGCAAATTATTTTCTCTGGCGTATGAAACCTTATTCTTTACTACCTCAACATCATCAAAGCCAATCCAAGATGATCCAACGCTGCAGTAGTTCATCACATAAGTTGCATTATACTTTGTAACGGCTCCATTCCTCTGAATAAAGTACTTAATGGCCTTATAGGTCATCAGTCCATTGTTGTCGGCATCAATAATCTTCGCCGGCCCCTTAGCCGGTGCGCCGATTCCATTGTTGTTAGGGTTCACAAGCGTCCACGCATAGCCATAGAAAGGCAACCCCAAAACAAGCTTCGTGCTCGGAAATCCGCCATTAATCCACTCATTAACGCCATAATCTGTGCTTATTGACGTCGCCGGATCGTATAAAGCTGCAGACGCCCCCGTGAAATTCGCCCCTGTGGGGGAACGATAGGCATAAGCCATGACATGGAGCCAGTCCAAGTTGTTCCTCATAGACTCGATCGGAAAGGTTGCAGTAATTGTATTTGGAGACCACCAAACTGCCATTGTTAGAATAAGCTTTGAGGTGTTTGAATTTCTTGGCTCGGCTTCAATGGCGGCTCGCCATTCTTGGAAGAGGGTGGCCAGTTTAGCCAATTCAGACGCTGAACTTGCATCAAACCAATTAAAGTCGAGGCCATGAAAGCCGTAGGATCTGGCTGTTCTTATTGAGGAGTCGATGAAAGGTTTCCTATAAGAAGATTGGCTGATCATTGAGTTGAAATCTGAAGAATTACCTAATACTCCGCTTATGGATAGAAGTGTCACGATTTGTGGGTTCTTTTGTTTGACAGTGTTGGTAAAGTTGGAAAACTGCATATGGTTTGCCGAAGGGATGGAAAGCTGGTATGTGGAAGAGTTGAGGTCTGCGTAGGCACATATGAGGTGCGTGAAGAGAGCTGAGTTTATGTCGGAAACGGGGAATCCGCTGTCGTAATACCAGAAACCAACCTTGATCCATGTCTGTGCACTTGAAGATGGTAAGTTGCAGGGAATTAGGAGGATGAGGAAGAGGGTGATAAAAGTCAATGCCATTGAAGAGTTCTATCCTGCTAGCCGGCGAAGCCAAGAGTGACGGAGCGAGAGCGGGAGAAGTGCAGGGGCGAAGCTATGTTTGCAGAGGGGGAGGGGGCAGTGGGCCCTTACAAAGAGGAAAATGTATTAATCTGATTAATAATTTATCTCCCCCAGTATTTTTTTTTTCACCTATGTATTGTATTTTCTGCTTGTTTCTTTCTCGTATATATATATATAATATAAATACGTCATGCCACGTTATGACACATAAATAACAAATACTGGTGGTCAAATTATTTGTTTTATAGTGTCGGTGAGAGCTTGCACGCACGATATTTAGGGGTGTTCAAAAAAATCGGTACACTGCAAAAATCGACCAGACCAAATTGAAACAGACCGAATCATTCGATTTTTTTTTTTTGTAGTCGAAAACAGTTTGGATCATGTCCAAATCGCGCGGTTTGCGGTTTGGACAGTTGGGAGTTCGATTTTAAACCGAACACCCCAAGAAAAAATAAATTATAAAAAATTTATTATTATAAAAATCTAATAATAGGCAACCTCTCCTATTTATTTTTTACACTATTTTGTTTTTATTTTTTTCTCCTATTTATTTACCTTTTATTGTCTTTATTTACCAATATTTATGTCTTTATATACCATTTTTAAATATCATTTTTAGTGATTTTAAGTAGTATTTCAAATCGCGATAAACTATACCAAACCAGACCACGGTCTGGTTTAGTTAAAAAATCGCACTAGCAGTTTGACGTGCTGAAAATGATTCAGATCGGCCAAACCGTACCATGCACACCCCTAACGATAACTTTACTCATTTTTTTATGTCGCATTCAAAGAGAAAGAGTACTTCAGAAACGTATTTTTTTATTTTTTTAAATTACGTGCTATCATTTGTGCCCCCACCTAACACATCTTAAGGTAGAGATAACACATGTATGGTTACCGACATTGATTAATTTGGGTGCCCTATCTCTCATCTAGGGATGAAAATGAAACTGCTGTTTTCCTGGAGCCTTCTATGATTTTAGACATCATTTGCTTGTGGGTTTTGGTATTAATGTTTCATACTGAATATTACTTCAAAACTCCAAAGTGTCTCTCTAGCTTCGTTATGATTGCTTGCATGATTTATCAAGTTTTAAAAATATGAAGATACCTCCAAAGTTTAAAAAAAAAATCTTAAATAATCAAGAGAGAACTACTTTAGAGTATCTCTTCTCATTTTTAGACATCCATAAATATCATATATCAACAATAATAAAAATAGGGTGACACTACTTTAGAGTGTCACCCTATTTTAATAGAGAGTAGGACTCAAATCTCTGATGCCATATCATGACTCTTTATAATTGATTATTAGCATCTTATAATTTTTTTTTATTTTATTTCTCTCTAACAATAATAAAAATCGCCATCTAATATCTGACTATGTTAAAAAGTATGAGAAGATTAGTAGGATTATCATGCAAAAAGAACTAAGCCAATAATTACACAATTAATTAAGATATATGAGAATCACTTGAACAAGCCTTATAAAACCTTTTTTGTTTTTGGTTACCAATTAAGTCCTCTCTTTTAAAACATTTATTTATGATGAACGTTTCATTTTTTCTCTCCTGAAACGTCACAGGCCATAGGCCATAGAATGAGTCAATTGAATTAATAATATTTTCATATCATTGTCGAAATTATGTAGCATATTGCTGTGCATTAGAATGATGGGGACAAAAACTTTATCTTATTCAGCTTTTTCAGTAGTCTAAGGCTTTTTATATTAAAGGGCTTAAAGGGCCTTCTTATTCTGATTAATCTCTATATGGTCACATTTATGGCTTCCATGCTCCCCATGCTTTGCTTTCTGGGTTGCAAGAAAATTAAAAACCCATGTCAGGGTAACAAGATTAAATTGATCAAAGCAAAATTAAACAAAAAATCAAAAAAATCATAACAAAAATTCACACAAAAAATATATACATACATATCGACAACAATAATTATTAATGAATTCTGTTGTTTACTTTGCATTCCTCGCTATAAAAATTACTTACGGAGAAGGTGTAAAGAATAGATTACACACAGCACACATAAAATAAGAAAAAAAATAACACAAACTCCGTCATGATTAGAATTTTTTATACATCTATAGAGTATTAGACATCTATTTCTAGATCTAAAATCATCTATAGATGTATACAGAAAATTCTATCATGATTAGAAAATGATTCATGAGAATATTGCTCTAGATGTGATAAATATCACTCAAAATTGAATTTGACAATATTCTAATCATAATCAAATTTGAAGTTATAGTCACTATCAAATTAGGAGTCTCAATTCTAGTTAAATTTAAATTCCGAATTACAATTGTAACAAACTCTACCTTGACACGAAATTCAAATATAGAATTATTCAAAATTATTTCTTTCAACAAAATCACGAAAAATAAATCTCCTCATAGATACCAACCAAAACTATATCACTGGAAATACTACCCAAATCTACACTAAGTTTACTATAGTGGATATCTGCGGCCGCACTTAAAGTATAGACAACTTAATGACTCCATATTCATCAATGTAAATCCTTCTTGATAACTCCACTTTCATCTAAATTCGTCTATTTAAAATTGCACACATCTTAACTTGTTATAATGAGAATCAAATATTCTGATCTAATAATAAAATATCATAAGATGGCCAATATGAAGATTAGAGTAACGAGCTTAATTTGATCCATGTTTGTGGGCTTGAAGGACATGGTAATTTCGAAGAGTTAGGAGGATGAGGAAGAAGGTGATGGAAGAAGACATCAATGCTAGCCAATCGATATATTCAAAAAGCATATTTGATTATTTACATGTGATTCGCTCAAAGAAAGAAAGAAAAATGATGGCTGAGTAAATTAAGACATTAAGTAAAGAAGACAAAACCCAATTAAGCATGGGCCTAGGAGAACCAAAAACTAGTTCATTGGAGACATCATATTTTTGACAAGTTGAGTGTCCAACACAACAATAATAAATATCAACATAAAATGCATATAGAAAAGTCACCATAATACAGATTATCTACTCACAGTGTCAGTTTGAATATATAGTCAACGGCATCCCACCTGGGACATTAATTACCCGAACAATAAATATAAACAAATTAAGTATGTTAGAAAAATCTAAAATTTAAAATAATGCTAACAAATTAAATAATTGTCAAATTTCGAATTAGTTGGAATTTCCCCTTAGTTAATAATTTTCCCATATTTAAACTAAAACAAATCTCTCGGTTTTTTTTAACGTAATATGATTAAACTGAAAAAATTTAATTGGGTTTAATTGGTCAAATTGGATTCTGTTCAAGCAAAAATTCAAATTGGTAAATTAGGCTCATTCTCCTGAGGCCCAAGTCTTCTTTTATACAATTCTATTTGCATTACATGGTATTGGGCCTGTAAGACCCAAGGCCCTTTTTATTTCAAGTTCAAGTGTGTTGTTGGGTACAGAGATCAAGTGCTCAACAGTGGTTGACTTTCCAATTGCTCACTGATTGCTTCATTTTGTGATTAGAATGAATGGGCAATCAGAATTTGGTTATTTGAGCTGTATTGCTTCTTTGGTACATCAATTTTGTGAGGCAGGGCTTCATTTCTCTCTCTCTGGCTATAACACCCCACTTATTTATAGTATATTATATCTTAGAAAATTTGAAACTTATTTTTTAAAAAGAAATTCTTATCATGTGATAAATTTAATTATTCTCGAAATTTTCTTAACTCTATCTAGTGCTAGACCAAACAATTCATACACTAGATTTACATACAACCTTATAAAACGAAAGCTAAAATCGAATCTAAACATGGCATCTCATATATTAGTAACCGAACATGGTTTTTGTTACAAAATTCTCACAATACATAAGCTTTCAAAAGATAACTTAAAACGTACATTCTTGTCATGACATATTCCATAATACTAGAAATATTTATGTTGCAACAAAAACATGATACGACTTGCTCATTCTTCGACAACTCGAGTTGTTACACATCTTCGATTTTTGTATTTTCACTGCAAGTTCTAACTGAAATGTTGAATGTTTCAGGGACATAACCCGAATTAGATGAACCATCTAAGTAAGGGTACAAAATGTTTTATTATATGTGTATGCAATGTCTTACTTCATTATAAGGCTTAACTGCACCATTCATGCTACTCATCATTTTTACGGCCACCTCTTTCGAAATCGGGATGTATGGGGGCACCCTTGGTAAAGTAGCGGTGCTAGTTCGTACTCCCAAACGGATAACATGAGCATGATCAATGATATCAGTGTTTATTTATGCATCTCATAGTCATGTCATGTATGCAGTCTACATGATGGATACGCATCAAAACATGTCAATATGATGATAACATCTTCGAAAAATCGAGGTTTGATACATAAAGTACTTACATAGTACTAAGTACCTACCTACGGTATATCATTTTTAACCATACAATCTTATGGAAATACACTTATCTTAAAAATCAAACCGCCTTGATAAACGTGTTGTCCTCGAGAATCGCACCAGACGGCCTATTTCTCGATCCTTGGACCTCAAGGGTTCCTAAACATTAATTTGTTTCAAAATATCAATTTTCTATTTTTCTCATAATTCTCATAATTTTTCCTTATTTCTAACCCTTATTTCTTAAACAAAATCATAATAAATATCAAACCATCATTTAACCCAATTTTTCTTCACTAATATTCTTAAAATAGCATTTCTAGACTTTTGAAATTTTCTTGTAATTTTTCAGATTTAATTCCTATTTTTTCCTCTATTTTCTATAATAACAAAATCACAAAATAAATACTTAATTTAGCATTTTCCTTGAAATTTTTTTCCAAAATAATGCTTAAATTAAATTCTAGATTTTTTGAAATTTTTTTCTAGATTTTTTGAAAAATTATTCCTATTTTATTATTTTTTTTCTTTCCTTTTTTTTTTCTATTTTTTCTTTTTTTTTTCTTCACCTGGCGCGTGCGTGCAGCCCACGCGCTGCACCCCCACCCCACTCACTAGCGCGTGCCACTACGCGCTCGACCCATACGGGTCATCTTCTTTGGCGGCCACTTCGTCGCCGACGACCCCCTCGATCTACCAAGCTTTGAAACAAGCCTCTACCCCCCCTCCCCTAAATCCAACCTTCTGATTTTGAAAATGGCCTTAAAATGCAGAAAAAACATCACAAAGTACCTCAAATCGGCGCTCCAAGTCTCGGCTCCGACGAATGTATGACTTTTCGACAAGCTTTGTTTCCTTGCTTCCGCTACTTCGTTGGCCACAAAATTTTCCAAAACTCTTGCCCACAACGCAAGGATTAAAACCTCACTCTCCAATCTCTCAAACACTACCCTAATCACCCGATTTCTGAAGTAAAAAATTTGATGAAATAGGCTACTCGAACTCGGCTATTTATAGCCCTAATCGGCCAAAACTATTTGCCATCAAGGTCTCTTCCATACTCTAAGCGTCATCCCGATAACCATTTCGGCCTTGACCTCCCCCTTACCCTCTAATTTCTTGTTGCAGACGCGACCAGAGCATGACATTGCTTCTGCTTCGATATTTTTGATTTTTTTATATATAATATACATATATATACGAATTTATAGCATTCTAAAATAATATTTGTAAGAAAAATTCTAATTTTTAATATATAATCTTATAAAATTTCCGGTATAATTATATATTTCATAAACATATTTTCTTATACGAATTTATAATTTATACATATCTAATTCTATTAAATCCATTGACAGATATTACAATTCTAATAATTTTACTATAACTCATATATCAAAAAATTACGCTTATTTATTCACGACGTCGCAGGGTATTACACTGGCTCTGGGTCATGCATGCAATTGCAAACTGTAACTGGGGCTTCAGTTAGTAGGATGGAATTTCTTTCAAATGAGAGGTGCATTAGCATTACGATTTTGGATTAGTATTTTTCTTGATCTCAGATTAATATTAAGATACTATTTTAAGTTTGATCAGAGCCCCTTCTGGACTCCTCGTTTTAGTTTCTTGAATTACTATTTCGCCTTGTTGGTTTCTATTATCAAGCTTATTGTGGGAATTTGGTAAAAGATGAAGAGAATGAACAGACAAAGGCTTACCCACAATGAAATCCTCCAAAGCTCGTCCATGGCGGTAAGGTTGTCTCCCTGCTTCTTGCTTATCGCCTTGGAGTTGGAATAGTAGAGAGAGAATTTGAGTGGTGGAGATCTTGGCGACAGAAAGAAGGATTCAGCCATGTGAGTGATGAGAAGTTATATTGTCCCATCATCCCAAATTAATCACTTGCTACTCATAATTACATCTCTAATCAAGAAAAGTGGTGATCTAAATGTATGTATGAATTTATATTTTATTCTCCCCGCTAATATAGAAAAATGAAGAACCTGCGCTAACCTCCCTATTTGAATATAGTTAGAAAATGGTAATCCCCATGGGCCATGGCTAGAAGAATGGCTAGAAGAAGAAGTTACCTCTATCTCTATGTACAAGAATGGCTATGCAAATTGTGGAAATAGGATTATTTGCAATATTTAATGATAAAAATGGACTTGCTAATGCTTGGTTACTAAGAGGTTTGAGAAGATTTTTTTTCTTCTTTTTGGTGTTAAGTTAAAATCTTGAAAAAAGACCACCTATTTACTAGCTTTAGAAACTATAGATCATGAAATTCTCAACAAAAGATGAAACTACCAGTTAAGAAGTATAATAAAGTCCAACAATCAAAGAAGCAATTCAACATATATGTATATATATATCAAAAGTTTTATTTTTTTATTTTTTTCACATATATATCCTAGCTAGTAAGATTGGAGAAGAAGTCTCTATCGAGCCACCATTTGAGTAATAGTTGCAGTATCTACTGACCAAGTTTCTTGTTGTAGTGGAGACTGTTGCACCTGACCTTCATCCCTTCTCACTGAAAAGGCAGGCCTTTTCGGAACATTCATGGATATGGTTTCATTTCTAAGCATTGAAGAGACTTCTGGCATAGAAGGCCTGTTAGCTGGATTTTCTTGAACACATAGCAAAGCTATTTGCATGCATCTCGTCAATTTACAAGAAGAATTTGTGTCATCCAATGATGGATCAGTGAACTCCATGCATTTGCCTTCCTTCCACAGCTCATATGCCTAAAATTATGTTGACAATCATCTATTCATCTTCACAATTTAGATAATGAACAAGAAAATCGATTGTGACATAACTTACATATTCAAGAAGGTTCAAGTTTTCTTCCAAGCCATGGAAACAATTATTTGGCCTTCCGCTTATGATTTGGAGAAGTAGAACTCCAAAACTATAGACATCGGATTTTGTAGAGTATATACCGCGTTGTACATATTCAGGAGGGATATATCCACTGCATTTCGTGAGTAAATACAAGAAAATTAGTATATTAGTGTTTTAGAGAACATAAGAAAGTGTTTGAAATGGTTTATACAAATTTTTTATCAACGATCACTTACTATGTTCCAACAATCCTACTTGTGTTTGCTTCAATTTCTTCTTTCTGGAATATTCTAGCCATTCCGAAGTCTGAAATCTTAGCTTTCATTGCACTATCCAACAAGATGTTGCTTGCTTTCAAATCTCGATGGATTATGGTGAATCTTGAATATTCTTGAAGATATAAAAGTCCTTGAACAACTCCCTCGATAATTTGAACTCGTTTCTCCCAATTCAACACCAATTGTCTAATTGGATCTTCATGACACAGATCAATTAATTTGCTAGCTAATTGTAAATAACTCCAACAAATACTAATGAAAAAAGAAAAATAATTGTGAACAGTTAAGTGTGCATGTATATATATTGTTTACCATAGATGTAGTAGTCCAAGCTTTTGTTTATCATGTATTCATAGATTAGCATTTGTTCGTCTCTTTCAACACAAAACCCAAGAACCCTAACAAGATTTACGTGTTGCAGTCTCGCAGTGAGCATAACCTCATTCTTAAACTCTTCATATCCTTGTTTGGAAGTCTTAGAAAGTCTTTTTACTGCAATTTCTTGTCCATTCTTTAGCTTTGCCTATAAAACAGAGACCTTTAATTTGTAATTTTGGCATAAATGCATCTGTAAAACTATCCAAGACACAAATCTTAACCTTGTAAACAGGTCCATATCCACCCTCTCCGAGCTTATTTTCAAATGAAAAATTATCAGTGGCCTCCACAATATCATTGAAATGAAACACGAGCATGCTGGGATCATTGGTATTTCCTTCAGACAGCATCCCAGTTCCTAGTTTGGATTGCGATTCTTTTCCTTTGGACATCGATCCTGAAACCGAAAGACATAATAACCAAATCAAAGGCAGAAAATGAAGGAAGTGTGCTAGCTAGGCTCCCCAGGGCTGCAAGAAGATGTTACCTCTCTTTCGAAGATACCATGTTGCAGGAACTAATACAAGAATGGCTATGGCTATTACTGGAACCAATATTATTAGCAACCTGCGCCTCGCGTTTCCATGATCTTCCCCGCGTTCTTCGGCTGTGAATATTTTTATTGTTTGAGATTGAGGCATAGTTAAGATCATTAAGCATTTCATATTTGGATCTTATCAGTAACAGCAATTAGGATTAATAATGGCTTCCCCTGCCTTTCTTATAACAGGGGAGCTTGGCCAAGTTCATCTTCAATCTAAGACTAAACTCAGAAAAATGTATCTATATCTATATATAGATATAGATATAGATAGATTACAGAGAGTATATATACTGACCTGCTGCCTGAGAAAGCACCCAGTTATGATTATCATTGGCGACTTGCAAGGCATAATAACCCAGCAAATTCTTTTCTCTGGCGTATGAAACCTTGATCTTTACTACCTCAACATCATCAAAGCCAATCCAAGATGATCCAACGTTGCAGTAGTTCATCACATAAGTTGCATTATACTTTGTAACGGCTCCATTGCTCTGAATAAAGTCCTTGATGGCCTTATAGGTCATCGATCCATCGTCGGCAATAATCTTCGCCGGCCCCTTAGCCGGTGCGCCGATTTCATTGTTGTTAGGGTTCACAAGCGTCCACGCATAGCCATAGAAAGGCAACCCCAAAACAAGCTTCGTGCTCGGAAATCCGCCATTAATCCACGCATTAATGCCATAATCTGTGCTTATTTGCGTCGCCGGATCGTATAAAGCTGCAGATGCCCACGTGAAATTCCACGTTGTTGGCGAACGATAGTCATAAGCCATGACATGGAGCCAGTCCAAGTCGTTCCTCATAGACTCGATCGGAAAGGTTGCAGTATTGGTATATGGAGAGAACGAAACTGCCATTGTTAGAATAAGCTTTGAGGTGTTTGAATTTCTTGGCTCGGCTTCAATGGCGGCTCGCCATTCTTGGAAGAGGGTGGCCAGGTTGGCCAATTCAGACGCTGAACTTGCATTAACCCAACAAAAGTCGAGGCCATGAAATCCGTAGGATCTGGCTGTTCTTATTGAGGAGTCGATGAAAGGTTTCCTATAAGAAGATTGGCTGATCATTGAGGTGAAATCTGAAGAAGTAGCTGATCCTCCGCCTATGGATAGAAGTGTCACGATTTGTTGGTTCTTTTGTTTAACAGCGTTGGTAAAGTTGGAAAACTGCTTATGGTTTTCCGAAGGGATGGAAAGCTGGTATGTGGAAGAGTTGAGGTCCGCGAAAGCACATATGAGGTGAGTGAAGAGAGCTGAGTTTATGTCGGAAACGGGGAATTCGCTGCCGTAAAACCAGTAACCACCCTTGATCCATGTCTGTGCACCTGAAGATGGTAAGTTGCAGGGAATTAGGAGGATGAGGAAGAGGGTGATAGAAGTCAATGCCATTGAAGAGTTCTATCCTGCTAGCCAATACATACATACATATATATATATATTCACAAATCAAATTTGATTATTTGTAGTTAATTGTTTAAAAATAATGAAGGATGGGAAATGACATTCATTTCTCTATTTGTGCCCTTCTCTCTCTCTCTCTCTCTCTCTCTATTCTGATTTACATTTCTTAAGAGGAAAATATATTAATCTGATTAATTTATATATATATACACATATAATATGAATACATTATGGCACATTAAGGCACATAAATAACACATACTGATGGTCAAATTGTTTGTTTTACAGTATCAGTGAGAACTCGCACACACTTTTCTTTTTCTATGTCTGTTTCAACGTCGCATTCAGAAACGTTAATTCTTCTTCTTTTTATTTTTATATGTTTGCGTGAGTCAACAAGCATAAATAATGTAGTGTTTTCTTTTTATATGTTGCTTTTTATATGTTTGCTTGACAACTGACATTTATTTTTTCTCTCTTTTAAAACATTTATTTATGACGAACATTTCATTTTTTCTCTCCTGATCAAACGTCACAGGCCATAGAACGGGTCAATTGAATTAATAATATTTTCATATCATTGTCGAAATTATGTAGCATATTGATGTGCACTAGAACGATGGGGGACAGACAAAAATTTTATTTTATTCAGCTTTTTCAGTACAATAAGGCTTTTATATTAAAGGACCTTCTTATTCTAATTAATCTCTATATGATCACATTTATGGCTTTCACGCTCCCCATGCTTTCTGGGCTACAAGAAAATTAAAAACCCATGTCATGGTAACAAGATTAAATTGATCAAAGCAAAATTAAACAAAAAATCAGAAAATTAATAACATAAAGTCATACAAAAAATATATGTATAGACATCGATAACAGTAATTATTAATTAATTCTTTTGTTTACTCTGCATTCCTCGCTATTAAAATTATACTTACAGAGAAGGTGTAAAGAATAGATTACACAAATCACATGGAAAATAACAAAAAAATAACACAAATTTAATGTGATTTGGTTAATTTCTAAATAAACTCACCTCCTTAATCTCACAATAATAAGATAAATGTATTCAATCAATCAACATGCAGTTTTTGAAAGAAAAGAACTAGAAAAGCCCTCCAAAAAGATTTTAATTATATATATATATACACACAAAATTGAAAACTGTCCTATTCCTTAAAACACCAGATAATTAGTTATCTTCTCCCTTAAATGACACTGGTTATCAGGTCGTAGTCGTTGGACATACAACTTGATTAATAATTTAGTTGTAATCTCTATAAAATTCCTAACTACCAAGCCATGGTCACTCGGAATTATACCTGCTTGATTTTTTTATGCATCATCCTGTGCAACATGCCAACCAAACTAACCAAGCAAACCCTTTTGCTTAGCATAAGAAGCCTTGGTGGAAATAGTCCTGGCACCATCGTACCCTATCCAAGTTGTCCCAGAATAGCAATAGTTCTTGACAATTGTCTCATCGTAAACATCCGTGGCACTGTTCAGAAAGGCCTTGATTTCGTCGAACCTCATGACCCCTTTATCGGCGCCAACTGCACCGCTGGCCGGAGCCTCAAGGCCATGATTATTAGCATCCTGCAGCCTCCAAGCAAACCCAAAATATGGCAATCCAAGAACCAGTTTCTTCGGGCTCAAACCAGCCTTAATCCAATCTGCAACCCCATCATCGCAACTGATATGATCATCTCCTGCTGGATCATACAATGCAGCGTGAGATTTTGTCACTGAAGACCTGGTAGGATCATAGAACTCATAAGCCATCAAGTTGATCCAATCCAATCCATTTGCTATGGAATCAATATCACAATCCACTCCATTAACCTTTGGTTTATAGAAAACAGCTGCTGTGAGAAGCAAAGCCGGTTTTCCAGTGGCCTGAGCGTCGGCGGCCACAGCGGTACGCCACTCGTTGAAAAGCAGCTTGAGATTGGCCATTTGGGCTGCGGTTTCTGGGTACTCCCAGTCGAGGTCCAGGCCGTGGAACCCATATTTTCTGGCTAGTGATATTGAAGAATCGATGAAGCTTTTCCTGGAACTTTCTTGGCTGGCCATGGAAGCATAGTCGGCATTGTTGACCTTTCCATTGCCAATGGAGAGAAGGGTTTTGACATTAGGGTTACTGAGCTGGACTGTTTGGGTGAATTGCGAGAATGGGCCAGAGTTTGCGGGTGAATCGATGACTTGGTTTGTGCTGGCATCAAGATCGGCGAAAGCGCAGAAGAGGTGGGTGAACAAAGTGGAGTCTATGGCTTTGGATTCGATCCCATTGCCTGGAAACCAGTAAGCCGATCGAACTGCATCCTGGCCTGCTGAGATGTGAAGTTGGAGAAGAAGAAGATATGAAGAGTCTTGGAAGCCATTGAAGATGATCTTCTTTGTTGCAACTGTCATTGTAAGCACTGCAGCATGTTATATGTGAAGCTTCAGATGACACCGTTTCTGGTAGGAGGTGGAGGGTAATTTTGGCAACTATTTTGTAGCTCAAAACGGCAGCGTTTTGAGCTCTTAATGGAGGGCCAAAAACGGCAACCTCTCCTGCTGTTTTGTGTGGTGTGCTTATGGCTGTCCTTTCTTTGTCTGCCTCTTCATCTCTCCCAATCGTCGATGCTCTGCTCTCTCCTTTATACGACTCAATCTCCACCGCTTGAGTCTGCTTTATATCAGCTACAGTTGCCTCGGGATGATCAAGGGAGACGGCCTCCGATATTCGCTGCTGCAAGGGTTTGTTCTGATTCAATAGTTTCAGCTCTCATTTTTCCCTTTAATGTTTTGTTTTTCTTTTGTTTTGAGTGTAAGCCTCTGACCTTGAGTTTATGGTTATGGGGCGGAGTTAGATCACTGAGGGTTCTTTCGTTTATGTACAGTGAGAATAGAGAGTTGTTTATTGATTCTTTGTTTTGTATTCGGTGGGCTGTAAAAACTTTATCCCTATAGTGCAGTGATCTCCCTTCATCGGAGCTCAACGTGGACGTAGCCCTCTTTATGGGTGAACCACGGTAAATCTCCCTGTGTTGATATTGTCTTCGTTTGTTTTATGTTTATGTATGTTCACTGTTTTTGATCTCTGTTAAGTTTTTGTCTTATCACTCGATTGAGTTTTACGAAGGTTGATTTAGGGTTTAAGCTTCGTCTTATCCCAACAGTGGTATCAGAGCCTTTAAACTCATAAGTACTCTTAGCTGAGACGCGTCTCAGCTAGGGTTTACTATTGTGGTGTCAATTTGTTCATTTTGCCTTTTGTTTCCTAGGGTTTACTGTAAGTCTCACGTCAGCCTACTTGTTTGCTGAGTGAGTCTAGTCAGTGTCTAGGGTCTTAGGGTGTCTTCGTACGAAACGAAGATGACATCAACCTGATTTGAAATCAGAACATTTGATGGTAAGAGTGATTTCGGTAGTTGGAAGAAAAAAATGAGAGTCCTACTCTCTCATCACAAAGTGCTTATTGCACTTGAATCCAACGAAGAGAAATGGACAACAGAACAGCTCACAAGAGCTGCTGAGGTAAGGGAAGAAGCATTCAATCTTATATTTCTGTATCTTGGTGATAGTGTAATACGTAAAGTAGATGGCATGAATACCCCTCTTAAACTGTGGAATAAACTTGATTCTTTATACTCTGTTTTGTCTGCTCCGAATTTAGTTTATTTAAAGGGTATGCTATTTAATTTTAAGATGAATGTGTCTAAATCTATGGATGAAAACATAGATGAGTTTACAAAACTTAGCTTACTGTTAAGAGGAACTGATCAAGCCCTTGGTGATACCAGTGAGGCCATGATCCTTTTAAGTTCTCTGCCAGATGAATACAATGTGGTTAAACATGCCTTACAATACACTGGTATTGTACCTAGCTTAGATCTTGTCATCTCAGGGATTAAGGCAAGAGAATTAGAATTAAATTCATCTAAGAAACCAGTTAACAACTTGTTTGTTAAGGGTAAATCTGATAAAAGAAATGTTATAGGGCATAGTAATCAAACGATAGGTTCAGGACTTAAGGGCAAGGGTAAAAAGAGTAAGCAAAAGCCCAAATGGAAATGCTACCATTGTGGGAAGGAGGGTCACATAAAGAAGTACTGTTATGACTTGTTAAAGAAACAAAAACAATGGGGGGATGCATCGGTAGCTGCAAGCAGCTCCAATAACCTAGCTGAAGTACTCACTGTTTCTAGTTCAACTGTTGCTAATGAATGGATAATGGACTTTGGTTGTTCATTCCACATGTGTCCAAACATTAATTGGTTTCAAAATTTTAGTAACAAAGAAACAGGAACTGTTTATATGAGCAACAATCAAACTTGTTGTGTTCGAGGCATAGGTGACATATCTTTGAAAATGCATAATAACCAGACCAAGATACTAAAAAATGTTAGATATGTGCCTGAATTAAAAAGGAACCTAATATCTCTTGGAACCTTAGACGAATTAGGTTATTCATATAAAGCTGAAAATGGAAATATGTATGTCTTTAAGGATAATCACCTAATTCTTACTGGTACTAAAAAGCATGGTTTATATGTCTTAAATGGTTATTCATTATTCCCTGTTAATGTTTCAACTACATGTATTGCAAAAGCTGATAAAACAGATATCTGGCACCTGAGACTTGGTCACATGAGCCAGAAAGGTCTGAAGGCTCTATCAAACCAAGGTTATCTTGGTTTAGTGCCTTCAGACCCTCTGAACTTCTGTGAATCATGCATCTTAAGCAAGCAACACAGGATGAGTTTCCACAAAGGGACTCACCTGGCGAAGGTATGCTTAGAGTATGTGCATGCTGATTTGTGGGGTCCCTCTCAAGAGCCCACTCTTGGTGGGAACAGATACTTTCTATCTATTGTGGATGACCTTATAAGAAAGGTTTGGGTTTTTCCCCTTAGAATTAAGGATCAAACTTTAGATAAATTTAAAGTATGGAAAACCTTGGTAGAAAACCAATCTGACAAGAGAGTTAAAACTCTAAGAACTGATAATGGTTTAGAATTCTGTAACAGAGAGTTTGATGAGTTTTGTGACTCTCATGGTATTGTTAGGCATAAAACCGTAAGAAACACACCCCAACAAAATGGGGTGGCTGAAAGAATGAATAGAACCTTGTTAGAAAAGGTTAGATGCCTTCTGTTCACTGCTGGCCTGCCTAAAACCTTCTGGGGAAAGGCTCTCTCCACTACTGCTCACTTAATAAATCGTAGCCCTTCCACTGTGTTGAATCTAAAGTGCCCTGAAGAATTATGGACAGGTAGGAAATTAAACTTTAATTACCTAAAGGTTTTTGGCTGTGAGGTATATGCCCACCAATCAGTGGGAAAATTGGATCGTAGATCCATTAAGTGTGTTTTTGTGGGGTACCAAGATGGAACTAAAGGATACAGATTGTGGGATAGGAGTTCAGGTGGAGTTAAGATAATAATTAGTAGAGATGTTATATTCAATGAATCTAACTTCCCTTATAAATCAGAAAATTTAGAAAATTATCCTACACCTTATAACTCAGATGAGTTCCCTATAATTGGTAATACCCAAAATGAGGTGGAGCAACCAGCAGAGGTCCCTAATCTGCCGGCTACTCCCTCCTTAGGTGTGTCAAACCCTGAAAGTGACATACCCTCTGATCATGAAAGTGATCATGAGGAGCCATCTGTAGCTTCCGAAGGTGAGGAAGAGCAATATGACTCTCCACACCAAAACCTAAGGGACTACCAGCTGGCAAGGGACAAGGGCAGGAGGACTATAAGGCCTCCTGCAAGGTACTCTTATTTGGATCTAGTTTACTGTGCCTTAGTGGCAGGTTTGGAGATAAGAGGTAGTGAGCCCATATCCTATGAAGAGGCTGTCAGCTCCCATGACCATTTGAAATGGCAGCAAGCCATGGACGAAGAGATGAACTCTTTGATTGCAAATAACACTTGGGAACTGGTCCCAAGATCTCAGAAACAGAAGCTGATAAAATGTAAGTGGCTGTTCAAAATTAAAGAATGTATGACACCCTCTGATCCCTTAAGGTTTAAAGCTAGACTTGTAGCTAAAGGTTTTACCCAAAGGGAAGGAATTGATTATACTGAAATATTTTCTCCTGTTGTTAAATTTAAAACTATTCGAATGATGCTTGCAATAGTTGTTCAGTATAATTTAGAATTAGAACAGCTAGACGTTAAAACAGCTTTCTTATATGGGGACTTAGAAGAATTGATTTATATGGAGCAACCAGTAGGCTATGTTAATGAAAACCATCCTGATCATGTTTGTTTATTAAAGAAGTCTTTGTATGGGTTAAAACAATCACCACGTCAATGGTATAAAAAGTTTGACAATTTTGCAACTGGGATTGGTTTTAACAGAAGTGAATATGATAATTGTTTCTATTTCATGCTATCTGACATTCCTGTGTATTTGCTTCTGTATGTTGATGACATCTTATTAATTAGCAAGTCTAAGTCCAAAATCAGTGAGTTAAAATCTCTGTTAAATACAAATTTCAATATGAAAGACTTAGGACCTGCTAGAAGAATTTTAGGAATGATTTTTGAAAGAGATAGGAACAAGTCTTGTCTGAAAATTCACCAACATGATTATTTATTGAAAGCTGTTCGAAAGTTTGGCATGACTGGCTGTAAATCAGTAAATGTTCCCTTAGCCGGTTACTTTACCTTGTCTAAAAATCAGTGTCCAGCATCTGATTCTGAAATACTTCAAATGGAAAAAGTCCCATATGCAAATGTCATTGGAACCATAATGTACTCAATGATTAGTACTAGGCCAGACTTAGCTTTTTCAATTTCACTACTTAGTAGATTCATGTCCAACCCTGGTAAAATTCATTGGGAAGTACTAAAATATGTGTTACGGTACATTAATGGCTCTACTAATACGGGATTAATTTATAAATTGAGTAATGATGTTTTTGATCTTGTTGGATATGTGGACTCTGACTTTGCTGGTGACAGGGACTCTCGAAAGTCTACAACTTCTTTCTTCTTTACCCTATGAGGAAACTGTATCAATTGGAAGTCTCAGTTGCAGCCTTTGGTTGCACTGCCTTCCACTGAGGCAGAGTATGTGGCAGTCACTGATGCCTTCAAAGAAGCTATCTGGCTCCAAGGTTTGTTAAAGGAAATTCATATGTTATAAGGTAAGGTTGTAGTATTTTTTGATAGTCAGAGTGCCATACATCTATGTAAGAACCCTGTATATCATGAGAGAACTAAACACATAGATGTAAAGTTCCATTTTGTAAGGGACCAAGTAGCTAAAGAAAATGTTCTTATCAAAAAGGTCCCAACAGAAAACAACCCCGCTGATATGGGGACAAAAATTGTGACTGCAGCCAAGTTCAAACATTATTTGGACTTGTTGCATGTCACAGTTGGTTGAAAGACCAAACATTTTGAGTGATGATTACTTAGGTTGTAGCTTACTGCACTAATAGTGGATTATCCCTTAAAGATTGAAGCTTCAAGGTGGAGATTGTTATATGTGAAGCTTCAGACGACACCGTTTCTGGTAGGAGGTGGAGGGTAATTTTGGCAACCATTTTGTAGCTCAAAACGACAGCGTTTTGAGCTCTTAATGGAGGGCCAAAAACGGCAACCTCTCCTGCTGTTTTGTGTGGCGTGCTTATGGCTGTCCTTTCTTTGTCTGCCTCTTCATCTCTCCCAATCGTCGATGCTCTGCTCTCTCCTTTATACGACTCAATCTCCACCGCTTGAGTCTGCTTTATATCAACTACAGTTGCCTCGGGATGATCAAGGGAGACGGCCTCCGATATTCGCTGCTGCAAGGGTTTGTTCTGATTCAATAGTTTCAGCTCTCATTTTTTCCTTTAATGTTCTGTTTTTCTTTTGTTTTGAGTGTAAGCCTCTGACCTTGAGTTTGTGGTTATGGAGCGGAGTTAGATCATTGAGGGTTCTTTCGTTTATGTACAGTGAGAATAGAGAGCTGTTTATTGATTCTTTGTTTTGTATTCGGTGGCTGTAAAAACTTTATCCCTATAGTGTAGTGATCTCCCTTCGTCGGAGCTCAACGTGGACGTATCCCTCTTTATAGGTGAACCACGATAAATCTCCCTGTTTTGATATTGTCTTCGTTTATTTTATGTTTATGTATGTTCACTATTTTTTATCTCTGTTAAGTTTTTGTACAGTCATTCGATTGAGTTTTACGAAGGTTGATTTAAGGTTTAAGCTTCGTCTTATCCCAACACAGCAGAACCTCAAATACAGGCTTTGCCCCCAGTTTTCTTGGTTTTGACTCTTCTTTTCTCGGAAAGATTTTTTTAACTAATAAGAAATGTTTTAATCAATCCTAATTTTAAAAAAACTAATTCGCTGGACAAGCCCATCAATTGAATTATTTCATATGAAATTAATTACAATTGTTACCATGATTTTGTTGACTAGGGGGTTGATTATGCACTCAACTACTGAAAAGCTAGTCGTGGCTGAGTTGGATGATGAAGTGATGATTTTGTCCTTTTTATCAATTCTAGTGTCATCTTGATCTCTTGACAGTTTCATGCACGGCAAAGCCTCTTTGACGGCCACAGAGGATGAAGGATGACAGACGAGAAATTGAAAAGGGAAGGATGGAATGAATAAGTTTACTTTTTGTATTCATGAACACAACACAGTTAAGAAATTACTGAGAATCAAGTCCTCTATTTAAACAAAAAATCGGGATAACACAATTACATAAAATCTGAAATAGATATACATAAAATCCGTAACTAAAATCCAAGATATGCTCTGCGAGGATACTTCAAGATGTGCTCTATTTTGAATCCAAGATTTGCTCAATCTGTTTGTTGAGATTTCCTTAACCAGCCAAACTACCATTTCGGGTTGAAGTTGTTGCCATTGAAGCTCTTTCATCCTTCATCCTTCAATGTCTCTCTACTGTTACAGTATGAATTGTGAGAGTTTTCAACCTTATCACTCCGATAGTTATGTTCAACCTTATCACTCCCTTGAGTCCCACAATTCACGCTGAAGTACTGCGTGTATTAGGTTGTGTTAATAATGACATCCATTAATGGTCGATTTTCTCACATAATGAATTATGGGTGAGAAAAAAAAAACTAACATAAATCTAGCAGTTAAATGAATATATTTTTTATACTAATTATTAGAAGTCAAATCTCTTTAAAGATGTGAGTCGATTAACTTTTTTTGATTACTTAATATGAGTGTATTGAAGAGCAGTAAATCACAAATTTCCAATCATTGAAAATAAATAGAGGAAGAAGAAGAAAAGTAACCTATGAAATTGCATGCATGTGCGCCAATTGTCCATTAATTGTTTGGTCCAATATGTACGTAAGCTTGAATTGGTCTTAATTTGACGATGATAAGAATGCACATCAATGTCTTCCGACATGTGTTGAGATTTCTGCACAAAGTGGTCCATTATATGCCCCGTCCACAACGCCAAACAAAGAAGCTGACATGACGGAGTTTTCAATATTTTGGTCATTCATAAGTTAGATTCTTTTTGTATATATGCATTCAGTGTCCACACACCCCTAATTTCATAAGAGTACTAGTTTTTTACTTAAGCATATTATTTAATTTTTTTTAGTTTAAATATATATATTTTTTTTGTTAACGCACCATCACGAGCGCCTCATGTTGTTCGGACCCACGATTCCAGCAGGAGATGTAAATCAGATAATCCAACAACTAATTTCTATCCCTAGTCTCTTTTTGCTAATGTGATAGTGGTCTGACATTTTCCAATACTTTTGAGGATGGTTCTTGAGTTTTTTTCCTTGATCATGGCTGGAATATGGAATCTGAGGACCTAAAAAATAATATCTCATAAAAATAATATAAATATCTTTTATTACTGCCGGAAGAGGTACGTACTTATCATGTTTAAAAAATATCGAACTCAACTTGTAATATTAGGCGCATATTCTTGAGAGGAATTCGGATTAGTGGCTCAATACCCTAGTGGGTTATTTTATTGACCAAAAGTTGCCCTTTCCAGTGGTTCAGGCCATTGCATTCAAGATTGGGAACCATTATGGCCTTGTTGAGGTAAATATTTAACAATTGTACTTTTTATTTATTTCGTTTTTAATTAACACTCAAGATTACATGTTAAGTGTGTTTGATACTAGCTCGTGGCACTTTGCAAGTGGGCCCTTATTCCTAAAATGTTGAGAACCTAAGTCTTACACACGAATCCCATTCTGATCCAATTCCCATACGTCTATTCCTAGTTGGGTTAAAATTTAAAATATTCCTCGAGACGGATGGCCGATTGAGGGTGTTGAAGTGATTACTAGTGGGTTGGGTAGGCCTCTTCATACTGATCCAATGACAGAGGATCGCTCCTAATTAGAGTATGCTAGGTCTGCATGGAAATGCATATTTTTAGTTTTTTCGAAGCATATTAATTTAGATCAGGGTTTCAATGAATTCATAGGTGAGCCTAAGATTACTCTTCTACTCGTAAAGTATCAATAATTTCCATCTGTGTGTACTTGCTATAAAATGTTTAGTCATACTGTTTTTCACTGTCCTAAGTCTCATAATCTTGTTCAGATTGTGTCATCCCTGCAGACATAGCCTATTCCCACGTCTGGTCAAGGACAAGGGGCTGACCTTATGAATCATAAAGGAAAGGGCCTTGAAGGCGTTCAGATTAAGGACATGTGGAAGCTCTTGAATAATTCTCCTCAAGCTTCTTCCCCTGTGTCATTTTGTGCTTCTTCACCTATGTTATATTGTGTGCGATTGCTGAGTATGCCTCTCAAGCTAGCCCTATCAACTCTTCTAAGGTGGGTCAGTTGAAGGAAAATTGGTTTTGCTCCCTCATGGAGGGGGATATGATCATTCCTTCCTCTAGGGATTTGTGTTTTCCAATGGAAGAAGGATACCTTGCAGAGAAAATGATAGCTATTGAAAATAAGGGTAAATGGGATTGTGTTGAGGAGAAGGATTCGTCATCTGGTAGCTCAGAGAGTTTTGATTCTGATTCTAATTTTGTTCTTGTGAAGTCCAAGGCCTAGTTGAAGAAGGAACGGAAAAAGAAGAATTCTCTAGAGAGGGCTAAACAAAACTCAGATGCAGTTGGATCCGTGCTCACAAACTCAGCATGATGTTGTGCTCCAATTTCACTTCCTTTTGTGTTGTGTCTTTGTTCTATCTTTTGTCTTGTTCTTGTGTGGCTGGTTTGCTAGTTGTTATTATGGTCTTTATTTCTTTGCTTGATCGAGATATGCTCTAACGAAAATTGTATTCACTTGGTGTTTTATTATTAATATATTCTTATTTAATGAAAAAAATATTATATATATTATCTTTAACATAATATATATATAATTTAATTATTTTTGGTGTTAAGGTAATATTATACAAATATAATCATTATATATAATTATATTATTTATTAATATCAACCCCTATTGTGATTTATACTTGTAGAAATATCCCTACCACATCTTGCAGGACTTTAACCCCTTGTCTTTATGTTTAGAAGTCAATGCCATGGAAGAGTTCCATCCTGCTAGTCATTGAAGAGAGTGATAGATGTCAATGCCATTGCCGTTGAAGAGTTCTATCCTGCTAGCCAAAACACACACACACACACACACACACACACACATATATATATATATATATATTCACAAATCAAATTTGATTATTTGTGGGTAATTGTTTAAAGATAATGAAAAATAGGAAATGACAATCATTTCTATTTGGGCCTCTTTCTCTCTCTATTCTGATTTACATTTCTTAAGAGGAAAATATATTAATCTGATTAATTTATCTCCCCCAGTATTTATTTTCACCTACATATTGTACTTTCTATTTGTTTCTTTCTCGGATATATATGTATATATATATATAATATGAATAAATTATGCCACATTAAGGCTCACAAATAACACATACTGGTTGTCAAATTTTTCGTTTTATAGCATCAAGGAGAGAACTCGCACACACTACACTAGACATGGCAAAATGGGTCCGGCCCGGCACCGGGCTCGGGCCAGCATTTTGCTGGCCCGTTTCAGGCCGGGCCAAATGGTGGCGGGCCGGGCTGGCCCGCTTGGCCCGCGGCCCTCGCTCAAAACCCCTCCCCCCCAGCCTCGCCTCTCGCCCAGTCGCCCTAGCCCTAAACACCCCTCTCCCCAGCCTCGCCTCTCGCCCAGTCGCCTCGCCCTCGCCCTCGCCCTCCTCTCGCCCTCGCCTCGACCTCGGCCCTCGCCCGTGGCCCTAGCCCTCGCCTCGCCCTCGCCCTCACCTCGCCCTCACCCGCGCCGCCCGCGGCCCTAGCCCTCGCCTCGCCCTCGGCCGCGGCCCTCGCCCTCGCCCTCGCCCGCGGCCCTCGCCCTCGCCCTCGCCCGCGGCCCTCGCTCTCGCCCTCGCCCGCCCTCGGCCCTCGCCCGCGCCGCCCTCGCCGCCCTCGGCCGCGGCCTCGCCCGCGCCCGCCCTTGTTCGGCCCTGGTAAGTTGGTTATTAATTATTTTTTAATTTTTGGTTAAGTTATTAATTTTGGATTCCAATGGTTGCAAGCTACAGGTAAGTTAGTTATTAATTTTGGGTTAAGTTATTAATTTCGGGCGGGCCCGTTTGGCCCGCTTGGCCTGCTTGGCCCGCGGCGGGCCGGGCTAGGGCCAGCAATGTGCTGGCCCGTTTTCAAGCGGGCCAATTTGGCCCGGCCCGTTTGGCCCGCGGGCCGCTTGGTGGCGGGCCGGGCCGGCCCAGCCCGGCCCGTTTGCCATCTCTACACTACACCATTACTCGATTTTCTACGTCGCATTCCGCCACGTGTTGAGATTTCTCCACAAGGCATGATGGATACAAAATTCAACCTCCACTTTTGATTAATAACCTACTAATAAAGTCTTTAATATATTACACGTGAATCCATAAATTACAGGTGCCTCGTCCATTATTGACTTTTATCATTGTCGCCTCCAATAGATTAGCCGCCACCTCTAACCCACTATCATTTCCGTCATCTCAATCTCCTTTTTTTCGGTTGCCGATGCCATCAGTCACTCTATCCCTTCCTTCATCGCCATTTTCGTCATTCTATCCATGGTCCTTCCTTCTCTCTTCTCGCCATTACTTGCCACCTCTAACTCATTATTGTTTTCGTTACCTGTCATCTCTAACCCACTATTATTTTCATCACCTCGATCTCTTTCTTTGTTGTCGTCACTATCTTTTTATCCCTTTTTTCGTTTTCGTTGTCGTCACTCCATCATCCCCCTTTTCTCTCTCTCTATATATATTTTTTAATATTTTAACAATATATTTAATATTTTTATAAATTAAATTTAAATTTAATATAAAATATTATATTAATATATTTTTAAATAATTTTATATAATTTATCAACATAAAAATTTCATCCATGTTGAATATTAATTTATAATTTATTTTTATTAAAATTAATATTTTTATAAATTTTATTTGTATTATTTAGTAACATATTTATTTTATTTTTTATTAAATTTAAAAATTTATCAATTTTTTTAAATTAAATATATAATTATATAAATGAGAGTTTAAATCATATTTATTTAAATATATTACTAATTTAAACGCTAATTAATTTTTAAATTTTATACTAAGTATATGTTGTATTGTAAGCTTAACAAAAAAAGGGTAAGGCAAACAGCCTCTAACTGAAGGGTGAAGAACAGGTTTGCTGAAGAAGGTTTAGAGGCTATTTGATTTAGCATTTTTTATTAAAGCTTTTAAATTAGTTGGCGATTAATATAAAAGTTGTATAGTGTTTAACTTTATAACAAGTTTGGATAAATTTGCTTTTAAGCTATTTGTTAATAGTTATGTGTTTGGTTTATAAAAGCTGATAAGTTGTAGAACTTGACAAAAAGATTAAAATAGATATGATACTAAATAATATAATTAAAAACATAAAAATACTATTTTTATCAACAAATTATAAATTAATTTCTAATTAACAAAATACTTATTAATAAATTATACATAATTATTAAAAAAATAATAATATAATACAATCAAATAAAATTAATAATTATAAAGGCATCAAACATTTCTTCAAAGCCTTGAACTTGAAACCAGAATCCAAGGAATTGGAAGCAGAGGCGGTGATGGCGCAACAAGGAAGAAACCCACCAACGACGCCAAATTTGGAAAGGAAGCCCAACGTTTTGTGGTGATCGATCTAGAGAAGAAGGAGGCGACAGGTGATGGCGTGACCTAAATTTGGAACGAGGCTGCTTGCAACGGCCCAGCTGGACAAAGGCAACTATGACAACGTATGGAAGGGGCGATTGCTGCGGTGACAATTATGGCAGAGCAGAGCTTCGGAGAAGATGATGGGAGAAGAGACTTTTGAGGGCATTTTGATATTTTTCTTGATCAATGCAGTAACATTTTTTGACAAAGCTGAGGTATCAAGTTTTGCTAAACATTGTTACAACAGCGTATAAGTGAAGTAGCTTTTAAGGGTTGTTATTGATCCCAACACTTAATCATCAAAAGCTATACAGCCTATCAGTTGCAAAATAACTTATATGCGGTCAAACCGCTAAGCCAAACAGCCACATTGGAGAATCAATGGGCGAAGAACAGGGTTTCTTGGCGAGAGTGATCGGCGACGGCGAACGTCCTATCGGACGACGGCGAAAGGAACAATGGTCGGCGAATGTGACGAGGATCTCTTGGCGAGCGTGCGACTGGAGGCTCTCGGCGAGCTTCGCTGGAAAGCCTGCCGACTAGGGGCCGGGCCCCGACGGCGACAGGGACGGTGAGGGAGTTTAAGGCACGGTCCTGGTCCAAATAGCGGCCGAAGCACGTGTTGTATGCTCCAGCTAAGCTTGCTGCTTCGCTTCAAGTTCCGGCGGTGCTAGCTCTGATATCGCCCACTCCAGATGCATCGTCTATGGCAAGAAGTTAAGGCATGAATTGGCGATCAGCCTTCTGTGCAAAATTCGAACCAGTCGGGCATGGTGTCTCTGTGCTCTCCTTCGAAGGTCTCCGGATCTGGATATTTTTTTATCGCTTCAGGTATGGAACTTTCCTAAGATGAAGCGCGTTATGGGTTTTGGTGTCTACATCATTTACCTCAAGAAAATGGTCGAACTGGTTTGGGCAGTGTGGGGGTTGATTATTTGAAAGGAGATTTAAGGATGGATGTCGGATCTTTTTTAGGGCCTCTGTTCAGACCTGGTAGCCGTTCGTCCTCGGAGGTTGGTGATGTGACGATGGAGCACAGTAATCGGTCGTCTCTGCAACCGGACGCTCAATCGGCTCTTGCCTGCTTGATGGTGTCTCCGAGGACCGTGATTCGTTGCAGGTCGGTGACGGTGGCATTGCGATAATTGGGCAGTCTATTAACAGGGTTGTAACCCCTACCTCCAATAGCCCAGATCAACCGCAAGTTTTGCTGGAATTTGAGAGGGTATCTGGGTCAATGGGTCCGGTAATTACTGCAGGGCACGGTGATGGGTCGTCGGGTGGTCTCCTCGATGTCAATCAAGATGCCTCTGGCAATTCTGTAAGTGCAGAGGCGATCATGACCGAGGTCGATAATAGCCAAGAACTGGTAGTGGCGGAGCTTAGGCAATCTGCAGTGGGTGATTTTGTGCATTAATGATCTGGGTGCTCCTCCGATTCATCGAGCCATTGATGGCCCTCTGGGCAGATCTATTACTGGAGTGGTTCTTGCTTCTGCTGGCACTAATGGCCCTTGTGATGATAGTCAAGTTTCTAACCTCAATAGTCCAATCCCTGCTCCGAATGCTCTTCATCAAGGGGCCTGTAATAGTCGGTCGCCTTCTGTCTTCTTGAAGAAAGGGGTTACCCTGGCCGAGGAGACTAACTTTGATAATGGACAGGGCCCTAAACGGTCTTGGGCTAGTTTACTGGATTTGGGTAGCCCCCGCATTCCAGCTAAACTTGTGTTTACTTCCTCGAAAGCTTTGGATGATGGCATCCCCACTGTTAAGATACCGGCGCATATTCTTGAGAGGAATTCGGATTACTGGCTCAATACCCTAGTCAGTAGTGGGTTATATTATTGACAAAAAGTTGCTCTTTCCAGTGGTTCAGTCGATTGCATTCAAGATTTGGAACCGTTATGGCCTTGTTGAGGTAATATCCTGAGGTAATATCCAACAACTGTGCCTTCTATTTACTTCGTTTTGACACTCAAGATCACATGTTAAGTGTGTTTGTTGCTAGCCCTTGACACTTTGCAGGTGGGCCTTTATTTCTTAAATGTTGGAAACCTAGGATGAGTCTTACATAGGAGTTCCATACGTCTATTCCCATCTGGGTTAAAATTTATAATATTCCTCTAGAGGGATGGTCGATTGAGGGTTGGGTAGGCCTCTTCATGCTGATCCAATGATAGAGGATCACTCCTGGTTAGAGTATGCTAGGGTGGTCTGCGTGGAGATATACGTGTCTTCAGTTTTTTCAAAATATATTAATCTGGATCAGGGTTTGAATGAATTCACGAGTGAGCCTAAGATTACTCGTCTACCCATAGAGTATCAATGGTTTCCATCTGTGTGTACTCACTGTAAGGTGTTTAGTCATTCTATTTTTCAATGTCCTAAGTCTCCTAATCCAGTTCAGGTTGCGTCATCCCCGGGGACATGGCCTAGTCTGGTCAAGGACAAGAGGTTGACTTTATGACTCATAAAGGGAAGGGTCTTGAGGGTGTTAAGATTAAGGACATGTGAAAGCCCATGAATAATTCTTGTGAGGCTTCTTCACCCATGTTATTGTGTGTAAGGTCACAAATGAACCAAATCATTCGTGAGGGTGGGTGTTCAATTCGATAAAAGTTCGTTCGAATTCATTTATTAAAGTAAATGGGCCGAATTTGAGCCTAATTTTAAAACTTGATTTGTAAAGAATTCGAATTTGAGCTTAGTAAAATTCGACTCCTTAACTCACGAGCTGGCTCAGCTAGAGAATCGTGAGCAAACTCAATTAAAAGTTCGCGAATAATTTGTGAAAATCGAGTTGTTTATAAATGTATTAATGAATTTATTTATATTTTTATAAATATATTATTTAACATACATACACATGCATACATATCATCATTATATCATTTATTAAATTATAATTTAAATATATATTTTATAAATATATTATAACATATATACATATACATATACATACATATCATCATTATCAGTTTTCCTCTCTCTCTTCCAGTGTTCTAAAAAGAGGTTGTTGCGAAGCAATCCAAATTGGGACCCCTAGGCGCTAGGCCCGATCGTCGCCTAACTGCTTGGGTTATCGCCTGGCCTGGGCTACCTAGCCACCTGGGTTGCACGCGGCCTGGGTCGATTATCATTCCCCTCTCTCTCTCATTGCTTTCATGTTCTCTCTTGCTTTCTTGTTCACTCTCTCTCATCGGACTTGTAGCCCCACCGATCTCATCGTTTCTCTCTCTTTCTTGTCCTCGATTGGGTTGTCCTTTCCCTGCCAGTTCTCGCTCTTCTTCCTTTGGTACGTATGACCATCTTCTTCCTTGCTCCTTGCTACTTGCTGCGCCATCTTCATCCTTGCTGCTTGCCATCTTAAGTAATTAAAAAAAAAAAAAACATTTTTTCTAGGAGCTGCCTAGGTGTTAGGCCCCCGTTTGACGCCAGATTAGTGCCTAGCGCGTTTTAGAACACCACTCTTCTCCCAAGAAACTCATTTTCTTAGTTCATCTCTCTCCCCAAGAAACCCTTTTCCTTTCTTTCTCTTTTACCCTTCCCTTCCTATTGCTCTTCTTTTGTAGCAGTCCATTTTCTTATTCATCTTCCCTTTGCTGCCTTTCTCTTGTTGTTGTCTCGCCTCTTGCTATTGTCCTGTCACTCGCTGCCTCGCCTCTTGCTACCGGCGTTGCACCCTCTATCTTTGTCGTTGCACACCCTTTTCTCTGCTGAGTGCTGCCACCGCACAACCTCCTTTTAGTGGTGGCGAGCCTGAGTTCGGCTCGTCAATTCAATTGACGAGAATTGACGAGCCGAGCTTGCCGAAGTGAAGTTGGCTCGGCTCGGCTCGACTCAATTGCAACCTTAATTGTGTGCGATTGTTGAACATGACTCTCAAGCTAGCCCTATCAACTTTTCTGAGGTGGGTCAATTGGTGGAAAATTGGTTTTGCTCCTTCATGGAGGAGGATATGGTCATTTCCTCTTCTAGGGATTTGTATTTTCCAGTGAAAGAATGATGTCTTGTGGAGATAGAGATGGCTATTGAAAATAGGGGTAAACAGGATCGTGTTAAGGAGGAGGATTCGTCGTTTGCCAAGTTGGAGAGTTCTAGTTCTGGTTTTGTTCTTGTGAAGTCCAGGGCCTAGTTGAAGAAGAAGAATGCTCTAGAGAGGGCTAAACAGAACTCAGATGCTATTGGGCTCGTGCTCAAACTCGACATGATGTTGCACTCCAATTTCACTTTCTTTTGTGTTGTGAGTTTTTGTTCTATATTCTGTCTCATTTTTGTGTGGCTGGTTTGCTAGTTGTTGTTATGGTCTTTCTTTCCTTTGCTTGCTCGAGGTATGTCCTAACCTAAATTGTATTCGTGTGGTGTTTTATTATTAATATATTCTTATTTAATGAAAATATATTATATATATTATCATTAACATAATATATATATATATAATTTAATTGTTTTGGTGTTAAGGTAATACTTTACAAATATAATAATTATATTATTTATTAATATCAACCCCTATTATGATTTATACTTCGTAGAAATATTGCTATCACTTTTTGTAGGACTTTAACCCCTCGTATTTATGTTTATACTAATGATAAATTATTCAAATATCAATCAAATTTAGAGATTGGGTGATTGAAATCATCATTTGAAGTAAAATGGTGTCATTTCACCCTACTTGACTGATAATTTTAATCACTTCACCGCTGCATTAGACCTTCCTTCTAAACAAATAGAATAGGGTAATTTATAACTTTTTCTAAGGCGGTATTCTTGACATTAAAAATGTTTAAATTTCAGTCCAGAATTGATGGGACCACGGTCCAATCCTCGGTCTTGATAGTTGGGAGGATCAGTTTTCGCTCTAACCTAGTCCGGTACTGATCCAAAATTGAAAATTGGTCAAGGACTATTAAATATTAATAATAATTAAAATAAACACAACAAATACGTACAATACATAAATATTATATTTATTTATAATTGCTTGGATCATATATATATATAATATATATATTTTTTAAAATTTTATACTAAAAATAAAAAAATAAGAATTTAAACTAATTAAAATTGAACATCGAACTGGTCTGATCCCAACTCTAATTGAGTTAGTCTTCAATTTAAATTTTTTTATAAAATCCAATCTAAACGTGATTCGATTCAATATAGAGTGAATGAGTGCCAGTAGTTGACATTATTAAAGAGCATTGTTCATATTTTCAAACTTCCAATGGATCCTTCATTGTCATGTTACATTATGAAAAAAGGACTAGTAGCCAAGTTAGGGCTGGATTTTCTCGGAGACATGATAAGGCTATTTGCATGCATCTCATCAGTTTATAAGAAGAATTTGTATCATCCAATGTTGTGTCAGTTAAGTCTATGCGTTTGCCTTCTTTCCACAACTCATGCATACGCCTGAAATGATTTAGCAATCATCCATTCATCTTCGCGCTTCTATTGAACAGTTTGTAGCTTCCTTCCATTAGATCACGGACATATAGAAGAGAGGTGTTTGGAACATTAATTAGACATGTTTTACGTTTCCTATTAGTATATTAGAATAAAAATATTTTTTGTTGGGATGCATAGCATCACTATTAGTATATTAGTAAGTTGTTAATTTTGGTTTAGATGTATCACTTAATTTCATGAATTAAAAAATTGATTAATTTTAAATTAGTGTACATTTTTAAGTGGAGGCTTGTAATTTTAAGAGCAACGATATTAAGATTGATCCAAAAACTTTTCTTTTGAGTACAAGCCGAGTAATTGGCATATCCTAACTTAAAATTGTGTGGAGATAAAAGATTTTTTGCATTGCATTTAATTCCATCCATCTATCCATCTTACGTGTCAAAGACCTTATCAACTCAAATGAAATATCTCCACTCCCAACAAGACTGGACACCCTCTCCATCCTCCTCCATTCTTCCTTTCTTGATGCATTTCTTAATTGACAAGATGGTCAATAAATAGCAGCGAAATAATTAAGACACAAAGAAAGAGAAAAAGAAATTTAGATATATTGACAAGTATTTAGGTATAATCAAATGATTAATTCTAACACAAGCACCTACTTAAAACCACATCCTTAATATGGACCACCAAATTAATTAGGTGTGGACTGATGTATCAATACCAATAGATGTCATTTAGTCATAACAATTGAAAATATTATAATATTTCGTACTAGTTTTGATAAATGAATGGTGTTGTTTTGGGCATTTGAATTTAGATGCTCATATTTTAACTTGTATCTTAGCTCTCCCAAATGATAGATTGCTATCATAAGTCTACTAGATATTATTGGATTAGTTATTACGTATTAATCAATAATTAAATTACTTTGTATTAGGACCCATGCTTAGTTTATCTACTTGCATGTACTCCAACGTATAAATTAAGTTTTAAAGACTATTATATTTCCAAGTCTTCTCCACCATTTCCAAGTTTCTCTTACAATTTCCAAGTCTTCTCTTACAAGTCCAAATCAAGTTCTAAAGACTACTATATTTCCAAGTCTTCACCACCATTTCCAAGTCTTTTCTTACATTTTCCAAGTCTTCTCTTACAAGTCCAAATCAAGTTCTAAAGGCTACTATATTTCCAAGTCTTCACCGCCATTTCCAAGTCTTCTCTTACAATTTCCAAGTCTTCTCTTACAAGTTCAAGTCAATTTGTCTCCATTTGTCTCTCAAGGCAAAGATCAACTTCATAATCAACTTTAGAGTATGCATATAAAAAGGAGTTAGCTTGATTCTCAAAACAAGAAAAAAAGAGAACAAAAACAAGTATTGGTGAAAAATATGGCAAGTACTACACCTCATTCTATGTGGGCGTGGATGATGACAATGGTAGTGTCAGTGTTGGTGAATGAAATGTGTTGTCATGGGTGTTGGGAGCAAGAGAGGATTGCCTTACTAAACCTCAAAGCTTCCATAAACTACCCAAATGGTAACTCTTTGTCTTCTTGGGTGGATAATAAATCATCCAATTGCTGTCAATGGGAAGGGGTTGAATGCAGCAACACTTCAAGGAGAGTGATTCAACTCTCTCTTAATTCAACAAGAGTTTGGGAATTTAGAAAAGATTGGTATTTCAATGCTTCTATGTTTCTTCCTTTTAAAGAGATCAAGACTCTTGAATTAGCAGATAATGCATTAGTTGGTTGGGCTAAGAATGAAGGTTTGTGGATTCAGAGCTCTCTTTTATATACGTATCTTATGATTTTTTTTTTCTTTTTAATTTTTTTCATCTTGAATTTTAGACTAAAGCATTTATTAAATTTATCTCTTTTGTAGGTTTTGAAAGACAATTTTAGACGAAAACACTTATTAATTTTACTTCTTTTGTAGGTTTTGAAAAACTTTCTGAATTGATAAATCTTGAAGTTCTTAATTTGAATTGGAACTCTTTCAATAACAGTATTATTCTGGAATTTGTTAGTAAAATTTCATCTTTGAAGTCCCTATATCTCGGAAGTAATCTATGGGGAAGTTCAATTCAGTTGACAAGTAAGTTCACTTTTGCTATCATATGCTAGTTAAACCAATACTTTTGCAATATTTAGTAGCCCTTCAATGAGAAGGGAAGTAAAGCACCCTTGATTTATTAAACATGGTGTTTATTATTATTGTTTTTTAATTTGCTCAAGAACTAAGTGCATGTTAGTTTAAGAACAAAAAATCTTACATTTTTGCTGCAAAAGTACTACTATTCATCCTTTATTGGCCTGTGTCTTCAAAAGAGTAAGATGAAAATGCAGAAATTTAGAAAAGGCTGATAGAGTTATATATAACGATTGTAGTTCGCTCATTGCTTAGCTAGCTTTGTCTCATTTTGTTATCAAATTTATAAACACTGTTTGAAAAGAATTGCTGCCAAAATTACCTGAACGCTTCGTATATCCGTTCTCATATTTAAAATTCATCTATAAAATCTTGGGTCTAACGACTTGGCTTGCATGACTAATTAGAATGGTAAGTTCACTTCAACAGTCACGTGCCAGACCTATATATTGGATATATTGATGTAAATTGAAGGAACTTCTATTTTTTGTTGATTAATCTAAAATCACAAATAATAAAAATAATAAAAATATGAAAGCGGAGAGTTTAGAAATAGTCTATAAAATATCACAATGAATGAAAAGTCTCCTTGTTAAGTCCTTTTACCCATGTGGTCCAAAAGATAAATAATATGAGAAATAAACAAATTTGATTATATTGGTGTTTTTTTTTTTATAAAAAGCTGAAGTGGATTATTAAATGAATGTTTTCTATAGAACTTTTGTTCAATCCAATCTTATTATATATAAATTTGATTAAGTTGACAAATTAGTTTGTAACAGACTGAATTAACTTAAGAACAGAACTAGTGATGATGCATGCTACTATACACGTAAGCACTATTCAAGAGGATTTACATAGAATAAGATATCAAAAATTCAAAATTGTGTAATGCATGGCAGCAGCATCTTTAATGTTGCTTTAATAGATGATGCTAATTACATGGATAAAACATTTATATTCAATAATCTCTTGTATTTTTTTATTATTTTTTCAATTCTTATTGCTTGAAGTTTGGATAAGACTATTTATTAATTATACCTCTTTTATAGGTTTTGAAAAACTTTCTAAATTGACCAATCTTGAAGTTCTTGATTTAAGTGGCAACGGGATTAATAACTCTAAAATTCTAGAATGTATTGGTGGAATTTCATCTTTAAAGTCTCTATATCTTGGAGGTAATAGCTTGAGAAGTTCGATTCATTTGACAAGTAAGTTTACTTTTATGATCACATCATAGTTAAAGCAATTTTTGTAATTTTTCTTTAATTTTTATTGTAATTTGCTATTTAATTGTAACTGTGTTGTATTCAGAATTTATATAGTCTTCACGTTTTCTGGCAAGTTGAGTTTTGTTGTGATGGAGTGGTGGGTGCCCATGTAGAAAATATCACAGTTTATTAGAAGTTGTTGAATAGTAATACTTCTTATGTGAAAGTTTAGATTAATCCAATCAAAAGCCTCTTATTAAGAAATGAGCTGGTGATGCACGCTACTGAATTAAGTAAAAAACGGAGCTGGTGATCCATCCTCCTGTACACACAAGCATTGTTGAAGAGGATTTACATAAAATAAGATATCAAAAAATTTAAAATTATATAATGCAGGGCAGCAGCTTCTTTGATGTTGCTGTTGCTTTAGTACAAGATACTAATTATAGGAATATAATATTTATATTTAATAATCTTTTGTATTTTTATTATTATTATTATTTTTTTTTAAATTTGGACATGATTATTTATTAATTCTATATCTTTTACAGGTTTTGAAAAACTTTCTATGTTGACCAATCTTGAAGTTCTTGATTTAGCTTACAACGGGATTAATAACTCCAAAATTCTAGAATGTATTGGTGGAATTTCATCTTTAAAGTCTTTATATCTCAGAGGTAATAGTTTGGGAAGCTCGATTCATTTGACAAGTAAGTTTATCACATCCTAATTAAAGCAACTTTTGTAATATTTTTTTGATTTTTATTGCAATTTGCTATTTAATTGTAACTGTGTTGTATTCAGAATTTATATAGTCTTTATGTTTTCTGGTAAGTGGGTTTTGTTGTGATGAAGTGGTGGGTGGAGTTTTTGGGTGCCCATGTAGAAAATATCACAATTTCTTCATAAGTTGTTGAATAGTAATACTTCTTATGTGAGTTAAAAAAATTTATACACACTCATACTATCTATTGAAAGTTTAGGCTAATCCAATCAAAAGCCTCTCGTTAAAAAATGAGCTGGTGATGCACGCTACTAAATTAACTTAAAAATGGAGCTGGTGATGCATTATCTTGGCTACTGTACACGCAAGTACGGTCTAAGAGGATTTGTATAAAATAAAATATTGAAAATTCAAAAATTGTGTAACAGGTTTTAAAAAAAAATTAATGTTGACCAATCTTGAAGTTCTTGATTTGAGTTCAAACAAGATCAATAACTCCAAAATTTTAAAATTTATTGGTGGAATTTCATCTTTAAAGTCTTTATATCTTTATGATAATAACTTGAGAAGCTCAGTTGATTTGATAAATAAGTTTACTTTTATTAAAATTCGAAGAAAGAGAGTTATGAGCACTAAAAACATCAATTTTAAGATCTCTATAATACTTGATTGTAACAATACCATAAAAACATCAATTTTACTAGAAACATCAAACATACAATTACCCTCTACAGGCACTCCACCAACTCCTGATAGATTCGTACTAATATTATATATATGACAATCCTTGACCTGCTGACTATGAGGTAAAATTTAAGATCTCTATAATACTTGTTGGAATTTAATAAGATATAAACAAAAGTAAATAAAAATCAGATTTATAAAAAAATAATTAAAGAATATATAATATAATTAAAGATTTTATTGTGGACAACTACAAGTTATACCCTAATATGTTTAAATTTTTGAGAAAGGTAATATGTTCATCTGTGGCATTGAGTTTTGAGATAAAGTATAATTTAATTTTGAAATAAATGTAAATATTTGTAATACATATATAATAGGATAAATATTTTGAGTTATGAATATAAAGTGTTGTGTAAATGTATATAAAACAACTATTTTTTCAATTTTTTCCTTTTCTCTCTCCACTCCATTGGGCAGATATATATATGTGTACTATGCAAAGAGAGATTTTTTTTATATTTAATTAATATCTAACAAAAACATATATATATATATATATATATTTGTGAAATGAGGCTTTACAAATTATAATCTTTGTGCATAATAATTTTAAATTTATAAATTATGCCTCCACTGTACAAAATTTCTGAATTTGCCACTGTCAATGCCATCATTCAAAAATATAAAAGAATCCATGTACGCATGTACACATGCACGTAGGGAATATATATATATATATACATATATGTTTATTTGAAATTGGAATTCTTCAATATTATATTCTCATCTTTCCTCTTAATTGAAGATTTCAAGGTTATTTCCCTATTTTAATTTCAAATTTGACAATGAATTGAACAGATTTAAATCAAGAATCAAAATTGGCGAATCTAGAAGTTCTTGATTTATCTCATAATTCAATAACCAACATCATATGGTCTTCTTTAAAGAGATTTTCTTCATTAAAAATATTATATTTGAGTTGGAACTACATGAACGAGAGTATTTCTAGCCAAGGTACGTAACTCTTTCTATTAAAATATAATAGTAAAATCATTATCATTGCATATCATGTGGCTAAAATAATGAAAATGCAATTACATTCTCTACTGCTATGCTACAAACCATCCTTTAATGAGCTTCTAATAAAAATACTTTCCAATTCATCTCTTGAGTTAAACCATTCTTTGACAATTGCTTGGCGCAATTTAGGGATCAATACAAATGGTCATGCATTTGATATATTAATAAAAATAAAATTAAAAATTTTAATTACTAGAAATTTTGAATAGCGTGGCTCTTTCGCCAAAAACATTTATAATTCTAACTTATAAAATTCTAATCACATTTGTTCAATGTTTTCCTCATGTCATCTTACAGGCTTAGAAAACATGACGCACTTAGAAGAATTGTACTTGGACTATGCTAACTTACCCATTGACTTTCTTTCAAACATTGGTGCCATGGCATCACTTCAACTTTTGTCATTGAGTAGCTCAGGACTCAATGGGACCCTGCCCTCTCATCAAGGTAAAGAAGACAAAAGATACTTTTTTTTACTTAGCAAATTAGTAATTTAACATAAATATATAGTCTTGTCTTTCCATTCAAAGATAGAGAGAGATGTTTATATATTGTTCTTGATGTATAAATGTCTAACTCATTTTTCTTTTTTTTCAAGGTTTGTGTGAATTGAAGACTCTTCAAGAGATTGACTTGAGTTATAATGGACTAAGGGGTCAGTTGCCTTGGTGCCTGGCAAACTTGACATCTCTTAGGTTTTTGGATATCTTTGGCAACCAATTTTCTGGGAATATTGCATTGTCTCCTCTTCCAAATCTCATATCCTTGGAATATCTTAGGCTTTCAAGTAACAATTTTCTAGTCCCAATCTCATTCAAGTCATTTTATAACCTCTCCAAACTTACGATGCTAGAAAGTGATGACAACATATTTTTGGAAGAAGAGGACATTCTTGGCTCAGTCCCAAGTTTCCAATTGATTCAAATCCATCTTTCTAATTCTGAACATGGTACAAACACTCTCGTGCCTCTGTCCAACTTTTTCTACTATCAAACTCAACTCAAAATAGTTGAGCTCTCTGGATTTGATTTTGGAAGAACATCCCCAGCATGGTTGTTGGAGAACAATACCAGACTACTAGCATTTATTCTGACAAAGAATTCATTTTTTGAACCTTTTCAATTGCCCTCGTCTCCAATGACACAACTTCTTACATTAGATATCTCCAATAATAATTTCTATGGTGTCATCCCATACAAGATTGGCAGTTCTTTCCCCAAGTTAAAATTGCTAAACATGTCTAAAAATAACTTTGAAGGCATGATTCCGTCTTCATTAGGTGACCTGACCTCTCTACATGTTCTAGACTTGTCAAATAACCAATTATCTGGTATAATTCCTGCACATTTGGCAATGGGTTGTAACTTCTTGGAAGTGCTGAAACTATCAAGCAACAACTTCACGGGCCCTATACTACCCCCTCAAAATGCCTTAACAAACTTAAAGCGGTTGCATTTGGACGAAAATAAGTTCACAGAAATCCCACACAACTTATCCAATAGTACTGCCTTGGAATTGTTGAATCTTAGCCATAATCATCTTAAAGGTGAGTTTCCCATTAAGTTTTGCCAATTTGATAGACTACAACTATTGGATCTTTCTGATAACAATTTCACTGGGACAATACCATCTTGCTTCAATGTGGAATACCTACAGCAAATTCAGTTATCCAATAATAGGCTAAATGGACCGTTTCCAAAGGTGTTCCATCGATTAGAGAATTATATAAAAATGATAGATCTTTCAAATAACCATTTTAATGGGAGCATTCCAAATTGGATCGACAGACTTTCTTGGCTAAGTATTCTGATCTTGAAAAATAACCACTTTGAAAGTTATATCCCATATCAGATTTGCCACTTGTCTAGCTTAACCTTAATCGATCTTTCTTCTAATAAGTTGTTAGGCAGCATTCCTCGTTGCTTAAATAACATTACATTTGATCCTGAAAATGAAATAGCAGGCCTTACTTATATTTCAACTAGCTACTGTACCGAAGGACCCGTGTTTCCTAACCTAAAGATTCGTAGTCATCAAGGTTCAATAGATTGTATCGATGCAGATTACATCATGTTCACGCAGAAAGGAGTTTCCTCATTACAAGTGGAGTTCACAAACAAAGGAATGACCTTGCCTTACACAGGATTGCCTCTGCTCCTTTTTTCAGCAATCGATCTCTCCAACAACAAATTAACTGGCCACATACCTCTTGAAATTGGCAACCTTACCAAAATCAAGGCACTGAACCTATCTCACAACAACTTGACTGGAGGAATCCCCCCAACTTTTTCCAAGTTAGAGAACATAGAGAGCTTGGATCTTTCTCACAACAACTTAAATGGGAATATCCCCTCTCAGCTTACTAATCTATACTCATTGGGGACATTCAATGTGTCTTACAACAACTTAAGTGGGAGGATACCTCAGTCAACAAATCAATTTGGAACTTTTGACTCAAGTAGTTATATTGAGAATCCATTTCTTTGTGGAGAGCCATTACCAAATAATTGCACGGATTCACCTCCATCAACTCCATCAGCCTATAAAAATGCAAGTGTGGTATCTGACTTTATCGACCTGAACACTTTTTATATGAGCTTTGCAGGGTCCTACATAGCTATTTTACTAGCTATTACAGCAATTTTGTACATAAATTCACATTGGAGACGAGCATGGTTCCATGTAATAGAGGTTTTCATCACCTCTAGCTACTACTTTGTTGTGGATAATATGTGGAGAATCAAAATTAGTTTCCTTGGTAGATATTGATAATCAACCTAGAGAAATAACAATGTTGTTGTATGTATATATTGCCAAACTTCTTTCTGAAGTAGTTGTTTGCATTAAATAAACATCTCTCTTGGTTTTCTTTAGAGGTATTTTCTTTTAAACAATTTGGTATTTAGAAATAAATTCTTCTCTTATTTTATTCTTCTTTTGATCATAAAAGGTTTATATATAACACTAAAAATTCATAATCTATGGGATTTACAAGAAGACAAATATATAATTAGGAAATAGAATATTAAGAACAATTAGGAAACTAAATATTTGATGAGAAAATTACTCCGTTTATAATTGGAGTTTAAGAAACTAAATGTGTGACATGCCAATAGTTTTCTTTTCAACATTGATTTAGAGAATGGCGGGAATTGACTCAGCAAGAACTCCAAGTTACCAAGATGTTCTAAGCTTGGGGATAAAACTAGAAAACTAGGACCCCCAAGGAAAAGTACTTCGTGTTTGTTATCAATGCACTTAGTTGTTGTGCATTAATATGAAGTAGGCCCTAATAAAATTATCAAAATTAAATAAGTTTTGGTTTGTTGTTGCCATATTATTACACATTTAGGATGTAAAGTGTGATTGTTGATGATAAAAGAACAACATTGGAGCCAAATTTGGAGCTTCAAAATCAAATAAGTCACGGATTTTGAGGGAAAAATGAGGAATGAGAGGTGGAGCATTTGAAATAAACTAATTGGCCTCCTTAAGGGAATTAAGAGAAGGAGAAAGAAAACAATGTGGAGGGGGAGATTTAACTATTTTGTTAATTTTGGCTTTTCACTTCTCATCATCATTTGTTTTAAGTTCTTAACATCTCGTTAATTGAATCATCTAAGATAGTTTGTAATATTACTAATTAATGATAAAATATAACTACAACAAAGCAATAACCTAAAATTGAAATTATCAAATAAATTTTAGAAGCTAAAGCTATGAAAAATATATATAGTTTATATATAAGGATTAGAAAAATATATTTTTTCTAATTAATTTTTACTTTTGTTTTTTCATTCTCTTCCTCTTGTTATTTTCTCTTCTATCCGATGATAATAGTGAATTATACTTTAAGAGATCTTTTCTGACCTAAAACTTGGATTAAGGTATGTTTATTATTAAATTATATGATTTTTTTTTCTTTTTGGTTATTTTAGCTGTTTTAATAGTTTATGAACTTTTGTTTTACCATGTAAATAAATAATTCACATGTTAAAATATATTTTATTCAAATACCTTAAAAGCTTATTACTAAATATGTCTTTTTTTAACCCCTCGAGGTAGCTCGAGCAGTTGTCCACGTGGGATCTGTTTGTTGGGTACTGCCAGCTTGGGTGTTCAATCCCTGGGCAGTGCGGCAATGTATCGTTGCGCTACACGAAGGGTCACAAGTTCTAGTTTTCAACTCGAATTTACCCTGCTCGACTTGACTACTCAGTTGGGTTGAGTCCACTTGTTATAGGGCAAAGGGTGACGATCACTGCCGAAAGCTTCAAATGTCAAGGCTTCCTCTGATTCTGGCGTTAAAAAAAAAATATATATATATATATGTAAGTTTTTAGAGTTTAAGTCTTTATTTTAAAAGTTTCTATAATTTAATATAAGTCAATCGCCTTCGAAGAATGCAAATCACTCGTGTGTTGGCAAATTGTTTCAAGTTAAAACAAGTCATTTTATTCATGATTTGATTCCTTAGTTTAACTAAAAATTGGTTAGTTTTTCGTAGGTTTATTATTCTTTCTTAATTGAACAGAAATAAAAATAAGTTGTGGACTTTTCTAGTTTGATTGTCAAATTTGATCCAATTTTTACCTGATCAAAAGCGAATTAAGAAGTTCTATTTTCCTTTGAAACCAAAATATGATTAAAACTTTTTTCCATTCATATTCACTGCTAATAGGTAACTAATTGGGAGAGGAAAAAAAAGTACAATAACGATCTAAACAGGGGATATTTTGATAAATGAAGGGAACACTAGGGTCCATATAGATGCCAATGAATCATCTCCAAAAACCGTAAACTTGGAAGGCCAAAGATATCACACAGCTCATCAATAACTATAAATACGACTCTTCATCTCTCACCCATTTCGCCCTCCCTCCAAAAACCAGAGGTAGGGTGTCAAACCCATTGTTGCTTTTCTTTTTCTTCCTCTGCCCAGCCTCGCTAATTTCCTTCTCTCATGGATCTTCTCTTGGTCCCCCAACATTCCCCCCTTCCAGGTATCATCCCCACCGGTTTCTCTTTTCTCAGTTTCCATTTCAACCTTCTAAACGAATCAATGTTTAGCTTCAGAGTTCATCAACAAGAGAGGATTAAGCGGCCTCCCCAAATTGAATTTGACGAGGTTTCTCGGCAAAGCTTCGGACGATTCCGCAACTCTGGTATTGGTCGCCAATAGGACCCATGGGAGAGATCCCTTGAACTGATTGAACTACTACAATGGCGGATGGAATATCACCAATCAACATTACTTATCTGTACGTTAATTGCCCCTTCAACTTTGTATCTTTTCTGGATTGTCATCTCTTTTGATGGGTGTGAATTTAAGGTTAATATCTGCAATTGCATTCGATGGCATTTTCGGGAGCTTCGATGTTTGTCATCGCCGTAGTGTGGTTCCCCATGTTTGGAATGTGCCTCTGTTGCATCTGCATGCGTCGCTGCTTCTATTGCTGCCCCAGAAAAAAGGCTCTTTGCTGCTACGATGTAATTCCATTCTTCTCTGGTTTTCAGTTTTATCTGTTCAAATAGACGGTTTAGGTTTTCAACTTCGGTTGAATGCTTCTTTATAATATACGTTGCGAGATATCGTAGACAAGACATGTCTGTTGATATTGAATCACTGTTAAATTTTTGTGTCTTCACTACGACATGTAGAGCCGCAAGCGTCTCAGTTTATGGTGGCTAGGGCAAGTAACTAACAAGCATGACCAATTTCACCCACTATCTTCCGAAACGGACCGACATGGTGATCAAAAACCTCGGCAATGTGATTATTAATTATCCGTTTGATGCTAAGAACATTGCGGTGGGGAAGGTGGCATTGCCTCAAGAATTTCAGTCAATCTTCTCATCAACAATTTCAAGAATGTGATTCAGAACACAGCGAATAACATGTCTTTTCTAGGTTTGTACGACTTTGGAGAGGAACATAGATGCCTGCATGTAAATATCTTTCCGACTCTCTGTCTTATGTATATATGTTGGGAATATCCTCTTTTCTAATTCAAGAGGTTCCACGGTTTATAAATAAAGAGTGAGAATATATAGAGACCAAACATGTGACCGTAGCCTAATATGTCTGACCCATTATACTCAAATGTTTGTTTAATATCAATGTTGCATAAATATGGACACTGTGACACTAACACGACACGACCAAAAAAAAAAACTAAGATAAGAGAATACACCATTAAATTTATTATATATATTAATTATGATTAACACAATCTATATGCCCTAATTATTTTGTTGTTAAGGTAATATTATACAAACATAATCATTATACAGAATTATATTATTTATTAAAATCAACCCCTATTGTGATTTATACTTATAATATTGCTACCATATCTTGCACGATTTTAACCCCTCATATTTATGTTTATAATAATGATAAATTATTCAAAATATCCATCAAATTTAGAGATTGAGTGATTGAAATTATTACTTAAAAGTAATATGGTGCCATTTCACCCTAATGAACCATAGTTTTAATCACTTCACCATATTAAGACCTTTTTTCTAAATAAATTATCGATTTCTTATATTTATTCTAATTCTCAAATAGAATAGGATAATTTATAATTTTTTCTAAGATGGTATTTCTAGCATTAAAAGTGTTCAAATTTTAGTCTAAGGATTGCAGTCTGATCCTTAGTCTTGGGAAGATTGCCCTTGCGTGGTTCCTGTCACTCCTGCTCTTGATTCTAGCAAAAAAGATAAATTGTAGATGTGAAGTTTTGTTTCACTGCACAGAATGAGAACCGAATTCACGACATATCGATATGAATTCGACCTGATCGCTCGACCTATACTCTAGGGGACTCAATCTTGAGATTAGGGAGGATCAATGTTTGCTTCAGTCTAGTCCAATACCAATCCAAAATCGAAAATTGGTCAAGGACTATTAAATATTAATAATAATTAAAATAAATACAACAAAAACGTGCAATATATAAATATACATATATGTATGTATTTATAATTGCTTAGATCATATATATAAATATATATATTAAATATAAAAAATAAAGAGTTTGAACCAATTAGAATTAAACTAATTCAATCTTAACTCTAATTAATTTAGTTTTTAATTTAAATTTTTTATAAAATCCAATCTGAACGTGATTTGGTTGTATATAGAGTGAATGAGTGCCCTTAACATTGTCATGTTAAATAATGAAAAAAAAGGACTAGTAGCCAAGCTAGGGCACGAGGGGGGGACCATGCAAGAAACTTTCAATCTTTTTGTTAAAATGCCAAACAAACATATTCTTATCTTATCCCTTCTCAACAAGAATGGACATAACACATGAACAAGTGCATGGGCTTGTTTCATAGCTACTTAATTCCATCTTAGGATGTGGGGTTTTCGTCGCTTGATTCCATAATTTTTAATGGAAAAGATATATCTGAATCTGATTCACAATGACTACATATATAAAATGGATTCGAACTTAAAAATTCAGAATGCCCACCACTTCTTACTGACCATTGAAACAATCCTAGGGGACTACTTAATTTCATCTTGTATGTTTTGTATAAAATTTGTGATTCTTGAATGTTTGCAGTTTAACTCATGAATTATATTAAATTATATTCCATCATTAAATTTCACAGAAGTACAATTTGATTAATTTAATTACTTCAAGGCTAATTAACAATTTTTCACTTGATTAATGATTAAGAGTCTCTCGTTGCACAACACTTATCACTTTGACTTTTTGTTTGACCAGATCTCAGCCATCCATTAACCTTTCTTACATTTATTTATTTCTGCGGACAATTCTACTGTCTGTTTGGTCAGCATAATCATTTTTTATTTATTTTTCTAAAATATATTATTTATTAAAGAGTTAAAAATGCAGATATTAAATTAAGTTATTTTTTTATAGTTTGAGTTATGAAATATTTTAAATGTTTTGTAATAATAAATATATATTATTAAAAAGTATTTAAAACATTTTATAAAAGTATTTTTATTCTATTTATATATATATATAATATATTTTTAAATTTTTCAATTTTTATAGGCCTTTAACTTTGTTGGGGGTAAAGTAGACCTTTTACAAGGGTCTCCAAACAAACAAATAAAAAGTCACTGATTTTTGCACATCGTCATCCTCGTCTTCGTTGTCATCCTTTTGTCACCTTCTTCCTTGTTCCTTCAAACTGTTCGGAGGTGGCTCTATTTCGAGCTGTCTCCACCTTGATCGGATCTTCTTATCATCTATCTCAGCCCCCTTCTGCCCCAGTCTGTACATCGCATTCTCAATCCAACAAAAAATTCAACAACAACGGAAAAAGAAACAAAAAATATCCGACCTTTTTCTCGCTATATTTTCTCTCGGAAACCAGAAGAAAAACCCACGCAATCCGCAGCCCATTCATGGCCTGAAACCCGTTGATTTCGTCCATTGGTGGCTGTTCCTGGGTGGGTCGGCGTTAAATGGGCAATGTAACGTCGAACGTGGCGGCGCGATTCGCTTTCTTCCCGCCCGACCCGCCGACGTACGACGTGTACAGAGAAGGCGACGGGAGGATTATCTTCACGGGGCTGTCGGCGGACAAGAATGTCGACGTCCATTTGATCGACACCAAAGGCGGCAACAAGATTGTGGCCACCTTCTGGAAGCACCCTTATGGCCGGTTCACGATTCTCTATTCTCATGGCAACGCCGCCGATTTGGGTCAGATGCAGGACCTTTTCATTGAGCTCAGAGCCCACCTCCGTGTCAACATCATGAGGTGATGCTTATATGTGTATCTACATATCTGTAGATTTCGGTTGTATGGATGCTTAGGTGGCTGTTGCTGGGTTTTGTTATATTGAAATGGGGGGTTTTTTCAGTTTGCATCTGAATTTGAATATGTGGTTTCTATTATTCCGTGTTTTTGGAATCTGGGTTTTTCCTGATTTTAAATATGTGAATTTGTATTATTCTGTGTATTTTGAATCTGGGTTTTGTTTGTAGTTGATGGTATTTGTTTATCACAGAAATGAATTATGTTGAGGGAATTGTGCATATCTCTGGTAAATTTTGAAATCTAAATATTTTGGTGGCTTTGTTTTTCATTCTTGTCAATTATGGCAAGGGTTGTTTTTTTAATCCCCTTTTTGTGCTTGTTGATGTAGTTAATCTAAATATTTCGGATGTTTTATGTTATATCCGGGTTTTCTAATGGGGTGGTTTGCTTTCAATGGAATTCAACTGGTCATCTGTAGTTGTTCTTCTATGTATGCTGCTCACGTTTGACTTTGTTTTTGTTTTTGCACCATGTGCTTCATCCGAGCGCCCACAAATGTTTCTTCTACTTCTGCTTTCATCCTAAATCTGTTGCATTTCTTATGCTCCCTTCGGTTTCCTTTTTTTTTTTTAATTACTATCAATGAGCCATACATACTCTTCAATATGCACTAAGTAAACTCACCGCGCACAAACAGTAGCTCGTGAATAACCACCGGCACGGCTGCACCAGGTAAGTATACAACAATCTATGTGTGGGCTGGGCTCAGGGAGATTTGAACCCTGTTCGTAGCTAGAGACCAGAATAGACTCGTACCACTAGTCCAATTACTTTTTTCTTTTTGCTCAGAACCTTCTTGTTTTTATTCTGCAAGGTCTGTGACTAACTTTTCTTCGGCCTGAAAAGTGTTCCAGGATGCTGAATCTATATTCTATGAAGGTTTTATTGATTTTTTTGTGACAAGCGATTGACTGGATCTGGAAGGTTTTACATGCCATAGGAAGTGGCAGGAAAATGTACCTTTTATATTTTTTTCTTTTTTTCATGGACGTACTGTTCTGAACTCTTTGCTTTTCACATGTCAACCGTACGACATCTAGATTAATTTGTTTCAAAATGCTTGGGCTTCTTTGATTATTGCACTATATATTATTAGTGGTTAGAATTATTTGGTTTTTACCCGTATGGAGTTTAGCTTGCTGTTGATATGGCCATCTATAGGGTGTCCATTTGGTGCATTTTAACACCTCTAGAATGTAGTATTTGGTGTTGACAAATTCGTTTTGCTACTTTTGCAGTTATGATTATTCAGGGTATGGAGCATCATCTGGTAAGGTAAGACAAACATGAACGATATCTTGGCATGGAGTTGATCTTTGAATTCAAATCTAAATGGCTCTATTCAAACTCCTAATTGAGCCATTAACTTCCATATTCAGAAGATTCAGGAAAACAAATGGAAGAAAATTATGCTAATTGTCTTCATCGTCATTACTATTCTTATCGATAACTAAGCGATCACTGCTTTCTGGCAGCCATCTGAGTTCAACACATACCACGACATAGAAGCTGTCTACAATTGTTTGAAGAGTGAATATGAGATTAAGCAGGAGGATTTGATTCTGTATGGCCAATCTGTTGGGAGTGGCCCTACACTACACTTGGCTGCTCGTTTACAAAGGTTGAGAGCTGTTGTTCTTCACAGTGCCATCCTTTCAGGAATCGGAGTTCTATATCCCGTCAAAATGACACTCTGGTTTGACATTTTCAAAGTAGGTTCCTTTTCTTCTGATCTCTTGTGTTTTATGCTTTGATTACTCAGTTTTATGTTAAGAAGCCTCTGTTTATATCTTCAGAACGTAGACAAAATACGGAATGTCAGCTGTCCAGTTCTTGTTATACATGTAAGCTCTACTTCATTCATTATCTCTTCTTTCCTTACCAGAAAAATTCCTTGATATTTTTCGCCCATTAGTATTCATGCATTCAATCATACCAAAGCTTTGATTTTTTAGAATGAAATTTTTTTCTTTTCCAATTCGGATCTATATGTCTCTCTGTTTCCAATTACTTTCTGTACTTCACTTCTTGATTGATTTATAAAATATCTTATAATCTGTACATTCTTTAAGCTTTCCTGTAACCGTTGCTCCTGCATCCTTTGCTATAACAAACTACAAGGCCAGGAAATTTGAAACTTTGTGTTAACAGATTGCAATTCCCCTTTACTACTTGTAAGACAGAGTTTCAACTAACCTGTGCAAGGACATTTTTGTCTTTGGGATTGTGTTATGTTCATGATCCAGTGGTTTGAACACATACAATGTAAGTCTTTCTCGCTGCCCTAGTTTGGATTAATTAACTGAACGTATCCATATAGGAGTGAGTGGCTTGGTATATAGTATTTGCAGATGGCATTGTCTTGGCGGATGAGACAAAAGAATGTGTGAATACTAGGCTCAAAATATAGAGGATATTTTAGAATTCAGAGGTTTTAAGTTAACCATATTGAAAACTGTGTGTGTGTGTATGCGGTTTAGGTTTAGTGTCCAATTCAAATATCTTGGATCCATTATCCAAAAGAAGGCATGAATATACTAAGCTCAAGTTATGTAGGAATACTTTAGAATCTAGGTTTTACATTGAGTAGCTTGGAAACTGAATTTATAGAATGTAAGTTCTGTAAAAATACAAATGTGGATGATGTTAAGGTGAGATTTGAAAATCAAGTCATCCCAAAAAAAAAGATAAGTTCAAATATTTTTTATCAATCATCCAAAAAGATAGAGAGGTTAATGAGAATGTTACCCTTAAAATTAAGGTGGAATTGTTCAAATAGAAGAGTTTTTGGATGTTACAACACGTGCAGTCATACAAGAAAATATAGAATTAGAAATGAAGTTATTTGTAATGAGGTTGTAGTGACTCTTCTTGAAGATAATATATATGAGACATAATGCAAAATGGTTTGATCATGTGAAAAGAAGATCAACAGAGACTACAATAGATTAAATGGAATAAATCTTTAGCAAAAGAGTTAGAAAAAGAAAGAAAAAGTTGGAGTCTTAGGTATAATATGAGGTATAAGGGTCTTATAGAAAATATGACCATATATAAAAATGATTGGCGAGCTAAAATTCATGTAGCTTACGCCACCTAGTTGGATTAAGGTTTGATATGTTGTATAATTCAATGATTTCATAGGAAGAAATCATAGGATCTGTCACTATCCTTGCTGACCTCAACACTCTTCTTATGAAATCATTGGATTTGTCACTATCCTTACTGACCTCAACACTCTGCTTCTTTTGCTACTGTAGTTCATTTTCAATCTTATGGCCACTTCAGTTAGTGAAAAAAAAAATGCTACACTAGCTTTTTTTTGGGCAATGTATTTTGCAAAGAGAAGTGTTTGCTGTTATTTTTTCGAACAATAGTGTTTTCCATGGCTGCAGTCTTGATGGCCATGGCACTGGAACTGAATATATAGTTTTTCTTTATCACTATCCGGAATTAATCTACCAAGTTTCGTTATTGGCATCTATAGACTTTGCTTAAGTAAAAGGGCATTCCTGTTTCCTAATGCATGAAGCTCCCAATTTGTGAGGTCGGAGGAGGGGGGGCTCGTATTTGTATGCAGCCTTCTGCATTGCTTATACTTTACCTTAACCTAGGATTTTAAACTCTATGCATGGAGAACTTCGAGGATGCAGTTCTAGAAAGCAAATGGAGCAGAATGGCAGCCAAGCAATGATCTTGTTGACCATTATCCAGAGGGCAAAACAATGAAACTTGATTGAACCGTCTCAGTTCTGAACAATCTAAAGAATGGCTCTGTTACAAGCCGAAATTACAATGTAATATTAATATTCCTACCAGGACCGTAAGCAGAAAGGGGAAAATATTTGGGTGCTTGACATCGGGATGTTGTAGTATGGAAATGTTGGAGAAGAGAAGGTTAAGGACGGATCTCACCAGGTATTGTGGCGTAATAACACTTCTTTACGAGTACGTCCCTGGTGCATGAGACTCCCCTTTTTACAACGGTCAAGGAAGGATCATATTTGTATACAGCATTCTCCTTGCAATTCACTTCGTTCGTCCCTTCCTTCTGTTATTATTCTTTTTCTTTTTATGCAAGTGAACACGCCTTATCACTGCTGATTCAGGTTACCAAAAATTCTGATGAGATGGTAGAGCACCACTAGGTCAAAACCTGGTGAATGGGGTAATAATATGAAGATGCAATCTAAACCATAGCTTATAGTCCACTAGAACTGAGCTGTGGACTGATCGGATTACTTGATTCTGCTTAACTTTCTGAACTTTGGATAACTTTTTTCTCTTCTTTGAAGAGGGAAAAGGGAGTTTACATGGTATCTTGCATGGAATTGTTTTCAGGGATGGAACTGTTTCCCATGTGGCTCATGTTATTTTCCCCTTTCTGTGGCCGAATCGTTTCCAGGGAACGAACGATGAGATTGTCGACTGGTCGCATGGGAGGCGACTGTGGGAGCTGTCGAAAGAGAAGTATGATCCGCTGTGGGTAAAGGGTGGGGGTCACTGCAACCTCGAGACCTTTCCCGACTACATCAAGCACTTGCGCAAGTTTGTCCACGCAATGGAAAAGCGCTCGCTGGCCAAAGAAAGGAAGGCCAACCTCGCCCCGACATCCAGCCTCACTGAATCCATGTGCAGCAAGTGCTTAAGATTTGGAAGAAGATGACTGACTCTGTCACCGGCTTGGTTTTTCCCCTTCTGTATAGTGTGATTGATCCATTGAACTCAGTGTTGGCTTGCATGCTCTAGTTTGCTGGAGTTTGGCTAGTCACCAACTTCTTTTGGCTCGGCCGGGCTTGTTTCAAGCCCTGTGTGAGTTGATGTGAATAACATGCTTCGGCTCCACGCCCCAGTGCATGATGCTCTCCTCTCCGCTTTCAATATTTCAACTGGACCCGACCCGACCTCTTGTTGAAAAGCTTAGCTTAGCTTGACCCGAGTTTCAATTGAGGTTCTTGTGCAAATCGTCAATGATTTCTTGGCCCTATTTTTTATTTTAATAGTAGAAAGAAAATATGATCGAGAAAGAAAAATGATTGGTCAGTTAGAATTTATATGTACCCGCATATTTTAAAAATTACTTTGGCCTCCTTTCTCTTAAATGATTAGTCTTTCTATTTATACTAAATTGTAGAGATGCACCGTATAATTTACTTGAATTTATTTAAAACTGCTCAAATTAAGTTAAATCCTTTTGAGTGGGCTGGGTCACCTAATCCAATCTATTGACCCGGGTCCAGTTATCTCTGCTCTCGGGCTGCATATATGTGATGGGCCGTACTGAGCCTTGCCTTGCCAGTATCAATCAGTCAAAATAAATAAATAAATAAAAATAAAATAAATAAAAATGAGTTATGCTGCAGATTAAAGGGGATTTGTCACCTGTCTTCTCTGCACATAGGAGATCATGGAGGTCCCACAAGTGATATGCCCCACACCTGAAATTTGTTCCATCAGATCATCATGATGACGATGATGCCATCAGATCATATATATATATATATATATTTAAATAAAAAAAATCCCTGTTTGGGTTTGCTGCCATATGAGTAGGAGGAATACGCCACAAAAGAGACAATAATATGAGGTAGACTACAACTCATGAAACCTAAAGTATAAAGTATAAACCTATATACTATGAGTATGAGAGTGACAATAATAATATGGTTTGTATTATTAAACAATAAGACTTTTTATACGATTTCATTTTATTTTTGCTGATAGAGATTGTGTTTGTGATTGTGTTGGTGTTGTGCCCACAATAAATATCATATTATTATATTATCAATTTCTTCTTCTTTTTTTAAAGCTATAACCAAAGGAGTCTTGAAAAGTGATACTTGAGCGGGGACAAGGGAAGCCTTTGATGGGACACCAAATTGCCAATTGCCATATGCCACCAAACATTGTCTTAAAGAGTAGAGTAGAGGAGGCAATTGTGAATTGTGAATTGTGGCCCTCTGACCTGATGTGCATCATCGGGCGGATTATTATAAAATTTATAATACTTGGCTGGTTCTTTGTTGTCTGATTGTGACCTTTTAATAAATTTAATTCAATTCGATAATCATTATAGTTTTTTTTATCAATTGGGTCATTTTAAATTGTGAGTTCGGTCAAACACTCATAGTTTTGTTCATTCAAAAAAAATTTATTTTAGTGATCCAATGAGTTATATAAAATAAATCTATTCGACTAATTTTGACCTTAATCGATTCAAGATTCTTAAATAATCGTAATTGTAGTTTGTGTCTAAATTGAATGAACACTCATAATTGTACTTAGGAATTTATAATTTTTTTTTAATGAAAGGAGTGTCTCTAAATAAAAATAAAGAACATTGATTTTAAATGTTAAAAGTAAATTACAATTTTTTTTGTTCCAAAATAACTCAAATCATAGAGGAGTGCAATTCTTTGATGACACACTAGTCCTTTCATTGGACAATTAAAATATGAATGGCATTGACTTCTCCACACATCCAAAGCCATTTTAAGTGAAGATTTTTTAGAGATACATATGTATATATAAGTATAATTAAATTTTAATTTCACTTATATTATATATGAATATAATTATAAAATTACAGCATATATAAATTTTACTAAGAATAATAATAAGTTAGAAGAAAAAATAAATTCTCAATAACTTACAACATTATAAACACTAGAAAAAAACACTAAAAATATCATAAATCAACATAAGCAAAACAACAACATTTTGATATGTCGATTCCATAATCTTGCAGTACCCCATATCATTTTCCTGCTCTCCCGCACCTCTCAGTTATCAAAACCTAAGATGGGTCTCTTTTTTTCTGTATGTGTGTGTTAATCATCTCCTTCAATCCCACAATGATAGAGTTATTGTTATTATACATAGTGTTGTTGTTGATCATCTTTCCAAATTCTGTACGTATCCTAGCTAGTTCATTCATATTTCTTTCTAGTGGAATGTAAATGATTATTGCCTATAATGTAATATATATTGTTGGTATATATTGTCTAGGGTTTTGGTTGATGATTTGGTCACTCAATAGTTTAATTATTTGGTGATTTTGTGATTAGGGCTTTTTTTATTAGGGTTTTTGTGATGATTGCCTTTGTTTTACTTGCTCAATTGTAAACCATTAATATCATCTGGAGAATGTATGTTGGATCTTATGATTGATCCAACCTACAAAAATATGTCATTCATTCACCAATTATCTGTGAAAGGGATAGGGATATGGATAGGGTTGTTTGTCTTGAGCTTGTAGTGCATGGAATTTGCTTTCAGTGTGAAATTTATCTTGATGAGGGTGACATATGTGCATGTGTACCAAGGTTATCTCTATCTTTGTCTGTCCATAATGAATTTTAGTCTCAATGATATGGATGCACCTTGCAAAGTGGATTCGCTTAAAATAGCTACAACTTAAATGACACCTTTTTATCTTTCCCTTGTATTTTGAGGAGCTTTTAACACCAAGAATAACCCTTTTGGGCAAATTTTTTTTAAGGGTACATAGCAAAAACAAATCATTTTTTTTTCGAATTTACAATTTTATCTAATCGTTTCAATTTTAACAAATTATATCCCAATTAGGTCAATTGAGTGTAATTTTATCCAACACCTAAAATCAATTTATGAGACATGTATCATTGCTGACGTGACATATTACGTGTCACAAAGATAAAAATATGAGTAAGACTCACGTGTATTCATAAGAAAAAAATAAAAAATAATGCTCAAATTAGCCATCTTATTTTTTATATTATTTTTTATTTTTCCCTTATAAGTACATGTGAGTTCCACTTATATTTTTTTATGACACATGGTGTGCCACGTAAACATTGACATACATTGTAAATCAATTTTAGGTATTTGATAAAATTACACCAAATTGAACTAATTATGATATAATTGTCAAAATTAAAATAATTGAATAAAGTTTCAAATTCATGAAAAGGTTTTGAGTTTTTTTTTTTACTATTGGCCCTCTTTTAAAATATTTGTGAGTTATAAGTTGAATTATTTTCATGAGATATGAATTTTAGAGTAGATTATAATCGAGACCAAATTAGTCGCTATACCAATTATGTGAGGTTTTTCAAATTATGATATTGGGATTGTGTGTGGTTATTTTAATTGAAATAGAATTGACATTGTTAACAAAATTAAAACGTTGTTAGATAACATTAAAAAAACATCTACCACTATAGTTGATATTGCCCCGGATATGAAAGTCCACTAGATTATTTGGCTTGTCTTAATTCAAAGTGACCAAATTGGCCTTGGGGCCAAAGTCTAATAACTTTACTTAGCACTCTATCATAATGTTTGTTGTACAAAACATGATTTAGAGTAAACCAAATTATAATTTTAAGGTTTGGTTTAACTATTAAAAATGATTCAACATCTACCTTAAATTTTATGATTTTGTTTTTAAAAAATTCTTTCAGATTAGAAAAATTATTAGTTAGTTTAGGTAAACTAGAAAAGGTTATTAATCCATTTTTGGCAAGTTTCCATTTTCATCATAATCACAAGTTAAAGTGGGCAGGGGCACCTTCAAATCACCCCTCGTAAATTGTGCAGAAAATGAAGGGTAAATTCATCTTCTCAAAACTTATAGGGCAATTCATCATTTATCAGGAGGGAATTTTTTTTCTTTAAAGTAGTGTTTGTTTATTAAGATATAGATAAAAAAAATAACATATAAAAATTATTTTAGATAAAAATATTTTTTTATTATTTTTGTTAAATTTATCTATCGATTCTTAAAAAATAAGTTACGTGACTTTTATCTGATATTTTCTAAATATATTAATCTCTCTCCTTCTCCAAATAAATATATCTTAAAGATTCCAGATAAGAAGAAATAATACATATGTCTTCTAGTACATTTTAAAAAATTTAATAAACAATTTGATAAAAAATTTAGAATATTTTTTAGCCTTATTTTGACTATTTCATATCTTAATCTAAAAAGTATTTCAAGCTTATCTTATTCATTTTAATAAACGGTACTTAAGAAATTATCAAATGATTTTCCAAGGAAGAAAAATTATATGAATCATTGTGGTTAAAGCCTAACATAATTATCATATTCTACACAGATTCTTAGTAAATTTAACCACTCTTTATCTGATTTCACCATTCTATCCCTCCACATTTCCTGCACCAAATTATCTTACTTCCACAAGCAAGTCAAGGGCTGTCAACTTAATCATCTTCCATATACATATACACAAAATGCGTCACACATAGGACTATATAATATGGTACTGGAAAAAAGTTTTTGTGCCCTGATCTCAATTTTTTTATCATTGTTTTTCAAAGATGACCAATCAGGTAATTAAGGTAAGTTTCGAAGCTAAAAATGATAATTTTTTAATGGGTATTTCAATAAATCTTTAATTTTTCTCTCACTACCCGTTTTAAAGTGGTATAATTTATCGAGTTTTCAGAGTATTTTTCTTAGTTACATAACTTTTTGAATAGTCACTAATTTAACTATCTTGAGTAGTAAATTAAATAAATTGATGTCTATGACTTTTTAAAATGGTTTGCTTTTGAATATTCACACGACTTTTTTTATATTAAAAGAGTCAACTTTTCTAAACAATTTTTCAACAATTTTGAAGATGCTTAACCCTAAGACTAGTCACATTTCTTTATAGAATGTGTACATAGATCTAGTAAAAGATCAAATCATATTAAATTGTCAAATAAAATTCTACTCAAGCCTATTTGAGGTTAACTTTTAATATAGCGCCTTGACACATTTAGTTATATACTATTATGGCAAGTTTCCAACTAATTTTCTTAAGTAGGAAAGGTGTCTTTGATAAAAATAAATATATTGGTCTTACATAACAAATATAAATTATAAAGGGTCTCCTTGAGAATCCTCAAATATAAGGGGGTTAAGTGTAATTTAAACTAATTATTGTAATCGCGACCTTAATAGTTAAAGTTCATCACTCATGCATGCGCACAAGCAATGATTAGATTATTTGGTCTGTAAACATATTTTATAAGAGATAATAAGTTATAAACAAAAATTCTATGCATAATTTTCATATAAAACAATATAATTTATCATAAAAATAACTTTTTATTTTTATTTCTTAATATATGAGATTTTACCAACTCTAATTGAATAAAAATTTTATTTGTTACATTATTTTTATAATAATTTATTTACCCAAATTTTAAATAAATGAATAAATATATATTTTTATTTACAGAACATGCGAAGCAGCATTAACAAAAGGTAAAGATTTGCATGCTCACAATCCTTTGATTGGACTACAGAATATGGATTACATTATCCCATATTGTGCCATGTGGGACCCACACATGCACTTCCAAACATACTAAGTAAAGTTAATTTACTTTTAAGAGAGGCACAGTGGGGCCCTTGAAGTTGTAGCATCCAATTGGGTATTTTTCAAATTATATAAAAACTTAAGTTCTTATCTGCATTCATTATTCAAAAAAAAAAGTATATTTTTTACATAATTATATGAAATTTCTGGCATTAGTTTTTATTACTATTTAGAAAATAGAGGACCCATTTAGATCTGGGTTAAGATCTGGACCCATTTAGATATAATTTCTTAGTAAAGTCATTAATTCTCTCCAAAGTTAATTACTTCTAAGTAGTTTGTACTTATCCTTTGTTTGGCAGAGTAGAATGATTGCGAAATATTAAGAAGGCTTTGGAACAATACAATTTATTGCCTTCCAAACTGCCAAACAAGCACATAATAAGGCTTTTAGATGGTTCTGATTGTGGTGCAACTGAAAGAGGAAAAGAACATTTAGCCCCAAAAAAAACAAAAATCCAATTATAAAAGTGATACCCTCATGATGGGAATTTAATGTTAATTTAAGAGAGTGTTTTTGACTGTTTAGGTAGCGCTAAACTGGAAGGGGTTTATGGCTATGGGGTCCAAAAATGATTGTTTTAGGGGCTAAATGGCTAATGCTGGCCTATCAATCATAAAGGATATCTATCTGCTAATGAGGATAAGAGATTTGCTTCAATTCTATTAAATCTTTAAAATACAATAAGATGGAGTGACGCTCAAATGGCTAAAGTTTTGAATCAGCCATAGCCCAACAATCACTATGGTTATCGGTAGATTGAGATAAAGTGACTGTCTTTCATCAATGGCTAAATTACACCATTAAGTTTTAATTTTAATTATTATTGTCATTATTATTATTAGATTTAAATTTAATTTTTTTATAAATTAATTATTTTTTTATTTTGTTACCCTCCATTCATTATTTGATACTTATGGAGTGGGAATTAAGGTAAAGAAAATATTACAAAACTGAATAATAATTATTTTAAATAATTATGTTTCATGTATATCCTCTCTCTGTCGCGTTTGTGTGTGCGTGTGCGTGTTTTATTTATTATCTTCCTGCATGTGAAGTTGTCGTTTCTTGCGGCTTATTGAAAGGAAAATCCCATGTCTAGGTGTCGCCATCAGAGATGGCAGCCTTTCTCTTCCTGTGGGTCCACTGGAATATCAAATGGGCCATCGGGCGGCCGAAAATGCTGATATCAGCATATCTACAGGTACAAATGTACAATGCAAGGGTGTCCAGCAACAGCAGCATTTTGTCAACTTCGGGAGCATTTTGTCAACTTCTACATCCATCCATCCATCCATCGAACATGATATATTTTTACACGAAATCTTCAAATTTCTTTCTCCCTAATAAGCTATTAAGGGTACCCTTAATAGCTTTCTTGACGTGAGATCTAAAATAAAAGATTATTGTGGTAACGAGGTGTGACTACTCTCTAGCCATGAACCATGAATCAAAATTATGACTTTTTTAAGTTGAATTACTATCTTTGGTGGTGTTGATTATCTTCTCTTGATTTATTTGTTTTAATTTTTTTCTTTTGAATAGTTTGGTTTATAAATTTTGAAAGATATGATAATCTAAACCAAAATTTGTATCTTCCAGCACAACGTGTTTAATTGATAAAGCTTTTAGGTATTGAATTTATATATAATTTTTATATAAAAATAAAGGTATTTGGATCGTACTAATCTAATTAGGCCTGGCCTAATAGAGGCTTGAGATCTTTATCGGCCTTCCAATCTAATCTTGGCTCTATGTCTGCTAATAATGATCATCATCACATTTGTACCTGCAACACTCGCACCCATTACATGTTCCATCAACATTTAATGAGAATTCTGTTGGTATCACATCTCCATCAGAAAACTTCATCAGTGCCGCATACCATCTCATCCTACTATAACACTCAAGGGCCTGTCTGCATGTTAGGAAACCCTTTCTTCCCTCTATATAAGCCAACTTGCTCACAAGATAAGGTATTTTTTATCCTATTGACACCCTACTAACTTAATCCCTTACTCATTTCACTAAGTGTTTTGCAAGTGTCGCCATCTCCTATCTCGATCATCAGAACTAGCTCCAACGTCCTAGAATCACCAATTTGATAACCCTTTGTGCCAAAAGGAACAATATTTATTTTAGTTCATATAAACCTTATATTAGATGGAATTGGAATTGAGTTTTTCAAAATTGTTGGATCAAAGACCAAACTAGACCAGTGTCGTTTAGTTTGGTCTAATTGAGTTCAATTTGAACATATATATATATATTTCCTATTTATATGTATTTTTTAAAATACAATAGTAAGAGCTATATAAGTACAGAGGAGTGAAGATGCTATGATTATGGAGGTGGCGGTGGAGATGTTTTGAGTGGATGGTGATGGGTGTTTTTGAGGTTTGATGAGTGTTTTTGAGGTTTTTACTATTTCAAGGTTAGAGAGCTTCAGTTTATCTTGAATTCATTATTTTCTGTAAGAAATGAGTGTGGGGTTTAGTCTTTTAATGGATCATCTAAGCTTTATTATGCTTCAAGATAAAAAAGTGGTCATGCAATAAATATTGATATATTATGCTTTTTATTTATAGATATATTGAGGGGTGAACGTAAAACATGATAAATTCACAAGAATAATCAAATTTCATTTTCTCAATAGGCCAAAAGAGCTAATTGGGGGTATGGGTTTGGGCTTTGGCTTGGGGCCGAGTCTATCTTGGTACTTGTTTGAGTTGTCTTGAGTCAAATTTTTAAGTAAATTTGACTTTTTATACCGTTATATTGAATCTCAATTTAAGATTTAAACTATTCTAAGATCTTCTTCAAGAACTTAATGAGTTCATTCTCAAGTGAAATCACATAGTAGTTTCCTAAAGTTGTTATAATACTCCAACTTATTGATTTGCAAACCCATTTTAAATTTTAGTAAAATACATATTAAACTAGTAATTAATATAATAAAAAATATTATGTAGACAAATTAAATAGTAAATAATTTAAACACCCCCTCATAAAATTACACTTCCAAAACACCCCCTAATAATATATTTAGTCTTAGATTAAACTGAATTTTTTTGGTTCAATCTTCCAATCAGGATTAGAATTTAAACACCCCTAATAAAATTACACAAATAAATATGTGATATACCAAATTTTATACAAATAAAGTTGTTATTATAATTTCTCATACAAATTTATATAACATCTCATGGAACTAAAGAAGAAAAATCCTTGTGCATAGTTGCTTGAGTTGTGTTTTGCAAGGCAAACTTTATGAGTGCATTGTAATTGGTTAAAAAGGGAAGTACCTTCATTTGGAGGGTAACCCACTTTTCATCATCAATATGACAATATACGGTTTGGTTTTAGAAATTGTATTTTATATATATATGTATGCTAAAACTTAAAATTTGGATTTAAAATTGCTTGATACCCAAATCAATCCAAATGGGTACAGCCCTACATGTATTATGTATAGACAATCTATTATATTAAAGGGTGGTCATTCATTCATCTATGTTGAGAAAGTTTTCATACGCTTTATTGGGTAAAATAGAAAAGGTAATTCCATTACCATTAGCTTGATAATAGCAAGTCATAGGGGCCCGGGGGGTGCCAATTGCCAATTCCTAAATTTGTACTTCCCTTAACATGGGGGCCAGGCCAACCCATCAAGTTATATTGAGATTTAAAGGAAATTTTATGATTAAACATTGTGTTGTATTCTTAATTATATATTTTTCCAATCATATCCAAAACAAAAAAAAAAATTAAAATACATTTACATCAAATACAAAATTTAAAATATAATGTTAAAAGATCCTCCATCCATCCTCTATATAATAATGTTAAAATATAACCATTTTTCTTAATTTAAACTCATTTCATTATGTAGTAGTAGTAGTAGTGGGTGGGTCCTCGTGCCGTTATAAGTAAAAGGATAATCACTCCCTCCGTCCAACCATTAAGAATCAAGAAATCATCTTTGGCCATAAATTATTTCTAAGAAAGAAAAATTCTCTGAATCATTGCGCCATTACAGCCCCCACATAATTAACAAGATTCTACACAGATTCTGAATGGATTTAACCCACCCTCTTCTTTCACCATTCTACCCCTACGGATTTACCCTACCAAAACCATCTTCTTCCTCCCCCCCCAATTCAAGGGCAAATCATGGAACCCCAAAAGGGCATCATTTGGAATGAACCTTAACATTTTCAAACACACCATTGAGCCACATGTGACCAAAAGTTGGTGTGGGCCACCACACAGTATCTTTGTGGTCAGACACAGATCACGGCCGTTGATCAGAACGTCTGTATCAATGATGATCTCTGATCAGGCCCTAGCAAGACAAAAAAGATAAGGGTCCATCTGTGTTTTGGTAGACCCTAGAAGCATGGTATCATCTCCCCAATTCTTCCACTTCCAAATATGCACTCCTCCTCTGGTTAGTGGCTTCTGAGAAATAAAGTAAAAGTTGCTCCATTATTCATGGCAATATATTATGTATGCATAAATACACACATTTTGTGTCGCACATCGGACTATATAATATAACATTTGGAAAGAGGGTTTTTCTATTCTACGAGAAAGAGAAGAAAAAGCAGAGAGAGATAGAGAGAGAGAGAGATGTGATTACTAAAGTACCAATATGATTTGATTTATTGTATTGTTGGGTTGAAGCCATTCACTCTGTTCTGGCAATCACCATCATTGTCAACATGTACAGCTTTGCTTGTTAAAACCAGTCTCAATCTGTCTTTATTCACTCACTCTCTTGTTGATCCCTTCCAAGGCCACCCATCATTGGATTCTTCTGCCTTCTGGGTTTGTTAGCAAGTTCTAAAAGAGCAGAGTTTTCAGTGTTCAAAACCCAAAGTTTTTTGCGCCCTGATCTCTGTTTTCATCTGGGTTTCTCAACATTGTTCTTCGAAGATGACCGTGGAGGAAAGTAGGGCAAGTTTGGGGACCGAAAATGATAATTTCCCGGTGGGTTTGCGCGTTCTTGCGGTTGATGATAACCCGTCTTGTTTGAAGATTTTGGATCGTATGCTTAGGAGCTGCCAGTACCAGGGTTTGATTTTCTCCTCTTCTAAATTTGTTTTTTGGTTCCCGTTCTAAATTTTCTCTCTAATTATCGGAAATCGTATGTCTCTGTCATTGTTGTTCCTTGTATTTCTGACCCAATTTGCGTTGTCATTGAAGTTAATGCAATCTCCCTTGGATGTTCTTTAGGTTTTAGCTTCCTGTTTCATTAATCCTTGCCTGTTTTGTTGATTTCATTTACATGGTGATGGTGGCAATTCCTCTGTTGACTTTTGGTGTTTCAATTTTTGCCCTTTTTCTGAAATTATTGTGGTTCTGAGAAGTGGATCCTTGATTCTGCGTCTTAATTCAGAATCTTTTACTGAATTTCTGGGAAGTCATGGTTCAAATATCTCTTGATCGAGTGTGTTTTTCATTCTTGTAGTCCCACTTTTAGCTTCATGAACAATGACACGTTGTTCTTTTTCTTTTTATTTTTTTTTTCTCAGTGACAGTTTCTAAGTTGTTATTGATTTTGTTTTATTTCTTCACACCCCAAATTGAGATTTAGAGTTCCAGTTAACTCAGTGAGAGGTTGAACTTTTCTTCTGCCATTACATCTTGGGTTCAGTTTTAAACATTAGTGTTCATCATCTTTCTGAATTTCATTATTTTCTTTAATTATGTTTTTGGTTGGATTCATTAGTTACGCACATGTTTCTACTGTTCCTGTCTCAAATACCTTTCTTTGTATTGTACTTCTGGTGTTATGTTCAAAACTAGAAGATTTCGAAGGAAAAGGAAAGCAGAAATAATTTTCTTGTGTGTATGTAAGAATGCATTTTCGCAACATTCTGCAAAAAATCCTAGCACCAAACGTCGCACATACTCTTTATTGTATGTTAAGCTCTCAAACATGACTAAGCTTATGCTCAAATATTTATGCTATTTGCAGTTACAACAACCGGCCAGGCAAAAATGGCATTGAAAATGTTGAGAGAAAACAAAAACAGATTTGATCTGGTTATCAGTGATGTGGAAATGCCAGACATGGATGGTTTCAAGCTTCTGGAGCTTGTGGGTCTTGAAATGGACCTTCCCGTCATCAGTAAGCAAGATTAATCTCTCCCCTGAATTCCTAATCTTTCATGGAGCATGATCTTTTATGTTTTATTTTTTATTGCAAATTGTCCAATTTGCCACAAAATATCTCGTTGTGCTTATGCAGAAATTGTGCATTTACTGATCTTTGACTTTGTTTAATGTCCCAGTGTTGTCAGGACACAGTGATCCAAAGTTTGTGATGAAGGGGATTACTCATGGTGCTTGCGACTACTTGGTAAAACCTGTTCGAATTGAGGAGTTGAAAAACATTTGGCAGCATGTCATTAGGAGAAAAAAATTTGACTCCCAGCACCAAAACAGGTCCACCAATCAAGACAAGGCCCACCAAGGAGATCGAGAAGGTGGGCAAGGATCTGCATCTGCAGGTAATGCAGATCCAAATGGGAAGCTCAGCAGAAAAAGAAAAGATGAGGAAGAAGAATGCAAAGAGAATGGACATGAGAGTGAGGACCCAACTACCCAGAAGAAACCTCGAGTTGTTTGGTCAATAGAGCTTCACAGGAAGTTTGTTGCGGCTGTTAACCAATTAGGCATTGAGAGTGAGTCCTTAAATGACATTGATAATCTTTGGATTTCATATATAACTCTTGTGATGATTGACATCTGTGTCTTCCCCTTTCTAATGCAGAAGCTGTTCCTAAAAGAATTCTCGACCTTATGAATGTTGAAGGGATTACAAGGGAAAATGTTGCAAGCCATCTTCAGGTACAAACCTTACTTTTGTCTTGCTTCTTGTTAGTTTAGCAGATTTTCTTTGCAGTGAAGCTTTGATAGATGAATTATTTGGTAACAAGTGTGTTCCCAATGCACAAGGCTCCTTGCTTTGCAATGGTTGGGGAGAGTTGTATTCATACACAGACTTCCCCTTACTTTTTGCAAAGAAGTTGTTGCAACTCAGACCAGTGACTGTCAGGTCATATTTAGCAGGACAAATATTTTGGAATATGGAAATGGATCAGGTGAAGTTGTTGATGTTAGAGTTCACTAGTATGCATAGATTTTGGCAGCGTTTTCATGAATAATTCCTAAAATTTCGTTACTTCTAAAAGTGGAAACGAAATGCACATTGGATATTTCAAAATTGTTATTTCTGAATTATTAGAATGCAAAAAAATGGCAATACCCTTCTCAAGAAGGCAGAAGCTCAACATTTAAGTTCCTTGCACTATATTAATTCATTAATCAAGGATCAATGAGCATCAACTCCATACCAACATGCAACATGGAAGCCAAAACTTAGAATATGTGGACTCAGCTTGAAATGCATGAAAAGGTTGTGAAACCATTCAAAAATAGGCACCTTGAGCAATAATTGACCTTCAATGAGAGGCAATACACCTAACCAACCAGGTGAAGCATGACTTAGTCAAGCTGAGTGGTGCACCCCCTGTTGAATAAGTTGCAAACTACTTCAGTTTTATTGACATTTCGAACATATAATATAATGGTCCTTTAGTAGATATGTCCACGGATAGGGATGGCTTGAGATCTAGAATTTATGTAGCCAACCCTAGCTTGGGATTAAGGCTTGTGATTGTTGTTGTAGTTTTTGACATTTTGGGAATAATTTTTTATGGCTGAAAACATGCTTATTTTTGTGTATCATCTTGCAGAAATACAGGCTTTACCTCAAAAGGATAAGTTCTGTGGCAACCCAGCAAGCAAACATGGTTGCTGCATTGGGCGGTAGTGATTCCTCTTATATGCGCATGAGTGCACTAGATGGGCTGGGTGATTTCCGAACATTGTCTGGACCAGGGCGGTTTTCCAGTTCTGCCTTATCATCATATCAAACTGGTGGGATGCTTGGTAGATTGAATAGCCCTGCTGGTGTTAGCCTCCGCAGCCTGTCTTCTTCTGCACTGATCCAACCAAATCATACCCAAAACATAAGCAACTCTATTTCTACCCTTGGGAAGTACCAGTCAGTTGTTTTACCCACCAACCAAAATGCCGGTTTATTTCAGGGGATTTCAACATCATCAGAGCTTGACCAGAATAAGTGCACTCCCCACATTACAGAGTTTAATTCTCCTAATGATCCAGCAATTTTTACATCCGGCAGCACCTTAGACACTGGAGTAGCAGTTGATAGTGGAAGTAGCTTCGGAGATAATAGGGTTCTGGTTGGTAGGGCAAGAAGCTCTCTACCTAATTCCTCGACCAATCCTTTGATTGTAATGGGAAATCCACAACAAACACAAGGCGGGGGAGTGTTCAGTAACCAGTCCTCTTTCAAAGTGGGTGCTTTCATTCCGGAGCAAGTTAATACTGGCATCGGTGGCTCTAGTATTCTGGAGAACGGAAGATGCAGTGACAACTGGCAGAGTACCATCCTGCCATCTTTTTCATCAAATCCTTTATCGTCAAGGGAAACTTTTAACCATGATCGGCTGCCTCCTTATGGCATGAGAAATAATGATTGTTCAACTAGCCAGCAAATTCATAATGGGCCACTTGAATTTTCTTCCACCAATACAAGTTCTGTGACCATGGAAGATTTAAGAGGAGAAATTCCGTGCCAAACGGGTTTGGTCAGTGATGTTCAAAATATGAACCATGTGACAGAACAGAGGTGGGGAGAACATAGACAGGATTATACCCAACACTTCAATCAAAATTTCTGCACTTTGAACTCTATTGTTCCTGCAAATGGAGGCCCATTGAGCCAGGATGGTTATCAAAATAATGGAGTCTTTCATAGAAAGATGGATACAACCTTGATTGGCCAAGCAATTAACAGCAATGTGTCATCTCTCATGCCAGACAATGGGAATGAGAAATCTGCTATGGACTTAAAATTGAGGTCCAGCAAAGACTATCTTCTGGAGCAAACAAAGTTGCAAGGTGGCTTTCAAAATGGCTATGACTCCTTGGATGATCTAATGAATGCAATGATCAAACGGGTACAATCATATTTTTAGTTTTGTTATTGCAGCTTTAATAGAAAGATAGAAACTATTTTCTCTAAATTTCTTCTAATATAAATTTTTTGATCTGGCTTACCCTAGTGAAATTAAGGCTTGATATGCTGTTTTTTTGTTATGATCTTCCAATATGGATTCAAGATACTTGAATTTGTGTTTGTGTGTTGGGGGTGGGGTGGGCAGGAGTTGTGTGTCTATCCTATACAAATAAAATGTAAATAGAAAAGGTAGTAAATAAAATGATCTACAGGCACATAAAACATAAAACTCATTTGAAAGCTGAAGAAAGCCAAAAGGGAAGATATAATATCTCTCAACCAAGGAAGATGAAAATTGAGGGAGGTTCCTACCATATAATAGGAATGGAGGCATAAAAAATTTCAATAGCCTTTGACCCTCCACTTCCATGAGACTATATAAAATTAATTGTAGTCTGTCTCTAGGCTCAGAGAACTCTGGCCCAAAGAAGATAAGATACGAAGTCACACAATGGTCAAAAGTAGCCCTGAGAAGAATTAACTAGACAAAAACTGCCATCCAAAGAGTTGCTTTCTATCTTCTAATGACCTTCAAGTGAAGGTGATTAGCCCCCCATTTGCAAATAACAATATAGAGAAAGTTATAAAATGATCTTCTTATCTATGCACATCAAATTCATATGTGATCCCCCACAATGCGGGCAACCACTAACCCTTCATTTGGAACTAGAACTTTGTGACAGAAAGGAAAATAAATAACTTAAATGTACATATATTTTGATATGCTCATAAGAACAATGAATTTCCTTTTCTTTCCTTCCATAAATGCTAGTTCCAAAACATAGTGCAAGGGAACCAATCTCCCTGTCCTTCCATTTATTTCTAATTCTATTGGCACCGCATCAATCCTTGCACAAGAAATAACTACAGCAACTAGCAAACTAGAACATCTAGCACCATTACTGGCTCGAAATTGTACAAACTTATCAACCCAGTCTACACCCTTCCACAGCACAAACCCATGCATGGTATTAACCTCACACCTCCTCATATGCTAGCATACTTGCTGGCTACAGCCTTTCTCCGCATAAGTTACCCTCCAATAGAAACCTCCACCACCACTTTCTGATAATGTAAACCCTAGATTTTGATACCTAACTCATCCCTACATTTGGGGTGCAAATCTTATCCCAACTATTCTAACTCATTTCCAAGCACCCCTAAACCATGCGGACCCCCCCCCCCCCCCCAAAAAAAAAAAAAAAAAAAAGAAGAAAAGAAAAATGCAACCTGCCCGAGGGATAGTAACAAGAGAAAAGTGATATAAGTGGAAAGGGTAGAAATAGCACCATTCCTGATGTCTTGTATTCTTTGTGTTTTTTATTTCTTTTGTAAGGATTGTGTTCAGTATTTCTGCGTATATTTATTAGCCTAAAATAAAAATAGAAGTAGAAAGATCAATCTTTGAATGGTGATGACAATTCTGGTTGCATAATGCAGTGGGTGCGTTGCAAGTACTCGGGTATCACCATTAATTTTCCATTATAATAATCTAAATGAGAGTTTTGAAGAACAGTAACATTTTCAATAGGCACTAACTTATAGATTCTTGTAAGAATTTAAATATATATATGTATATATATTACTCAAATTGTTGCAGCTTTCTTTAGGAGCGTCTGAAAGATTTTTGGAAGCCTTCGACCTTTTTCTGGTTATTGGCCTTAGTCCGTCCTTAGAGAATTTGTTCCTTTTTTTTTTTTTCTTTCTTCCTATTTATATTGGACTTTGTGTGTATAATACAGGAACAAGAAGGAACCATGTTACCGGATGGCGACTTTGGATTTGATGCTTACCCTTTTGGATCATGTTTATGAGACTCCCATGGCTGTTGATTCCTGAAGACTAGGGAGATCGACAACAGCTGTGAATTCACTCCATCAGGAGTTTGTAGCAATATGTGTTTTCTTCAGCATTCTCCTCTTTACTTTTCCCCTTCTCTTTATGTGCACTCCTCAATTTATTCCTTGGTACCAAGTTTTCATTTCATGGTTGCAATTACTAGTGCCATGTATTTTTCATCCAGTTCCTTCAGTATCTCAGAGAAGTCCCTTTCTTCCTGTTGATGCAAAAATGACTTGAGGATTTCTTAAGCCATGGAAGAATTTTCTTTTAGTTTAAGTAGAGTTCCTATCGTTACAACAACCTATAAGCAATTTCAATCTTCATCCATTTCTATTTATAAAGGTGACTGTAAAAATGCCATACATTTCAGGGGCGAAGTACAATTGAGTGTAAAACACAAGGGTATGAAATGTAATTAACCCTTCTGGTTTTTGAAACTTCCAGTTATAACATGAATTAGATTCTCATTTCCTGCCAATGGCTATATGCTGGCAAACTAAAGTGTCACTTTTCATATTTCATATAGTTGCTGCTTGCAAAAGGTGTCTGCCACTAATCTTTTCCCACCCAAAAAAGAACCCATTCTTGCAATGATATCTCTCTTCCAATCAAAATTATTAATCATGTTTTGATGTTAGGGGGTGTGTACGGTACAATTTGGACGATTTAGAAGGGATTTAATACGTCAAACCGTATGTGCAGTTTGTCATTAAATCAGATCGCGCGGTTTAGTTTGGTGTGCACAAACTGCACTAGATTGCACTGTATTTTGTGGTGTAATTTGATGTGGTTTATGCAATTTGATGCTTTTTTATTGCTTCATTTGGTGCTTTCTCTAATAACTTATAAATTTTTAATTAAAACATAAAAATCAATGCATAAAATCATAATTTTTAAATTCTTATAGTATCTTGGTGTTTAAAAGTAAAATAAGTTACAATCTAATAAAAAATACAAATTTAAAAGTTTAAAATCTACAACATAATCACGTTTTCATAATATAAAAATAATACAAAAACCCATAATATAAATGTCCATAATATAAAAATAACACAAAAATTCACAATATAATTCATGATCAAGCAAGTATATATTTTTAATTTTTAAATTATTAAATATTTTTAATTTTTTTATTAATATACTACTTGGTCGGTTCAATTTTATCTGAACCAAAAAAACTGCAAATCACATGGTTTGAGAATTTCTTAAACCATGCCAAACCGCACCCCCTAAAAAACTGCACGATTTGATGCGATGCGATTTAATGCAAACAGTTCCATGATTTGACGATTTTTTTACACACCCCTACTAGATGTTGCTTAAGATCCTCTAATAATGGTAAAATATGACTGAGTTTGCAGTGAATGCAGAGATCACTTCCAAGGATTCACTCGGTTCATCAGTTTTGAACTTTTGAGAGTGGAACCAGGAAGGGAAAAAAAAACTTTACTTCACTCAGAAAAATTAAAATGAAAGGAAAATACAATTTACCCTTCTGATAGAAAGGAAAACAAAGCCCTCAGGCCCTTTGGATTATGGATACAAGTAGCCCTTTGATTGTCAAGAAACCGGCAAAGGAAAAGAAGATGAAGATTAAAGACCTGTGTGTAAAAAATGGGCATTCCCCAGTTTTGGCTTTTCCATATTTCTATAAAAACACCATGAACACATCATTCAGAAATATACCACAAAGATCAAAGTGACTGATTTAGTCGAAGTCGAGCTCAACAAGCCGAGCTCTTCTTTCTGCAGCTCTCTTCCTGATGAATATTCCCCATCTCAGAGCGGCTTTCAGCTTGAGCCATCCCACAACAGCCCTTCCTGAACTTCTTCCAACAACCTGTCCGTATGATCCATCCAGCTGATGCTCAAGCGGGGCATTGTAAGAGTAGGAAGCTTCACTAGAGTCGCCAAATGCAGGTCCCATTCCAACACCAACCCCCCTGTTGTATGTCTTCAACAGTCTTTGCATATCATCACTCTCCAACATCTCTGAACTTCTCAACCGGATTTCCTCAGAGAAGTCTTCAAATCCCGGTCCATCCCTCGGCCTCGACCATTCTGCTGGAAGATAAGAGCCACCTGATGCTGGCATTGCAGCTGATCCATAGCCCATGGAGCCAAGTAATGCAGCTTGTGGGGTATTCAACATCAGGTCTCCCATTGAATCAGACCTTATAAATGGGAACTCAATCAACTGAGAGTTTAAAAGGTGGTTATTTGTTTGGGGTTCTGAACTTGGCTCCGAGGAGATATACTGCTGCTTGTTCTTCACAACTGTGGCATTGCCACGGTCAGAGATGGCCTCAGCTGGGTCCCTTGTTCCACTCTTTTCCATCGATAGGGAGGTTAAGAAATTGCCATCATATTCCAAAACTTGATGCCAATTATCATATGCCCTCTTCACCAAAGAATCCACTGAAATCTGTAAACCACATAAAAATAATGTCAGTTTTAGTAAGCTGAAATAGTTGTCCGGTCATGTGCAGACAGAACTTGACAACATGTTAATGTTGAAAGCTAGCAGTTGGTTCGTATCTGCCCAAGGCATCAAAGGAAGATTGTTCACTAGGCACAGGATGTAACCAAACATTATATTTATCTTTCTATGGAAAAAATTGACTCCTATTGAGACTTGAACTTTTTCCATTTCTTTTCCAATTTTCCCATGTGGTCAGACAAACCACAAGGTTAGGTTTCGAAAATAATCAAGAAGTGTTATGGTGTTCGAATATTTGAGAAGATGAAACTCGAACCTTTTGGTTGTGTGTAAGGGATTCCAATGGGAAGAACTGCCCATCGGCAATAAGGCCTCTAAGCTCACAGATGTCATTGAAGACAGCACCCATGCTATTACTTGCATCTGCGAAGTAAATGTACAATTTGCTGCCCAAAACACACGTCTTGGCATGGTCTACTGTGTTCTCCCACATCCTATTTGACATGCCACTTCCAAGAATCTACATCACAAACAAACATTGCATAGGTAAAGAGTAGAAACAATTGGCTTAAGTGAAAAAGAATGGTGTTCTTCAATACCAAAGGTAAGTAAAGAGAAATATGAATAGGACGATAATGCAATCACTTACATTTCTCAATCTCTGTTGATCCCGAACAAGAACCCTGAGGAAATCTTCAACGGTTATGACTCCAGACTTTACCAACTTTTTATGCAGTGCCCCATCTTTGGCTATTCTATCCAATCTCCAAACTTCATCATGCAAAGCAGGTGGATAATGTTTCTTGTATACTGCAATTTGACAAAGATTTTTATTAACTTCTAAGTTAGTGTATCTGCAGAGCACGACAAGGTGATTTTAGCTAATTGTTTCAGTCATGCATTAAATACAATTTTGAATGTGTTAACACAACCACTCGAGTCTTCAATGCAGACCTAAATGAGAGTGACCAAGAAATAATCAGTATCTAAATAAAAATCTGTGTTGATAGAAAGGCCAAAACTCATGAATTAGAGAAGTAACCAAGTTAAATTTACTTAATTTGTCACATATCAAAGGGATACACTGTACATTTTTATAGACATAATCTGTACATACACTATTTATGTGGGCTTGGGTCGTGACAACGAAGACTTCAAAGCGAGACATCCAGGCCAGACTCTCCTCCTAGGACCTAATGCGTGTGATTTTTGGGTATCACAAGATTCCCTAAGGATTAGTATCAACTTAGTTGGATTAGGTACACTGAATCTCTTTTTTCTCTTTACAGGAAAAAGCTCAAAAAACCCAACCATTAATTTAAACTGTTCTCATTTGATGATTGACACACCTCAAAATGGGGAAATTCAGGGGTGCTACAGATCGTCCTTCTACTCATGACAATAGGAGTGTTACATGCCATGATGATCTATACCTTAAACAGATTATGACAGTGTGTTATGCTTTTGTGTTTTTCAACACACAAAAGAGAGTAGAAAGTGCTTGAAAACTCACATTCACCCCTATGATCTTTAACTGCAAAAGACTCTGTTTTAGCCTCACGAACACGAACTCCATCACAGTATCCAGGAGCAACCTTAACACCAAGCCTAAACTTTCTGCTCCTTATCCAGCTTGAGTTGTCAGTGAAAGTAACTTCTCCTAAAGTTCCCACTCCTTCCTTAAGACTTAACTGCAGATCCCCCGTCAGAAGTGGCCCTTTCCCCTCACGCTCCTTTACTTCATGGCTTTCAAAATGCTCTTTGCTCCAATCATCATCAGCTTCCTCATTAAAGTCACCATCAAGAACCACGACATTCAGTTTGGCCGATGATTCTGGTCCCATTTGCACTAAATTGCCAGTAGTTGCATCTAGCAGGATGACATGAATGGCTGCTCCTTGTTCTCCCTCTACCTTTCCACCCGTGAACAGATGAGGTGGCATCCTTGTTTTGAGATGAAGTTGCAATCTTTTTCCTTCTGGACCTTGTATTCTTGGTGGTGAAGACCTGTCAGAGAAAAGATAATGAAATTATTTTCATCCTTCAAATGACGTTGAGAGTCAGTCAATATCAAAACTAAACAGGTAAATAGACTTTTATGCTAAAAAGCTGTCAACACTTGATGCTACCATAATGTGCAAAACATGCAAACAGATCAGAGATGTTCTACAAACTCACCTGCTAGCCAGCTTTGCATGGCCTGATTTCGTTAAAGCACGTTCCACTTCTTCACTTACCTGTTTTGCCAGTAAAACAAGTTCAGGGTGAACTAAAGCATTTGTCTTCTAAGTTGGAACAAAATAGCTACAATAGTTTAAGAGTTGCAACAAAAAAAAAGACATAGATGTCTTAAAGGAGCACTCATCACAAGATACAAGCTAGATTTTCAACTTTATTTCGTTTAACTATGAAAAAAGAAATGTCTTATGTGTGACACACGTGACCCAAAAAGCAAGTTAAAAATAAAGTAGAGGGAGGACACTGTTGTATTCAATCTTATTAGAAAGCAGACAAAAAAATAAAATAAAATGATAAATGCATCTAGGAAAGGATTAATTGTAAACAACACAGACAAGTAGACAACTGCTGACAAATTAATTACAATAACTTACAATTTTCCGGAAAAGAGGTTCGATAGACGAGCAAAGTCTTTGCAGGCTGTCCACCTTCAAAGCTTCCACAATTACACTGTGGGAACATTGAAATGTAAAAAATTGATGTCAAACATTTGAACGAGCATATTAGACAGATTGAATGCATTTAAATATATTGAATAATAGGAACCAAATTTTGTCAGTTCAACATTAAAAAAACAACCCTCAAACATACGGAAACTATTCGAGAAAGTTAAAGTAGAAATAGTTCATGGCAGTTCAACATCAGCAACATTGACTTCAGAATGAAGGTGTCTGGTGCAGCATGTTATTTGAAAGGGCAGCTTGCATGGACTTGTTATTATAAAACCTTAAGATAAGTTTCTAGAAATCCCTAATCCATGTGTCAAGTAGAACATGTCAGCAGTCTTTGATGATGGCATTTGCTTGGCACATTAGTGAAAGGATGACACCATCTCATGAAATTTCTCCATATGAAGATGGTGTTCAAATTTCATTTCATCATTACTCCGCCAGGGGATATTATCCACTGCCGGTCCCAAGCTCGGATAAAGGAGGAGGGTTGCGTTAGGTAGCCGACAGCCAGCGTAAAACCTAATCGGATCCAAATATGAATTCTAGACAAACTATCTGTTGGGATGTAACCCACATAGAAGTCTAGAATTCATGTAGGCAGCCCCACATAGTGGGATAACGGCTGGATATGATTAGTGAAAGGATGACCTCTACATGTCAGCCTGCAGAACAGACACATTTTTGGACACATAGATTTGGCTAGTATATAAGCACTGAGCATTTGGCCAATGCTACAAGTCTACCTTCAGATTTTGGTGTTCGACAAATTTGATTAGCTTCTTAAACACCTATGCACACCAGTAACTTTCAACAGAATTTTTTAGGAATTCACCACTATTTTCTGAACCTCACTTTAGAAATGAGGAGAATCCATTTACAGTTTGCTTGCTGTGCATTGTTCCTAGCACCATAACTTAACAACAATTCAATTAATCACCGGTTAGTAGAGAGAAGTCAGACTCATGTTAAGGTGGTATTTGAGGGGACTAACAAAACCAATGTATAAGTAACATTCAAAAATGCCAGGGATTCATTTCAAACTAAATTCGTCCCACATCAAGAAGTGCTACAAAATTGAAACCAATGTATAAAACCAAACCAAGAATCAATTTTATTTCCAAAAGGCCATGTTGTGACTGTGGAAACCAATGTATAAAACCAAACCAAGAATCAATTTTATTTCCAAAAGGCCATGTTGTGACTGTGGAAGTATGCCCAACCATCTTGAGAAATATTTTCTTGTCCCTTTTCATCTGCAAGACATGAATACATAAAGCAACTAATTTTGTCTCCAAATACAAAAGTTTCATTGATAATTTTTCAGGGCCCCATTTCTGGTCATTTCCATCGCGTTATTCAGAAATATGCTCCACAAATTTATCAGGGCATTATATAACTTGTGCAACTGAGTCATGAGGCATATGGAAAAGTGTGCATCAGTGTCAGATAATTAAAACTATTATAGATGCACTAAAATTTCATCCCTTACTGCTTAACAATCTCTCCCTTAGCACCTTGCACCATCTTAGACACAAATCATACAATGTTCTCCAACTCCATAACATAATTTACTAATTCCCTTTTTTTCTTTTTGATTTTATTTTCTTCTTGTGCCTTCTATATTCAAGGTGGAACGGCTAAAAACGTACTCATTTTATGTTTGTTTTCCCCCTCTGAATGGGCTAATTTATCCTGTACTTTTGGTAACAAATTCATGCAGCAATGTGCACCATGAGCGTACCGAACCCAACTCCAATAATGACCTTCCCCCAATCCTAAAACTATACAAATAAGGTAGATCATAAATCCACGATGTGGTTTGCTAAACCTATCAAGTGATCAGAACAATAATTCATCTTACACACTCTTAAAATAGCTCACTTTCGGTCAGATAATTGGTCCTCCCAGTGCTTCCACAATAGTAAAGATTATTATATTGTAACACGTACATACAAATGTTCCATCCCGTGTGTATATTTGCAGCAAATATCAAAGTATCAATACCATAAACATCAGTCTGAACAGAAAATAAAACAATCAAAGTAAACTCATGAACAGAGACTTGGAAATGAGGAAGAAAAAGCATCTATAAATATGCTCAGAAATTGCAGAAACAAACCTAGTCAAACTCGGCAGTCTTGGCCTCTTCAACTGAGGCATCCCGCCATCTTGATCCTCCACACTTTCTTCGAACACTCTCTTCTCCACTCTCCTGCCTCTTGAACTTTCCATGAAAAAGCTGATCCACTTCCCCAAATTCACACAAACTTCCCAGATTCAGTAGAGAACCAAATAATTGCTTTAAATTCCACAAACCCACAAAAGAAACATCCAAATAACGAAGCAAATCAGTCGCAGTAGGGAAATAAAGATCGAAGGGTAAAAAAGGAGGATCTTTGGGTGAACTTGGGGATATATAGATCTGAAAACAACATAATGGCTTGTGCAATGGGGCGACAGCTGGGTTGAGTGTGCATTTTACAATTTTCAATGAATGAACGTTGAAACCGCGTTGTAGTCATCATAGTCTTTGTCTTTCTTACGGCATGCGGTATTTGACTATGCTCTCCAAGAAAGAAAAAGAAAGTCAATTTTGCAGCCAGCTAAGCTTGATGGACAGAATTAGAAAGGAGTAACCTTATATTTATACAATTGTGAAATTCCACCAAATTATAAGTACATATTTTATGTGAGTATATAAGAAGTTAGAAATATCTTCTGTAACATAAATTTAATTAACAAGTGATTTGATATAGTTCTTAAATAATAAGAGTCTTTAGAGTAATTTTTTTAAATATAAATAATATTTTCTGCATTTATATCAAAATTTAGGGGTACCAATATATTTACCATTATTACGCAGCCATGGGCCATGTGGCTCCCCTCCTGGTTGCCAAGTGCATGCACTAATCCTGTGTTGGGATACTGAAAATATTATGAATTTCCAATGCCATATTAAAGTAATGATGGAGACCCCTTCCACTTCCAAATTTTGTGCATATTTTATATTGTTTCGGTTCTCAACTATTGTCTGCTATATTCAGAGCCTCACATGGCGCGTTAAATTGTTAATTGTTAGTACTAATAACATGTGCTTTGGATTATAATATTGTGGTTCAGTAGGAAGATGCCAGCATTTGATTTTGTTGATGTTATCCTTTAAAAGATACGCTTTTTTTTTAGGAAAATATTATCTGAACAAGGCGGGTCTAGTCACTTGCTTATGAATTCTGAGAGGATTTTTTTTTTTTACTTTCTTGGCAAACAAACAATAATAAAAGTACTTGGATGTTTGGAAAAAAAAAATGGAAGATGGGAAAAAGAAATGTTTTAGTTAAAATTTAAAATAAATTATCTATATTTTTTAATTAAAAAATAAAATAATAATTCAATATAAATTAAACTTAATAATAATTAAAAGTCTCAAATTTAAAGTTAATATCGTGTGTAAATAGATAGATCGTAAAAAGAATAGCTATTTATGCCTTATACCTTTTAATATTCTTATGTGTAATATAAATTCTCATTTTATATATAAAATTATTTATAATTTTTGTAAGATGGCCCTCTCATATTTGATATAAAAAAAAAAGTAAGTATTATAATTTTATAAAAAAAAAAAGCTAAAATGGATGATCCCCAATTCCTTTTTATTTGTACGTTAACTTTTTGGTTCTCGAAAATACATGTCACCTTCCACGCCCCCTACTTGCGTGGCATTTGGGTGACCACTCTACCTAGACAATCCTCTCTTAACTTGAGCAATGAAGTATCAAATTAGCCCATAAAATTTGGTATTGTTTGACCCTTTAGAGGTTAACATATCCATAAAGCTTGCATGCTGATCTTTGACAAACTGGTAAAGGAGAAGGCTTACGTGCAGTGCTCTTAATCCAATCCACATAGTAATACCTCAAATCAGCTTTCACAGCACTTAATCACAGTTGCTTCCTGCTTCATGTGAAGATCAGCACACGACCCATCGGAATAATCCCAGTTGAAGATCGCTCATGGTGGAGATGATTGAGGCCTTATCATCCAGGTTCCCCAGCCCAATGCTCTAGCACATCACTGTGAAACTGTTTTGATGACTATTTTTTTCTTACCTTTGTTCTAAATCAGACAAAATACTTGTTTACAGCCATGAAATCACAAAATAAGCGCCCAATTAAGCTCTCAAATAATGATCAGATCAAGGATAATATTCAACTGATAGTGATGGATCCAAATCCAACTCAGCTGACAATATGTGGGGCATTATGCTATAAATGGAAATAATTGATTTTTAAGTAATTGAGAACTCAAAACTGAAGGCAACAAAAAGAGAAGAGTGAGCGAGCATTGTCTCTTCATCCAGGTGACAAACTTGCTTGCCTGGTAATTTTCTTGCACAGGGATAAACAGATGCACTGATTTTAAGCTTCGGCTTTTATTCCCCCTTCCCAGCCCAGTCGCCGGGCTCTTCGCTCCCACAAGGAAGTTGCTTTCCTTTCCTTGATCAACAATGCCTCCGCAAGCTCCCTGGCCTGCTCACAAGTCTCTATGGAAGCATTGCATTTTTCGGCCTCCTTCTGGTACTGCGAAGAGACCCTTCTGGCTTCTACCAAGGTAATGTTCTTATGGTGGGCTCGCTCTTCGCTCACAACCTCGTGCAGCTTCATCTCCTCTGTCAACAGATCGACAAACTGCTTTGACATCTCCTCCTTGAGATCAGTATCATCTCCCCCAGTCTGTTCCATTAAAACCATCATTTACATGTAGGTGATCAAAGAATGAAAAAGCATTAAAGTGGCCATGGAAGGCACAAAATACGAAACAAAAGTTCCAGATGCAAAGGCAATCAACAAACAATTGTCTAAAGTGATCCTTCATGCCAAAATTTCCACCAACCGGCAGATAAGATTTTCAAATGTCTAACTCACTCTTTAACCAACAAAAGCTTAAATATCAGCTACTCTCTCTAAAATGATCCCCTATATACATTTCTGGCCAAAGGCAAAGACGATTTTCCAAATGTCTATCATAGCTCTCATCTCAGACTCGGGGTACTTCCACACACAGAAAAACTAATCATCATTTACTTGTATTAAATCTGACTTGCTGCTTTACAAGCTTCTTTTTGTAAGCCAATCAATATGCCTTTCAGGTTTCTCCAAATAGACCTTTTCCCATCACTTTATTCTATTTTCTGAACAAAAATGTGTTAGACATGTATATAGATTCTTCAAACCACCTACTCTTAGCTTGTGCAATGGATGTTCTCACACGTAAGGCAAGGAGCAGTTGTTCATTTGAGGAATTTTGGGAGTGTGGGGGAAGCACTCTAACCTTATCTGTTTTAGGGTGGGAGATGGTATGAGGGTGAGAATAGGAGAAGACAAGTGGTGTAAGGAGAGTCTTTCACTAACTTGTTTTGCTACCCTTCCATTATCATCTACCTGTAAATGGAGTCTTTAAGACTCAAAACTTGACTCCATCACAACTTTTTACAGTTTATTCCATGATCATCTATTGACTAGTCAAGGGCGGTTGGGCACGGTGCTCATTATAAGGGTAACTTTAGTGTTTGGACAGCAGCACTGATGCTGTCCTTACTTTTGACAATCTAAGGAAATGAAAGCAGGTAGTCATTGATTAGTGCTTCATCTGCAATGAAAGTGGTGAGTCTATGAACCATCTTTTCCTGCATTGTTCAGCCACCGGGGAAGTTCAGAGCATTGTTTTTTCTCTGTTTTGTATAGGGTTCACTCCCTTAATGCAACACATTCATATAAGGTTATATTGCTTCTTGATCAAATTACTAACTTGCTAATTTATGAGATAGTATATACCAGTTATATGGTGACCTAACTACCATTAATCTAGGAGGATACCTTCACTTTCTATACAGCACGGATTAGCAATGATTCAACATGATAGCTACCGACTACAGCTCAACCTCTCTCGTTTGAGGCTTGGAGAACAAATTTTAAGCAATGCAAATCTGTTGTGTTTCCATATTGTACTTGTTGGTTTCACCATGTCAACTAAGTTATGGAACACAACTATATCAATTATCTTCATTCACCACCATCTCATGAAATTTCTCCATGTGAAGATGGTGTTCAAACTTCATTTCATCATTACTCCGCCAGGGGATATTATCCACTGTCGGTCCCAAGCCCGGATAAAGGAGGAGGGTTGCGTTAGGTAGCCGACAGCCAGTGTAAAACCTAGTCGGATCCAAATATGAATTCTAGACAAACTATCTGTTGGGATGTAACCCACATAGAAGTCTAGAATTCATGTAGCCAACCCCATATAGTGGGATAACGGCTGGATATGTTGTTGTTGTTGTTGCAAATCTGAAATCAAGCTTTTCATATGCATAGAAATCCCCTCCATTCTTTTTTTCCATCTCTGAGTCAATACATCTAGCAACATTAATCTAGAGTAATTGGACCAAAAGGAGAAAAGCACACCAGTTCCAATAAATGAATGAACATTCTAAACATCATTCCTGGTTCAACTTACACTGCTGGCAAATTGAAGATTCCCTATCCTATTGATGTAATAACTTAAGTCTGAAAAGGAATAAATTATTTCAATCGATGCTTACATAAGAGCATTAGATGAATTGATGCTGGTTGATCCAGAGATAAGAAAGTTAGTATCCACTCACCAGAATTCGGTGGGAAAACACAGTTTAACTGACCTTAATGTCCGATCAATGAAATTATATTTCTCAGCACTAGAAAGAAGATGATGATGTTATAGATTTTAGTTTAAATGCTTAGAAGATCACTTTAAAAAATTTTAGCTGCTCATATACTCTAAACAAGATAATTGCTAGCCATTTTTTCAAACCTGAAAAATATCCAATCGTGCCTCTTCATAAGGAAGAACAAGAACCAAAATTTTGCTCATTCAATTCCCTAGGATAAACTTAATCAAAGAAACTTGAGAAAGAAATATGGTTCATGTAAGCGAGTAAAACAAGAAAGGTCATAATATTGAGTATGAAGGATAACTCTTGCCTGTAACAGAAAGATTGGCCAAACCTGCACAGGAATAAACCAGAAACTATGTTAGTAGAATGTAGCACAATGGTGATCTCTGTAGTTTAGCGAAAAAATTGGCATTCAGTTCAATTTCACTTTGTCACGGGCAATAAACTAGATAGCATGTGGAAGATAATTAACTAAGGAAGCTCTAAATCTCCAGATAATTTCAACAGACAATCTTGGTTTCAGAAATTGATGTGGTATAATGACATACTACTGTGACAGAAGTGACCGGTGTTGAAATAAAGAACAGAACTAGCAACTCAGCAGAAATAAAGTTAACGTAGGATGAAAATGGGAAAATGATCAAATATATGGACACAAGCCAAACAATGAATCAAAAGCCTTGAACCCTGAAAGCAACCTGGGACAGGTATCCTTCAATTTCACTCCACACAACATTAACATCAGAAAGAAATAAAATTTAAAAGGACCCAGAAGAGAGACAACATAAAAGTATCAATAATACGGAAACATTCAGAAAACCTTGAAACTTGAAAACAATTAGAGATGGTGGGCTTTACTTTGCCTCCAGACAACATAACATTAAACAGAAACCAAAATTAACAATAAAGAAGAATAAGACAACAGAAAAGCATCTATGCATATGTATTGAATCAAAAACCCTTGAAACATAAAAGAAATCTGAGAAGGTACCCGTCAATTCGAATCCATGGAACACAACATCAAACAAATGAAAATCAAACAACCCAGAAGAAAAGGACAACATACTAGCAACTATACGTATTTCATTAGGAAAAAAAGAACAGGGCAAGTACCAGGAGCAATCTTGAGAAGGGAAAGAGGTGGAGGGCAATCACAAATGCAAGGGCTGCAATCAGACGAATAGCCTCCCGACTGCAACCCCTTCTTCAACTTCCAATACAGAGCAGGGCCAGATACACAGAGAGCTGATACCACAGCAAAAACCACCAAACAACACCTCAAACAAGCCCCAGATCTCCTTGACATCTCTGTCTCTCTCGCTCTCTGTCTCTCTACTCCCAAGAATGAGATCTAGTGCTTTGATAGTTTGGAATCCCAATAGGCTTCGGACAGCTTGACGGAAGAAAGTCGGTGCCTTTGACGTTCGTGAGTTGTACCCAAAATGACTTTTTACCAAACGAAACTTTCAGGCAAGTCGGAGCAAGTAATACATGGTTTCTTACTACATGTTCGGAAGTGTGATGGACAACTGATTTATTGTCTGGTCAGCTTCAAAGATCTGTAATGGTGAGGGATCCAACCAAATTGCAGTTTTTAATACCTTCGTAGCAAATATTTATCAATATTCCTTAATCCTTACTTCCTATAGATACATGTTGTTGATTCTATCCTGCAATATTTTGGGTTTTTTTGTTGGCTATTAATACTTAAAAGATCACAATCTCTGGAAGAAAAAGGCAAAAATGAGGAAGAATTGGAAGAATTCTCTGGAATCGGAGAGTAGCAAAAAAAAAAAAAAAAGAATGAGAAGAAGCTGTAACCTTTAGGGAAAACAAAGATGTAAACTAAAATTCTATTAAATTGACGTAAAGATATTAAAATTTTAATCACGTATAAGACCAGTCTAACCTTTTATTATCAAACCAATATTTGCCGATCCCAAATAGATTAGGCCATACATGAACAATTCAGCATAAAACAATGTCCAACCATGCCTAACAAATCAAAACAAGTCTATCCATTTGAGTTGGTCCACTTATGGACACAATCCAAATGTATCATGTTGGTTCAGATTTCTTTAGAGTTCAATTCATTCCATGTGAATTATGATATAAATAAAGTCGATACATTCCATTTAACATCTCTAAATAATTCCTTGATAAGTATTTCTTTAATTTGAGTGTGGTGTGATATGACCCATCTCATGTAGGGATGCATAGATATAGATTTTTAGTATTTGTTGGATGTGGACTTGATTATTAGAAATTAGTTGATTTTCAATAAAAATCATAAAAGTGTTGGTTGCTAGAATCTTGACACTTATGCTAGTTTTTAGTATTTTTCCATTTATAATTTTATTAGCAGTAATCACTCATTTTTGTTCTTTGTTTTTTGCTATCACATTGTAACATAGGCTTATTAAATCTTCTAGTAGTTGTTAATAAGATTATGAGATTTTACACCCAAATACTTCTCAACTTCTTCCTTTCCTCTTACTTCACAAACAAATTTCTATCAATTTGGTATTAAAGCTAAGCTAGGTTCAACAATGGAGACCCGCACTAAGACAAATGCCAAATTTCGAAACGAAGTCGCTGAGATTCTTGCTCGACATGAATCGAGCTTCGACCTCCTCAACAATAACTTCAACTAAGTCAATGCTGCATTGCAATTAGTCTTAACGAAGCTCAAAGTTCTACGCATTCATAGTAATTCCGCAACAAATGGAGGAGTTAAACCCTCTACTCCAACAGGATCAACTCACATTCAGATTGCTACACCCAGTGCAGGGGCGGAGCCCGAATTTTGGTTTAGTGGAGGTGAAGTTAAATACTAAAAATATAATTTTAAAGATAAGATAATAGTGATAATATTAAAATAATATTTTTTTTACAATTGTTCCTTACAGCTTTTTATACTAGAAATTATAATTATTCAAGAAAATTATATTGATTGTTTGAATCTTTAAACTCGTTATAACCACGAAAGGCTAGTTTTTGTCGTAGAAAAAGTCAAACATAATCAATTGATGCATTTAGACGAATTCGATAATTATATAGTGTTTGTTCTAATTAGTTGAATAAAACTATCTCAATATTTTGCTCTTGATTTATTAAGGTTTTACAGTTATTTCACGTTTAATTGTGTGCACTATTAACATCTCCAACATAAACTTAAAGTCTTATCTTTTTTTTTTTAAATGATTGAACCATTTTTTCATGAAAGAATCACTTTTTCCTTATTCCACATTATTTGTTTTAAAAAAATAACACTATAAGCAAAATGCGACATCTTTACTTATATTATATTATATTCTAACTAATTATCAAATTCATTAAATCAAGTTGGAATGAATCATCTTGATTTTGAAGCTGACACATAGCTCTTTGCAAGTTGACTCTTCTAATTTAATCTTAAAAATTAACATTATAATCCATTATTTTAGTTTTTAACTCGGAATCCATAGAAAGTTGTGCAACATCAATTTACTCAATACTTATTTTATTAATTTGTTCATTTTCTTCAATATAAATTTCCTCCACGATTGCTTTCTTTATTTCACAATTTTCTTCAATATTTAGTTTTATTTGTATCATCATTGTAAAAAAATAAAATTATGAACAAATTATAAAAAATATTGTTATAATTACTACTAGCTATTATGTACTTGCTTTCTTTAATACTTATTTTTTTAATTTCTAGTAGTAAAATATAATATATATATATATATATTTATTTATTTATTTTTAATAATAAATCATTATAAAAATAATTTTTTTAAAAAAAAAATCTGGCCCAATGGGGGGCAACAGATGGCTCCGCCCCCACTGGCCCTCAGGTGGCTCCGCCCCTGCCAGTGAGCCTCCCTCCACAAACACAACCCTTATTCCTTCCCAACCAATTCTAGATCGTGCCCATACACAGGTCAAACTATTGTTTTCCAAATTTGCAAGAGATGATTCCATTGGTTGGATCTTCAAAGCTGAACAATATTGTGAATTCACGGGGGTTGCACTAGAACACCAAGTGCAGCTGGCTTCATTCCATTTGGAAGGAATAGCATTACAATGGTATCGTTAGTGGATGAAATTTCGAGGGCCTCTCACATAGAACGAATTCACGGAAGAAATGTTGCGAAGGTTTGGCCCCACTGAATATGATGATCCATCTGAAGCTTTGACTCGACTTAAACAAGTTTCCTCAGTGGCTACGTACCAAGAAGCTTTTGAGAAGCTGTCGCAGAGGGAGATGGACTACCTAAGGGATACTTGGTTGGTTGCTTCACAGTTGGCCTTCGAGACGAGATTCGCTTGGATGTGAAAGTAAAGAAGCCACGCACGTTGTCCAAAACTATTGGAGTTGCATGCTTGATCGAGGAACGCAATCAACTCCAACGGAAAACATGCCCTTATTCACGATTTCCTGTTCCCTTGCCACTATCTAGGATCAGACCATATCCCTCATCAAGCCTCCTTAGTCCACCACCAACACAAAAATCTGGGTCTCCTACTCCTCCAACTATTGTTCGGCATATTACAGGACAAGATGCAAGGCAACGTAGAGAGAAAGAGCCATGTTTCTACTATGATGAACGCTATACACCAAGCCACAGGTGTCAAAGGCCACGATTTTTTATGACTAAGGATTGCACAGTGAAAGATCAGGAAGAACTGCCTTCAATTGAAGAGGATAACCTTGTCAAGGAGTAGTTTCTTGAGATCTCCTTCCACGCTATCATTGGCACTGATCATTTTTAACTTTTTAACTGTTGAGTCAAATTGTTCCAATTAACCTATTGTGTATTTTAATATTTAATAAAAATAATTTTAATAAAATTATTTTTGATATATTTAAATCTTCTAATAATTTTTTGATATATCTTATGATAGATAATATATTTTAAGTATTAAAATATTTTGTGTATAAAAATGAATCAAGAAATGCTATTTGTTTTAAGTGGAATATTAAAGCATTATAAGAAGACATATAAGAAAATATTTTCGTTTTAGACAACTGTCTCCCAGTATTTTAATAGTTAATATTCGTTATTATTAAAATAATTTTTAATAATTTTTTCAAGAAATAGAATGTGTATATTTTGGGGGTGGTAAAATTATCAAATCTCGAATTTGTTCTAAAACCAAAACTCTATTTTCTTATTGTTATGAATTTAAATTTTTTAAATATTTTTATTAAATCCAAATAAGAGGTATTTTTTTATTTACATTTATGTATTAAAGTAAATGGAAGGTAAAATATAAATTAAAGAATAAGTAAACATTTACTTAAATGTAAATATGTTGTAAAGTTTTCATGTTATGGTTTGTATCATCAAGTAAATCTTATTAATTTTTCTAAAAATCTAGATTTAGAATCGACTCGCGGTAAGGGATAATCGACTGTGTTTTATGTAGAGTAGAGGTAGTCGAGAGTAGGTTTTGGCCAGTCGACTATTGGTTAGAACAGTCAACTGTCAAACTCCAACGGTCGGATTTTTCTAACCGTAGCAGATTCGTTGAAAGCTCAAGTATATATATCTTCAAGAAATTTCTGGAGAAGACTAATGCATTATCAAGATCTATCATTCTAAAGTACACCCAAACTCTCAAGCACTCAAGAAAAGGAATCTAAGGCTCAAATTACAAAGATTAATTTATCGGAGTCCAAGGCAAAGAAGAAGAAGTTTTTCTTCTTATTGGTAACTTTTGTATTATTCATATTTTCTTTGTAATATCATTGTATTCATTTCTATATTAGTCCAAAGTTGTTTGGACATAGGATTTATTGTTATTAATTGTAGATTGTGAGTGGCCTTTTAGAGTCCAAGTAATCTACGTGTATTTGTTGTAATAGTTTTTGAGGTGAGGTAAAGGAAAAATCTCAAGATATACAAATTTGTCAGGTGACCTTGTGTAAAAACCTAGTGGTGATTTTAGTAGAACCTCAAGTGTCGGATTGATTTATTCTTGTATTAATTATTATTATTTGTGTATTTATATTGATATTACTCTCAAACAACATATATATTTATAATAAATATTTTCTTTATATAAGAAAAGCTCAAGAATTTAAAAAAGGAATAATTCAGTTTAATAAATTTTTAGCACACAATTCATCTCCTTTTTAAGTGGTCATTGTAACACCCCACTTCCATAGGCATATTATAACTTAGGAAATTTTGACTATATATTTTTTTTTATAACTCATCATGATATAAATTCAAAATTTCTCTACTACCTGTCTATCATTAGTTTACTTACTCTGTATATGCTAGGCTAGGTAATCATCAATAGCGGAAGTAAGAATCGAACCTCAACATACCTCAAACGTTAATAATATTACATGATCTCCTCAACGAAATTAGTAATACAAGATTATTCAATAATCATACTTAAGTCCTTCAACATAACATGAAACATGATATAAGTTCTTTTTTTTTTTTTTTCCAACATAACATAACATATCATAACTTAAAGCATAACATAGCACGTCTGATACATGACCGGGTCCTTATACAGGAACTAAATGCATAAATTAACTTCATAATGCCTTGAGTCTTAACAATTCATCCGCTTCTATGTCTTCGCTGCAATTTCAACTGGAACGTTTGAATATTCTAGGGACAAGGCCCACATTAGATGATAAATCATCTAAGTAAGGAAACAAAACATTTAATGCTCATATATGTATGCAATGCACATAACATCATAACTCTCACGTTTGAGTCAACTGCACCTTAAGATTACTCGTCATTTTTCCAATCTCCCTGCCAGACTGAGGTGTATAGGTGCACCATTAGCAAAGTAACAGAGCCAGTACTTAATCCCAAACCCATGCAACATATGACCGTGAATCTCATCATGCTCATATACATATTTTGTCATCAATACATGTAAATACAATCCATATGACATGTTCACATCAAGACATAACAACATAATGAAAATATTTACATAAAATCAGATTTTGGTAGAACCACTTACAAGCCATTTCATAAATTAAATACAGTTGAATAGTACCACTTACCTTGCAAAAAAAATAATTTTGCCCCTAGGAAAATTTTACCTCAAAATTCGCGTCGAACTTTCAATCGTACTCAACTATGAACCTTGGCGTACTCTAGGCATCATAATTATTTAAAAAAATTAAATTTCTAATTTTCTCCAATTTTCCTAATTTCTCTCATTTTCTCCTATTATTTCCTCAAAATTATGAAATAAATACTTTCTTATAAAAATTTTTCAATTTATCTTCTCAATAATTCCTAAAGCAATATTCCTAAGCCCTTGAAATTTCTCCATAATTTTTAAAATCCATGTTCTATTTATTTCTTATTTTCTCTTTGATTTTCAAGCATCTATTGCCTCAAAAAATCTGTAATAAATACCAATCATACATTTCTCTTCCAATTTCATCATAAAAAATTCTAAAATATCATTCTCATATTTCTGAAATTTTTGAAGAAATTTTTGAAGATAACTCACTTTCTCGCGGAGCGATTCGGTATTCTTCAATACTGCGATGAAACCTCGATTTGTGTATCCAACAATGCCTTTTGCCACAAATTTTCACACAAACTATTAAATCCAGCCTATAGGATTTTCTAGAAATATTTTAATATTTTTCTCCTTCTATTTTTTTTTTCTTTCTCTTTTTCAAATTTTTCTCTCACTCTCAAATCTTTCTTTCTTACAACTTTTTTCTTTCTAATCTAAGTTCTCAAACCTTTCAAATTTTCTCTATTTATAGAAGGTTGAGTTAAGCTTAGCATAATTGTACTGACCCATTATTTTTAATTATTTTGTCACATTTCTTAATTATTTTTCACTAAATTTCACTAAAAATCTTTAATTATTTATCCACACCTTACTTTGTCTCCCACATTTCTCAATTATTTTATCCATTATCTTTAATTATTTGTCCACACCTTACTTTATCTCCCACATTTCTCAATTATTTCACTCATCATCTTTAATTATTTTGTCATCTTTCTTAATTATTTCCCACTAAATCTCACTCATAATCTTTAATATTTGTCCACACCCTACTTTATCTCCAACATTTCTCAATTATTTCACTCATTATCTTTGATTATTTGTCCACACCTTAATTTGTCTCCCACATTTCTCAATTATTTCACTCATCATCTTTAATTATTTTGTCATATTTCTTAATTATTTTCCACTAAATCTCACTCATAATATTTAATTATTTGTCCACACCCTACTTTATCTCTAACATTTCTCAATTATTTTACTTACTATCTTTAATTATTATTATTCTCAAAATATTAGGATATTACAGTTATTGTATGTCAAAGGACCAACACAAACTCTCTGAGTCAGCAACACCACTAAAAACAAGGAAGTCACTGTACTGATTGATTGAAGGAGGCAGTACACACATTTTTATTGACAAGTCCTTAGTGTCAAATCTAGGCTTGCCAGTTGTTTGAGACAGGACTTTTTAGGTGATGGTTGGTAACCATGAGACAATCAATTGCCCAAGAAAGTGTTTGTCACTCTCATTGATCATCTAAAATTAGGGTTGCAAACGAGTCAAGTCGAACCGAGCTTCCCTAAGCTCAACTCGATAACATTTAGCACTGGCTCGAGCTCGACACAAGCCTGAAATATGGGCTCGAGCTCGAGCTCGATAACATTTCTTTAGCTCAAGCTCGGCTCAGGTTCGATTCGTTAATTGGATTAACAAGCCGGGCTCGGACTTGGCTGGGATTTGGGTTCGGGTTTGGGCTTGACTGAAATTTATCAATTTTTTTTGTTTAAAAAAACCTAATAAATTAATGTGTAATAAAAATATCAACCTATAATCAATAAAAATAAACCATCTCTTAGCATGCACACAGCCACATATACACACACCTGCATTTTTAGATTTGCATTTTCATTTTTTTAAATATTTAATTATTAAATATACATATATAAAAACAGCCACATCTCTTAGCATGCATTTTTAGATTTGCACACAGCCACATATATACACGCCTAAAATCACACAGCCACTTTGGCTTCCTGATCGAATACATATATACACATATATACATAGCCACATCTCTTAGCATGCATTTTCATATTTGCACATAGCCACATGCACACAGCCACATATATACACACGCAGAGAATACATATATGTAACCTACAAGCGGACACGGATCTGGCAGCGACGAACGGAGGCGGAGGGCAGAGGCGGATCTCGAGGCGACGACGACCACAGAAGACCGAAGGCGGAGACGGGGGGGCAAATGGCGGGAGTTTAGAGAGGGAGAGGGAAGAGTTCAGAGAGTGACAGGTAAATCGAAAATGAGAATGGGGGGGTGATTTCAGATTTGCAGTTTTATTTTTTAAAATATTTAGTTATTAAATAAAAAATAAACAGACAAACAACAACAACTTTTACTTGCACCTTTCACTTCTTTTACCCAAAACCAAAACTATAAACAGACAAACAAATCCAATCCAAGCTTTTTGACTTGGGATGAGTGTTGGGTTTCTATTATAATTAATTAGAAAGAAATTTTAGTTTAATCAGTGTAAAGATCTGAAATGTGGATAATTTTTTAATTTCTTTTTTATTTTTATTAAACTTATTATCAGATTCCTCGAGCTTCTTTAAAAACTTAAATATGGTACTATGCTATAAATATTAATATTAAGAAATCTAATAAAAACTTAAATAATTTTTGTTATAATTACTTTTTTATTCCTTTTTTTTTCTTTTTCTTTCCTTCTTTCCTTCTTTCTTCTTCTTTCTTTCCTCTTTCCTCTGCAACGCACAGACCTTGCGTGCGAACAGCCATCGGTCATCGTTGCCTTCCAACATCGCCACCACATCTGACGGCTCGCACATAGCCTAGCCACCACTAGCCTCCTGCACGCACAGCGCCCTACCGCTGCAACCAACCGCCATCACCCCCAGCCGCGCGCCTCTAGCTGCCGTGCGATCGCTGGTCACCGCCGCCTCCTGATCTCCCTCACGCAGCCACCGACTGCCATCGATTGCTCCCTCTCTCCAGTTGCTGCCTTCCACCGGCCATCAACGTCTGTTTCGCTATCGGTCGCGAGCCACGACGTGGCCTCCTCGCGCCTCAATTGTCGCTCACCATCTCCTCTATCCATCATGGCCAGCCCAATCGGCCCTCGCGTTGGCTAGATTCGGCCACACCGCTACAGCTACCTACTCCCTCACACAGTCACCAACCACCGCCTAGCTTTCCCCGGCCGCCACAGTGACCATCATCGTCCCTGCCGCTGCTGTCAGATCTGGGTCGATCAGACCCGACCCGCTTCAAGTTCAACCCATTAGATCTGACTCATATCTGATTTGACTCATCCAATTAGATCTGACCCATATCTAATTCGACCTATCCAATTAGATCTGACCCATATCTGTTTTGTTTAGATTTAGTCAGATCTAGATCTATCATGCGAGTCCAGTCTCGATGTGGGGCCTGCCTAGTCTTAAATAGAGGATGCACTCCACAGTCCATCTTACCCCTTACTTCCGTCGTGAGGATGGTACTACTCCTTTTGTCGCCGTTCGTGATGTTTTTGGTGTCAGAAATACCATCAATCTCCTAACTCTGCTTCTTGTAAGTAACCGATTTTGGGCTACTAATACACTCTTTTTTGAAGCTCAGGCTCGGCTTCAAGATCCCATCTATGGATGTGTATCCCTCATTCTTGCCCTTCAACAGCGGGTTAGTGATTTGCAACCTTATCGAGCTTATTTGCAAGATTTACTCTTTGCAATCTATCTTGCACATCCCCAACATGTCCTAGATTGGTCTCTCCTATAACTTGATCAAAACCCAAACTAGAGCTCAAATCTTCCCATCATCCCAGAGGACATCCTTCATCCTAGTTTCTTAGAGACTACTCTTCTACCTTACCCTGGCGAAACTAGCAATAACTAGATGCCACCACGAAACGACATCGATGAGCTAGGATTTGTCGTGTTTGGCAACCATTGTCGTTATTGAGCATCGACAATGTTATTAGTTTTATGGTTTGCCATTTTCTTTTTGAAATAATTGTATGACTTGATTTCCTGTAACTGTATTGAACATATGGAATGAATATTATGTTTTTTGTACTTTTAACGTCTCATTCCCTTGTCTTACCCTCGATTACATATTGATCATAAAATATCTCAGGCTCTTGGAGCTGTTTAATAATTCATCAAATCGAGGTAAAAATATTAGTTCTTAATTATCACCTGATAATTTATGTCCTTAATCAAGTCACACATAGGTAAGTGTCCAATAACCTCAAACTATCATTGGCAGCACTTAGTCGAATAATCATTTGGTATCATTAATAAAATGTGTTTATAAAATAATAATCAAACTATTAAACTCATACATTAATTAATTAAATTGAAGTCACAACAAATTTATTTATCAACACATTCTATTAATGATATCAACACATTCTATTAATCATTTTATTAATGTATTTATAAATTAGTATACTCAAAATTATAAATAATTTTATTAATACATTTATAAATATACTTATTCACGAGCCATCTTGCAAACTTCTAATCGAATCAGCTCGCGATCCTGTAATCGAGCCATCTCGTGAGCCAACTCGCGAGCTAGTATTCGAGCAAGCTCGCAAGCCATTATTCGAACTAGCTCGCAAGCCTATAATTGAGCTAGTTCGCGAGCCTATCGAGCCGAATTTTGTTTAACTCAAGCTCAATTCATTAATAAATTGAGCTTCAAATTTAGGCTCAAGCTCGACTCATTTACCTTAACGAACGAACTTTTACGGAACCAAGTATCGAACCGAGCTCAAACGATTCGGTTCATTTACGTCCCTATCTAAAATTATTGGGTCACTGTTGATTTCTAGGTCCTTCTAGTTGCATCATGTCAGATGATGTTGGGTGTGCAGTGGTTAGAAATGTTGGGTCATGTGGAGATAGATTACAAATAGCTAACTATGAAGTTTACTCACCTTGGCAATCCCAAATTTTTCAAGGTCTATGCCAATCAAGTTTGGAGCCACTAGGCAGCAAAGAATTACTCCATGCAACTGGGGTTGGCTATTTCATCCAGATTGCACCTGTTTCTATTGAACCCTATGCCTAAGCTTCATCTGACTCCTTACCTTAAGATTTGTCAGTTTTGCTGGATGAATACACCATTGTCTTCATAGTTCTTTTTGAACGTCCACCGCGAAGATAACAAGACCACAGGATTCCACTGCCACCTGATCAAAATCCCATCAATGTTCGTCCTTATCGATATTTGTTTTATCAAAAGGTTGAAATTGAACATTTAGTCAAAGAATTTTTGGCTTCTGGCATCATCTGACCCAGTACGAGTCCCTTCTCGTCCCTGGTTCTCTTAGTAAAAAAAGTAAATGGTACCTGGCATTTATGCGTTGATTTTAAAGTACTTAATTAGGCCACCATCAAAGATCCCTATCCCATCCTAGTAATCGATGAGTTGTTAGATGAACTCAATGGAGCTATTTATTTTTTCAAACTTGACCTCCATTCTAGTTATCACTAGATTCATGTACATGAGGAAGATATTTTCAAAACTGCCTTTCGTACACACGAGGGTCACTATGAATTTGTAGTGATGCCGTTTGGTTTAACAAATGCGCCATTAGCCTTTTAGAGTTTGATGAATGATATATTCTGTCCTCTTCTCAAAAAATTCGTGCGAGTTTTTTTTTTTTAATGACATCTTGGTTTATAACAGGTCTTGGATGGAGCATTTGCAACACCTTCGCACAGTTTTGGAGATACTAACTTCAAACCAATGCAGCAAAGAGGTCTAAATGTTTTCCAATGGCCAACACCAAACACAGTGAAGTTTCTCCACAGGTTCTTAGGATTAGTTGGGTACTACCGCAAATTCATCCTGGAATTCGGTAGCATTGTGGCACCTCTTACTCAGCTGCTTTCTAAGGAGGGATTTCGGTGGACAGCTAAAACGGATATGGCTTTTCAACAACTTACGCAAGTGCTAACATCTCCACCAGTACTTCGTCTGCCAAATAGTTCACGTTTATTTGTCGTGGAATGCGATGCTAGTGGCACTGGTTTGGGCGCTATTTTATCACAAGACAACCAGCCTGTTGATTAGTGGTTAATTTTGTAAAATTTTTGTTATAATTATAACCCCTGTTTTGATTTTAAATTTGTTTAATTGAATAGTTATGTGTAATATATATCTATATATATAATATATAATATATTATAGAAAACATGTAAATATAATACATATATATACTCAATGAAATGCATGCATGGATTATCTATATAATATAAGCATATAATATCCCATATAATATATCATATCAATATATATATATAATATAATAGATGATTTATTAATAAATTGCTTATTTATAGGTATGAAGAAGGTGGACTTGGAAGCCCAAGAAGAATTCAAGCCCATAAAGAATGAAGAATTCAAGCCCAAAAAGAATTCAAGCCCATGAAGAAAAAAGAATTCAATTCCTCAAGCCCATGGAGAATTAAAGTCCATAAAAAGAATTAAAGCTCATGAAGAATTAAGACCCAACTTGAGCATCCCATGAAAGATATCATTTGAAGAAGGCCCAAGGATTATTTTTAATCCTAATGAAGATTAAAAATCAATTTATAGAAATCTATTTTTATTTTTTATGTGAGTGCTTTATTAAGTGTGTCTTTTAGCTAAAATCCATTTAATTATTAGTTGTGTATTATAGCTAAAATCCATTTAACTTTATGAGTGTTTTATTAGTTATGTATTTTAGCTAAAATCCATTTAATTTTAATTATGTATTATAGCTAAAATCCATTTAACTTTAAGTGTGTGAGTGCCCATTAGATATAATTATGTCTAGTTGAATAATTGAAATTGTGTGGTTTGTATTGCATCTTGTGGCCTATAAATAGGTTACTTGATTGCATTTGTAAGTGTGATTATTATTCTTGAATAAAAGTTTAGTTGTTTCCTTAGAATTCTCTCTTTGAGAATTGTTCTTGTTCTTTCTCATTTTCTTTATTATTTTCTCTTGTGATCTTACTTCATTTCTTTCTTCTTTTAAATTCTTATGTCATTTATTGTTACTTTATTAATCACCGCCTAAATGGCCGGTTAGTTTATGCCTTTAAATTTCTACAATTTTAATTCTTGTCTTTTAAATATTCACCGCCTAAATGGCCGGTTAGTTTCTGCTATTTTAATTCCTGTCATTTAAATTCTGTCATTTAAATTATGCCATTTAAATTCTTGTTAATTAATTTACAAATAAATATGAGTAGCTAAACCCAATCTTGGGTTAAGGCAAGGACAGTGTCCAACGCCAATGATTCCCAAAGAAAGCTACGCTTTAAATGAGTAATATTAATTTAAAATTTCACTATGAGTGTGTATTTTTAAATTGAGAAATCACTAGGTTTGGATTGAAGCATAAGCCTAACTTAGAGCTTTCATGCCATGTATGAAAGTTACTAGAACTGGAAATGCTATCATACCCAAACCCGGATGATTAATTTAGTTGTTTTGTGTATTAATTGTAATTGGATTTATAGTAGTTGCTTAAATTAGAATCTCACATATCATGTATGTGGATTGCTTAAATTAGAACTATCATCATCTCTAATTGCATTTAATAACAAACCCTCATATTTGAAATTAAATTAATGTTACTAACTTTGTCTATTAAAATTTGGGAATCAACGGGTTGGCACTGAAATTGTTTTAACCCAAGTACTATCCAATTTCATATTCTTACATTCAGTAATTATTTCAATTTCTGCTTTGTTTTATTTCCTCATATATGTTGTATAAAAAACCATAATAATTTGTGAATGTGATGTCTGCTTATGCCGCAAGAATGAAACTCTGTAACCTGCTGGATTACTTCAACTGTTATTAATGAAGCCCCAAACGATGTCGTTGGGGTTAGCTGCTGGAGGGCCCGTGCTGCAACCTTGAGCTGCCTTCAAGCAGCCAATTGGAGGGCAGCACATGGCAACCATCAGCAGCCTTCTGATGGCGCCCGATTGCTTTATCAGCTCCTCTTCTCTTACCACTCGTCCGTCTGCTTTTTTTTTATTCTGTTGGAATATTGTACATCGTGCTTGCACGATCTGATCCGAGCCATCCATCTATGCTTTATGAGTCTTGATCCCAGCCCTCCATCGTCGCTATTTATCTTCTCCTCGGGATGTGATCTCTGCAGACGTTTAAGGCGAAAGAGACAAAATCAATCATCGAAGAAAAGAGGGTTCGAGAAGAGAGATACCCTTCGTCTCCGACCTAGGGTTATCTGGTTTGCTTCGGTTCTTTTCTTCATTTCTCTGTAAATGTTTTGTATAGCATTATAGTTGTATGGTTCGATAGGGTTTTGCCTCTTAATCTGTTTTGAGTGATTATTGGGCAAGTTTTGTTATTCTCGAACCATTGTAAGTACAGAGAGATTGAGGGGGTTTTCTGTGGGTGTATTTTTTACTCGATCATTAATGCAGGGAGCTCTCCATATCGGAGCTCAATGTGGACGTAGCCCTATTTGGGTGAACCACGGTAAAAATCTTGCGTGTCTCTTCTTCACCTTTACGTTTCAGTTTTGGTTATACATGTTTTGCATATATGACTGTTACAGCTTTATATCATATGCTTGTGATGGTATTCTGTTTGTAAACCCTAAGGTTTGAGTATCAGTGCTCAACAGTGGTATCAGAGCCGTGTTAAAATCGGCGCTTAGGGTTTTTTTTTTTTTGATAAGTAAATCAGTCAGTCTATTTTCATCTAAGGGTTGTCATCGGGTTGTCATCTATTGTCGGGTGGTCTAGGGTTTCTTTGAGAACCTAGTGTCAGCAGGAGTTTGCTGTGTTTATTCTCATCAGTGTCTAGAGCCACCTAGGCTAACTTCGTGCAAGGCAAAGAGGATGTCTACCCGATTTGAAATCGGCATATTTGATGGAAAAGGAGACTTCGGTAGTTGGAAAAAGAAGATGAGAGTTTTACTCTCTTATCATAAGGTGCTGATAGCACTAGAAGCTGATGACCGAAAGTGGTCACCTGATCAGCTTGCAAGAACAGATGAGGTAAGAGAAGAGGCATTCAACCTCATCTTTCTTCACCTTGGTGACACTGTCATTCGCAAGGTAGATGGTATGTTAACTCCCATTGATTTATGGAATAAGTTAGATTCTTTATACTCTATTATGACTACACCTAATTTAGTATACTTGAAAGGCATGTTGTTTAATTTCAAAATGAATGCATCTAAGTCAATGGATGAAAACATAGATGAATTCACTAGACTTGCATTATTACTTAGAGGTACTGATCAAGCATTGGGTGACACAAGTGAAGCTATGATTCTTTTAAATTCCTTACCTGATGACTATGATTTAGTAAAGCATGCATTAAGGTATACTGGTATTGTTCCTACTTTAGATCTAGTTATCTCGGGTATTAAAGCTAGGGAACTGGAACTAGGAACAACTAAAAGGTCTGGAAATAATCTATTTGTAAAGAGTAAAAATGATAAAAAATCATTTACCAGTAACAATGATCACTCAAATGGGTCAGGGCAAAAGGGTAAGAAAAAGGATAAGAAGGGTAAACATAAATGGAAGTGTTATCACTGTGGTAAAGAAGGTCACATTAAGAAGTATTGTTATGATTATATTAAGAAATTAAAACAAGGGGGAAACACAAATGTAAATGCTGGAACCTCTAATTGTTTAGCTGAAGTTTTAAATGTTTCTAGTTTATCTGCTAAACATGAATGGGTATTGGATTCAGGTTGCTCTTTTCATATGTGCCCAAATAGAGATTGGTTTCAAAATTTTAATCAAAGGGAAACGGGTACAGTATACATGGGTAATAATCAGTCATGTAGAATCCAAGGTATAGGTAGCATATCCTTAAAATTACATGACAATAAAATCAGAATGTTAACTGATGTAAGATATGTACCAGGTCTAAAAAGAAACCTAATATCTCTTGGCACACTTGATGAGTTAGGTTACTCATATAGAGCTGAAAATGGTTTCTTGTATGTTTATAAAGATGATAATCTTATTCTGTCAGGAACTAAGAAAAATGGCTTGTACATTTTAAATGGTTGTTACTCTTCCCTTGTTAACTCTCATTCTGCCTGCATAGTCAATACTGATAAGACAGATATATGGCACCTGAGACTTGGCCATATGAGCCTGAAAGGTCTCCAGGCACTGTCAAACCAAGGGTACCTTGGATCAGTGCCTGTTGGGTCCCTTGACTTTTGTGAGCCATGTGTTCTGGGCAAGCAACACAGGCTGAGTTTCCCTAAGGGAACTCACCTGGCGAAGGCATGCCTTGAATACCTTCATGCTGATCTATGGGGGCCTTCTCAGGTCCTCACTTTTGGTGGTAACAGGTATTTTCTATCTATTGTGGATGATTTTACTCGAAAGGTATGGGTGTTTTTATTAAAATCAAAAGACCAGACCCTAGAGAAGTTTAAAAATTGGAAAACAATGGCAGAAAATCAAATAGATAGGAAAATTAAAACCCTTAGGACTGACAATGGTCTTGAGTTCTGCAGTAGAGCTTTTGATACTTTCTGTAATGATCATGGTATACTTAGACATAGGACTGTTAGGAACACTCCCCAACAAAATGGGGTAGCTGAACGGATGAATAGAACACTTCTTGAAAAAGTCAGGTGTCTATTATTCACTTCTAATATGTCAAAGTCATTTTGGGGTGAGGCTTTATCCACTGCTGCCCATTTAGTAAATAGGAGTCCTTCTACTGCACTAAATTTAATATGCCCTGAGGAAAAATTGACTGGTAGAAAACTTAACTTTAATTACTTGAGAGTTTTTGGCTGTGAAGCCTATGCTCATAAATCAGATGGCAAACTTGAACCTAAGTCTATTAGATGTGTGTTTGTTGGGTACCAAGAAGGTACCAAGGGATATAGGTTATGGGATAGGGAATCTAATGGAGTTAAAATAATAATCAGTAGAGATGTTATATTTAATGAAAATGTTTTCCCTTGTAAAACCAACAACCTAAAAGAAACAAGCACTCAAGAAAACCTAGATGACTTTGCCGTATTAGGGGGTCCTCAGCTTGAGGTGGAGCAACCAGCAGGAAATAATGACCTGCCGGCTGCTCCACCCTCACCTGATCAAAACCAACATGATGCTACCTTGCCTGTATCTCATGATGACAGTTCCTCTGATCATAATGATCAAGAGGAACAAAGAAATGAACCTGAGATTAAGGTGGAGCACCATAGCTCACCTCAAGATCTCAGTGACTATCAACTTGCCCGTGATAGGAGCAGGAGGGTCTCTAGACCCCCTGCAAGGTATGCTCACTCTGACCTAGTGTACTGTGCTTTGATTGCTGGAAAGGAACTAAGGAGCAATGAACCAACCTCATATGAGGAAGCTATCAACTCCAAAGATTGTGATAAATGGCAACTGGCCATGGAAGAGGAAATGAACTCCCTCAAGGTAAATGGTACCTGGACTTTGGTCCCCAAACCTGAAAAACAAAAACTGATCCAGTGCAAGTGGCTGTTCAAATTAAAAGAAGGTATCTCTCCCACTGATCCACCTAGATACAAAGCTAGATTGGTTGCTAAGGGGTTTACTCAAAGGGAGGGTATAGACTACAATGAAATTTTCTCACCAGTAGTTAAATTTAAGACCATTCGAATGATGCTTGTTGTTGTTGTTCAATTTGATTTAGAATTAGAACAGTTAGATGTTAAAACAGCCTTCCTACATGGTGATCTTGATGAATGTATATATATGTTTCAGCCAACTAGTTATATTGATAAAACTCATCCTGATCATGTATGCTTACTGAAAAAATCTTTGTATGGACTAAAACAATCCCCAAGACAATGGTATAAAAAATTTGATAGTTTTATCTTAGGGATTGGGTTTGAAAGAAGTCAATATGATAACTGCTTTTACTTCGTAATCTCAGATATTCCTGTTTATCTACTGCTGTATGTAGATGATATTTTGATAATTAGTAAGTCCAAAGAAAAAATTAGTGAGTTAAAGTCAATGTTAAACACTAATTTTGATATGAAGGACCTAGGACCTGCTAGGAAAATTCTAGGAATGACAATAGAAAGAGAAAGAAGTAAATCAATATTGAAAATTCATCAAAATGACTATCTTAAGAAAGCTGTCCAAAGATTTGGTATGCAAAACTGTAAAACTGTAGGGGTTCCCTTAGCTGGTCATTTTGTCCTATCTAATCTCAATGCCCTACAACTAATTCTGAATTAGTTAGAATGGAAGATATCCCTTATGCAAATGCAATCGGAACAGTTATGTATTCAATGATTAGCACAAGACCTGATCTTGCATATTCTATATCTCTACTTAGTAGATATATGTCAAATCCAGGTAAACCTCATTGGGATGCACTAAAATATATGTTAAGGTATATTAATGGATCTGTAGACATTAGCCTGTGTTATAAAAGAAGATTTGACACTTTTAATCTTGTGGGATATGTAGATTCTGATTTTACAGGTGATAGGGACTTAAGGAAATCTACTACTGCATATTTTTTCACCTTGGGTGAAAATTGTATCAGTTGGAAATCCCAACTTCAGCCTCTGGTGGCCTTGTCCACCACCGAGGCTGAATATGTTGCTGTTACGGATGCCTTTAAAGAGGCTATTTGGCTTCAAGGTTTATTAAAGGAGATCCAGTTACTACAAGACAAAGTTACTGTGTTCTCAGATAGCCAAAGTGCAATTCACCTCTCCAAGAATTCGGTATATCATGAACGTACAAAGCATGTTGAGGTAAAGTATCATTATGTTAGAGATTTAATAGCTAATGGCACTGTGAGTATTTTGAATGTGCCTATAGAAAACAACCCTGCAGACATGGGAACAAAAGTTCTAACTGCAACCAAGTTCAAGCGTTGCTTGAACTTGCTGCACGTGGGAATTGGTTGATCAAATCAACCAGAGCAATGAAGGTATGGATAGTAGCATGCTGCACTCTGTGATAGTTTCAGATTCACCTCTTGTTTGGGCTTCAAGGTGGAGATTGTTATTAATGAAGCCCCAAACGATGTCGTTGGGGTTAGCTGGTGGAGGGCCCGTGCTGCAACCTTGAGCTGCCTTCAGGCAGCCAATTGGAGGGCAACACGTGGCAACCATCAGCTGCCTTCTGATGGCGCCCGATTGCTTTATCAGCTCCTCTTCTCTTACCACTCGTCCGTCTGCTTTTTTTTTATTCTGTTGGAATATTGTACATCGTGCTTGCACGATCTGATCCGAGCCATCCATCTATGCTTTATGAGTCTTGATCCCAGCCCTCCATCGTCGCTATTTATCTTCTCCTCGGGATGTGATCTCTGCAGACGTTTAAGGCGAAAGAGACAAAATCAATCATCGAAGAAAAGAGGGTTCGAGAAGAGAGATACCCTTCGTCTCCGACCTAGGGTTATCTGGTTTGCTTCGGTTCTTTTCTTCATTTCTTTGTAAATGTTTTGTATAGCATTATAGTTGTATGGTTCGATAGGGTTTTGCCTCTTAATCTGTTTTGAGTGATTATTGGGCAAGTTTTGTTATTCTCGAACCACTGTAAGTGCAGAGAGATTGAGGGGTTTTTCTGTGGGTGTATTTTTGACTCGATCATTAGTGCAGTGAGCTCTCCATATCGGAGCTCAACGTGGACGTAGCCCTATTTGGGTGAACCACGGTAAAAATCTTGCGTGTCTCTTCTTCACCTTTACGTTTCAGTTTTGGTTATACCTGTTTTGCATATATGACTGTTACAGCTTTATATCGTATGCTTGTGATGGTATTCTGTTTGTAAACCCTAAGGTTTGAGTATCAGTGCTCAACATCAACTGATGTCAATTCCTAAACGAATATGGATTGATATTTCGATGGACTTTGTGGAAGGACTTCCTCCTTCAAACGGCTATAATGTGATTATGGTGGCGGTCGATCAACTATCAAAATATTCACACTTTAATCCTTTGAAGCACCCGTTCATTGCCCTTATTATTGTCAATGCGTTCTTAAATCAAGAGGTCTGGCTGTATGGAATTCTAGAGTCCATAGTAAGTGATCGTGACAAAATTTTTGTTAGTTCTTTCTGGAAAACTTTGTTTCAACTTTAAGGGACTAGCCTTCGTATGAGCTCCAGCTATCATCCTCAAATGGATGGGCAAATAAAAGTGGTCAATCGTACGCTCGAACAGTATCTCTGGTGTTTCACATGCTATCAACCCAAGAAGTAGATAGATTGGCTACCCTGGATAAAATATAATTATAATACTTCAGTACATTCTGCAATAAAAATTTCTCGTTTTGAAGCCATCTATGAACAACCTCTTCCAAAGTTGCTTTGGTATGTCCCTGGAACCACACAAAATCAAGCAGTTGATGAATTCTTACGGACTAGGGAGTCAATCCTCAAAGAATTACGCTCCAATCTCCGCGTTACACGAGATTGCATGAAGAGTCTAGCTGATTAGCACTGTCGGGACGTGATGTTGGCAGTAGGCGATTGTGCGCATCTCCGTTTGCAACCTTATCGCCAGGTGACAGTGGCCAATCACAATTCACCTAAGCTAGCTCCACGTTTTTATGGTCCATTCAAAATTCTGGCTGGAGTTGGTCTAGTTGCCTATCGTTTGGAGTTGCCTCTATGGTCCTAGGTTCACAATATTTTTCATGCCAATTTCTTAAAAAAGTTCCATAGTTCCTCGTTACTAGCTTGTCCTCATCTGCTCCCTGAAGCCGACAACAACTCTGCTTCCTCTCTTACCCAACCTAAAACTATTCTTGCTAGCTGTATAATCCAAAAAATGAAGTATCGGCCTCGCAAGGAAATTCTGGTAAAATGGTAAGATGCTCCAGTAGAGGATGCAACATAGGAAAACAACTAGAGTTTTGCGCGTTCATACCCATCATTTGTCCTTGAGGACAAGGACACTTTAAGGGGGTGGAATGATATAGCCCATCTCATGCAGGCATGCATAGATACATATCTTTAGGATCTGTTGGACGTGGACCCGATTATTAGGAGTTAGTTGATTTTCAATAAAAATCATAGAAGTGTTGGTTAATAGAATCTTGGCACTTTTGCTAGTTTTCAATATTTTTCCATTCATGGCAGTAACCACTTCTTTTTTTTTCTTGTTTACAGCTATCACGTTGTAATAAAGGTTTATTAGAACTTCCAGTAATTGTTAATAAGATTATGAGATTTTACATCCAGTTTATTATCTATCTCTACTTCTTCTTCATTTCCTCTTACTTCACAAACAAATTCGTATCATGGTGGTAAAAGTTTTATAACACAATAACATGAATTTCAATTATTGAATTGTCATTTTGTGTACGTAAGACACAATAGGTTGGTATTTTGGTTATTTTTGAATTTTTAGTTTTGATTCATGCAGGGTTTAAAAAAAAAAATCTATTTTTATCTTTGAATTTAAAGTTTTAATTTATCCAAATTTTTTGCACACATAAATTATTCGTTACAATTTTTTATTTATCTATAAATACCTAGTAAATGAATAAGAGTCGGTGATAAATTTTTTAACCTTTATTAAGTTGTTCTATAGTATTCCATACTGGCTCTACTATCAAAAAATTGGACCCAAATAGTGGATAAATCTTAGGTTTGAAGTAACGCCGTCCCATATATTTAAAGCTTATGCTACCGTCGGTGGCATACTCCATATTCTTTTAACAAATAGTACTTAACATTATTAACCATGGTTAGGGTAGTTCAATTTCAACAAACATGCGTCTAAGGTTATCTAATCATGGCACACTTTCCCTCCTTTTATAAACAATTACTCTGATGGGATCGGGTCCTCTACTTCTTTCCTCATCATTTTAAATTGCGAATGAGTTTACTAAAAATACTTCATTTAGGTGGTAAGTTGACTCCTGCCATTATCTGATTTAAACTTGGTTGATTAGGCAATGGTGGATCATTATTGTTGATTAGGCAGCAAAGATTGACAGGCCACAATGCTTCACGACTCCAGTTTGACTGACAAGACAGCACCCACAATGATGAAATGAAACACAAGTTTCGTGTACATTTGAGTCTTAATACAAAGTGAATGCTAAAAGCACCCTTTATCACCATAAAACAACACAAAAAGTATGAATTTGCATATCTTCAGTCAAAAAAGAGGGATCTTTCATGCTTGTTTTATATCCATATAGTACTGATCTATCCACTTCTGAATGATCTCCACTTCTTGCCTCCTCTGCTCAACAAGCCAGTCTGGATCTTCCTTTGTTGCAGATCGAAGATCGACATGATGAGCCCCTTAATCATTCATTAAATTAACAAAAAGTCATCAGTTAACATGACTAAACCAATTGGGAGGCCAAACAAACAAAGTTTTGATTCTACCTTTCTTGGTCACCAGTGCTACAATGCTAGCTGATATGTTCTTGAGCACACTGAGCAATCCACAATTCAAAATGGGTATATTACTGGGCTGAAGTTATAATTCCCTAGACTTAAAACAGAAGTTGCAAGAGTATCTAACTTGGCAAAATTAAAATTTATATAACCGACCCCACGGGATAAAGGTCCGGTATGTTGTTGTATATATAGAGATGGACAGAGTCATAAGCAAAGTTATCTAAACCTAACAAAGGGCTGATGATCATACTGCCTCCAGTACCAATAAGACTGAAAAATCGAGCACATTTGGCTTTTACCAGAAACCAGGTCAAGGTCAACTAAGATTGAAAGAGGGGAAGGAGCATATGATTTTGTGGAATCATTGTTCTTGAAATTCTGAAGGATGCTGCATGAGTTGAAGAGTTGAACTGACCTGCCTCTGCTCCAAGGATCTTGCATTCCATTGGAAAATATTATGTTACTACCTGATCTTTTCAGCACTTGCTCTATTTTCTGCATAAGCATCATATTCAGCAAAGCTGAACTTAAGCATAAGAACCTCTTATACATAATGGAAGTTTAAGTAGCATTATATGAATGTAATATCGGAGGGAAGATGTATAAAATTTTATACTAAAACTCACGTTGCCACCAAATTCCGTAGTAATCCAGTGTGGCCGAGGCGTAACTCCATATTTCTTCCTGCAATTCTCTGCAAATTCCTTGTAATCGAAGGAAGATGGAGGAAACATGCTCTCATGGGAAAGAGTCATTGGCATGACCATCTCTGTACACGACTGAAAAAACATTTATAAGACTTTATCTTCTTCTTCTTCTTCTCTGTCAATGAGAAATAATTGCTAACCTGCCAGTCCCAACCATGGAGGCCATGAGCATCAGGCCCACTTTCCAAGTTGAAACATTTTTCTGTCTGTGAATAGTTGTAATACAAGCTTGCAGCTGCGAAAGCTCTGCTAAGCTTCGTCGCCGTAGGTGACAATCCATCGATAATATTGCACATCTTCATTCAAACAAGAAAGCCAGTTATGGAAAGAGATTTGAAACTGCATTGAGAATGGCCATTATATAAGCGGGTCATACCGCTTGCACGGGATAAGCAGGTAATGGCATCATGAAATTGGCATTGGTGGGATAATTGACCATGGCTGTATAAACAAAAGCAGTCCACAACCAGTTTCGAACAGAATACATCGATTGAAGATTCCTGGAATTTGAAGAATATGACTTGTGATTACCAAGAAGGTTGAGAAAAGCAACAATTAAAATTGAGAAGTCAATGAGTCCCAGGAATTGTGAACATTAAGTAATTTTTCATTTTAATTCTTAGTACTCCTGGAACCATGGATAATGCAATTTCTTAAAGTTTTAAACCCATTAGTAAATGAATGTAAAGGGCCAATTCTTTTATTTGGTCAGCAATCTAAAGAGATAATGAGATTATACAAAACCTTCTAAGCACAGGCATTTGTTATGTCCATGACTAAACTCACTTGCAAGTTCTGAAGGTTTTGCTGAGTTCTGTCAATCCTTCTTTCTGAGTTGACAGATCTTCCAGTTCTTGCCAGCTCCCCTTTATCACCTCAAAGCAATTCAAGCTTGCATCCTGAGCATACAGCTTATAGTTAAAAGATACAGAGAATAACAGAAGAAAAAGGAAAGAGAAAAGGAGAATTACGCCTTTTTTCCATACAGACCTTGTAATCCTGGGAAACGGCATCATAGAAGCTTGACCATGGAGTTACATCTTCAAACTGCAAGATTGGGGCAGAAGATGCTAAAGCCCCAAGTGCTATATGAGGGTATTTCAGTCTAAACCAGGCTGCCAACACTGTAACAAAATGACAAGGTACGAATGGCTGTTCCATTAATGAAAATCATTTACTGTGGAAATAAATGCAACAGCTACAAGCAAATATTCCTACTGTTCTAAGGGTAAGAGGAAAAGCAAAGTACAAGAGAAGTCCAGGCAGCCATGAAATGTCACTCTCAAACGTTTGATTCACTAAGGACAAGACCCTCTCCTAAAGATCAAGCTAATAGTCAGATTAAATCAGTAAAAAGCAATTTTGGGGGCTTCTTCAACTTACTTCCTCCATAAGACCCACCAAAGACCACAACAGGGGAAGCCTCAGTAGACAGATTCTGCTTCAAACTCCTTATCAGAAGTGCGAAATCAGCCAAGGCTTGCTGTGAATTCAAGTACCCCAATGTCTTCGCAGATTTGTAGGAGTCCTTCCCAAATGGCATTGATTCTCCATAAAACCTGTGCTGGAAAATCACACAAACAAACAAAACCCAGAAGTAATCTCAGCACCCTCCTTCAAAACCCCGCAGATTTTCATCGACAGACATATAGACACAAAAAGAGTGACAATCTTTATAAACATCAAAGAAGGATAGTGTGTTACTTCAATGAAAAGCAGGAGGGCATGGAACTTGGGAGCAATGTCAAGCATGAAGCCAGTGTTGGCTGCAAACCACTCAATATCCCCTTCATTGCCAGTGTAGACAAAGATGGGGCCTCCATGGTGCCAGTAGTGGCTATTGATGAGATACTTCTGGTGAAAAATCTTGGAGCTCTGGGGTTTGAAGGTAAAATGGTCCAGAAGCTGAGGAAAGTAATGGACCTTGTATGGTGTCTTTGGCTTCGATTCTTTCGGAGCCACATCTCGTTTTGTAAGAGAGGATTGGTAGGCTCCTATTGGGAAGAAAGCAGGGATCGATTTCACCGTCGTTATATTGATGGTGAAGAGAAGTAGCAAGAGGAAGGTAGAAGAGGGATTCATTCTCTCTCTCTCTCGTGAAGAAGTTGCTCACTTTTTGTTGTGGAAGCATAGTGATGTTTTTGTATTTCTCCATTTGAGGGAGGTTTGTTTGTTTTGCGACAGTTTCTGGGTTGGCATTTTGTCAAGTTGTGCAACTTTTTAGGCATGATTTGGATCATCTCTTGATGGGTTTTTTTGTTGGGTAGCAGCCAACCACAGCCAAGGAGAAGTATTAAACCAGGGGAAGCCACCGCCTGGCTGCACTTGCCACCGGCGAACCGACGCGTGGGGTGGCGGGAGCCTCCAGTTCACCCAACAACAAACAACGACCATCATCCCTGAGGACATCAGTGCTTGTTTGTGCTCCACCTTTCTTTTCATATTTTCTACCTATCAACAAAAGGGGTGTAGCCCCTACCCCCTCTAGTGAAAATATATTTAAAAATATGTAATCATAAATATTACCCCGAGGCAGAGACCATTATCCGGACTGTCTGACCATCTTTACGATAGGGGTTAATCAAGCTCCGAGTCACTCCACACAGACGTGGGCCATGCTGTGGATCGTGTTGGGTTAAGGGTCCTGGAATCTGTGGCCTAGCATGGCCCACAGGCACCATGATTAAAAATATTTTTAAATTATGATTATATAGTGAGATATAATTTAGTACATGTGTGTATATATATATATATGTATTGTTTTAGTGTATTGTTTATAATTTTGTGTTTTATATTTTAAATTTTAAAAATGTTACATTTAGGTGACACTCCTACATTTTATAGTTTCAAATATAAAACATTATGGTGTATTTGTATTGACAATTATATACCGTTTTAACTTTGTATGTATTTTATAAATTTTTATTTTTTAATAATATTTTAAGTCAATAAAATAATTTAAAATATTATTCAAAATAAATTAATAAAATAATAAAAAATTATATATTTGTTAATCCCCCTACTCAACCATTGATTTAGATTACTCACCCAAAATGATATAGGATACTTGTTAACACACAATTAGCACCCAATTTATTTTTTTATATGGTAGGAATCGAAGGAAATTTCAGTATTTTTCAACCTTCGACAGAGATTATCACATTCTCAACTTACGGGCCGTAACCGATTGGACAACAATCGCATACTAGATAAGTCTAGGTCTTTGAAATATTCCTGTGACCTCAAAGATAATCACAATTGATACATTGTTCGCATTGATCTAATTTCAAAATTTCAAACTCACAATCTCTCGGTACTTAAACTCCTGAACATGTGTGGAGAATCATCTATGTTACCTTTTAAGGTTAATTAGCACCAAATTTAGGCAACTACTAAAAAGACTTAGTCGATCAACTGTTTCTAGAATCAAAATTATTAGTTTTCTTTATATATTAAATTAACCAAATAAATGGAGTTAGTGAATCAAAAGAAATAGAATAAATGTCAACTTTTAGATATATAGTACAGTTAACTAACTGCAAGTCATGCTCAACCAAATGAGTCCACTGTACCTTGGGACCCTTTTAACAATTCTGGAGTTGTAGACCAAAATCACATTTTAGACAATCAGATCAATCACAAAATGCTTTTCATTTTCTTCGAGAAAAGTTTTTGGTTGACTAAGTATTGTCATTCTAAATGTTTTTATTCTTTTCGTTTAAAATGTCCTTAATAAAGTTATTTCATCTATTTAATGGAACCTCCGGGTGTTTAACTTGAAGAGAGAGAGAAGGCCAATTCCCAAAATCTAATCTTTATAAAAATCTTGTTTGTGACTTGTGTTTAATCATTGAGATTATTACATTTATTCATTCACCAATAAATTACACACTTAACTTGGTTTTAGAAGCTAATTAAGAAGTCTCTTGGAGACTTATTCTGCACCTCTAATCTTATTGTTCCTTTTAAGCATAAATCCTTTGCTTCGCATTTCTTTTTATTTGTATACATAATTGAGTCTTAATGCATAAAACTCAAACCCCTTAGCTATTACTCCTTAGCTCCTACTCTGAATGCTAATGCTAATGCTGACCCCTCACCCATTTCCAGAAGTACATAATGTTTAGACCCTTTCTCAATAAAGGTTATGGGTCAAGAACTCTCTTTGAGGCATAAAAAACCAACCAAGCCACCTTTAGAACTGTTTGGTCACATGCTTCCCACCTTTGCCTTTGTTCGAACAAATAAATAATAATAATAATTTGTCTGGTCCCTACACTCAAAATTGTTACTAATATATATATATATATATATAATTAAATGCTATGAGAACGAAAATAAACAGAAAATGATTCTTTTGTTTAGAAGAGATGATAATAAGGAAATGAAATAAAAATCGACAGAAACACTTTTCATCTATAGATGCTGCATTTGTCTTTCTACTAGAAAGTGCACTAATGGCCATTTCTTTCTTCTCCTTCTTCTTTTTTTTTAATTACGTGTTACCTATTGCACTCTTGTTGCTCTACCTCACAATTTCAGCAAGAGAGGTAAATCAGGAGATACAGCAAGTAAGTTTTGACCCTAACACAACTGCAAACGGGAAGATAACAAATATTTTTCATTTTCAAGATCGCTTCTTACTTATTAAACTATCTCCTGATCAGAACTCGAACATGGGATCTAGAGACCTAAAAAGCAACACCTCAATGAGTTATTTCTTTGCCAATTAATCTACACCCTGACGCTACTAATGACCATTTCTTGTTCAATATGTTCTTATTTCATTCATTTCCTTTTGCTCTTCCAAACAAAGTGAAATACTTTATATTATTTTTCATTTTCTACTCTTTCCCCATTGGGTTGCTAATAATACACTCTATTCCAAACAAGCCTTAACATAACAAGCCAAACATCATATCATATCATGTGTCAATTTTGCTCTTGTGGTCCATTGTCACACCCATACTTCAAGCCCCATGGCCATGGAATTGCATTTCAATGAAGCCTAGAACTCGAACCTTCTTCCAACAACCACGTCTATGGCCTCAAACTAGCCACGTCCCAACCCATGCCATTGACCGCAAGAATTGAGCGAAAATAAAATTAAGAATTCACACTGGAGCTTGTTTGAGCATGGTTAGAGAATTCACACTCACTCGGACCAACATAAATGAAATACAAAAATGATGACTCTTCTAGCAGAAGTTATTTCACACAGCAAGAGAGAAATTCCATATCGATGTCAAAAGGAAGGAGCACGTAACAGCATCGATTGACAATTTTGCTTTGCTTTCTGTATGTGTGTGTGTGTGTGTGTGTGTATATAGACATCATATAGCCACATTTCTCTTTTCTTAGTTCACCAAGATGGCTCTTCCTCTCAAGATCGTCGTCGCTTCACTGTGTTTTCTGGTTCTTCTCTGCAAGTTCTCCATAAACGCTTCTTCACCGACACCCACATCTCAAAACTCCAAGAAATCCACCTTGCCGGAATCGGGAAAAGCAGCCCAGAAGGAGCTGAGAGTGGTGAAGGGGCTGGATCTGAAGAGATACATGGGGCGGTGGTACGAGATAGCTTCCTTTCCGCAGCCGTTTATGCCGCCGAACGCCACCAACACGCGGGCGACCTACAGCTTGAGGGCCGACGGCACCGTGAATGTGCTGAATGAGGCTTTTGTCAACGGCAAAAGGATCGCCATTGAAGGGGTGGCTTACCGGGCCCACCCGTCCAGCGATGAGGCCAAGTTCAAGCTCCGTTTCCCCAATGTTCCAGTGATCGGCAACTACTGGGTCCTGTACATTGATCGGCGTTATCAGTATGCTTTGGTCGGCGAGCCTACCAGGATGTCTCTGTTTGTAAGTTCTTCTCTTTCTTTGTTTATACTCACACTCGCAGGATGACGATGTTAGGGTGCGTTTGGGGAGGGATGGAATGAAAATGAATAATAGAATTTTTATTTTTTGATAAATTTAAAATAAATAATACAATAAAGTAAAATGCTCACTATGCCCTCCCTTGATGGGTGAGACCATATCATTTATTATATCAAATAAGAGCATCATGGATATTTCACTCATAAGCCGAGTTGAGTTGATATATCTATGGGAAATTCTATTCGCAGCCATCAAAATTGCTCTCCCAATCCCCGCCAAAATTCACTAAGATTATGCCCCCAAAATTGAAGGTGGGCATGTCAAGATGCTGCTGCTATTGCTAACCTAAGTTTTTGTTGCTAACTGCTAAGATAGTTTCTGTTAAAACTATCTATGACTCAGTAGTTTATTGCATGCACTTGTTGAGTCTTCTGGATGTGTTATGTTTTGTGCAGATATTATCCAGAAAGAACCATATTGATGAGAAGAAGTACAAGAAGCTTGTGAAGATGGCCAAAGATGAGGGATATGATGTGACCAAGCTTCAGAAGACAAAACAAACAAATCCTCCTCCAAAGCTACAATGAGCAAATGGACGCTGAAACCATATATAATTCAAGAAATAAAGGGATTCAAAACTTGCATTGCCAAGATTTTGGATGGATTGGGGATGGTTTCTCCTAATTGCTTGTTACCACTACTTCTTTTAGAGAAGACTGTGAACTTGGGACTATTGTCTTTTTTTTTTTTTTTCAAGAATATAATTACATTTGTATGGTAAGGTCCATTGTGTAACAGATATTATTATATAAATAAAAGTTTCATAAACAATTTTTATACCTAATAATTTAATTCATTAAAGTTTTCATGTGACTAAGGTGATACTTCAATTAGCATTAGAATTGAATTGTTTGTAAAAAAATTTCATGTTTAAGCCTTTTTGTGAGCCATTTTTTTATATTTTTAAAGTTTAGTTGACTGTTTGTTATAAGATTATTATAAATTTAAAAAAAAAGAAATTAATAGCATCGTCTAAAACTTAACAAGAATATTATTTGTCTCATGGATGCACTATTAGACAGGGAGTCGGGTTTGCTCCTTTTATATCTAGATGTTTCTAAATTTTTTTTTATCAAAAAAAATTATTTCTTACCAAAGATAAAGTAGTTGTTGTTTTGCTTCAAATTAAAACCATGGTTTAACTGGTTACTTCATCTGAAAGTATTCAAAAACCATTCTAGAACGTTCCATCTGATTTTAGAAGGTTCCTACCAACCACATGTAAGGCCCCAAATTTTCACCTTCTGGCTTTATATAGCCAATCTCCTCTCCACCTTGTGACTATCATTGAACTAAACCCATAAACCCTTTTAACATCTTTCTCTCCCAAAACCCTCTCCAAATCAATTTCCTTCTCCCAATTTTCTCTGAAAATTGTGAAGAAAATGGCCAAGAAAGAGATGGAAGTGGTGAAGGGGCTGGACATCAAGAGGTACATGGGCAGGTGGTATGAGATAGCTTCATTCCCATCAAGGGATCAGCCTAAGAATGGGATGAACACAAGGGCCACCTACACTTTGAAGGATGATGGAACTGTTCACGTGCTCAATGAGACTTGGAGTGATGGCAAGAGAGGGTCCATAGAAGGCACTGCCTACAAGGCTGACCCTTCTAGTGATGAGGCCAAGCTCAAGGTCAAATTCTCTGTCCCTCCATCCTTGCCCATCTTCCCTGTTGTTGGGGACTACTGGGTCCTGTTCCTTGATGATGATTATCAGTATGCTCTCGTCGGCCAGCCCTCCAAGAACAATCTTTGGGTATGTTTCTACCTACATATCTCCTCAAATTAAAACAGTTTCAAGATTCGAAAACATAATGAATATTTTTATGATTCTTCTGGTGGGGTATTATTTTGTTGTAGATATTGTGCAGAGAGAACCATCTGGACGAAGAGATCTACAAGCAGCTTGTTAAGAGGGCCCAAGATGAGGGATATGATGTGAGCAAACTTCAAAAGACGCAGCATACTAATCCCCCACCAGAGGGAGAAGAAGGCCCCGAAGACACCAAAGGGATTTGGTGGTTTAAATCCATTATGGGAAAATAGGCGGTGGTGGAAAATGGAAATGGAAGATTAATAGAATTCTGTGTATGAAAGAAAGAAAGAAAATGACCTGAAATCCTAGCAGCAAACCCTTTTTTTTATGTGAACTAGTTTAAAAGCCTAGCAGCAAACTTTGAATAATGAGATAGATTCTAATGAGTGGTATAAATTTAGCAGAGAAATAGAGTTTAATTTTGGACCACGTGTCTTTTATCTTGTTGGTTTGCTTGTTCACACGTCTGTGTTTGGATGTCATGGGAATGGAAATAGTGTTTCAATGTAAATTTTATTTGAAAAATAATGACATTGATGTCATATATATTTGAATTTATAAGTAAATAAAAGTAAACGTTATATCATAAGTAATTTGTAACACATTACTTCATTTGATGGTCACTAGAAATATCACACAACATTCTGCCCCACTTAAATCACTCAAATTGGAGTTAATTATGACTATTTAACTTTTCCAGCTTTCTTTTAAACCGAAACCTGACACTAATTAAAAATAATGGTAAGATACACCTTCCTTTTTCATTGACGTTTTATACACTTTCAATAAATTTCTTAACGAACATATAATATAAAAAGTGAGAATTTAATTTAAAAGGTGAATAATGTTGTAATTTAATAAAATGGTCCAATTAGGAGCCTGACACAAACAAAGGAAGACCAGCATAGTTTGAGTTTAGTTTTATTAATCCATTTTATATTATAACAATTAGCACAAACTGATTTTTTATTTTTTTTGTCACATATAACGCAAGACATCAAACAAATTTTCTAATTTGATTTTCAGCAAATGCCCGTCCTCCCTCCCGTCTCTACCATTCTCAGGGTCAGGGAGGCATTCATAATTCATCCCTCAAAACACATTTTGGCAATCCACAAAGAGCAAAATTCCAACATCAATCAGTTCCTTCACCTTTTTTTTAATCTCTCAATCCAAAAACAGGCACATACAAGAGCCAAAACCATACAACTACGCCATAGCGAATAATTGATGAAAAGCATATATTATATTATATTATATTATATTATATTATATTATATTGACAGCAATCACAATTTCGTAATCCGAATGACGACGACGCCGACGTATTTTAAACACCCAACCCAGAACAGGTAAATGACATTGATTGGCTGGCCTCCTTGCTAAAGAAAGCTTACAGTATCGTGCAACATTGATTGGTTTTCTTTGCCTGCTTGTAAAACATCTGTTTGAACAAACCACCACCAGGTTCTTTTTATTAGAAACACAGTAACATTACACGGGGCAGCAGTAACATAAAAGAATGTACTAAGCAACTGGGAGTCATCCAGATGTACCTGTGAAGCTGTGCTGAGATCCGAACTCTTCTCAACTAAGCTATCCAGCTTCTCACCCCGTGCAAGCACGCTATCGATGGTCTTGTGCTGTTGCAAAGATATATCAAGAGAAATTTAGTATTGAAAAAATGATATATTCGCAGACAAGATCATGGCAAATTTTGTATATTTTAAACCTCCAAGCCATCTCAACCAAAAGACTTTGCTCAATGTCTTATTCTCAAATTCTACCCAAGCAAGTTCATCCCAAGCCTACTACGCCATCAGCAGAAACATGCCATAACAGTTTCCCACTATTTTGAGGCAAGACTATGTGGATATTAACCTAAAAAGAACAATATCTGCAATTTGCCCAGCCAGGTGGGAAAGAATACAATAAAAGCCCTTCATTCGTTGCATAATATATAACTAAGTTTGGCAGTCAAAAAAGAACATGTCTACAACTATGAGAAAATGTGAAATCCAGCAGACGCAAATCTGATAAATACAGGTTTCTACTTCCATCAGAAGGTACCAAACTTCTTATGATCGTCTCAGCCAAACACCCGTTTTTCAATTTAAAACAAAATTTTCCACATGCAACATGCATGATATAGAGCTAAAAGAAATAGAAACCAGGATTTTGCAGAAATCCATTAGCTAATGCAGGTATATCTCAACTCACAAGGATAATTTTTGTTTCATCCAATTCTCTCTGAATTTTCAACAATTTGTCAGCTTCAGCTGGGTCCTGAAAAATTGAACAGAAAAGACGGAAGAACCAATTGTGTAAGGTCATCTTCGGCACGATGACAAGAAAATTAACTAAAAATATTTTATGATAAAAGCAAGAATAGTAATAAATGCAATCTAACGGTCCTGTTAACACAACTTACAAACCAAGGGCAGATACCTGATATTTGGAGAGAGCTGCATTCAGAAATGGCCATTGTTCTGTGCTATCAGCTTGCACTGTTCTCCATGAATCTCCAAAATTTTTCTGGTATTCATCTAGCACCTGAAATAGAAATTAATATATCACCAACCTATTAAATCAACATTGCCCAATTATTATACATGCAAAATTTCAAGATATTAACTTGAAGAATCTATGAATTGATTCTCCAATACTTCAACTAAAAAGACTTCCTATATTCCCAGTAACTTCACAAGACATTTAACAAGAGTAAGTTGTTATAATGAAAATATGGCTTTACTTACCAAAAAAAAAAAGAAAAGAAAATATGTCTTTTGAGTTTCAAAACATCATGATAAAGGACAATTAAAGGAAACAATTTTACAAATATAAGCATTCTCAAAGTGACCAATTCACCAACCCAAACAAACAAAGCTCTTTTCCTCTTCCCCCCTCCCTCCCATTTTCTTTATCTGTTAACTTGGCAGGGTTCAGACTTCAGAGATGGAGGCAAAGCAAATAGTTAGGGATGTATATGGGTTCTGAAATTAACCCCATTTACATACTTGTTTTAATAAATATTCAAATAAGCCTTATGGCTATATCCCCCAATTATGAATTTTCATACTGGTTTTAGTCATGGGATTTTTAATGGGTTAATTGGGTACCCATTCACATGCCTGGAAATAGTAACTCATGTAACACTCCAAAACATCTCTCCAGCCTCTCAGGCTTTGCATTGTATAACTTCACCTTTCCTTTCAGGATATAAAAATTGAAAAAGAAAAGAGTAGACAAAGTGAGAGTTCAAAGATAAAACCATTTTACTAGAAAAATGAATATCCAAACTCATTCTGAAATATGATATACTACCACGCCAAAAAAAGGAGAATTAACAACCCAAAACAATCCCAAATGTTTTTCATATTCATTTCCTTGTAGGATTTTTAGGAAAATCAAATATAATAAATTGAAATCTGGAGAGGATGAAGATACAAAAAAGTGTACACTCAAATTTCAAGAAACGTGTTTTTTCACGATTGTATGGCTATAGATAGATATGATTACTGAGTTAAGAGTCCATGTAACCAACCTCACCTAGTAGAATTAAGCTTTGATGTTTCATTTACTTAAAAAAAAAAGAAAAGGAATTAAGGTTTGATGTGTCCTTCATGTCTTTAGATGATTGGTTGGAAGAAAAGATAGAACATATTGTTTTAACATGCAAGATGCTAATTGCAGAATGAAAATTACTTTATGTGTGCCTTTGTGCAGAAACTAGACCAGGGTATTGACTTGAAAAAGGGAGAGAGTCATTTGTAACCAATATTATTTTTATCAAATAAATAAATATAATAAGAAAACAATATGATCTAAAGATAAAAAATTAAAATTCATCACATAATTCTACAATATGTTTTAAATTTAGGTGAACATGCGTAAACACACATTTTAAAAAAATGGATAAAAAACAATGAATAAAAAATCTCTCTCCAAACTCGAGATTTTTCCCAGACCATTCCCCAATATTGACTGCTTGTCTTCCTTTCATGCATCTTTCTTCCATCTAATTAACCGGCAGACAAATCTCTTTCTCTCTCTAGCCTCTACACATGGGCTTTCAGTTTGGAGAATCTCTCTCAGAAAGGGCCATTGTTCCAGGAAGAAGCCACAGGAACCCAGCTTGCCGCAACCATGGTTACAGGGGAAGAAAGGAGAAGGTCGTTGTGAAGAAGCTTGCCGTGAAGAACAATTGTCTCTCCCCCACCCCAAAAAAGAAAAAAAGCTTATATCTACTGTTGCAAGAATGAAAAGGAAAGTGTGGTTGACGGAACTAGCAGTTGAACCGTGCCTATTCACCTGGTTTTTTGCTCAACCACCCGGTTCGCTATAAAACTGGCTGCTTTTTTGGGTCCAATAGATATTACAAGTTTTCCGAATTGAACCGATCCAGTCCAAGTTTCACAACACTAGTAATTATTTATAGCAACTAATTACTTTTGAGTATTATTATAACTTAACATATAAATGCTTAATTTTAGTGCAAATCTAAAAATGAGTTTCATCCCCCAGATAATATAGCATAAAATAAAACAAACTGTTAAAAAGAAAATTCTGATTTGTGAATTACAAGCCATATGGAGTGGAAGAAAATCCAGTATAGACAAGCTTCCACGAAGCATATCAAATTTTTCAGCTTCTATAAATCACATCTAGTAGACATCCCCCTGGGTCACGTTGCAATCTGTTAATTGACGTAGCTTTTTCTTTTTTAGTGAAAATGATGTAGCTATTATTTTAATGATTATTTCAGTTAAAGGGGGCTCTCATAACGGTAAGGTATAGTGTTGTGTGCTCCTCCTCTCTTGTCTATTTTATACTAAAAACAATTCCTCAAAAGACAATAATAATAACTACTACTGAACAAAAGTAATAAAGCTACATCCATCAATCATACAAAACTTTGTCAGTCCTGATAATCAAAGCCTTCTCAAAAGAAGGCATAATGTCTGAATCAGATAAAATCCTCCGTGTGTTAACACTTTGAAAGGCAGATAACTACAAGAAAAAAGATTCAAACTTACCATGAGAAGTACCCAATCACCTTCTACAGATCAAATATTCAATTCATAACTCTCATAAGTTTGCAGTTTAAAAATCTAGACTGAAGTTAGTAAGGGGGAAACCAAGTTAGAACAGTTTGGAGCATTTGGAGCTTAAATAGCTAGGGAGAAATACGGTAAAAGAAATGGCTTTTGAAACTGACTACGATAACAAACAGTTACAGCTTCTATTAAGAGAATTACAATAATAAAAACCAATAAAGCTTCGTAAAGTTCAGTAAAAAATATATATATAGCTTTGGAAAGGTTATGACACCTATGAATGTAAATCTAGGTAAAATGACCTAGTAATGCATGTTGCATGACATAATGCTTTAGTTTACAACATTAGAAGAAAGAATAAAGAAAATATATTGGTGTTTCAACCCAAAAGAATTTCAAGCACAACGTCATGCACCGTACATAATAAAAAAAACCACTAAATACATCCAAATATGGATTAGGTAAAAGCAATTGGCTGGGTGTAACAGATGCCTTCCATCTATTATCCGATCATCAATTTCTATACAAGCAATAAGGTGAAGTAAGAACCTTAAACAAGGCCTACAACAAAATTATTCCTAAAGCTGCTCCATATGATGACAACCTAACACAATTTGAGTGACATGACTGTTATCCCTCTCTTTCAGTGCTTCAATACATTCAGCTGTCAACTAATCTCAAGAAAAATAACCTTTTAGCAATTCTTAGTCACCAATTTAAACAGCTTAAGTGTATAATAACAAGAAGAAATTATATGTCTCACTGAGAGCTCAGTGGATAGTCATCCATCCTCCCAACCTAAAATTTCAGTGCATATGTAATTAAGTATTGTTGATGTCTCAGCCACAATGGCACCAACAGAGCCTCTGGTGTGCATGATATCTGAAGAGTAAGGACTTTATCATAAGTCATCTCAAAGTTTCTTTTTAATTCATACCCATTAACCTTGTTAACAACAAAAGTACCACCCATGAAATCAATCAAATTAGTGATAACAAATCATGATATAAATATAAAAGGCCACAAGAGTTAGAATACCTGATTTAGCAGAGAAAATGCACTTCGAACTGGATAATGATCGTCCATAAAACCCAATGCACAAAGGCCATTCCGATTGTGTGAATGTACTTTGTATTCTGTTAACCAGCAAAGAAAATAATTCTCATTTCACCAGTTCAAAAGTTATCTCAACAAATTTGCACAGAAATCAAATCTTATGAGAAGAAAACAGCCTGGTTTCTCAACAAAATTCACAAACACTTGCCCAGAGCTGTATCAAGTAGCTCCAAACATGTAATCTTGTTCCCTAATTTTTCCAAGCCTGAACTGTAAACTTTAAAACAAAATAACGAGTTCTTTTTAATTCTTCAGCAAAACCATACATTTTCCAATTCACATCCTATGATCCTAAGAGGGAAGATTGGAAAAATCAGCTCAAGCAGCAAAATCCAAACAGAAGCCAAGATTTCACCGAACTATGCAAGTATTTTGGTGAACTCACTCCTTTGTTGGATGCAGACAACATTAGACTAAATTTGGAGAATAGACCAAGTTCCTTTACAATTATCTGCAGTTGAATAAAGCTTTTGAAATCCAAACCCATGACCCAATATCAATGAATTACCAAGATAACAGGGCAAACTCTAAAAAGAACAGATAGATTTCTCCTATATTCTTCAGCAGCATAGTACTAACCTTTCTGAATTCAAAAGCTACTTCTTAGCAGAAGAACTACCTAAATTCATATAGAGGTTCTAAACTGACATCCAAATCACAATCCTCAAAAATTTTGTAAATTGTGATAACCCCGTGTCTTAGCAAAAGATTTCCCTAAAGTTGGATCGAGTTGAAATCCAAACCCATATCCCAATCCCACTAGATTACGTAAGGTTAAGATCCATGGCAAGCTTGAACCAAACCAGGACCTCCTTGAAATCTTCACCAAAACAGTTCTAGTGAATTCGCAGTCTATTTAACAGAAGAATTTTGCAAAGTTATATCGGACTTCTAAAATTCAAACCAAAAGATGTTCCTTACCAAGACACCGAACAAACTTCGAAACACAACAATGAACTCCCTCATCAAAATCTTCAAGAAATTAATATTAAAGTTTGTGAATTAAAATTCTATTTCTTAACAAAAGAACGGTCAGAATTCGATCGAGCTCCTAAATCCAAACCCAAACCCCTATCCCCCCCCCCCCCCCCCAATTACCAAAATTACAAAATCAACATAATCCATTTCTCAAGGATTTGATCCGTGCAGCAGCCGAAAATTGAAAGCTGGAAAACAAGTTAATCAGAATTAAGAAAAAACATCAGACCAGATCCGAGGCCCCGATTAGGAAGAGGAAGGGTTGAGAAATCCGACCTTCGTGTTGGACGGATTGGCGTTGGCCGGGCGGGGTCCGCCTGGCGACGGTGCGACCCACGAAGACGATGAACTCTCTGACGCTCGATCTCTGGAAGTATCCGAAGTGGCTGACATCCGAGGCGTTCGCCAGTATCACCGGATCTGCCCCTTCCGGGCTGCATTTCAACACCAGCAACGCCGTGATCTTCATCTCTCTGTCTCTCTCTCTCTCTCTCTGTTTCTCTCTCTACAGAACTCGAAAGGTTAAAAAGATCAAATGATTCGATCGCTTAATGCAGCAAAACTCGCAGAGTAGGTTCGCGTATTTGTGTTTCTCTATCCTGCTTTCGGAACATTTGTCTGCCGCTACAACCGCTTACGTGTAACAATCCAATCCCTTGCCAATAGAGGTATGAAAGAAAGTTGATTCAATGTCGTCTTTCTTATCTTGGAAATCATCAAATACGGTACTTGACTGATCTTATATTTTATTTAAATTTGTAAATTTTTATAATATAAATTATCCAAATTTTAATCAAATTTATAATTTTAATCTTACAAGATAATGTTTGCTTGCAAAGTTTCTTATCACTAAGAAGCTACTATATATGTGGGTAGTTGATAAGATAACTTAAAATTTCTATATTATTTCTTTATTTTTTTGTCAAAAATAATAAATCAAATTAAACATTCAAGTGAGGTGAATATACATAAATAACATAAACATTCAATGTTATTAACTTTTTAATGAATAATTTAAAGTAAATTTAATCCTATAATAAAAATTAAGTACATACTTAAAAACATGGTAATAAGTAGATTTTTTTGTTTGTTTGTTTATTTAAAACTTAACCCTTATTTTTATTATTGTACAGGTGGGAAGAAGTGTATGGCAAAGAGGTGGTCCATGATGCAGGGAGAGAGAGCCCAATTGGCGCCGACAATAAGCAAGAGCTGCCAGGGAGATTGGATGGAAAGAATAATAATGAAGAAAAGTGCCTTACTATTATTATTATATAAATTAATAATGTGATATGAGTGAGCATTTTCTCTCGCTTTCGAGCCACCTTCCAAGAATCTAAGTTTGCCAATATTGAGGAATCTTATCTTTTGTCAACATGGAAAGGAACAGTAATAGTAATAGTGCTAAGCCTTAATGAGATAAAGTCATTAAGAAAAATTTCATCCCCCTCTCTCTCCCCCTCTGCCTTTATCTTTTTGCCTTTTGCTTTAGGCAAAAGATAATGATGGGACTGTAGTTGTAGAACTCATCCACAGTGGAGTGTTATGCCATGGAAGTCGCATTCAAATGTTCTTCCTTCACTCTTCTATTCTCTTTTCTCACCGCAAGCCCAAAATATATATATATATATATTAATTTTCTTTTCTAATTTAGCATAGAAATCAGCAAAATAAAATAATTCATCTTATTTATTAATAATTCAATAAACATTGTTTTTAAAAGGCAGAAAGAAAATATGACATTGTTTTTAGAAATTCACAATCACTTGGATCTTCCACACAGTAACCATTTTTAGTTTTTATTTTTATGCTCATAACTTTGGATTACAAGTACCAATGACAACCCAACGAAGCACAGTTGGGATCAATGATCAATCTAAACAACCGCCCAAATTAGTTGGATTTTGAATTAGGTTCAAACCATAAGATCTCTGCTCTACTGAAAACACCATCCATGGTTCTCCCACACGAATTCAATGGCATCATCAAAACATAGGGTGCATGTTTACATAATATTCAAAGATGTTTTGACATAATCAGGAAAAACGGAGGCTCAGGCTCAGATCCTAATTAGATCGGTTTGGCTGAGAAGGGTAGCCCACCCCGCCATAGCTGCAAACGTCGGTTGCCCAGAGAGGAGAGAACACAGCCCCGCCTTCAATGGCCGTCCCGGTTGCCCCGCCAGGAATCGGGCAAAATAATCCCCTTCCAACCGATCTGGACTCTCATTATTTCACATCACAGCCTCTTAACGAAGAAGAAAAAGGTCGAAGCACCGCAAAGAGCAGGCCGTGGACTAACCCTTTAGCCAAATAATCATTGCCTCTCAAACAACCAATCTGTGAAAACAAAGATCGCCTTCTACACAGAGGGGCAATGAGACTTGCTAATCCCCAGCTGTTCCATAGCACGGTTTAGCAATACCATGCAGGCTCTTAATCTACATAGAGATTGTAAAATATATATAATCCCATGGATGGGAGAAAATATTTAATGCATCCATGACAGAACACCATGAATATACGGCTCTCGGTTTCGCTTTTGGCTGATCTCTTATCAGATACCTCATTTAAGTGGGTATTATATGGGGACTCGGATCTAATTTAGATCAGTAGGCCGAGAAGAGAAGCCACGCCAGCCGTGGCTGCAAACATTGGTTGGCTAAGGAGAGAGGAGGCAGAACCCCCACTTTCAACGGCCGTCCGCGTTGCCCCACCAGTAACCGGGTAGAATCCCCGTTGACAACTAATACACAGCCTCTTAAGGAATGATAAGAAGAAGAACCAACAGCAAAGCCAGAACGCTTTAGTGATGCATATTTATTATTATGAGTACTAATAGCCTGCACAATACAGAGGTGTAAAAGTGTAACAGGAATGGTGTGTTGTACACCACATGCATAGGCACATACACAAGAGGGCAGTTAATTGCTCGGAGATGATATATGAAATTACTGGCTTATTGATATGAACGGAGAGGGGCAACCACCCTCAGAAACACCCCATCTCTCCGCCTCAAGCAGCCTCAATTCATTCATATCTCAATGATCTCGATCTTAAACAACAACAACATAATATGCTTTTAATCCCATTTGGAGAATTCTTGCTCACCAACTCCCTTCCCATGGCCACATCTTCCGTAAAGCATCATATCCTGCATCCGCATGGAAAATGATATTCCTACAGAATTTCAATTCAGAGAGAAAAGGGCAGTTGATTTTGGATAATGAATCCTTGGCTATCAGAGGGGCAACCGCTCTTAAAAACGTCCCATCTCTCTGTTTGAGGCCTCATCCATTCAATTTCTCAAGATCAGAGCTAAGGCCCCCTTGTTAACAAGCTCTTACAAAACTAATTCAAGCAAATACACTCTTAAAAACTAATACAGGAGCAGCGAGAGAGAGGTAGAGAGAGAGAAGCAATCTTAAAATCAAATATTGTTTCAAAACACAATTTAAGAATTGACTACAAGATTTCAAACTGGTTAGAGCCAAAGGTCAAACCGAGATGGATGTTTATTTAATACATATGTAATTATGAATACAAAATCCATAATATAATAATTCCGTAATAAAGATGAAGCTATTAAAAAGCCACGCTATAAAGGTAAAATAGATTTAAAAAATGTTAAAACAAAATGATAAGTGGATAAAATTCAACAGGGTCTCCTGCCATATTGGAGGTTTTGGGGTTCCAAAGCCCCAACCCATATCATATACCATTTTTAATTATTTTTTTAAATAAAATACTGAAACAAAAATTATCAATTTTCAATAATATCAAACCACAATTAGTTGGATTTAGGAACAGATAAATCCAAAATTAAAACATAAAAAATATATTTTTTTTTTTCATATAGCCTAGATGAAAATGGCCCGCAGCTTGAAGAAACCGCATCGATTTACTACTTTCAGCCACTGCAAGACATCAAACCAAGCTCAATACTCCACTCCCAAAAGGATGTATCAAATCTGAATACTCGTTCTGCAATTACAAATCCCAAATAGTATTTGACACTACTTCAATGAAAAAACCCAACAAATACACATGAAAGCAGGTAAAAGAGGTAAAGATCCATAGATGGAGTTCGGTTGAGACTCAGATCCAATCAGATCAGCATAATGAGAAGACCTGCGACCCCTGCCCAGGCTGCAAACGCCGGTTTCTCCGTAAGAGAGAGGTGTAAACAATGTAAGTGATAATGTTTCTTTGGCCCGCCCTCCCTCTCTCCCAGGACCATCCGGGTTGCCCCGCCAGGAGCTGGATCAGATCCACTCAACACCTGATCAAGACCCAGAGAATTTATCATCACAGCCTCAACAGCATTTGGAACTTGGAAGTGATGGTGACGTATGAGGTAATGAACAGTAATGTGACAATATACATATATATATATATATACACACAAGCGTGCAAAACGCACACCCAAAGGGGGGTTGACTTTTGGAGATGAAATCACTGGCTTCTCAGTTTGGCGCAGAGAGGGGCAACCACCCTCAGAAACATCCCATCTCTCTGCTGGAAGCCATATTCATTTTCTGGGTCACAAGTCTTTCATTAAGGGCCCCACAGAAAAGAAAAGAAAAGAAAAGAAAGTGATTCACCCAGATTTTTTGTAAGGGCTGTTGAGTTTGGCTTGGAAAATCATCGGCTCTCAGACAATCACTGCAGAGACAGAGATCACCTTTCTAAGGAGAGGGGCAACGGCCCTTGCAAATTCCCTGCTCGCCATGTTGAGCCTCGAGTGTTTTCTGGGTCACTAACTTTCGTTTAAGGCTTTGTTTGGGAGAGAAAAAAAAGCCAGAAGCCAGTTTGGCTTTACCTTAAATCATGTGAACTTATATGGAGGCTCAGATCTAATTTAGATCAGTAGGCCGAGAGAGTAGACGCCAAAGCCATGGCAGCAAATAACGGTTGCCTATTGAGAGAGGAGAACAGAGACCCCCCTTTCTATAGCCATCCAGGTTTGCCCTTGCCAGCAATTGGGTGAAATCCCAAGAAAACTGATCCGGACCCAGAATATTTATCATCACAGCCTCTAAGGAATGGAAATGTAGAAGAAGGAACAGAAGCAGATGCAATGCCAGAATGCATTGCTCACACACATACACACACACACACACACACACTCACTCACTCACAGGGGGCTGTTGATATAATCGATGGATCATCCGCTCTCATATGATCAATCTGTGAAACCAGAGATCACCTTCCATGGAGAGGGGGGCAACAGCCCTAGCAAATCCCCAGCTCTCTGAATTCACTGCTTTCATGATTGATCCCTAAATTCAATCAGTGGGAGAAAATATTCAATGCAACTGTGATACAATGCATAAAGAAAGCACACTGTATGAGTTGTAAGCCTAAAAATGAGCTTCATCAGAGACTATAGCATATAATAAAACAAACTGCCACAAAGAAAATATAAGTTTATTTGTTACAAGCCCTAAGGAGTGAAAGAAAATCCAGTATAGCAAAGCTTGCCATAAAGCTATTTCAAGTTTCAACTGCTACAAACTCACATCTAGTAAACATAACCCTGGGTCATGTTGCAATTTGTTAGGAAATTAAGTAGCTGTTGTCCAATAATTGTTGTAGTAAGAGGGCAGTCTCATAACGGTAAGAATTAGTTTCTTGGGCTCTACCCCTCTTTTCTACCAAAAAGAATTTCTTGAGAAAAAAAAAAAAAAAAGAACTGCTGACAAAAGTAATAAAGCAACAACCCTAGCAAGAAAAGGTTCCCATCACTCTGAAATATTATAACACCACAATCAAATTATCACAATGAAGGCAAAATCATTAGCTTACAGACAGGAATCAAACCCTTTCAAGTCAAAATGAAGCAATACGAGAATCACCAGAAATAAAACCAATAATCAGACAACAGAAGAAAAACAAAAGAAATCATAACCCTTTATGCTGAATCAACGACAGTACTGAGCAATCCGAGTTTGTGATGATTCGTGTTGCATGAAAACAGTGGCACCGAGCAATTGGAGTTGTGAATCAATTCGTGTTGCACAGAAACAACCACACCAAGCATGGAAACGTTGATTCGTGTTTGTGAATCGATGACAGCACTGAGCAATCAGAGTTGTGAATCGACAGTGGCACTGAGCAGCCAGGAAAAAAGGGGGAACGATGATAAGGGGATGGTCAGAGATATAGAGAGTAGCTGTACACTGCAACAAAGGTAAACCTGAGAAAGAAAATGACGCTTAAACGCTATATAGCTTATTTAATTACACGTTTTTTTAAAAATTAAAGAGTTTAAATGCTATTTGACAGCGTTAAAACAACACTGTCAAATAGCATTTAAACCCTTTAATTTTTAACAAACGTGTAACTAAATAAGCTATATAGCATTTAAACTTCACTAATAGCTTATAAGTGGTCAAACCGGTAAGCCAAACACCCCCCAGGTAGAAAGGCTTAAAAGCCATCTTAAAAAAGAAAGGGCTGTTGAGTTTGATTTAGAAAATCATCGGTTCTCAGACGATCAATCTAGGGATAGAGAGATCCCTTTCCTTGAAGAGGGGCAACGGCCCTTGCAAATTCCCAGCTCTCCGGGTCCAACCTCATGTGTTTTCTGGGTCGCAATCTTTCCTTAAATTATATGGAGGCTCAGATCTAGTTTAGATCAGCAGGCCGAGAAGAGAAGCCGGCCCATTGTGGCTGCAAAGATCGGTTGCCAAGTGAGAGAGGAGAACAGAACACCTCTTTCAATGGCCCTCCGGGTTGCCCCGCCAGAACTGGGTTGAATCTCTTTGGCAAATGCCGATCTGGACCCAGAATATTATCATCACAGCCTCAAAACAATGGTGAAGAAGAAGAAGAAGAAGAGCAAGCAGAAGCAAAAAGCCAGAACAAGATACCCAGTGGTATCACCACAAAGGGACTTTGCTTATTTAATAGAATAGATTGATAGATAGAGAGATAGACACAGGGCAGTTTGTTTCAGACGGTGAATCATCGGCTCTGGGATGATCAATCTGCTAGAACAGAGATCAGCTTCCACGGAGAGCGGCAACGGCCCTCGCAAACCCCCAGCTCTCCAGACGAGCCTCCTCATCCAACAGTTGGCGACCACCGCTGGCCGGAGATTCCAACGATCAGAGCATACCATTAGAAACGCCAAGCCAAGGGGGTTAACATACACAAAAATGGGCCAGATTAAACGGCTGGATTTTTATAGATCTGGCTTTTAATTTTTGGCCAGAACTGAAAAACGCAATGGCAGTCGCCACCGCCACCGTGGCCGGTTACACCCTTATACCCATCGACCAACATACCCAAAAACCAACAAGATACAACGGCCGAATCTCCATAGATCTAAGCTTAAACTTCCCGCCAAACCCAACCGCGCGTATATACGTATATATCATGGATAATGAAAGAGGGAGAGAGATAATGCGAGAGAGAGACAGAAAGAGAGAGCAGATAGCGAAAGAGAGGGAGTGAGCCATGGAGGTGTTGGATCTCACTAGATCTGAAGACTATTTTTTAGGGAAAAAAAAGGCTACCGTTTCTGGAAAGGAATCGCTGGCCACCATCCATGGCAGATTCCGACAGTCGGTTCGCCTTGGTCTTGTGACCAACAAACCTAGAAACCAAAATGATCCAACGGTTAGGTCTCACTAGATCTGAAGATTATTTTTTTGGAAAAAAAGGCTAGCCGTTTTTGAAAAGGCATCGCTGGCCACCGTCCATGCAGATTCCGACGATCGGAATCGCCTTGGTTTTGTGACCCACATACCCATAAACCAAAATGATCCAACGGTTGGATCTCACTAACGGTTGGATCTAGCCGTTTAAGTCCTTACCTTAAATCGGAGAAACGGCGTCTGGGATGGCAGTCAGTTGGCCGGAGGAGAGGAAGAGAGGGCGAGCCGACGGCCGGCGGCTGCTAGCCGGAGAAGAAGAGTAAACGGAGACGCAAGCAAGAAGGAGAAGGCAACAGGGGGCTGCTAGGGCTTGTTGGGATGTTGGCCTGCTCTAACATGCCATTTTAAACCCCGACCCGGGTGGGTCGGGTATCGGATCGGATAGACCGGTGTCCAGCAGTTTCAACTGCAGCCTTTTCTCATAATAATATATAAATATAAATAAATATCAAATATATATTTTATTATATGAATCCTATAAAAATACGTTAATATACAAGTATACGTATACATGATATATTATATATGATATTTTATTTATAATAATCATATATTCTTTGGTTGATTTATAATTAACAGACTATATTTTAAGTCATATTTGTATAAGTTTATATATTTACTTATATTATATCTTATTTTATTTAATATATATATAGTATGTACCATATGTGACCTTATTTTAAATTACTAATACTTAATAGATATATCTTACACATAATATTTAATTTTAAATGATAGGAATATTTTTTAGATTATAAAAGTACCAAAAATACCAAACACAATAATGTTTTTTTTTTAATTTAAATTCATACTTTCTTATACATAGTAAACACAAAAATTTCACTTTCCCATAAATGTAAATTTTAAAAGATAGACCTTCCTAGGAATAAGTGTTTGCGTCTCCTTAAGCTCTCCTTTTTTTTTTATTTAATTCAAATTCATGCTTACATTAAACCATTTAAAGAATTTCAGAATCAGAAGTGAATTTGACCTAAAGATACACAAAACTAACCACCACAACGAAAAACATTCAACATTTGAGGGCAAACTTAATCTTCTTCTATTTTTAAACACTTTTGGGGGGGAAAAAACAAACAAATTTCTAGCTTAAAGCTTCTTGTTTTACAACTTCCAAGGTAAAAATGAGAATAAAAATCATATTGTTACCTGCTGAAGGTCTCAAGGGTCCGGCTAACTTTGGTAGGAAGTAGTTTTGCCTGAACAGTTGGTGCCGGTCAGAACAAGGGCACAACAATCATGAGTACGAGTTGGGGTTGCAGGAGTCAGCTGGCAGTTGACCGAGCATCTGCTATTATGAAGACGAGCTGGGGAAAAGATGGTTCAGTCTGCTGATTCCAGGTTCAATATAATAAATATCACCTCATATTTTGGATTATATCATCTAAAAACAAAATTAGCTCAAGAACAAAATGATACACACATAGTAGTGGCCCTCAATAGAAGGTTTGCTGATCTAACTACTTCAACAACTCTTCAGTGACACCTCTTCTGATGGTTTTAGACACTAAATCTTTAAGATTATCCTTAATCATTTATTTTATCTAAGGCTCAAAATTGAGTTGAATTCAAGAGAACCTTGTGCACTGGTTGATTTTACTTTATCTTTGATTATCAGATATAGGAAAGAAAAACAAAACTTCCCAAACAATAGTTGCATGAAATTTTAGAACCATGAATTTGAACAGTGTTAATCCAATATCAGTGAGATTCAGCATTCTACTGATGCACCAATCTACATTTGAACTCCCTGGACTCTGATATTCGGAAGATTTCACCAAAATAAAACCAGAATAGACCACCTTTATGTATCTATGGAAAGAGACCTGCCGTAAAATCACAATTCCAAATAAATTGAAACGAAATGATGCTGCACAACTACTTAGAAGTAAGGATTCTTGTGAGACACTTGCCATACTTGTTCCGGAATCCCAAATAAGGAAAGAAGTAAGAACACAAGTTTCCAGTTTTTGGTACATACAGAGAAGGCCAGCCACCCTCAAAAAACATCCAATCTCTTTGTGGGAAGCCTCGTTCATTTTCCGGATCTTTAATTGAAACTTGTAGAAATAATAAGACTAGGAAAATAATACCCAACCAAAATGTAGGGATGACAATTTTTATGCCATTTGACATATATCTGACAAATTCAGTCCATTTAAGGTAGGTACCAAAGGCTGGTTTTTGGCTATTAGCAAGGAAGCCTAGGATAAACATTCATCAACAAAAAATCAACATTCAAAAATTCGAACCTCAAAAAAAAGGGAACAATCCCAAATTTTGATAGAAAAATTGAGATACGAAATGAATAAATTGAATATTTAATTTAAATTGAATGTATACAAGTCTCCAGTGGATATCTGTTACCCAATGCGGACAAAGATGGAGGACTAACTATATATTACTCAACAAGTACAGATACAAATAAGAGTACTAGGAAAGGAATATGTGCACAACTAGGGCAAAATGTGCACTGACTAAAACCTTTCCCTCCCACTCTTCAAAACCCAAAATTGATCTTCACTCCCACTCTTCTCTCTCCCTCTGTACAAGTCTAAAACCTTTCCTTTCCTTCTCCATTTCTCCTTCTTTTTGTTCTGTTTTCTCCCCCGAATTCTGTTCTTTCTTATTCAATTTCGTATTCAAACCCTAGTAAAACCTAGGGTCGTGACAGATTACTATCTGGTCAATTGAATACCACAAGGAAAAGAAGAGGAGGGGTGTTTTGGACATACAATCACTGAAGAGCAAGTTTGTAAATTTGACAAAGAGTGAAATGCATTCTTTTAGCATGAATTTGGAACAATATTTACATCAAAAATACATTGTCACATAAGACTTTTCTATAATAAAAGTCCCTACAAAAGAAAATGTACATAGCACTAGTAAATGTTCATGAGAAACACTACACATGGTTAAGGGGTTTAGAGAAGAAACAATGGGAAGAATCAGGAGTGGGAGGGGGAGAGAAGATGATGGGAAAGATCAAGCAATATACAAATGTGTTTGGCCACCCCCTTAAACAAGGGCAAGCAAGAGGTAACTCCCCCCCCCCCCTTCCCTCCCCAAGCACAACACCCTCTCTGTCCATATTAAATATGTTAGCATATTTTGAGGATATTATTAGAATATTTTGAAAATATTTTTATATTTTGCATATCGGCAAGCAAGAGGTAACTCCCCCCCCCCCTTCCCTCCCCAAGCACAACACCCTCTCTGTCCATATTAAATATGTTAGCATATTTTGAGGATATTATTAGAATATTTTGAAAATATTTTTATATTTTGCATATCGGCAAGCAAGAGGTAACTCCCCCCCCCCCCCCCCAAGCACAACACCCTCTCTGTCCATATTAAATATGTTAGCATATTTTGAGGATATTGTTAGAACATTTTGAAAATATTTTTATATTTTGCATATCCTTTATAATATTTTCTTATTTGTTTATTATCTATTTAGGTTAGTCACGGAACGTCTATATAACCATTGTAAGTTAATAAGTTCAAATTGCTGACAGGATTCCTGAATCTACCACTGGAGTTCTAACAGGTTTATCAACAGTTAGGCTTACCACTGAATATTCAGCAGCCGTACACAACTTCAAACAGCTAGGAATTTGTGGGTTACTCCTTTTACTCTACTTCAATCAAATGATCGGTTCAAATTGCATTTTCATTACCCTTCCGCAATTCGACAAACAAGTAAAAAAAAAAAAATCAATAACATCGATGCTGAAACAGGTACTGACAAGAAAAGGCAAGTGGCATCTATCACAGAGCGATAGATTCAGCATTACCTTGACATTGGGCAAGCTGATAACACAAGCACATTCAACCACCTCAGCCTCCATTCGTTCTAGAGATGGATTACACAACATGCTGGCAAAATGGATGACCGGTAGAAGAAAATATTTAACAAGAAATATAAGAGTTGAATGAAAGCATTACAGCTTACCTAGAAGACTAACTGCTGCAGAGAAGTCCTGTTCATAGCTACATTCAAAGTTTTAGCCAAACTGGCTGACATCCATTTTTGTGGACTGACTCATACAACAACAACAACAACATATCCAGCTATTATCCCACTATATGAGGTTGGCTACATGAATTCTAAACTTCTATGTGGGTCACATCCCAACAGATAGTTTGTCTAGAATTCATATTTGGATCCGACTAAATTTTACGCTAACTATCGGCTACCTAACGCAACCCTCCTCCTTTATCCGAGCTTTAGACCGACAGTGGATAATATCCCCTGGCGGAGTAATGATGAAATGAAGTTTGAACATCATCTTCACATAGAGAAATTTCATGAGATAGTGGTGAATGAAGATAATTGATATAGTTGTGTTCCATAACTTAGTTGACATGGTGAAACCAACAAGTACAATATGAAACCAACAATGTGGACTGACTCATACTTTAAAAAAAATAAAACTCCACCAACATTTCACTTGATAATTGAGAAAGTAAATTTCCTTGCATAAGTAACTAAACCTGTTATCTAAGATATTATAAATTAAAAAAAATATCGGATATTTTCATTTTAATTTTTCCAAAAAGAATTCATGCAAAAAAATTTAAAACACAAAAACTCTTAAATATAACTTACTAAGTTTTTCAAGCAATAAAAATATTTTGAGGAATGGTTTTACATGAAGAATATTTTCCCCTTCTGTAATTCAAGCACATGAAACTAACCCAAAACTACTGTGAAGGCTTGCTGGGGACTGAAATTTTCCTCTTGTTGCACATTGTAATTAATTAGTAACATCTAATTTTTATGATTAAAATTTCCAAATAAAAATAACATTCATGACCAACCTAAATCAATTTGATGCTTGATAACAAATGCAGAGACAAAACCAGTTCATGCTGAATTTGTAAAGATGCAGAAGCAATCAAAATACATTCAAACCATAAGATCCCTTCCCTGCACAAAACACCCATGCAGATATATAAGAAGAAAATATGTTAGAATTAGCCCCCAGAAAATAGGTCAAGCGACGAACAAGTGATACGCTGAGATTAGTACTAATAGGTTATGAGTTCAATACTTGGCTTAAACAATGACCAAAGGCCCTCTTGCAATTTACCTTATCTACCGAAATTGAGGGCACAAACGACAAAAAACTATGCAAGGGCAATACTCTCAAAAGATATTAGAATTGATGCGGGTACATGAAGGCTCTGATCCATAGATCAGTAAGGCAGGATGAGAGGCCACCTCCCCCTTACGTGAATGCAAGAGAGAACAGAGATGACAGGACCCCATTTATGCCAAATAACAGAAACCATATGTAAATTTACAAGCACACAGAATGCAAAAATTGAAATGGCATACACAGCAATAACTGGTGATTGCTCTGGTGGGAATAACTGTTTCCCACATTTGTCAAGCATGATGAATATTTTTTAATAATGTTATTTATTTCCTAAATATTTTTGATAAAAATTAGATTAAAAAAATTTGCAAAATTTGAGGAAACATTGTAGAGAATCTGCCTTTATTTTCCTTCTCTCCGGGAGAAATAGTTTTCCTAGCAGTCAATCAGAAAATAATCAAAATATAATTAATTTTAAATGTTAAATTTACAGATTCATAAAATATTAAAAATAATACAACATTATTACTAAATAAACTTAATGGCAAGACAGACCTCTTCAAATGAATCAACTCTCACCAAAAAGCATTTCCGGGGAAATTGAAAATAAAAGTTCACAATGACACCGCACAAAGAACAGCTTAAATACCATGAAAAAACCAAGAAACTATTTAAGTAGAGAGTTGGGGGAAGAGGGGAAGCTCAGAGTCGCCATTTCTCAGGCAAGCCAGAAAGCTGTGGTTACAGAAACAGTGGCCATGAGTGCCCCGCAAGGATTGGGCTTCTCTCCTGCCTGACCATCATCACAGCCTCACATAAACACACACACACAGATCATACATGTGTATATGCAAAAAGGGTGGTTGTTCCTTTTGTTGAGAATTGAGAAATCATTGGCTCCCAGACGACCGATCCATCTAGACAGAGATCATCTACAGTCGACAGAGAGGGGTAACAACCTTCAGAAATTCCCAGCTCTCCATGTGAGCCTCATTGTTAAACTAATGAGTGACCACAAACACCAGCTGGTTGACTATATATGCAAAGGTAAATTACACTCACCCTCATAACCAGAAATAAAACATATGGGCTCTAGATCAGTAGGCTGGGAAGAGTAGCCACTCCCAATTGGTTGCAAACATTAGTCATTTAGTTGCTAGTGAAAGAGAACATAGCCCCATTCAATGGCCATCCGGGCTGCCCCCTCAGGAACCGCGTGGAATCCCCTTTGACAACAGATCTGGACCCAGAATATTTACCATCACAGCCTCCAAAGAATGGTGCTGAAGAAGCAGCAGCAGCAAAGACAGAATAGTTCGCACGCACACACACTCACAAGGCTGTTGATTTCTTGGATACGAGAGAAGAAACCACACACTCACAAACAGGGGCAACCACCCCCAGAAATATCCCCCATCACTCTGCCCCAAGAAGCCTCAATTCAGTCTCACTTCTAGGCCAATATTTTGAGGGCTATTAGTTGTAGAAAATGCTTTCTTAGTTTCTATCTTCAATATCCGCATTCAGCAGCAGCGAAAGCAATAAGAATTGCAAAGAAAAGAGGAAGAAGAGACAGAAGGGCTGTTGGTTTCCCTAATGGCGGTTGAAATCATTGGTTTTGGACGATCTGACATCAAAGATGGGCTTCACAGAGCAGGGCAACAATCCACTCTCCGTGCCTCTTTCTAGGTTCAATTCATTTTTTGTAACTCAAATCACAATCGGAGAGGTAGGACATTTTTACCCTAGCCCGATTGATTTAAATATTTGAGTTGATATAATATATTTCTTAAAATACACTTTTGCGCACACACACACACACACTTCCAACTTAGAAGAGAGGTGGTTAAAAATAACCACGTGAGATCTAATGTAAAAATAGGCCACATCATGAAGAAATGCACCATCAATTTACAACTTCCATTTCTAGAACAGATTGTACCTGCATTTGAAGGGTGGACATTATCAACATTAAACCAGGCCCGATTCCACAATTAAAAAAAAAAAAAAAAACTCAATTCTGTTACCGAGACAGTAGGTTTGATGCTCAATTCAATAGCCAAAGAGGGTATAAAACCCTAACACTAGTTCTGCGATTGCATATCTCAAAAATCACAAGCCAAGATGTAGAAGTGGGAGGATCCATGTATAAAGGAATAAGAATGGGGATTGAGACTCAGATCTAATCAGATCGGTAAATTGAGAAGACCGGCAACCCACCACCGTGGCTGCAAAAGCCGGTTGCCCAGTAAAGGAGGAAGGAAAACAGAGTCCGTGACCATCTTTCTTAGCCTCCCTCCCCCACAGGACCATCCGGGTTGCCCCGCCAGGAACCAGGTCGGTCCGCCCAACCCCTGATCTGGGCCCAGAGAATTTATCATCACAGCCTCATAAGAATTTGGAACTTGTAGGAGGTGAAACAAGATGATGATGAAGATGATGATGAAGACAACTGCCAAACAGCCATGCCGTAATATACATACACACATACATACATATACATACAGTATGTGTAAAAACACACGCACCCAAAGGGTTGTTGATTTGTGGAGAAGACGACGAAATCACTGGCTTCATTGTTTGATGCAGAGAGGGGCAACCACCCTCAGAAACATCCCATCTCTCTGCCGGAAGCCTCACTCATTTCTCTGGGCCAAAAGTCTTTCGATTTTCATTAAGGGCCCGTTTGCCAGCAGAAACTACAAAAGAAAAGAAAGTGATATCCATTCGGGTCACTGATTAGAAAGGGCTGTTGAGTTGGATTAAGAAAATCATCGGCTCCCAGCTGATCGATCTGCATATACAGAGATCACCTTTCTACGGAGAGGGGCAACGGCCCTGGCAAATTCCCAGCTCTCCATGCCCAGCCTCATGTATTTTATGGGTCGCAATCTTTTCTTAAGACTGTTTTGGGGGAAACAGAGCCGTCTTGGCTTAAATCATATGGAGGCTCAGATCTATGGAGGCTCCAATCAATTTTCAAAAGTCCTAGTTTTGCAAAGATTTAAAAAGTGTCCTATTTTTCCAAATTTCTCAAGTTAGATCAGTAGGCCGAGAAGAGAATATTCCCACCCTGGCTAGGAACATCGGTTGCCTAGTGAAAGAGGAGAACAAAGGCCACAAGCGTCGCTCACTAGGCATGAGATTGCGGATTCGAACCCATGCCATTTACAATTATTTCCGATGTGCCAAAAAGAACAAACAGAACAGAGCCCCTTTTTCAAAGGCCATCCGGGTTGTCCCGCCAGGAACCGGGTCGAATCCCTTCCGGCAAATGCTGATCTTGACCCAGAATATTCTTATCATCACAGCCTCAAGAGATTGGTGAAGAAGAAGAAGCAGAAACAAAGCCATAATGCGTTACCCAGAGGCAACTATCTGTGCAAATAGCATTTCCCTGATAGAATAGATTCACACACACACACACACACACACAGAGGGCAGTTTGTTTCAGTCGGCGAATCATCGGCTCTCAGATGAACAATCTGCGAAAGCAGAGATCACCTTCCACGGAGAGCGGCAACGGCCCCCCGCAAATCCCAGCTCTCCGAACGAACCTCCTCCTTCAACCCAGGGCTTTCACAAATGAGCCCTAAATTGGAGAAAATATTCAGATGCTGTTTGACTTACCCTTTTTTAATGAGTGCAATTTTGTTCACCCCCTTTAACGGGCGCACGCACACACACAGAGGGCAGTTGGTTTCAGTCGGCGAATCATCGGCTCTCAGACGAACAATCTGCGAAAACAGAGATCACCTTCCACGGAGAGTGGCAACGGCCCCCGCAAATCCCAGCTCTCCGAACAAGCCTCCTCATCCTCCAACCCACGGCGTTCACAAATGAGCCCCGAATGGGAAATTTGCAAAAATAGTACTGCCGGCAAAGAACTTTGCAAAAATAATACTCTTAAAAATTCACTTTTGAGATGTCTTCCTACTTTAAAGTTGTGTAAGCTGAGTAGCTTTTAAGCTTGATCAGCTATGGACGAATCTCATTCGAATCAAACAAGCCCTAATTTGAAGTCCGAAAATTGCATTTTAATATCGTGCTGTAGGGTGAATGGGCCGGGCTTCGCGACACTCTGTCAGGAGGGCGTGTGAACTGAAGCCCTGCTTGCAATAGGAATTATGAAATTTTATATTAATTAATATTATTAATAATTTTATTAAATCCTACACCCATTTAAGAATTTTTATCTTATTGTCATTAAGGAAAAAAAATAAATTTTACTCCAAAAAAAACCTTTTGATGCATGCCATTTCACGATTGTGGCTTTATATTTAATATTTCAAGTCATCATAACTTACTCTTTTAAACACTCTTGAATAAAAGAACAAACTTTTGTTGTAAGACTGGTGGTTTTGGAAAAAAAACTAAAAATAAAAATAGCCCAAGTGAGAACAAAGTAAAAGACTTTCATCTCCCAACAATAAAGATCACAACTCTTAAGGCACGAAAATGGAAAAAAAGCCCCCAAAATATTTTTTTTTTTAGATCATTTCTATAATTTGTAAAACATTTTGGGATCGTTCTGCAAATTATGTAAAATGGTCAGAAAGACATTTTTGACGACTAGAGATACTAGAAGAGGATACATCAACAAAAAAGAGAGTGTACAACGATAGCAAGATGGTTGGTGGCGAGAGGCAAGGCGACAACAATAGATGGAGAGGTGTGCAACAACAATAAGAGGTATCGGAGAAAGAGGATGCAATAACAAGGGGCTAGGGTCTGGGCAATGACAAGAGACAGTTGCTAGAAAAGAAGAACATGCAACAAGAGAATGAGAGAGAGATGAAAGAAAAAAATGGTTTATTGAAAAGAATAATATATATATATCTGATATATATACATAAATTGTTGAAAAAGAAGAAAAATATGATGATATCTATGTATACCTATATAATAAAACAAAACGATTTTTAAAAATGTCTAAGATACATTTTTATTCTATGTTTGAGATGAAATTTGAATGTTGATTAATAGTTAAAATCAAATACCAACATATATTATCTCCAAAAAATCATCTCATCCTCCCTCAATGCCTTCTCTCCCTTTATTTTTCTCTCTCACATAGACCCAGTGCCCTTACTCACTGTATCTCTCACTCTCTCTCTCTTTCTCTATCTCAGGGACCCCACCCTTCTCAATCTCATCTCCCTCACATTTCCTTCAAGGTAATCATTTCTCGCTTTGATATCTCATATATGTGTTTCTGAAAATCATTCTCTTGATCTTTGATGTTGCCAACGAGTTGTGTTTCATTTGGATATGTGTTGTGTGGATGATTTATGAATTATAATAATCTTTTCGGCTGAAACAATTTATATCTTTGAGCTGACGTGTTTTTCCAAATCAATAAATGAGAAAGTTCGTGATTGCTATCAACAAGCTATTTGAGGATGAATCTGCTCACTCGGTCCCTATGTTACAGTACATGTTTATGTAACATTCTAGAATATTTCCTTTTCATTGTTTTTTTTATTTGTTTTTTGTAAAAGTACTTTTAGATAAAATATTTTTAAAAAATATTTTAATATTAATCGATATTTAAAGTTTTTGTTAATCAATATTTAAAATTAAAAATATTGCACTTATAATTTGTATTTATATACCTGTTAATAAAATAAAATTACAATTATAATTTGTGTCCACTTCACCACTGTAAAATAAAAAGTATCATAGACTACGATTTTTTTTTTCTTAAAGAGTATAATTCTATTCTAAATATTAATAGTGTAAGTTTTGAAACATTATGTAAGTCTTAAATAAAAAAATACCACCAATGTAAGTTTTAATATATAAGAATTTGACAATTAGAATTTGATATAGATGATTCAATTCCAAACAAAATATATATTTTTTTAAATTATTGATAATCAAATAATATTTTTAACATAAAACTTTATTCAAATAATAATATCAAAATAAGAAACTTAATTCAAAAAATATATATATAATTAATTAATCTATTCTATTGAGTTACGTAAAGATTAAAGATGCAAATATTTTTAAAAAAAATTATTTTTTTAATTTTAATTTTATTTTATTAATTCTATTTTTTATTTTAAACATAATAATGTTTTTTAAGTTTTAAAATAATATAAAAATCAAGAAATTTACACATTGTGGGAAAACTTAAGGATCAGGAACACAAGATTCGAAAACCTAAGGTAGTGTTCTCTTTGTGTTTCATTTTTTAATTTTGAGTTTTAAATTCATTTTGAGTTTTGTGTTTTGAGTGTTTGTTTTGAGATTTTTAAAAACGCATTCTCTTTGTCATTATGAGAAACTGTTTCTCAAAACTAAAAACTGAAAACGTGGTTATTTTGAAATTTTGAAAAAAAATTATTTTATGATATTTTACTCATTAAATTTAATTATTATTTAAATTAAAATAGTTTAGTGCTAATAAACTATTAAAATTTAATAATTAAATTTTAATAATTTAATATACAACCATCAGATAAGACAACATAACTCAACATCCTTAGATGTTTTCGTTTTACTTCAACAGTAAACCCCATAGAAATTCCTTTTTCTCTTCTCATTTATCTGGGTAACCAAACAAGAATCACAGAGTTAAAAACAAACATAAATCACCTATGTGCACGTGTCTGTGTTGGGAGGAACCTCTAAAACAATCACTCAACAGCCAATAATTAAACAAACAGAGGAAGGGACAAACGGATCTGGCTGGAGGAGGCGGTGGCTGAGGACGAGCGACGACTGTCGGAGGGGCTGATCTCAGGCAATGGTGGCTGGAGGAGAACCAACGACGGCAATCGGAAGAGCTGATCTTGGTCGACGATGGTGTTCTTTGTGGAAGATGAGAAGAATGAAGAGAATACAGGTGAGAGAGAGAGAGAGAGAAAAGTGAATACAAAACTCTGAAAGACACAGGCAGAAAGTGGACTGAAAGGCAGAGCCAGCGTTTTCCGTGTTTTGGTTTGCACCGTGTTGTTAGCTAAAAACGGCCAAAATGTGTTTTTGGCGTTTTCAATTTTGTGTGTTAATTTTTTTGGTGTTTTAGAAAATGTATTTTTAAAAATGGGTAAGTAAACGAGTTTTGAGTGTTTTGAAAAACTGAAAATAGAAAACAGTCCGAAAACAACAAAGAGAACAGGCCCTAAGTTTCTTCGACCCGAAACCCAGATTCCCCCCTCCCCCTCAATTGATGGCCTCAACAATTGGGAGCCGTATATATTATTTGATATTTAATTTAATTTATTCAAATTATAGAATATTTATTGATATGTTTTATATATAATTTTAGTAATTTTTTTATTATAAAACATTAACAAATATACAATAATTTTTATTTTTATTTTCTATTCAATGTTTATAATTTTATTTTACTTGTTTTTATAATTTAATTTACAATATTAATAAATCTTATATATTTCTTTCTTATTTAAGTTTTATATAACATTTAATATAAGCAAAAGTATTGCAAGTTTCTCACAAATTTTATCATAATATGCATAAATTAGAACTATATTTTAATCTTAACATTATTTATACCACGCCTTTTAAGCACGGTATACGCTATTATATATATATTTAATAATATATTTATAAAATATATATCTAACACATACACATCTAATTATAAAATTTTATTTACAAAAATCATCCTTATATTTTCTTTAATTCATGCCTAATCCACATTTGTGTTTCTTATTTTTTTTTTTTTTAAATGTCACTACCCTGTTTTCATTAAACATTTTCTATATCTATTTCTGTACAAACTAAAATCACAGTTACCTGTTCATTGAAGAGCCAGCCATTACCATCAAACCAAGCTCAATCCATGAAATTGTTATGTTACCTCGAAAGAGTAACATAATGTTTGTCTAAAGCGATCAAAATTAGAAAGAGGGCATGCACCCCCATGCTCGGCCAGCATAGAGCAAACACAATGCGAGTAGAAAACATTTTTGGCAAAGATGTATACATCTGTTGCCAAAGATGTATACAGTCTCACTCATTCTGCAATTGCAAAACCCAATCACTTTGACAGATCATTTGTACCTTATCTCTCTGTTTCTGTTCTCACACACAATTAAACCAACACTCAATCTGAAATTCATTGTACATTAACCATTTATTTCTATTCAAAAGATCGTTGTGCATCGTTGGACATGCTTGAGATTCTCCATTTGGGTAACACATCAGAACAAATTGATGGGAGTGGCATCACCAATCATTAACCAACTCGATCGAGCAATTTTACCAAACTCGTCATCCTTCTAGGAAACCTCTTTGGGTTAACCTCAACTGCATGCGTCTTCAACCTCAATTGTAAATGCCTCGCTACAAGAGTATTCTCTGCCAACTTCACCTGATCTCATCAAGCAACCAAAGTCATCCTTCTAACGCTCTGCAACAGTATTCCTGATCAACTTCACCTCAACTCATCAAGCAACCAACACTCGGTCATTCCACCTTTATCCCCAATCATTTTCGGGGCCAACACAGTTTCATGGTTCGCTGTGTTAGCCCCTAGACAATTGTTTTAGACTAGTACCCTCCGAAATTCCACCTTTATCCCCAATCACAATATACCTCGCGGTTCGCTGCCCTTCTCTAGTTGCACTGGAACAACTGTCTCTGACCACTTTCGATGCCTCTCTCTAGTTGCACTGGAACAACTGTCTCTGACCACTTTCGATGCCTCTCTCGCCGTGATGGTCCTTCCCGATAACCCTCACTCAATTCGTCTAGCAAAATATTACAATTGTCAAATCCTTGAATTAAGGCTAGGCAATAATGAAAATTGAACAAAACAGAATGCAAACAAGAGAGAGAAAAGAGGATCTTAATATTATCATCGATGTCCCATAAATCCCCTTATAGAGCCACCTCTAACAACCGTACATCAACTACCTCAACCACCCTTAGCACTAACAGCTCAAACAAGATTGTTGCCTGCCAATTACATATATACCCCAAGATCGTGACAATTTTGTAACTATAGTAGAAGAGGCTTAGCAGGACTAGCAAGAAGGAAACAGAGGTAAAGGACAACAAGGTCAAAGTCCAAACTCCAAAGACAAAAGATCTATTCTCTGTTATTTCTAGCTCATTTTCTATTTTTAATTTTTCAAAACACTCAAAATACATTTCCTTACCCATTTTAAGAATTACATTTTGCAAAACACAAAAAATTTACACAAAAAACCCAAAAACGCTAAAATCATGTTTTGACTATTTTCAACCAAAGCTAGCCACCGAGTCCAAAACACAGAAAACAACCACTGATTTCGTCTCCTTCTCTTCCACTTCTCTTCTTCTCTTTCTCTTCAAACTCAAACGCCACCACCATCATTGCCATCAACGCCCACCAGTGCCACTGCTTGCCACTACCCTCCACTCCGAAATCCGCCCACCATCGCCAACACACCCGCCCGCCACATCCAAATCTTCTCGCCACTGCCACTGCCACCGCTCACCACTACCCTCCATGCCTAGATCCACCACCACCCACCACACCTAGGCCAACCATCCACGCCACCATCACCCTCTACCATTCTGCCATTTCTTCCTTTTGCCACTGCCCTCCATGCCCATTGAATATGTAATATAATTTTTTAATTTATTTTTTCAATGATATTTTTAAAATTCTGGATAAATTAATATTTTACTATTTATGACTAATAATTTTTTTAATATTTATGTTCAAGTAATTTAAATCTCAAAATTAATTTAAAATTTTAATTTATAATTAAAAATAATTTTATCATAGATTAATAGTTAAATCAAATTAAAAATAACTTTACAATGTATTTTGTAATTTTAATACATTATATATGATTAATTATTAATTATCTCTAATATTATATTTTATTAATAAATATTTATAATTTACATTGAATCAAAATTTTTTAAAAAAATATCATAAAACAATATTTTATAAAATTTTTAAACAAACGTGTTTTTTAATTTTTTGTTTTAAAAAATAAATTTTAAAAATAAAAAAACACATTTTTAAAAATTACAAAACACAAAACTAAAAATTAAAACACAAAAAAAACACCATCTAAAACTCCAAAGCAATAATTTATTCAAGATAGGAAAAAATATTTTTCAAACAAAATTAAAATAATCTCAATAATTATATCTAAAAGAAAGACTAGCTCAAGAACAAACTCATATAAACATAGACAATTCCCCCCACCCCCCAAACGTTGGGGAATATCCTAACTATTTAATTTCCACAAGGCAATTTGAATTCAAATCTAACAACTCGTGCGCTGGTTGATTTTTCAGCATGACATACCATAGAACCATGAATGCAAGCACAAAGTCAGATTTTGCTTAATCGAATGTCAACGACACCAGCAATCTACTAGTGCTAATTTTGAATCCTGATCTGCAGAAGAAGAAAACAATGAAATATCCTAAACAGCGCAAAATTTTGCTTAATCAAATTTTTTGCAAAATTTGAGGAAACATAATTGACATTCTGCCTCGTATTATCTTTCTCCTAGACTTCAAGAGAGAGAGTTTACAAGTTGTCAAACCGAAAATAACCAAAATGTCAATCATACAAAAAGGTCCAATGGATGGGAAGCTGAAATATTAAAATTAAAGGCATTCGTTAACATGACCCTTGAAAAAAATCATATTACAACTAAATAAACATAATAGCAAATCAGAGAAAAACATAAAACCAGTTCTACCTGCTGTGCAACTGCAACAAAGAATGGCACATAGCACAAAAACTGGTTTCTCAAGAATAAAGATACCCTGGGAAAATCTTCACGCACAATTCAAGAACCTGAACAAACCAAGAAAATATTTTGATAGATTTATGGAAGAGAGAAGGCTCAGATTTACCTCTTCTCAGGCAAACAAGGATTCTGGCCATGGCTGCATAAACAAAGCCCACAAGACACAAATTACTCACATCTCACTGGGTTGCCCAGCTAGGATTGGGTTTCTCCCATGCCTGATTATCCTGAAAAACATCACAGCCCCCACAAAAAGAAGTGTTCACGTGTTGTATATATGTGTACATATGTAGAAAGGGCCGTTAGTTCTTTTATTGAGAAATCATAAGCACTCGGAGGACCAATCTGTGGGGACAGATCACATCATCTTCAGAGACGAGCAACAACCCTAAAAAATTCCCAGCCGTCAATGTGAACCTCATTCTTAAACTAATGGGATACTGTAAACCACAATTGGTTGTTTTGATTTGTAAGGGTAAATTACACGCAGCATCCCTGTGGTTAGGTGAAAACCTTCCATCATCGCAACCATAAATAAAACATATGGGCTCTGGAACAGAAGGCTTTGAAGGGAAGAGACAACCGCCATGGCTGCAAACACCGATTCCCTAATCAGAGAGAATATAACCCTCAATGATGACTGACCTGGGCGGGAACCCCTTTGACAACTGACCTGGACACGATGATGATGATGATGAGGATGAAGCAGCAGCAGCAGAATGCTTCACCAATACATACACACAGAAGGCTGTTGGTTTATTGGAGAGGAGAGATGAAACCACTGGCTTATTGGCGAGAACAGAGGGGAAACATCCCAACACTCTGCCTCAATTCATTCATCTCCAGCAGAAAGGAAGCAACTTCACATGCCTCATAGGGTGTTTGGCTTAGCTTCAACCTTTTATATCTGGGCCTTCAGCATCAGAAGCAGCAAGGACCACAAAGAAAAGATTAGCAAAACCATGCATGAAGGAAATTAAGACTCAGATCTAATCAGATCGGTAAATTGAGCAGACCCGCAACCCCCCACTGTGGCTGCAAACGCCGGTTGCCCATCTGGACCATCCGGGTTACCCCGCCAAGAAATGGATTGCGTCAACCCAACACCTGATCTGGACCCAGAAAATTGATCATCACAGCCTCTTCCTAATTTGGAACTTGGAGAAGGAGATGGTGAAGATGGTGATGGCGACAAAACAGCAATGCAGTATTATACATATACACATACAAACAACATATTCAGCCCTTATCCCACTATGTGGTTTTTCATGTTTTGGATCCAACTAAGTTTTACGTTGGCTGTCCACTACCTAACTCAACCCTCCTCCTTTATCCAAACTTAGGACTCACAATGGATAACATCCTCAGGCAGATGCTCATTTTGGAAGTTCAAGCGGATTGATTTTTTCTTGCTTACCCGTGATAACTCACGCACCCAAATTAGGTTGCAAAGAAACGAAAATGACAAAACAATAGTTTTCAAAAAAAAGCAAGAAATGAAAACGCAAGGGAAATGCATAAATAAAGAAATATAAGGAACTTTTTATAAATATAACTTTTACTATAAAAAATTATAAAAAATAATTATTTAATCTAAAAATAAACATACATTCCATAATACATTCAAACAAACATAAACATAAGTTCTATCATCCATAAACAAGACTTACTAATTAAAAACAAACAATAATTAAAGAAAAGAAAATAATCAAATATAATACAAAAGTTCCTACTTAACTGCCACCTGATAAATTTTACTTTCAAATTAAGGAAACCAACAATAATTAAGTTTGTAATAATTCTGAATGAGTTTATTTGATCAAATAGAGGCAGCCTCAAAATTAGGGTGACACGAATGAACAACCCTAGCAAGAAAAGGTTCCCATCACTCTGAAAGATTAAAACAGTCAAATTGTCGCAATGAAAGCAAAATCATTAGCAGAAAACCCTTTCAAGTCAAAACAAAGCAATACGAGAGAATCACCAGAAATAAGAACAATAAACAAATAAATTAAGAAAAACAAAAGAAATTATACCCCTTTAAGCTGAATTAACAACAGCACCAAGCAATCAGAGTTTGTGTCTGTGAATCGACGGTGGCAAGGGGTAGCAATGACTCGTATTGCACGGACGGTGGCACCAAACACGGAAACGTCGATTCGTGTTTGTGAATCGATGGCAGGACTGATCATCGAGCACTGAGCAACCGGGCAGCAAGAGGGAATGAAGATCCAACGTTCAGAGAGACAGAGTAGCTGTAAGCTGTGACAAAGGTAAACCTGAGAGAGAGAAGGGTTTGCAGAGGCAGCCCTTAGAGAAGGAATTTTTCCGTCTCTTAGGATGAGGTCCGGTGCTCGTGCCCTCGATTACGCCAGGGAAAAATATCGGAGGTGCGCAGGACGAGAATCAAACTCACGAACTATCACCAGCAGATCACTTGCCCGACCGCTCAACATATGCCGGCAATTTTTTTTTTTTTTCCTGTCTCTTGCAAGAAAGGGCTGTTGAGTTTGATTTAGAAAATCATCGATTCTCAAGACTATCAATCTGGGGATAGAGAGAACCCTTTCTATGGAGAGGGGCAACGGCCCTTGCAAATTCCCAGCTCTCCGCGTTCAAACTCATTCATTTTCTGGGTCGCAATCTTTCCATAAATCATATGGAGGCTCAGATCTAGTTTAGATCAGTAGGCCGACAAGAGAAGCCGCCCGTCGTGGCTGCAAAGATCGGTTGCCAAGTGAGAGGAGAACAGAACACCTCTTTCAATGGCCCTCCGGGTTGCCCGCCAGAACCGGGTCAAATCCCTTCGGCAAATGAGGATCTAGACCCAGAAAATTATTATCATCATTGCCTCGAAAGAATGGTGAAGAAGAAGAAGAAGAAGAAGCAAAGCCAGAATGAGACATCCAATGGTATCACCACAAAGGGACTTTGCTTATATAATAGAATATATAGATATATAGATAGATACACACACACAGGGCAGCTCGCTTCAGACAGTGAATCATCGGCTCTGGGACGATCAATCTGCGAGAACAGAGATCAGCTTCCACGGAGAGCGGCAACGGCCCTCGCAAACCCGAGCTCTCGGTCTCCCCCGACCCCACCTGCCCATTTTATATCTCGACCCGGTAGTGTCGGTTCCGATTCCGGGCCGGGTTAGCCGGCGTCCTGGGGCAAGTCCACAAGATCATGCGAAACCCGGCGTTTCGTCCCAGGTCTCATTGTCAAGGTTACATTCGAATCCACAACCATTATCTGACCCAAACAGAGTTATAGTTTCTGTTTTTCTCACCCTGTGATCAAACAGAAAACATCATGAATGCAAATAAGATATATTTATATGTTTATCATAGCTAAATAAACTTAATCGCACCCGGCTCCATGGAATGAACCTGCTCTCACTGGATGGCATTCTGGAAAATAATAATAATAATAATAATAATAATAATAATAATAATAATAATAATAATAATATGATTGTGCGACAAAGACCTACTCCAAACATAGCGCGAAAACCGTATTTCTCAAGAACAGAGATCCTCAGGGAAAATCATCACGCACAATTCGAGAACCACAAGAAAAAATTTAGGTAGACAGGTGGAAGAGAGGAGGCTCAGGTTCGCCTATTTTCAGGCACGCGAAGACTCCGGCCATGGCTGCAGAAACAACGGCCACGAGACACAAACGACTCGTTGCCGACTGAGTTGCCCCGCCAGGATTCAGCATCTCGCGTGCCTGATTTTCCCGCAAAACATCATCACAGCCTCGTTAAACAGACAGACACAGAGAGAGCGAGAGAGAGAGAGAGAGAGCGATGCCAAACAGCCTCTGGGACAGAGAGTTCATATATGTGTGTGTGCGTGCGTGTGTGTGTATATATATATATATGTATGTACGAAGAGGGCTGTTGATTCGTTTGTGGGGGAAATCATCGGCTCTCAGACGACCATTCCGACGAGTCAGACGATCATCATCTACGGAGAGGGGCAACAACCCTCCCAAATTCCCAGCTCTCCGTGCGAGCCTCATTCTTAAACTAATGAGATACCGAAAACCCTAGCTGCTCGACTCTATGTATAGTGCAACCTACATGGTCTGATTCCCCTTTTTGCCCTGCAAGTGAGGTGGATTACTCACGAATTCGAAGGGCATTTCAGTCATTTCACAATCGGGCACTTGACCTAGCTGCTTGGCTCTATCTAGAAAAATTCTACCTACAGCCGTATTATAACCTTTTACAGCTATTTTCCGTCAAAATTCTCGATCATTTTTTAAAAATTTTATTTTACCCTTCAATCGCCCACAACTACATCATCATTTTTTCCATTTTACTCCACACACCCACTCTATCTCTCTTTCTCTCTCATTACACCTATTTCTTTCTCTTTCATGTCCATTTCTTTATCTCTCTCTCCCAATGTACATACACACAAATATAAATATATATACATACAAACACATACATATAATTTATTATAATAAAATAAATAAATTATTTTTAAATATCTATATTTTAAATAATTATAAATTTTTTAACTAATTTTAAATTTTAAATTATAGTGAGTTAATTTTTTGATACTTAAAAAAATTTAAAATTAGTTAATTTATCTTATTAAATTACTTAAAGATATATATACTTAAAATTAGTTATTCAATTAACTAATTTAATAAGATATATATTTAAAAATTAGTTGAATTTATTTAAAGACATATCTATCTTCTTAAAAATTATTTATTAAATAAATTCAACTAATTTATTTTTAAAATAAATTAACTAATTTAATTTATTTAAAGATAGATGCATTTTTTTAAAAAATAATTAACTAATTTATTTATTAAATAAATTCAACTAATAAGATATATGTATCTTTTAAAAAAATTATTTATTTTATTTTTATTTATTTATTATAATAAAAAATTAATTAAAAAAAAAACTTCCCCGACTGTTGGGGTTCGGGGAATCCTACGTTCCCCGACCCCCAAAGTTCGGCAAACGCTAGGGGTCGAGGAACCCAACGTTCCACGACCTCCAGTGGTTGGGGAACGCTCCCCCAGAGGTCAGGGAACGGAGCGTTCCCGATCGCTGGGGGTCGGGGAAGTGTTCCATGGGCGCAACCATGCGCTCGCGCGTGTGTATATATATATAGGTGTGCATGTGTGTGTATATATCTTGTGTGTGTTTGTATATCTGGGGTTTGAGGGCAACTTTCATGGCCTCTGACCCCTCTTGGGGGTTCCCCAGCGACAATGGCAGCATCGCGCTCGTTGTCAGCCACAAAAGATGGTCGCGGCCATGGTTGGCGACAGCTACTATGGTTGCAATCTGTGTGTGTATATATATAAGTGTGTATGAGTGTATGTATATATATATATATACAAAGATGTGTTTGTGTGTATATATTCGTATATATATGTGGTGTATATTCAGGGAAAGAGTGAGAAAGAGAAATGGGTGTGATTGTGGGGTTGTTGAGAGTAAAATAGAAAATTTATAAAATGTTAGTAAATTTTGGCGAAAAGCAACTGTGGAGAGTAATTTTATGACTGTAAATAGAATTTCCCCTCTATCTATAGTGCCCCCTTCATAGTCTGATTCCCTTTTTGCCCTGCAGGTGAGGTGGATTACTCACGAATTCAAAGGGCATTTTAGTCATTGCACAATCAAGCACTTGAATTTTTCAATTGCAAAATGAGAAATTCTATTCACAGCGAGGGTTTTACTCTTCGCAACCTTTTCCGTTAAAATTTTTCATCATTTTTCAAAAATCCTATTTTACCCTTTAGTTACCCACACCATATCATCTTCCTTCCCTTTTTACTCTGCACAGTCACTCCATCTCTCTTTCTCTTTCATTATACCCATTTCTTTCGCTCTTACACCCATATCTCCATCTTTCTCAATGAGCACACACACAAATATGTATATATAACAAACACACACACATATATAATTTAGTATAATAAAATAAAATTAAAAAAATACAAATAAATAAATTATTTTTAAATATTTGTATTTTAAATAATTATAAATTAACTAATTATAAATTTTTTAGCTAATTTTAAATTTTAAATTATTGTGAGTTAAATTTTTGATACTCAAAAAAATTTAAAATTAATTAATTTATCTTATTAAATTACTTAAAGATACATATACTTAAAATTAGTTATTCAATTAACTAATTTAATAAGATATATGTATCTTTTTAAAAATAATTTATTAAATAAATTAAACTAATTTATTTTTAAAAAGAATTAACTAATTTAATTTATTTAAAGATAGACGTATCTTTTTGAAAGAATTAACTAATTTATTTATTAAATAAATTCAACTAATAAGATATATGTATCTTTTTAAAAAGAATTTATTTATTTATATTTTTTATTTTATTTATTTTATTTTATTATAATCGAAAAATTAATTAAAATAAAAAAACTTATCTAAATTATTCCACTATAAGATAAATTAACTAATTTTAAATTTTTTTGAGTATCAAAAATTTAACTCACAATAATTTAAAATTTAAAATTAGTTAAAAAATTTATAATTAGTTAATTTATAATTATTTAAAATATAGATATTTAAAAATAATTTATTTATTTATATTTTTTTAATTTTATTTTATTATAATAAATTATCTCTCTATGTGCGTTTGTGTATGTATTTATATATATACATATTTGTGTGTGTGCTCATTGAGAGAGAGATGGAGAGATGGATGTGAGAAAGAAAGAAATGGGTATAATAAAAGAGAGAGATGGAATAATTGTGCAGAGTTAAAAGGGAAGAAAGATGATATACTACAGGTGACTAAAGGGTAAAATAAATTTTTTAAAAAATAATAAAAAATTTTAACAAAAAAAGACTACAAAAAATAAAATCCTCACTGTGAATAGAATTTCCCTTACAGAATTTAAAGCAATCAGATTTCTCCGTTTTATCATTTTTGGTCTGGGAACCTTTGATGCGGTCCTGATCAGATTTAATGTAATATATTTTTAACGTAACTGAAAAAATATCTTATTTATTTAAGATAATTATAATTATAAAAAAATTATATTTAAAAAATACAGAATATTTTTAAAATTTTGATATAATATTATAATTTCTCCACATTATAATGTATCTCGTTAAATATTAAAAAATAATCAAAATATTCTTATTTTTAAATAAATTTTCTTCAAATTTCATTTACATTTTTCATTTAATTTCTTTTGTTTTTTAAATCTCGCGTCCGTTTTTCTCTCTTCGAATGGTCAGCGAGGCAACATCTTGCAAGGGTAAATCTCTTTCTTTATCTTTCTTCTTGCTCTTATTGAGTTTTGGAGCCCTTACTCTCATCCTTCTTATTCTTTTTCTTCTTGGTTTTTCTTTTTTTATTTATGTGCAAGGTTAAACCATTCTTTTTCTTTTTCTTCAATTTGTCATTACATGTTGACAATGAACTTGACTGCATCAGACACACCTGAGTTCATTGCAATATGCTACGGTAAGCTAGGTTCAGTCCAATGACTTCAATTTTATTTTTATTTTTTTCCTTTCTTTTTCGGAATAACAGAGAGAGTGGGGAAATCTACGACCAACTCCATTCTTTTTATAACAAAAAATTTAGCCTCGTTATATCCAAGCTCTCCATATAGCCCCCCATTTGTTCTCTGATTTAAGCTTAAGCCAAACGGGCTCTTTGGGGAATGCAATGCTTATGGGAAAAGAAAGGGGCACCGCAGAAGGTTAAGCCCTGACCTCAAGTTTCCTAATTATTTATTTATGGCGCCTGAAGTTATGCGTTGAACCTTTCTTTTCCACTTTGGGTCGGGTGAGGTGAGGTGATGGGCGCTCAAAATAGAGGGTATTCTGGGCATTTTAATAAATGTTCCAGAATTAAGAGGGCTGGCAAGCAGGAGAACAGAGCTAAAGGGGAAACGAAATGATGGTTCAGACAAATATCAACATAGACATCAAAATCTGAGAAAATATTCAATGCAATTGTGTAACAACCATTCTTCTCCCTCTTAAGTAAAAATGTGAGAACACCTTTCTCTTAACGACATCGTTTCCCTTCTTATATCTGCTCATTCAGCAGCCGCAAGGACTGCAACTTAAAAAAGAGGAAGAAGAGAAAGACGCGAGCCAACTTAAAAAGTTGGCGTCGGGCCAACTTTTAATGATTATTAGAGACGAGAACATACAAGGAGGACGGATATTGGGCCTCAGATCTATTCTGATTGGTAAAATGAGAAGACCGGCAACCGCACACCATGTCGACCCTCGTGTGTACTCTAGATTCACAATCTAAGGATTGTTTGGGAGGGAATTAGAGCCCCTTTGGCTTTTAAAAGCTAAAATCATAGCAGTTTACAAGCTCTACTGCTCTTCAAGAGCTTATGTGGAGGCTAAGATCCAATTCAGACCAGGAAGCATTGGTTTGGTTGCCAATTGAGAGAGAACAGGGCCCCCTTTCAATGGCCATCGAGGTTGCCCCGCGAGGGACCAGGTGGAATCCCCCCGAGAGATGGTCTAGACCCAGAATTTATCATCACAGCCCCCAAATAATGAAGAAAAAACAGAGCAGCAGCAAAGCCAGAATGCATTACCCAAAGATAACAACAAAATGGGTGTTTGCTTATACCAGAATAGATAAGTAAACATACACACAGGTCTGTTGGTTTCATTAACGCCCAACAAAATCATCCAAATCTCATATTAGAGATCTTCGCAGAGATGGACCAGCCTTGAAGACTCCCCGGCTCTCTGTGATTTCAATCCCTCAAGGGCAAAATTTAAGTTGGATTCAAGACCAGCTTGTGCCCTGGTTGATTGTTTCTTTATCTTCGATTATCCAATACAGTAAAGAAAAACAAAAACTTCACAGAATATAGTGACACCAACATTCCGTGCACCAAGCTAAATTTGAAGTCTGACCTTCAGATAAAAGCACAGAAATACCCAGAATAGACCTATCTCCTTAGAGCATTTTGCCAAATAGCAGAAACAATAGGAAAATTTACAAAAGCAGAGCATGTGAATTGAAATGATATTCGCAGGCCTAATCATCTGTTTTTTTTTTTTTATAAAACTGTAGGCATTCTCGTCTCCAAATCCTAAATGAGGGAAAAGGATACTGGCCTCATATTTTTTTTTATCAAACATATTAAATATTTTCAAATAATTATTTTTTCAGACGGTGAATAATCGGCTCTGGGACGATCAATCTGCAAGAACAGAGATCAGCTTCCACGGAGAGCTGCAAAGGCCCTCGCAAACCCCACCTCTCTGGGTTTCCCCCGACCCCAGGCTGCCATTTTATATCTCGACCCGGTAGTGTCGGTTCCAATTCCGGGCCGGGTTAACCCGGCGTCCAGTGGTAAGTCCACTAGGTCATGCGAAACCCGGCGTTTCGTCCCATGTCTCATTGTCAAAGTTACATTCGAATCCACAACCATTATCTGACCCAAACAGAGTTATAGTTTCTGTTTTTCTAATCTCATGCTGCTTTATTTTTCCTCGCAAGGAGAGAGTTCACCTTGCGATCAAACAGAAAACATCATGAATAACCTCCGGACATAAATTGAGTAACGGATAAGATATGCTGAAATTAATATCAATACTTCAGGAGTTTAATACTTAACTTATACAAGAGTCAAAAATCCACCTACCTTCTCCCTCGAAATCAAAAATTCTCAAAAACAAACATCATACATACAATAAGATAGATTTATATGTTTATCATAACTAAATAAACTTAATCGCACCCGGCTCCATGGAAGGAACCTGCTCTCACTAGATGGCATTCTGGAAAATAATAATAATAATAAGATAGTGCGACTAAGACCTACTCCAAACAAAGCGCGAAAACCCTATTTCTCAAGAACAGAGATCCTCAGGGAAAATCATCACGCAAAATTCGAGAACCACAAGAAAAAATTTAGGTAGACAGATGGAAGAGAGGAGGCTCAGGTTCGCCTATTTTCAGGCACGCGAAGACACTGGCCATGGCTGCAGAAACACCGGCCACAAGACAAACGACTCGTTGCCGACTGAGTTGCCCCGCCAGGATTCAGCATCTCGCGTGCCTGATTTTCCCGCAAAACATCATCACAGCCTCGTTAAACAGACAGAGACAGAGAGAGCGAGAGCGAGAGAGAGAGAGAGAGAGAGAGAGAGAGGCTCTGAGACAGAGTTCATATATGTTTGTGTGTGTGTATATATATATATATGTTTGTGCGAAGAGGGCTGTTGATTCGTTTGTTGGGAAATCATCGGCTCTCCGACGACCATTCCGACGAGTCAGACGATCATCATCTACAGAGAGGGGCAACAACCCTCCCAAATTCCCAGCTCTCCGTGCGAGCCTCATTCTTAAACTAATGAGATACCGAAAACCCTAGCTGCTCGACTCTATCTATAGTGCCCCCTTTATGGTCTGATTCCCCTTTCTGCCCTGCAGGTGACGCGGATTACTCACGAATTCGAAGGGCATTTCAGTCATTTCACAATCCGGCACTTGAATTTTCCGATTACAGAATTTAAAGCAATCTGATTTCTCCGTTTTATCATTTTTGGTCTGGGAACCTTTGATGCAGTACTGATCAGATTTAATGTAATATATTTTTAACGTAATTGAAAAAATATCTTATTTATTTAATATAATTATAATTATAAAAAATATTTTTATATTTACATTTAAAAAATACATAGAATATTTTTAAAATTTTAATATAATATTATAATATCTCCCACATTATAATTAATCCCGTTAAATATTAAAAAATAATCAAAATATTCTTATTTTTAAATAAATTTTCTTCAAATTTCATTTACATTTTTCTTTTTTTCTTTAAATCTCTCATCTGTTTTTCTCTCTTCAAATGGTCAGCGAGGCAACATCTTAAAAGGGTAAATCTCCTTTTTCTTTCTTCTGGTTCTTAATGAGTTTTGGAGCCCTTATTCTCATCCTTCTTATTCTTTTTGTTCTCGATTTCTCTTTTTTTTTTTTTTGGTGCTAAGTTAAACCATTCTTATTCTTTTTCTTTTTTCTTCTTTCTTTGTTTACATGTCGACAATGAACTTGACTGCAACGAACACACCTGAGATCATTGCAATATGCTACCGTAACCTAGGCTCAGTCCAATCAGTTCATTTTTTTTTTTTTATTTCCCTCCTTTCTCCAAATAACAGAGAGTGGGGAAATCTACTACCAACTCCATTCTTTTTATAACAAAAAATTTAGCCTCATTATATCCAAGTCCAAGCTCACCATGTAGCCCCATTTGTTCTCTATGATTTAAGATTAAGCCAAAAGAAAATTCTATTCACAACTCACACTATTGCTCTTCAGAGTCACTCCCATCAAAATTCACTATCATCTTTCAAAAATCCTATTTTACCCTTCACAGACACAGCTATTCCTTTCCTTTTACTCTCCACAGCCCACAAAATCAGCCATCTACTCTGTTTCTCTTTCTCTCTCACTTTCTTACACCCATCACTCCTCTCTCCATGTCCCCCGAATACACACACACCTATATATATATATATACACGCACGAAAACACATGGTCACCATGCATTTTCGTGTGTGTGTATATATATATAGGTGTGCAGCCATACGTTTTCGTGTGTGTGTATATATATATAGGTGTGTTTGTGTGTGTGTGTATATATATACCTATGCGTGTGTTTGTGTGTGTATTCAGGAGTGTGTATATTCGGGAGAGAGAGAGAGAGGGAAAGATGGGCGTGAGAGAGAGAAAGAGTAATGAAAGAGGTTGAGCAGATGAAATGTTGTGTGGGCTGTGGAGAGTAAAAGGAAAGGAATGGCTATAGTTGTGGGTGGATATGAAGGGTAAAATAAGATTTTTGAAAGATGTTACGAATTTTGACGGGAGTGGCTGTGACGAACAATAGTGTGGGCTATGAATAGAATTTTCCTAAGCCAAACCAGCTCTTTGAGGAATGCAATGCTTATGGGAAAAGAAAGGGGGGACTGCAAAAGGTTTAACCCTGACCTAAGTTTCTTAATTATTTATGGCGGCTGAATTTATGCGTAGAACCATTCTTTTCCACTTTGGGCTGGGTGAGGTGAGGTGATGGGTACTCAAAATAGAGGGTATTCTGGGCATTTTAATAAATGTTTCAGAATTGAGAGGGCCGGCAAGCAGGAGAACAGAGCTAAAGGGTAAGCTAAATGATGGTTCAAACCAATATCAACATAGACAGTGACTGGCCCTCTTAACGATACAACTAACCATTTCCATAGACATCAAAATCTGAGAAAATATTCAATGCAATTGTGTAACAACCATTCTTTTCGCTGTATGTAAAAATGTGAGACAACCTTTCTCTAACGATATCGTTGCCCTTCTTATATCTGCTCATTCAGCAGCCGCAAGGACTGCAACGAAAAAAGAGAATGAAGAGAGACGCGTCAGGCCAACTTTTATAAATATTACAGACAAGAGCATTTAAGAGACGGAAGATCCATATATGGAGGACGGGTATTGGGCCTCAGATCTATTCTGATTGGTAAAATGAGAAGACCGGCAACCGCACACCATGTCGACCCTTGTGTGTACTCTAGATTCACAATCTTTCATTAAGGATTGTTTGGGAGGGAATTAGAGCCCCATTGGCTTTTGAAAGCTAAAATCATCGCAGTTTACAAGCTCTACTGCTCTTCAAGAGCGTATGTGGAGGCTGAGATCCAATTCAGATCAGGAAGGCCGAGAGGGTAGCCACCCTGGACGTGGTTGGAAGCATTGGTTTGGTTGCCAATTGACAAAGGAGAACAGAGCCCCCTTTCAATGGCCATCGAGGTTGCCCCGCTAGGGACCAGGTGCAATCCCCCTGAGAGATGATCTAGACCCAGAATTTATCATCACAGCCCCCAAATAATGAAGAAAAAACAGAGTAGCAGCAAAGCCAGAATGCATTACCCAGAGATGATAACAAAATGGGTGTTTGCTTATACCAGAATAGATATGTAAACCTACACACAGGTCTGTTGGTTTCATTAACGGCCAACAAAATCATCCAAATCTCATATTAGAGATCTTCGCAGAGAGGGACCAGCCTTCAAGACTCCCCGGCTCTCTGTGCCTCATTCTGATTTCAATCCCTCAAGGACAAAATTTAAGTTGGATTCAAGACCAGCTTGTCCCTGGTTGATTGTTTCTTCATCTTCGATTATCCAATATAGTAAAGAAAAACAAAAACTCCACAGAATATAGTGACATCAACATTCCGTGCACCAAGCTAAATTTGAAGTCTGATCTTCAGAAAAAAGCACTGAAATACCCAGAATAGACCTATCTCCTTAGAGCATATTGCCAAATAGCAGAAACAATAGGAAAATTTACAAAAGCAGAGAATGTGAATTGAAATGATATTCCCAGGCCTAACCATCTGGGTTTTTTTTTTTCTAAAACTGTAGGCATACTCGTCTCCAAATCCTAAATGAAAGAAAAGAATACTGGGCTCATATTTTTTTTTTTTATCAAACATATTAAATATTTTCAAATAATTATGTTAAATACTTCCTAAATAATTTTAATAAAAAAAAATAGATAGAATTTTTTTGAAAAAACTGAGGTAGAATTATTGACGTTCTGCCTTTATTTTTGCTCCTCTGGAGATAGTTTCCCTTGTAGTGAAAACAGAAAATAATCAAAATATAATAATTCATACAAAAGGTAAAATTTATATATATGTAAAATATTAAAAATTATACAACATTATAACTAAATAAAGTTAGTAGCAAGACAGACCTCTTTGCATTAACTGGTAAAAAACCTTAAAGTGAATTATGCAATTCATTTATTCTACCTGTTGACCAAGCTCCTTAATTAAAATCCAAACCCCCATTATCCCAAATTACTACAATTACAAAATCAACACAATCCATTTCTCAAGAAATTGCTTTTTTCAGGAACAAAAATGGAAAGTGAAAACAATTTAACCAGAATTAAGAAAAAACACGAGATTAGATCCGAAACCCTGATTAGGAAAAGAAAGGGCTGAGAAATTGAACCTTCATGTTAGACAGATTGGCCTTGGCCAGGTGGAACCTGGCTCTCAATGCTGGCAACTGACCAAGATGGTGAACTCTTAACACCAGATCTCTGGAACTAGCCAAAGTGACTGACATCCAAAACATTTGCCAGTATCTTCAGATCTGAATCACAGATGATATGAGAGGAGATAGAAAACCTAAAAGTAATTAAGACTAATTTAGACTGACTTTTACTATAAAAAAAATTAAATGATTTGTGCATATATATTTGTTTTCAATGTGCAAGCGAAATGTAGCAAAACTTTCGGTATAACTTGTGCCACCTTGAAAGATCAATGAGAGTTGGGTGTTTGTCAAGGCAAGATTTCACTCTGATTACATATATTTTCAGTAGATGAGCCATGGGTTGGCCAAGTTACTGATTAATTCAAATTGCATTGTCATCATTTCATGACTCCAAGAATGAATATCAATTACATTGATGCTGCAATAAGTACTTATGAGAAAAGGTCTGTGTCATTTATCACAGAACAATAGAATAAGTATTACCTTGACATCAAGCAAGCTGATAGCACAAGCACATTCAACCACCGCAGACTCCACCCATTCTAGAAATGCATTACTACCCCCACATGCTGGCAAAATAGATGACCAGTAGAAGAAATTACTTGAAACATGACAGTTGAATCTTGAATGAAAGCACTACAGCTTACCTAGAAGTCCAATTGCAGCAGTGTCCCCCTGGTAGCTACTAGTGAAGTGCACTTTACTTTTAAAAAAATAAGATTCCAACAAGTCAAAGACATCGGCACAAGTTATACTCAAAGTTTAAAGCCTAAGAGGGTGTTTGCCGCTCAGGTTTGACAGTTTATAAGTTGTCAGTGGAGCTTAAACATTATAGCTTATTTTGTTACACGTTTGTTAAAAATTAAAGAGGTTAAATACCGGCAAACTTAAACGCTATTTTAACAGCGTTTTAAAAAAGCTCCATCCCAATTTTTCTCAAAACACTGTTATCAACTTATTTTGCTGACCAAGTGATTTACAATTTTCCCCTCCTAAAACTCTACTATTTCCAACTTCTGCCCTTAAACATTACCGCCTCCCTCCCATCTCCTTCTCGTTGACGCCTCCATCAGCCACATCTCGGCCATCGCCTCCAACCCATCACTGTGTTTTCGCCATCACCGTCACCTGCATCATGACTACCGGTTTGTCCATTTTAGCCTTTTTGTTAATTTTTTATAATTTATCAGTTTTTTCAAACCAAACACATAACTATATAAATGGTAAACCTTAAAGCAAATTTATTCAAACACCTTATCAACTTAAACATTAGCCAACTTAAAAGTTTTACAAAACTTTTAAGTGAAAAAGCTTAAAAGCCATCCTAAAATCAGTAAGCCAAACAGCCTCTAAGTAGCTGAGATCCATTTTTGTGGGCTGACTTGTACTTCTTAAAAAATAAAGTCCAGCAACATTTAACTTGTTTCTTCAGAAAGTAATTTTGCTAAAATATTTTGTTTAAAATATTATAGGCGAAAAAAATATCAAAGATATTTTATTTTAGTTTTGCATAAAAAATGTTTCATGTAAAGAAGAATCAAAACACAAAAGAATCTGACAAATATAACTTATCAAATTCTATTTACAAGCATTTCTTAGATTTTGATGTAAAATGTTTCTACTTAAAAAATATTTTCCCTTTCAGCTATACAAGTGTACAAAAATAAATTAAATATTTTATTGAAAAACATTTAATAATAAATTAACTAGGAAAAATATTTTTTTACGAATCAATGCTCTTAGTTTTCATTTATAAAGTTTTAATAAACAAAATGCACTAACAATTCTTAAATTAAAAAAAATTGAAACAAACACAATAAAAATTTATCATAAAGTCAAGTAAACAAAAACTGTTATGAACACTTACTGTAGAATGAAATCCACCATTTCTTGCACATTATAATTAATTAGATGCATTTAATAGATGTTTAAAAATTCCAATTAATATTGACGTTGATGACCCACCAAAATCAGAAAATCAGTTCAATGCCTGATTTTAACAAATGCAGAGGTCAAATCAGTTCACGCTAGATTTGAACAGATGCAGAAGCAATCAAAATCTACTCAAAACAACTTCCATCTCCAAGACCATATTTAGAACATATGACGCATGCAAATCTCAGAAGTAAAGATATTACCATTGATGCGGGCATATGGAGGCTCAGATCTAAGTCAGTAAGCCGAGAAGAATGGCCACCCCGACTGCCTGGCAAGAGAGGAGAAAAGAGCCCCCACTTTCAATGGCCATCCGGGTTGCCACGCCAGGAATCAGGTGGAATACCCTTGGACAGCTGATCTAGACCCAGAATATTTATCATCACAGTCTCTAAAGGACAATGGTAATGATGATCCTGAAACGGCATGAGAGGCAGAAGCAAAGCCAGAATGCTCAGCCAATAAGTGCGCGCGTGCACACCCACCCACCAAAGGCAGTTGGTTTAAGTGGAGATGAGAGATGAGTGGCTTCTTGCTAAGAACAGAGGGGAGTAACTACCCTCCGCTACATCCCATCTCTCAGCCTGAAGAAGCCTCAAATAATTCATTTCCAGTGGCAAGGAAACCACAACATCATCATAAACCTTAAGAGGGTGTTTTGGCATATCTTAAATTTTGGTCACAGGGAGGCATTCACATATATTCTTTAAGGCTTCATATCCTTGAAAGGAAAATGAAGTCGATACAGTTGTTTTCTTCATAAAATTTGTATGGGAAGAGAAAAAGGCGGTTCATTTTGGTCTACAAATCATCAGCACTCAGAAGATCAATCTTTGAATATAGAGATCGCCTTCCCACAGCGGGGCAACTCCCCATACAAATATCCCACCTCTCTGTTTGAAGCCTCGTCCATTAAATTTCTAGAGTCACAATCTTTCAACAAAACAGAAAATGATACTCTTAAAAGAAAGAGAGAAAGTGCAGTTGTCTTTTTGGCTAGATAAAGTGCAAGGGCAGTTGATTTCAATCAATGAATCATCTTCTCTCAGATGATCAATCTCTGAAAACAGAGATCACCTTCTAAGGAGAGGGCCAACATCCTCACAAATCCCCAGCTCTTCGAACAAGCCTCCTTGAATTCACGGCTTCCACCTTTGACCCCCAAATTGGCAAAAGTATTCACTGCAACTATGATATAATCTTTTTTTTTTTGGATAAATAAAGTTTGATGCAGCATTTCTCTACGGGTACCATTTTCCTTTTATATCTGCACATTCAGCAGCAGCACAAGCAACAAGGACTACAAAGAAAAGGAGCAAGTAGAGAGAAGTGTTTGGCTAAACCAAACCCGTTCATGCCCATACCCACACGCACACACAAAAGGGTTGTTGGTTTGGTGAACAAAATCACTGGCTTTGGGCAATCTCATATCAGAGGTTGCCTTTGCAGAGAGGGGCAACAACCCTTTTAAACTTCCAGGCTCTCCGTGCCTCAGACTGGGTTCAACTCATTTCTTTAACTCAATCCCAAACGGGGCATTACCCCAATTTACTTTAATATTTCAAGCCACAATGATGTCAAAGAGGGAAGATCTGTGGACAAAGGATGCGAGTTGAGACTCAGATCTAATCAGATCAGTGAAGTGAGAAGACTGGCAACCCCCGCCATGGCTGCTAATGCTGGTCGCCAACTAGGAGAGACAGAAACAGTGGCTACGTTTCTTTCTGTCTCTCTCCAGACCATCCGGGGCTGCCCCGCCAAGAACTGGGATTAGACCTGCTCAACACCTGATCTGGAGCCAGAAAATTTATCATCAGTCTCTTTAGAATTTGCAATATTAAAGAGGAGATGGTGGCAGTGGCAGTGAAACAGCAATGCAGAAGCATACAGCATGTATAAATACCCAAAAACCCAAAGGGCTATTGATTTTGGAGAAGGATATCACAAGCTTCTTTATTCTATGATGCACAGAAAAGACTCAAGGTGCCGGTTTGACGTTTCCTGTATCGAAACGCTGAGAAACACCAAAAATACATCTAACCCATTTCTGCACTTTCAAAAATGTTTCAGAGCTGTTTCGTAATGTTAGCAAAATATCAAAACATTTCCATCCACAAAGAGGTTACAGACGGAAAAAATTCTCTAACCAGCATAATATTAATTCTGATTCAAGGGCTGCCCTCTGTGAACCCTTATCTCTCTTAGGTTTACCTTCATCACAACTTACATCTACTATCTCTCTGACCATCCCCTTATCATCGTTCCCCCTTGCCACCCAGTTGCTCAGTGCTTGGTGCCACCGTCAATTCACAAACACAAACTGGGCTGAGCCACCATCAATTCACAAGCACGAATTGACGTTTCCTCGGTGCCATCATTTCCGTGCATCAAATAAAGATAATGCAGAGAGGGGCAACCACCCTCAAAAACATCCTGTCTCTCTGCTGGAAGCCTCAATTCTTTTTCTGGGTCACAAGAAAAGAAAGGCCTATTTAATTTGATTAAAAAAATCATTGGCTCTCAGACAATTGATCTGTGGATGCAGATATCACCTTTCTATGAAGAGAGGCAACGGGCCTTCGTAAATTCCCAACTCTCCATGTCAAGCCTTGTACATTTATTGAGTCCCAATCTCATAACAGATTATAAACATTTGGCGAGCTTTTAAGCACCCAGCAAGCCAAACAGCTCTTAAGCTAAGCCAAACAGACCACATTACATCTCTCTGAAAGCAGATCTATCCCCAAAACACAATGCAAAATAATGGAACAAATATGTAATTTTCACAACAAAGAATGCGAAAATTTAAAGGAAATGCAAAGCAACAACTAGGAGGGGGCTTTTTGTCAAACAATTGGATTACTTGTTCATAATCCCAAATAAAGGAAACAACACTGGTTTCTTGTTTTCTAACCAAACATAATGAATATTTTTATTAAAAAATTGATCAACAAATTTTTCAAATTTTGAGGAAACTTGATGCCTTGCATTTTAATTTCTCAACTTCAAGAGAATAGTTTTCCATCATGTCAAATTGAGAATAATCAACAGGAAAATGTTATTTAGACACACTCAATTGTGACACTTTTGGTGAATTCTTGCATTGATGTGTTATACATATCATAATCTCATTCATATTATAAACTAAATAAAGTTAATAGCAAGACACAGAAAACAAAACCACTTCTCACAAAGAATGGTGTAAACACAGCACAGAAGTGCAATTTGTCAAGAACAGACATCCCCTGGGAAAATCATCTTTCAGAATTAAAGATGCTGAATAAACCAAGAAAATATTTAGCTACGGATATGGAAAGGGGGAGGCTCAGATTCACCTTTTCTCAGGCAAATGAGGACGCCAGCCATGGCTGCAGAAACAATGGCCACGAGACACAAATGACTCACTGCCCACTGAGTTACCCCGCCAGGGTTGGCTTCTTGTATGTTTGATGTTCCTAAAAACCATCATCACAGCCTCACATAAGCAGACAGAGTAAGAGAGATAGAGAGGGTTCATATGCTTGTATATGTGTATGTGCTAAAATGTTCGTAATATTAGTAAAATATCGAAACATTTCCGTCCACGAAGAGATTAGAGATGGAAAAGATTCTGTCTCTAACTAGCATAATATTAATTCTGATTCGAGGGCTGCCCTATGTGAACCCTTATATCTCTCAGGTTTACCTTCATCACAGCTTAAAGCCGCTCTCTATCTCTCTGACCATCCCCTTATCATCGTTCCCCCTTGCCGCCTGGTTGCTCAGTGCTTGGTGCTGCCATTGATTCACAACTCCGATTGCTCAGTGCCACTGTCTATTCACAAGCACAAACTGGGATGAGCCGCTGTTGATTCACAAACACAAATTGGTGTTTCTGTGCTCAGTGCCGCCATTTCTGTGCATCAAATAAAGATGAAGCACAGAGGGGCAACCACCCTTAGAAACATCCGGTCTCTCTGTTGCAAGCCTCATTCATTTTCTAAGTCAAAAGAAAAGAAAGGCCTGTTGAGTTTGATTAAGAAAATCATTGGCTCTCAGATGATTGATCTGCGGATGCAGATATCACCTGTCTATGGAGAGGGGCAACGGACCTTCGCAAATTCCCAGCTCTCCATGTCAAGCCTCATGCATTTATTGAGTCCCAATCTCATTAACAGATTATAAACAGTTGGAGAGATTTTAAGCACCGGGCAAGCCAAACAGCTCTTAAGGTAAGCCAAACAGACCAAAAAGGAGGCTCAGATTCGCCTTTTCTCAAGAAAATGAGGACGCCAGCCTTGGCTGCAGAAACAATGGCCACGAGACACAAATGACTCACTGCCCACTGAGTTACCCCGCCAGGGTTGGCTTCTTGTATGTCTGATTTTCCCAAAAACCATCATCACAGCCTCACATAAACATATATATATATATATATTTGTTGTGTTTCCATATTGTACTTGTTGATTTTACCATGTCAACTAAGTTATGGAACACAACTATATCAATTATCTTTATTCACCACCATCTCATGAAATTTCTCCATGTGAAGATGGTGTTCAAACTTCATTTCATCATTACTCCGCCAGAGGATATTATCCACTGCCGGTCCCAAGCCCGGATAAAGGAGGAGGGTTGCGTTAGGTAGCCGACAGCCAGCGTAAAACTTAGTCGGATCCAAATATGAATTTTAGACAAACTATCTGTTAGGATGTAACCCACATAAAAATCTAGAATTCATGTAGCCAACCCCACATGGTGGGATAACGGCTGGATATGTTGTTGTTTTATGTAGAGAGAGAGAGAGAGAGGGCATATGCTTGTATGCGTGTGTGCGCTAAAAGGGTGCGTGTTCCTTTTTATTGAGACAGCAATACCAAACAGGTTCAGGGACATAATTGATGTGTGTATATATGTGTGCGTCTACGTGAAGAGGGTTGTTTGTTCCTTTTTTGAGAAATCATCGACTTTCAGATGACATCCCTGTGGAGATAGCCATCATCGACAGAGGGGCAACAACCCTATGAAATTCCCATCTCTCCATGCAAGCCTCATTCTTAAACTAATGAGTAACCTTAGGCCCGCTTGGTATCTGAATTAAATACTGCTGTAATTAAGTTCAGGGTGGTGATATTAACACGTCGGATCCAATTAGATCAGTAGGCTGAGAGGAGAGGCCACCACCGCCATGGCTGCAAACATCGGTTGCCTAATGAAAGAGGAGATCATAGCCCCCTCCCTCCAAATGGCTGTCCGTGTTGCCCCGCCAAGAAGCAGGTGGGATCCCCTTCAACAGCTGATCTGAAGCCAGAAAATTTACCATCACAGCCACAAAAAAGAAAGAAGAGAAAGAAAGAAAGACATAAGCACAGCCAGAATGCCACACACACACACACCGAGGGCAGTTAGTTTAAGTTGATGAATCATGGGCTCTGAGACGATCAATCTGCGAAAACAGAGATCACCATCTAGATAAAGGGGCAACGGCCCTCACAAATCCCCAGCTCTCCTCCTTGAACTCACGGCTTTCATCTTTGAGCCCTAGATTTGGGAAAATATTCAACTTAATGTAAATCCAAGATCTCAACACAAAGAATAATGCTAGGAAGTGCTGTCGGTTTCATTAAGGGCGACCGAAATCATTGGCTTTAGGTGATCATAATTCAGTGATCTCCTTCGCAGAGAGGGGCAACAACCCTTTGAAACTTCTCATTCTCTGTGCCTCATTCTGGAGATATTCCTGTATAGACTTTCGGGAAATTTGCAAAAATAGGACTTTCGGTACTAAACTTTTGAAAAATAGTACACTTTAAAAATCTTTGCAAAACTAGACTTTCAGATGTTGGAAAGTTGAGACTCAGATCTAATCAGATCGGTAAAGTGAAAAGACCGCGACAACCCACCGTGGCTGCAAACGCCGGTTCCCCAGTACAAGATGGAGAGGAAAACATTGTCGGCGACGATGCTTCTCTCTCTCTCTCCACCGGACCATCCAGGTTGCCCCGCCAGTAACCGGGTCGGATCTGCCTCAACACCTGATCTGGACCCAGAAAATTGATCATCACGGCCCAAAGAATAGTGCTAGGAGTCATGTCTGGTGACATGTGGCGCCAGGAGGAGATGGTGGCGCCGGTGTTGGTGGTGACGATGAAACAGCAATGCCGCGCTACACACACACACACACACACACACACACACACACACACACATATATATATAGGAAATGCTATTTGAACACATACACATGCACTATGTGTAGATACGCACGCACCCAGAGGGCTGTTGATATTTTGGAGGAGACGAAATCACGGGCTTCATTGTTTGGGGCAGAGAGGGGCAACCACCCTCAGAAACATCCCATCTCTCCGCCGGAAGCCTCCTTCATTTTCTGGGTCACAAGGGGAGAAAGGGCAGTTGAGTTTGATCGAGAAAATCATCGGCTCTCAGACGATCGATCCGCGGATACAGAGATCGCCTTTCAACGGAGAGGGGCAACGGCCCTTGCAAATTCCCAGCTCTCCATGTCGAGCCTCTTCCCAGCTCTCCAGGTCTCAAATTGAAACTTGAGGGGTAGATCCCCTTCAAGTTCAGGGGCATAAATGGTTAAACGGGTAAAGTTCAGGAGCAGGGATGTGTTTGTAGCCATGTAGAATTCATTTGTAAATGAATACTACTTTTCAGATTCATTCATTCATTCCAAACAGAGCGCAAGGTTTTGCAAGAATTATAAATCTTGAACAGGACCTTGGAAACTCTATAGGAGAGAAGGGAAAGGAAGCAGAGAGGATTGCAAGTTGCAGCCTCCCCAATTCCAAACCCTAACCCTAACCCTCGCTTCTGCCCGGAATCTGTTGTTTGTTATATCTCCTGGGAAATTCTCTTTGAAACCATACGTTGCTCTTTGCAATCAGTGTAAAATAAAATATTTGATTTTATTATTTATAATTATATTTATTATTTTTTATAATTATTTCTATATTAAATATATTCTCCAAACATTATCCCTCAAATAAGACATCTCAAGCGATCAAATCTTTTTTTTATTCTTCTTCTTCTTAAAATTATTTGTTGTTCTTTATTGTATTATTATAATTATAATTTTTTAACGTACATTAAATTATTTGTAATAATATTTTATTTTAGTATTTATTGTTAGATTTTATTTAATTTTATTTTATTTAATTTATGAAAAAATATCATAAATTTAATATAAATTTTAAAAAAATAAAAATAAACATAATTTTATTAGGATTTGCATTTAACTAAAAAAAATAAAATTAAAGTAACATTAATTCAAAAATAAATAAATATAATATTAATTTAAAGATTTAGAACACACGATGATTCAGAATAATTTATATATATTTGAAATAATTTATATATAAAATTATTATATATGTGTATATAATTATAATATATATGTATATAAAATATTATATACATTTGGGGAGAATACAATTCTGTCGAACGCTGAGGTTCCACAGAATTGCATTCTCCAGAATTCAATTAATATATGTTAATATTATATTAATTATATAAACATTATATTAATTAACATAAACATTATATAAACATATATTCATTGAATTATATAAACATTATAATGTTTATATTAATTAACATTTATTAATTGAATTCAATTCTCCTAAATTTATAGTTTCGGGAAAAATAGTTTTTCCCCAATTTATAATTTCAGGAGAATTAATTTTTCCTAAATCCATAGATTCGAGATGTTTATCGAATTCTAAGATTCGGGATTCCCCAAATACCCAGAACCCTGAGGTTCGGGGGCTAGGAAATGCCTCGAATCTTGGGGTTCGGGGCTGGGGGATGCCTCTAGAACCCCGGGGTTCGAGGCATTCTTTAGCCCCCAAACCTCGAGGTTCGAGGCATCCCCTAGCCCCCAAACCACAAGGCGTATTTTTTATTTTTTAATTAATCTTATTATTTTAATTCATCCCTCGTGTATTTATATGTAAATTATGTGATTTAACTAGTGATAAATGTTGTAAATTGTGTTATTTCTCACTGGAAAACGTAAATAATAATGGATAATAATCTTCCATCGCTGATAGTAACAGTTGATAGTAACTAGTAATTGGTTATGGCGAGGAGAATTGGCCTGAGCAATGTTTGGTGTTGAATAATAGTGGTTGTGTAATGGTCGGTGTTGAATAATAGTGATTGTGCGATGTTCAGTTATAGTTGTGGGTGAGTAAAATGGCTATAGCAATCGTGGTCGAGAAAGTGAGTGGATGCGCTTGAAGAATAATGATGGGTGGTTGAGCGTCAAAGATTTAAATGAAGGCCAAATATGAGTTTTCATCTTAGGGTATTTTAGGAATATTAAAATTAGGTTATAGAGAGCAAAAAGTATGGTTGCAAATAGAATTTCCCTATCGCCTAAAGTTTGGCAAATTTGGAAAAATAGGACTCCCATCCTAGTATGAAACTTTGCAAAAAAATGACACTTTACAAATCTTTTACCACTTTTTATAACCTAAATATATGTGTATATTTATATATATATATATATATATTATTCATGTTCAATGATTGCATTCAAGAAATGTGAGTCTCTCTCATTCTTTCTATATTGTGTATATATGTATTATGTGTATTTGCGTTGATGGGAGAAGAGAAGAGACAAATGACGACCATGTACTGGAAAAAGAGAAAAGCGACTGCATCGACAGCCATGGCATCACTGATTGCAATCGTGACTAATATTTCATTGCAGTCGTTTCATTTTCTAGTCGTGGCTATGACAAATATTTTTAATAGATAATTGTTAAAGATATCTATTAAGAATATCGATTAACAGATATCGATTAATCAATATCCGTAACAGATATATGTTAAAAATATCAAAAATTTATCAAAATATTTTATTGTTTATTAGTGGTTAAGTCCAGTTATTCATTCAAATTTTATCAAAATATTATTGTATATAAACATTTTCCCTGTCTTATTTCTTATCAAAATAATTGAATTGAACGTAATTAATTAAGATTGTTCTAAATAAATTGTGCCTTAATAACCAATCCATTCACAGTTATTGTTTCAATCAATTCTCATTTATAGAATATTAGTTTTTAAACCAAATGAAAAATTCAAACTTTTAGAATACCCAAATTAAATTGAATTGAATATAAAAAAAATTTGAATCAAATTAATTAATGTTCATTCAATTCAAATTTAAAATTTTGATATTTTAATAGATATCTATTTAATAAATATCTTTAACAGATATCGATTAACCGATATCTGTTAAGGGGGCGTTTGTTAAAATGATTAAGATAAGGTGGTATCAAGATAAAATTGGGATACTTTCCGGATCAAAATATGGAATGGTCAAGATAAGGCCGGGAAGCATTCTAAGATTTCTACCAGATTGTTTGTTAATTTTTTTAGAATCCACTAGTAACTGTATTTTCTCTTTCTATGTATTTGTTAATACATATGATAAGCACCAAGATAAGGGATTTTTTACCAAAATATTTTTATTATCAAATTTATGATTAAAATAATATTTTATGATTAATATAAATTATCAAAAAGATAAAGATTAAAATTAAAAATAATATTTTATTTTCTAAATTCATGTTTAAAAATAAATTTAAAAAGAGTTGAAAAGTATAAATAATAATTGTTAGAATTACAATAATTCTACCTAGATAATTAAAAATGGCCAAAACATATTTTCATAATAGATAATAAAATATAAAATTAAATAAAATAATTTAAAAACTGATGAAATGAATTATATTAGTTAATAAAAGGGCTGAATTCATATTTGACCAAAGTCAAATGTATAAAATCATTTTTGAACTTTTCATAGAAAAAAAATGTTTTTAACTATTCAAACAAACTAATTACACTTTATAGCCACTTTTATGTAAGATACCAAAAATACCCTTAATGGAATTTTAAAATAGAAAACCCTACTGTTCTTAACCTCATTTATCAAAATACCCTTATCTATTTCATATAACCTTTCTTCTCTCTCTTATTCCAAAATTCACGTTACTCTCTTTCTCTCTGTTGGCAGAACATATTTTGATAGATATCATTCCAAATCTGCACTAATTTGGGTGAAAAAAAAAATCAAAACTGCACATTGTTAACGGGTTTTGTGGGTGATAACAGTTGATCGGGCTTAGTGTCGAAACAAAACCCGATAGGGCTTAGTAGGGAAACAAAGCCCGATGGGTCTTTGTGGGGGAACAAAACCCGATCGAGCTTTGTTCCCCCACTAAGCCCGATCGAGGTTGTTTTGGGAACAAAACCCGATAGGGCTTTGTTTCCCCACTAAGTCCGATCGGGCTTTGTTACCCCACTAAGCCCGATTATGATTTTTGTAGCCTACAAACCCAATATGGTTTTTATATATATTATTTTTAAAATAATATGAGTATTTTGTTAAATAATTTAATATTATATATGAGTAAAATAATATAATTTAATATAATATATTTAATTTTATCATATTATTTAATAAAATTTCACTTCTTAAGCATTTGTGCCTAAATGTGTTTTGTTAAAATCCTTCAATATTTTTCATAAAATTTTTAAATATTTTTCTTAAACTACATATGAAAAATTATCATGACTTGATTGTTGGTTTATAAGTCAAAAATCATGTTTAATTGTACAAATCAACTCTTTAGAAAAAGAAAATAAAATACAAATCTCAAAAAACAAATAAACTTACTTAGTTATAGTTATGACTTGGTTTAATGAGGAAATTAACCTGATTTGGGTGTGTGTGGATCCATTACATCCATGGTAATGGTAAGACTAATTTTTTCCTCCTTTCAATCTTACAACAATGGATTTGGTGCAGTTGGTTATCGTGTGGAACGGGGAATGGAATGATAATAAGTATATAGGGGGTAATAGGATGTTGCGGGAATCTACAAAAATACGACTTTTATTCAATTGGTTGAGATTGTGTACACGGTGACGGGAATTGACAAAACAATGTACGACATCACCATTCATTTTGTAACGGAACACTCAAGCGAACTTCCAGCTATCAAGTTCCCTATCAAGGACGACTACGATGTCAAGTTTATTATGTGCGATGACAGAAAATATAAAGTGATGTATGTTGATACGATTTGTAAAGATGTTGGAGTTTGTAACCTACGTAGTGGTGGTAATCAAGATTCAGGTGTCGTTCCATTTACATCTGCACATAGTCCACTACAAAATGATAATTTTGGTACATATGGTATGGACGGTTTCTCAGATGACGTTCCAGACACGGATGATGATTGTGATAATGAAACTGATGATTATAGTGACGATAGTAATGGTGATAATAGTGATGGTGGTGGTGATGAAAGAGGAGTGAGTCCGAAGTACCCAGAAGTTAGATTTTCATGTTCACAATTTAAGGACAACCATTTACAAAGAAACTGGATCATTCCTAGTATAGAAAATTATGCAATTGAGGAAACAAGACCCGAAGTGTCGATTTCATACCAGAGTGATCTTTTACACATGGGTGCACTCTTTAAAAGTAAACAGGAACTAATTTTAGCATTTGGACAATATTATGTTGATGTGAAGATGGACTATCGAGTCAGACGTTCGTGCACAATTCGATTTGAGGCTGGTTGCAAGGATGTGAACTGCAAATTTATGCTTCGTGCAAGATGCAGACTTGGTTGTTCGTTTTGGCATGTGGTGAAATTTATGCCGAGTCACACGTGTACTCTAGATGTCTACGATTCACATTTTCGAAGTGTGAAGGCTATTGTCATCGGAAGTTTGTTCTCTGAAAGAGTGACGAGTAGTGAATATACACCTAAAATGCTAATGGGGGAGTTGCTGGAGCAACATGGTGTGCAGATTATGTACACTAAAGATTGGAGGTTTTTACAACATGCAAAGAGACTTACTTATAGTAATGCAGATGAATCATATCAGCAACTACCGTCATATTTTCATATGTTAAAGAAACAAATCCTGGCAATATCACGGCAATAGAGACAGATGAAAATAATTGTTTTTTATATTCATTTTTCGCACTCGGAGCTTGCCTTCATGGTTTTCAGTCTTACACAAGATCAGTTGTTGCCGTTGATGCCACACATTTTAAATGTGAACACAAAGGCGTGATATTCGTTGCCACTTGCAAAGATGGGGAGGGAATGATTTATCCCGTCGCTTTTTGATTTGGAGATGGTGAGTTTGATAGATCATGAATATGGTTTTTGACGAAATTGAGAGAGGCTATCGAAGTGCGAGAAGATTTAGTCATTATTTTTTATTGTCACCAAAGCATTGCGAATGCGATGAGTCATGTCTTCCCTTCTGTCCCACATGTCTTTTGTTTCTTCCACCTTAAGCAAAACTTGAAGAAACGTTGTAGACAATGAAAAGATGTGATGACTGCATTCTACCTTGCAGCATACAGGTACACCACAATAGAGTATGATAAATACTTGGCAGAAATACAGTTGATGCATCCTCAGACTCATCTGACATTGATGGAAGCAAGATCGAAAAAGTGGTCACGTGCATATTATCCAAGAAGAAGATATTCCATGATGACCACCAACATTGTAGAGTCTCTCAATAAATGCATGATGAAAGCACGTTGGTTACCTATAACAAGTGCACATGAATTTTTGAGACATATGCTTCATAAATGGTTTAGTGATAGGTGTGTTGCAGTTGCCAGACTCGAAACCATTGTGAACTCCTCTGCAGTGGCACATGTCAACTTGGCGCATGCCAAAACATTAGATCGAGGATGTCATGTAGTTCCTGTAATACAAGGGAACAAATACCTCGTGCAACATGCAAATAAAGACGATGGGATAGTTGATATTGTTGCGAGTACATGCAGTTGTCGCAAGTGGGACATTGATTAAATACCATGTAACAGCCCACTTTCTCGGGCGTGTTATGCCTTAAGAAATTTGAGTCATATTTTTTTTTTTTTAAGTTACGTTACCCCCGAAATTCCCTAAGACCTATCTAGTGCGTAATTTACACACAAGAGATAAATACAATTTACAAAGCGAAAGCTGAACCAAACCTGCTCATGGTATTACATAAATAACTGAACATAGTATTTATTACAAAGTTATTACATAAGCTTCTGAAAATAAAACACATGTACATAATTCTTAAACTATTCATGTTACGACATAGCCTGGCATATTTCCTCGTTTCCTGACATCTCGCGCCACTACACATCTCTAACCTTGGTATCATCACTGCAAGTCCCGACTGGAACGTTGAATGTTCCAGGGACGAACCCAAATTAGATGATGAACCATCTAAGTAAGGGTACATAATGCTATGTCATGTGTATGCAATGTCTTTCATCGTAGGCATCAACTGTACTCCTTTATACTATCTACCATTCTTACGGCTCCTCTTTCGAAACCGAGGTATCTGGGGGTACCCTTGGTAGCGATGCCAGTTCGTACTCCCTACGGCCTCATATGCGTGTGATCAACAATATCAATTTATATTTATGCATTTCATAATCATGTATGCAGTCTACATGATAGATACATATCAGGGCATGTCAATATGATGAAAACATTTTTGAAAAACATGAACTACTTGCAAACCAAGCATTTTTCATAAAATTAACTTTAATTGGGAGTACCACTTACCTTCTAGAGCTTATCGGGCTACCTCGAAATCCATGCATTGCCTTGATTTGCGTGCCAACCTCAAAATTCGCACCAGACACCTCAACTTTGACCTAAAAGCATCCTAATCACCATAGGTATTTGAATAAATATTAAATCATATTTTTTCATAATTTCTGGCATTTTATTTAATTTTCTCTCTATTTCTTCATATTTTTCCTCAATAATTCTAAATTAAATATTTCTAGAAATATTTTCTCAAATATTTCACTACGAAAATTCATAAAATAATATTTTGAAATTTCTGAAATTTTTTAGAGAATTTTACTCATCTTGACTTAGCATTTCTGATTTTCTCAATTTGCGTGCAATATTCTTGAAAAGAGTGTCTGGGCCGTTTTTCTCACCAAAATCTCTGAGATATCACCGAAACATAATTTCCTATTTTTCAGGATTTTCCTAGAATTTTTTCTATCATTTTTCCTATTTTCTTTTCTTTTCTTTTTTTCTTTTTCTTTTCTTCTTTCTCCCTTCTTCTTCCTCTTTCTCTGTTTCTTCCTCCCGCGCCCACCTGCAACTTCCGCCACAGCCGCTACCCATCGTACCCGCCTCCTTCGTCGACCGCTTCGGTGGCCTGCTGCGCCATCACCGGTAGTCCCCGGTCGTCGTCGTCGCTCGGAGCTGCTCGCGGCCATTGTTGGCCGCGGCTGGTGCAGCCCTGCCGCAGTTGGAGCTCGCGGCCATGGCTGCCATGGCCGGGGCTTGCAGCTTCCTGCCGCCTCCCAGCCTCCATCGCCGGCCTCTGCTGCTGCCATCGCCACCACACACCTCCGCTACCCGCGACAACCTCCTCCCCGCTTCAGCTACCCGCGGCCATGGTCGCTCCTAGCTGCTATTACAACAGCTTTGCGGCTGCCATGGCTGCGCTTCCAGCCTTCTTCGACGCTTCCGAGCACTTCAAGGACCTCCACCGAGCTCTCCCGCACTGCCTAAGTTACTTCATGCTTGCAGACCGGCCGTAGGGCTCGCGACTGCTCCTTCTCCTTCTACAACTCTTCGTTGCTTTTCTTCCCTTGCTCAAACCTCTCAATTTCTCACCTATTTATAGCTAAGGAAGCTTGGCCACCACTCCAGCCAACTATGACGTATGGGACACTCAAATTATTGTCATTTCCTTCTGCAACTTGGCCCCAAGCTTGCTCGGCCACCACGTGCACACAGCCACGTTTACACATACATATATATAATTATATATTATACTTAAATTAAAGAAATTTACATATTTTAATCTAAAAATTTATCCCAATTTCGCTTATAAAATACCATAATTACAAATATGCCCTCAAACACTGAATTACATTGCATTATAATACTGAAAACGCAAAATTAATAACTTTAAAGTTACTCGATAATGATGATTTCGTCTCAGTGTCCTCATCGGGCTGTCGTTTCATCCCGAAACCATTGAAGGGTTGCTCGTTAAGTAAAAACTGGAGCCCCCCTAGGGTTCTGTTGATTTTTCGGGAGTCCCATACGACGATTCGATTTTACAGCCTAAATAGTAGTTGTATTTTAGCTGTACCGAAAATCGTTTCGAATTTGATTTGTTTCGATACCATAAATCCTATCCCGATACGCTCGTCGAGACCATATAATTTTTCTTAAATAATTTCATTTCGAGGCATTCTCTACAGTTGATTCGATACTTGAAATTACTATAAAACCAACTTTTCGGTATTCTAAACTCATCAAAATGACGTGACAACCTCATATGAACATAGGGTATTACATACCATGTCTTTATGCAATTGCTGTTAGCAGGTATCATGGTTTGACTTTTATTTGCGTATTATGTTCATAATTTAATGTGATATGTTAACACTATATGTTTCTTTACCTTATGTGATAGTTTCATGAGGGTGCACTACCATATGTTTTGCCATTCATATTACTCTGCAGATTGGGTCAGACGCGTATATGCACCTCCCATCAATCCTCTCCCTAACAAGGCCGCTTGGATTCTTCCAGCGTACGTTAAACAGATGGTTATACTCCCACCTATGTAAAGAAGACAATTGGGTAGACCGAGAAATGGTCGGATTCCTTCCATAGGGGAAGCTCGTCGAAGAAAAAAATGTGGAAAATGCAGTGAATTAGGACACAATAGTCTTGATTGCCCTAATGAATGGATTTCCTTCATTGGAGAGTCGAGCACAACCACTACTCCAGAATCCAGGGGTGCTGATAGGGCCTCTGTAAAGGCAAGCCAGAAATACAACATTTGCAAAGAGACTGGACACATTCGTCGTCGGTGCCTTGTACAGTTGTCAATTCCAGATGATGATAATATTATCAATGAAGAAAACAATCAATATACATTAACTCATTCAGATATGATATAATGTTATCACATATCTTATCAATAGTTGTTAGATTGTTTGTGGAAAAAAAAAACATGCTTTTTACTCGCTAAGTGTTAATGGAATTTTTACTGACCATATATCCTTTGTGTTTCAGCAATGCTCAAAAATCACTGGCACGATACAAAAAGGATGACAACATCAATCAAATCTCTTTTTGTCGGGGGTTCAGAAACAAATATTATTTTTTACATTAATATTTGAAATTGAGATTTATTCATATTTGTAATTTTTCAGTTTCCTTCATCTAAACTCATAATTAATTATTGACAGCTTGTGTTGTAGTATATTGTTGAGTAGAAAACTGAGTATATAATGCAGTTTCAATGGCCTAGAAACAAGGGAGACTTTGCTAATTTTTTTTTGAAATAGAATTACTAACAACATAGGACCAAGATGATGCAATGATAATACTAAAAAATTAGAGTGTAATTTCTTAACAATCACTATTATTTGATACTACTAGTGGGAATCTTAAAAAAAAAATTCAATTTAAAAAAAAAATCGGGCTTTGTGGGCCACAAGACCTGGCCATCAGGTTTTGTGGGCCACGAAACCTAGCTATCGAGTTTTGTGGCCCACGAAAGCCGGTCATCGGGCTTTGTGGCCCACCAAGCCCAAAAATGAATTTTTTTAATTTTTCTTCAAATTAGTATATTCCATTAGCACTAAAATGATGTCTTTTAATGTTATTTGAGTAAGCCCGAATGTATATATCACAACAACGTCATTATTTTTCACTTTGTGTGAGGGATGTTCATCCACCATCAACACAACCAACACATGATCAATTGGTACTAATAATATTGGACAAAGCAAGATAATAATGCTATGATAATAAACTTGCTCAAAAATTAGAATGTATTTTTTTAACAATCATTATTATTTGAGATTACTAGTGAGAAACTACAAAAAAAAAAATTAATCGAAAAAAAAAATCGAGTTTTGTGGGCCACAAGACCCAGCCATCGGGTTTTGTGGCCCACGAAATTCGGCCATCGGGCTTGTGGCCCACTAAGGTCGAAAATGAAATTTTTTAATTTTTCTTAATTTTTTTTCAAATTAATATGTTCCATTAACACTAAAATGATGTCTTTGAATGTTATTTGGGTAAGTCCAAATGTATATATCACAACAACATCATTATTTTTCACTTTGTGTGAGGGATGTGGATGCCACGAAACCCGGCCATAGGGTTTTGTAGCCCACCAAGCCCGAAAATGAATTTTTTTAATTTTTCTTCAAATTAGTATGTTTCATTAGCACTAAAATGATGTCTTTTAATGTTATTTGAGTAAGTCCGAATGTATATATTACAACAACGTCATTATTTTTTGCTTTGTGTGAGGGATGTCCCTCCACCATCAACACAACCAACACATGATCAATTGGTACTAATAATATTAGACAAAGCAAGATAATAATGTTATGATAATAAACTTGTTCAAAAATTAGAGTGTATCTTCTTAACAATCATTATTATTTGAGACTACTAGTGGGAAACAACCAAAAAAAAAAAAATCAATCGAAAAAAAAAATCGGGTTTTGTGGGCCACGAAACCCGGCCATCAGGTTTTGTAGCCCACCAAGTCCGAAAATGAAATTTTTTAATTTTTCTTGATTTTTCTTCAAATTAGTATGTTCCATTAGCATTAAAATGATGTCTTTTAATATTATTTGGATAAGTCTGAATGTATATATCACAACAACGTCATTATTTTTTGCTTTGTGTGAGGGATGTCCATCCACCATCAACACAACCAACATATGATCAATTGGTACTAATAATATTGGACAAAACAAGATAATAATGCTATGATAATAAACTTGCTCAAAAATTAGAGTGTATCTTCTTAACAATTATTATTATTTAATACTACTAGTGGGAAACTATAAAAAAAAAAATTCAATGGAAAAAAAATCGGGTTTTGTGGGCCACGAAACCCGGCCATTGGGTTTTGTGGCCCACCAAGCCCGAAAATGAAATTTTTTAATTTTTCTTGATTTTTCTTCAAATTAGTATGTTCCATTAGAACTAAAATGATGTCTTTTAATGTTATTTGAGTAAGTCCGAATGTATATATCACAACAACGTCATTATTTTTCACTTTGTGTGAGGGATGTCCATCCACTATCAACACAACCAACATAAATCAATCGGTACTAATAATATCGGACAAAGCAAGATAATAATGTTATGATAATAAACTTGTTAAAAAATTAGAGTATATTTTTTTAACAATCATTATTATTTGAAACTACTAGTGGGAAACTACAAAAAAAAAAAAATTCAATCGAAAAAAAAAAATCGGGTTTTGTGGGCCACGAAACCCGGCCATCAGGTTTTGTGGCCCACCAAGCCCGAAAATAATTTTTTTTAATTTTTCTTGATTTTTCTTCAAATTTGTATGTTCCATTAGCACTAAAATGATTTCTTTTAATGTTATTTGAGTAAGTCCGAATATATATATATATCACAACAACGTCATTATTTTTCGTTTTGTGTGAGGGATGTCCATCCACCATCAACACAACCAACACATGATCAATTGGTACTAATAATATTGGACAAAGCAAGATAATAATGCTATGATAATAAACTTGCTCAAAAATTAGAGTGTATCTTCTTTAACAATCATTATTATTTGAGACTACTAGTGGGAAACTACAAAAAAAAAATCAATAAAAAAAAATCGGGCTTTGTGGCCCACCAAGCCCAAAAATGAAATTTTTTAATTTTTCTTAATTTTTCTTCAAATTAGTATGTTCCATTAGCACTAAAATGATGTCTTTTAATGTTATTTGAGTATGCACAAATATATATATATTACAACGACGTCATTATTTGTCACTTTGTGTGAGGAACAACTTCAAAAATTCTTTTGTCATTTTCAAGTTTTACTTTTTTTCCTCTCAATCTATGGGTTCCTCTAACACTAAAATGATCTCTTGTTACATTGTTCGGGTTAGTTGAAGGTAGAATGCACAACAAATACATGATGAATTGTTCAAACTACCAACATTGGACCAATAAGATGTAATGATCTTCAAATTACCCCACAAGTGTGATTTAAAAATTTCGACAGAGTCTCATTTCTTTCTTGGACATTGAACCTGCATTAGAGACTCAGTCTCTATGTCCAACAACGTAATAACATGACAACATCACAACATTAGAGACTCAGTCTCTCTTCCCAACAACATATTGCCACCACAATCACTTATCCCTTACCCTCAACAACACCACAAACCACATTTCATCAAGTGAACAATACATAATTTGCTGAAAATGAATTAAACACGTAGGCAGAACCCAATCGAAGAAACCCCAAATGAACATGCCCAATCAGACCCCTCATCCACGAACAAACCCATATGGAAAATTCCCAATCAGGACTAGAACCACCATGCAAACAACCTTTCTATAAGAGGATCCCAAACGAACCTCGATTAAAGAGACCCATCACGCAACACAGAAATCACCATCGGAGGACACACACCATGGACAACAAACGAGACTCAATCAGAATTTTCTAGCTAGCGAGCGGCCATCGAGTAGAACACCTAACACACAGATGGCCTCAATCAAAGGATCCCCAACCGAGACTGACTAGACAGACCTAGACGGAAAACCTCGAATAGAAAGATGCCAACCTGCAACCATTCTTAGCCAGCGGAACCCCCAACCAGAATCCCAAACAAGAAGCACATACTGCGACGAGGAACTCCTCAGGCATAAATCCACCTCACGATCCGACCCTAATTGGACCCATCATTGGAGAAACAAATCCAACAAGCAACCTCCGAACCAGAGCTCCCAACTCGCCTTCGCAGCCCAGTCGAGTGGATCCCCAACCGAAACAACCAATCGCGACCCATCCATACCGCAATCAGCCTTCAATCGAAAAAACCCCCACTGAAAAATCATCCAGCAAGCAGAGCGCTCTAAATCGGAAAAGCAACCTGTTATACTCATGCAACGATATGGAATAGGCCGAACAGATTCAAAGCCCATCGCGCACAAAAAAATATAGCATGAAATACATCCTCAAGTACCGCATAATAAAAAATCCTTAAATTTAGCATAACACCAAATACATAAGGAAATCTGAAACCCACAATAACCCAGATGCGAACGGAACAAATGGACGTGGAAATTTCAAATCCAGCATCGAAATGACCCAAAATCAATTTTGAATATGAGAAAAGCGCAACCCAAATGCAAACGAAGCACAAATCGTAATTGAGGGATTTAGCATTCTGATCTAATGGTGAAGTTGTTGGTGTAATGTTCTTCTGGATGGCTCTCCCCTGCTGTGTCACGAATCAATTGGTTTTCTTGCTCGAATTTATTGCTGTTTCATGCATGAGGTGGCGTTAAATGTGATCTAATGTTGGACTAGGCATTTTCGGCTATGATCTTATCTTTTTTCCTTACGCGTGATGATTTGGTAGCGGTTGGGTGTGAATTTTAAATTGGTTTTGTGTGGTAGCAGGCTGGATTTTCCATATTGGAGTCTGTTCGGTTGATGGTTCTTCTCGGCTTTTCTGGGTTGCAGATTGCTCTGCTCAGCACGCAGGTTATGTTCTCTAGTCTGAGGTTTCCTTGATTTGGGTCTGATCGCAGAGAGCTGGATCCGATTGATCATTCTAATTGGGGCGGATCCTTGATTGGGTTCTGTCTATGTGGTGGGGTTTCTGCTTGATTGTTGCTCGTTGGTTGGGATCCTTGAATTGGGTTTCTGATTGATGTGAGTCTCTGATTGGGTTACCAGATTTGATGCGCGTTATACAGATCTAGAGCGGTCTGGTGCTCCAAGTCATCCAGCTAGTCTCCTGCGAGCTTGAAGGTTCCTTGTGGATACTTTCATGGTGGGTTTCTGATTGGTGAGGCCCAACTGTTCCCTGGGTGTTCGCGGCTGAGTGTTTGATAATTCAAAATTCAAATTTCGTGGTGCTTTGTCCTTGTCTGTATGTCTTAGCAGATTTCTGACCATTGGATGCGACATCTTGTTTGGCTGCTACCTATTGACTTTTCCAGCTGGGATGGGGCGGATCCAGATTATTTGGGGATGTTAATTGGGTTAGCAATTGGGCTTTTGCACGTGGGCCTGATTGGGATTTTCCTTTTGGGCTTGCATGTATGGTTTTGCACATGCTCGTGGGTCCGGTTCCAATTGGATTCGCTAGTTGATGTGCGGCGGATTTAAACATATTTGCAAAGTCATTGCTCTTTGTATTGTATGTTTTATTCATTGTGTCTCGCGGGCCATTGACTTTGCGTTGGGTCTTTGCATTGTATCGTCCTGGGTATGCCCAGTGATATCTTTGTACACTTTTTGATCTATACATATTTACCTTTGATAAAAAAAAAAATACACAATTTGTTATTTGCTATACCTATACAAAAATATATACAACATTTAAACTAGATGAAAATAAAAACACAAAACGAAGAATCTTCTAATCTATTAATTTACAAATATACTACCGTACTATGTCTATACAAAAATATTCCAATCTGTCTCCAGAGGGTACGGACATCCACAGTCAGGTGCATCTGCCAGTGATCCTCATTATGCCTCAATATGTCTTCGACGTATTTGATAACGTAGCACCCGCAACTGGCCTTGTATTAGACATAACACACATTGATAGCATAACCATATTTTCATGAAAATTGACTTTGTAAGGGTAAATCACACCAAAGGTCACAAAATTTTGGTGTCTTTTTCAGTTTGGTCACTAAACTTTAATTCCTTGCAAAGTGATCACAAAACTTTAAAATGTTTTGCAATGTGGTCACTAAAGTGATTTTTTGATAGTTCTTAGTCAAAATTACTGACGTGGCGATGATGTGACGCTGACGTGGTGATGATGTGGCCATTGCCACGTCAGCAATTTTGACCAGAAATTGTTCAAAAATCATTTTAGTGATCATATTGTAAAATATTTTAAATTTTTATGATCACTTTGTAAGGAATTGAAGTTTAGTGATCAAATTGAAAAATAGGCCAAAGTTTTGTGACCTTTAGTATGATTTATCCGACTCTGTAATATAATTTAAATTAATTTACCCATCCGGTTGCTGAGGCAACTTCTGAGAATCAGTATTCTCCACTTCCCAATCTTTGTCTAGCGTCGCAGTTGTGGTTACATGTTCATAATATGCAGCTTTCTTTAGTAGAATGGGTAAGAGGCTCACAAGTGGTTGTATAGTTTCGACCCTGCTCCTACGACTGTCTTCATTCATGGCATTGGAGTCATATATGACAATTCTCCTATCTTTCAAGCAAATCTTTAAGAGAAACCAGTGAGAATTCGCTACATTACAAGGGAGCAACACCTGTATTTTATTTTAATACGTCAGTCGTACGTAAATAAATAAATAAATCATTAAATGGAATGAATTAAGACTTACATAATCGACCGTCCACTAAGGGAGACTCTCGTCAATGCGCCCGTCGACGAAACTGGTCCACTCTTCCGGGACAAATGTGATAGAAAACACAAAAAATCTCCTGTTGCCCTCGTACTCCTGTTCCCAAAATCTTACTATGGATGCCTGAAAAGTAAAATAAAATAAAATAAAAATATTGGTCATAAACTAAATTAAAATGCAAAAAAAAAAGTAGTGCAAACTCACAAAAAACGAGGTTGACATGATAGCGTAGTTTGTGTCATATTGACGCCGAGACTGTATACGTCTCAAGCAATATATGTAATTATCGATATGATAACCCTCCAACCAGTTGGCCTCATTTTCTATGTTTCGGAGGTCATCCGGTGTTAGGTTGAGAATGAAACCGGTGTCAAGACTACAACAATCAAGAAAAATAAGAGTAAGAATATATTGTTGATGCAAATAGAAAAAATATAAATATAGTTACTTACCTAATATTTTCGTTGGAACCCATGAACTTAATATAGCCCTTAGGGGGCACTGTCTCCATGTCCGGTGGGATTAGGTCTAGTACCGGTGGCGTAGGGTCCACGTCTAACCCCTCCAAAGCGGCATCCTTCTTTCTCCTTTTATATTTTGTTGGATCGGTGAAAGGTTGTCGACGAAACTGCAATGACAATCTATCTCGCCTAGATCGTCTGTCGACCCTAACCACTTCCTCCTCCTGTAGCTGAATAAAACCTAACTGTTACAAAATAGTATTTTAAAATGAAGTAAAACGTATAAAAGTAAATTTGAAACTTACTCTAGATGTAGATGCCTGCTCTTCATCGTGATGATCAAGATCTACCTGATCACTACCTTGGGACTGCTCATGAGCATGATCGCTGTGATCTGGGGAAATATGTGGGATGCGTAGATGAGCACATAGTGCTGCCTGCCCCCTCTCTAGTGATTCTTGCGCTCTCTCTAGTCTCAATAATTGTGTTTTCACCTGACTCATTTTCCTATCTATTCTCCGCAACATATCTAGAGTCTGTTTCAACATCTCAGTGATCTACAAAAGGCAAACAAAAAATATAAAACCATTATTATAATAAAAATCATACCCCTACCTCGTATTGTCCGTGGTGCGAACTATCAGGGAATCTTATCTCCTCCTTATCCTTCTCCCCTTTTCCCTCCTATAAAAAATATATAAACAATTACAAAAAATATAAATTAAAACTATTATTATAATAAAAATCATACCCATGCCTCGTATTGTCCGTGGTGTGAACTGTTAGGGAATCTTGTCTCCTCTTTATCCTTCTCCTCCTATAAAAAATATATAAACAATTACAAAAAATATAAATTAAAACCATTATTATAATAAAAATCATACCATTGTCTCGTATTGTCCGTGGTGCGAACTATCAGGGAATCTTGTCTCCTCCTTATTCTTCTCCTCCCCATTCTTTTCTTTTCCCTCATCATCTAAATGTATCATACCCGCCCTCGTCCTCATCCCTGCCATTCTCTTCCTCCTCTTCACCCCGTCTGCCCCCAAATTTATAGACGTCGACCCCAACTGAGTGTTGAGGGTTAAAAGATCTCCAAAAATTTGTTTCTCTCTCATCATCAGTGGGCTCAAGAGTCGGACTCAATCCTCGTGCCTGTAAAATTGTATTATTTAGATAGATATGATTTAAAAATAAACTAAATTTAGAGGTAAGTTGCACACTTACTTCCTTCCTAAGACAGTCGTCGTAATTTTTTATCTGTAGCCTTTTTTTGGATAGCCATTTTCTGCATCTTGGAATGTCTGCGTCGGATAGTCTGACAGCCCATTTATTTTAAATCCATGGAAACGTTTCGATCAACCACCATTATAGAGAGCAAAAAAAAAAAGAAATGAAAATAAAAGTTAAAAAACAAAACAAACATTTAGTTACTATAGACAAATCATATACAATAAGGAGTGAGCACGATAAATCATATACAATAAGGAGAGAGTACCTGAAACGCCCATACAAAACCATAAAGGTTGATTTTTTTCCCACCTTCACCAGTTAATTTTCTTTCTTTCGTGGCCAACCGGATGTAATGTTGACTCTTACTGTAGACATATGTACCCCAAGGGAACATCTCAAATGCTTGTAAATCCTCGGCCATAATTCACAAGAAATCATCCACATGCCCACGCTTATCCTTACCCAACAAAAACATGTCGACCACAGCAATATAAATCAGTTTTAGGGCATCCTCTAAAACCATGTCCTATTTGGTACTAATAAGTAATTCAAGGTCATCTCCAGTCACCCCCTTCTTATGTTGTGGAAATAGTCGAGCACGTAAACTCTTCGGCTCAACAGGTTTTGGTTCAAGGCTTTCCTTATCAATAGCCCCAAATCGGAGTCCACTAATAAGTATGAACTCCTGCCTCCCGTACCTATATGGTGTGCTGCCAATCTCAAACCACATCTCATCGTGGTGGGCACCCTAAAATGTCACCTCCCTAAGTAGAACATGATATATCAATTATGGTGCAATAAAATGGAGGGAAAAAGACATCTTCAAGAAATGTCCTAATGGGCACTGTAGGAATCTATCCAATAACTTGTATCGGTCTAGAACACGACACATCGCCTCAAGGTGTTTGATCCCACAATGAGTAATAACTCGCATTCCGGGCGGTAATATTCTGTGAGCATGAACATAAGTAAATTTTATAGTTTGTTGTTCAACCATCTGTAAGAAAAAAAAAATACAAAAACAACAATTGTCTGAGCACATGTAAAAGCACAAGTAAAAGAAGAAGAAGCCCAATTGTCGCAGCCCGATCATCTTAACCCAAACCTGATCGGGCTTCGTTGGGCAGCGATAATCGGGCTGCATCACAACCCAATGGTCAGGGGAGCCCAATTGGGTGTGGGCTTGGTCGTGGATGATCGGGGTTCGTCTGGAAGCAAAGCCCGATTGGGTTTCGTCTGGAAGCAAAGCCCGATCGGGCTTTGTCCGAAAACGAAGCTCGATCGAGCGAGCGAGCGAGCGACGAAAGGGGGCTTTGTCCCTGCAACGAAGCCCCAACCAAGATGAGATCGACAAAGGGCTTCGTTGCAGACCAAGGGCTTCATTAACTAAGATGAGATCGACGAAGGGCTTCGTTGCAGAGACAAAGCCCGATCGGGCAAGGTCTTCGTTGCAGAGACAAAGCCTGTCGGGCTTCTACCCAGCGGGCTTCATCGTGAACGAAGCCCACGGTCGGACTTCGTTCGCGATGAAGCCCGGTCGATCTCAATGGTCGTCGATGACGAAGTTTCGTCGGCGACCATTTCCAGTATCTTTGTTCATTAAAATCAACCGAAAAGTCTAACCTTGTTCAGCCAAGATGAGATCGACGTTGGCTGTCGAGTGGCTGTCACGGCGGCGGCGGGCAGTTGCTTAGTGAGAGAGATGAAGTAGGTGGGTGAAATGGGTAATGAGGGGGTGAGGGGTATTTTAGTATTTGTCTATTGTTGTGTTTATTTTTTATTTCTTTCTAATTTTTTAAATAAATAATGGTCAAATCTGACAAAGTGGCTATTTCATGTAATTAGTTTGTTTGAAAGTACATAAACGTTTTTTTTTTTAAAAAAGAGGCTAAAAAGGAATTTTATATTTATATAGTGGTTACTTTTTGCCATTTTCACTTAATAAAATATATATATAGAGAGAGAGAAATTTAAATTTTAAAAATGCATTAAATGACATTAACTGTCTTACAAGGGCTAGATAAGTAATTGAGTTTTATCTTAAAAGAGTCAGATAAATTTATCTGAGGATGGAGGTCGGATAAATTTATCTTGAAATGGGGAGATAAGAGGTGTAACACCCCACTTCCACGGGCATGTTATAACTTAGGAAATTTTGACTATATATATATATATTTTAAATTATCTCATCGTGATATAATTTCAAAATTTCCCTATTACCTGCCTATCATTAGGCTAGGTAATCATCAATAGCAGAAGCAAGAATCGAAACCTTAACATACCTCAAACGCTAATAATATTATATGATTGTCTCAACATAATTAATAATATAAGATTATTCGTTATCATAACATAAGTTTTCCAAACATAACTTACAACATGATATAAATTTTTCAACGTGACTTTAAACAAAACATAAGTTTGTCAACATGACTTGAAAACATGACATAACATAATTGGAACATAATAGGATCCTCATAAGGAAACTAAATGCAGAAAATATTTTATTTGCACCCGCAGTGCCCTGGATAGATTACTCTTCATTCCACTTCTATGTCTTCGCTGCAAACCCGATCTGGAACGTTTGAATGTTCCAGGGGCAAGACCTACAATAGATGATGAATCATATAAGTAAGAGTACATAATAAAATGCATATGTATGAATGCAATGTGCATAACATCATAACTCTCATGTTTGGGTTGACTGTACCTTAAGATTACCTGCCATTTTTACAGTCTCCCTACCAGACCATGATGTATGGCTGCACCCTTGGCAAAGCAATGACACCAATACCTAATCCCAAACCCATGCAACGTATGATCGTGAATCTCATCATACTCATATGTATACTTTGTCATCAATACATGTAAATGGAATTTACATGTCATGTTTACATCAAGACATGGTAACATGATGAAAATATTTACATAAAATCTGATTTTTGGATGGAACCACTTACCAGCCATTTTCATAAACTAAATCCAGTTGAATAGTACCACTTACCTTGTAAAAAGATAACTTTGCCCCTAGTGTAATTTTGCCTCAAAATTCACGTCAGACTTTCAATCGTGCTCAGTTATGAACCTTAACGTGCCTTGGGCATCATAATTACTTAAGAAAATCAGATTTCTAATTTTTTTTAATTTTTCTAATTTCTCTCATTTTCTCTTATTATTTCCTCCAAATTATGAAATAAAATACTTTCTCATAAAATTTTCTCAATTTCTTTTCACAATAATTCCTAAAACAATATTCCTAAGGCCTAGAAATTTCCTCATAATTTTCAGAATTCATGTTCTATTTATTTATCACTTTCTCTTTGATTTTCAAGCATCTATTGCCTCAAAAAATCCATAATAAATACCAATCATGCATTTCTTTTCAAATTTCATTACCAAAAATTCTAAAATATCATTATCATATTTCTGGAATTTTTTGAAGAAATTTTCGAAGATAACTCACTTTCCTACGGAGCGTTTCGGTATTCTTCTATACTGCGACGAAGTTTCGATTTGCGCATCCAACAACGCCTTCTGCCATAAATTTTCACACAAACTACTAAAACCAGTCTATAAGATTTTTCTAAGAATTTTTTTGGTATTTTTCTCCATATATATATATTTTTTTCTTTCTTTTTTTCAAATATCTCTCTCTCTCTTAAATTTTTCTTTCTTACAACCTTCTCTTTTTAATCTAAGTCTTCCATCCTTTCAAGTTTTTTTTTTATTTATAGAAAGTTGAATTGACCTTAACATAATTGTAATGACCCACTATCTTTAATTATTTTGTCACATTTTTTAATTATTTTCCATTAAATCTTACTCACACCCTATTTTGTCTCTCACATTTCTCAATTATTTCACCCATTATTTTTAATTATTTGTCCACACCCTACTTTGTCTCCCATATTTCTCAATTATTTCACCCATCATCTTTAATTATTTTGTCACATTTCTTCAATATTTTCTGATAGAGTTGAGCTGATGTGGTATCCACTAAGAGGGGGGTGAATTGGTATATAAAAAAAATTCTTTTGGAAAGTGAATATTTTTGTGTAAAGACAAATAATTATGTGATCTTATTGATGATTACACAAAGTCAAAAGTGCAATGATGCAAACTTAAAAGAAAAGAATAAAGAGCAGTGAAGACACAGATTTATAATGGTTTATCCTTCCAAGCTTAATCCACTACCTTAGTTATCCACTAAGGATTTTAAAACAAATATCACTATCAACCCCCTACTCAATATGAGTAGGTCCTCTAGTCCTTGACTAGGCAATGTACAACCTCCCAATTTAATGGGCCCTCTACCTACTATTAGGAAGAAAATACAAACAATGAATTAGAGAATCTAAGAGTACAACTCTTAGTTACAGATTTCTCTCTTTAAATAAATAAACGAGGCTTAAAAGAAATATAACAGTATATATCAAAGCCTCTTAAATGAGAGTACAGAGAAAAAAGAAGTAAAAATCGATGTAACGGTGAAGGCACGATCGTTCAAGATATTCAATGGTTTCTCAGCAGCCTTTAATGCATCTTCAACCACCTATTTATAGTTGATGGTGGGTATATTTGAAATTTGGACCGTTGTGAGTGGTTGGCGAGCATTTAATGCACCAAAAACTAGCCGTTATAAAATCTGTGAAACATAATAGTCGACAGAAGAAAAGATTAGTCAACTATTTTTACAAGTAAAACTGAGAATAGTTGACAAACATATACTGATAGTTGACTATTTTTAATACAAAAATCCAATAGTCGACAGACATACTTGAATAGTCGACAGTTGCTGAAATGAGAAGAAATTTTTTAAATTTATGAACAAAAATAGTCGACAGATCAGAAGGCATAGTCGACTATTTTTACTCGATAGTCGACAATTGCTAAAATAGTCGACAGATGCTTGAATAGTAGACAGAACATAAAAAATAGTCGACTATTTTGAGGCATAGTCAACAGAATGATCTTGATAGTCGACTATCCTATAGAAAATCTTGAATTTTTAATACATCCTTATTTGATTCTGTTAGAAACTCATTTTGATTATCTTTAAAGCAAGTTGAGATTATCAAAAGTATAATTTGAAAGAAATTAATCTTAACAAGCAAGTTGAGATTATCAAAAGTTAAAATTTGAAACAAATCAATCTTGACAAGCAAGTTGAGATTATCAAAAGTTATAATTTGAAACAAATCATTCTTTCATTCATACTCAAAATTTCATATCTTGCTTTAAGATTTATATACTAAAAATGCATTTTCTCATTCATATAATCCATATAGTAGAAATTGATTTTCATATAGTCATTATCAAAACTATTTTATTACTAAGAGTGAAATATCAATCTCCCTCTTTTTGATGATGACAAAACAAATATAAAAAATGTGAAAATCAATTTACTCATTTTATCTCTCCCTTTTTGTCAATATCAAATAATAAGAATACTCCTCCTTTTTGAAGCACACTGAGGCTCTCCCTTAAACCAAGCTGCATATAAATAATTCAACCAAATCATTCAGCCCTATTTAAACATACATTAACAAGAGTGAAATGTCAGTACTAAAACATTCATTCATAGAGTAATAGTTGAGTTCAATAAAACATATAACAAAAACTACTGGTAAATCTGCCAAAACAAGCATACATAAGGTAAAAATAAAGTGAAATGTTTGATAAGGGCATCATCTAAACATCTGGAGAGATGGATGAAGGAGAAGACTGAGCAGATGAAGGAGAGTCAACTGGTGGAATGGATGGAGATGCGGCAGGTGGAGAAAACTGAGAAGAGAACAACTGAATAAGGTACCCCATCTGAGAAGATAGATCTTCTTGCTGCTGATGAAGACTCTGTAGATCTAGCCTGACTTCTTCTCGAAATTCTTGTAGGCTGGCTTCAACTCTTGATATATCTAATTTAAGATCTGCCATTCCTTGAACCACTAAGTCTTCATGAGATGATGATGGTCATTCTGATCTTCTTTTCTTGCTAGGCCTTTCAAGTTGATCTGCTTTAACCCATTCCCCATCCCTGTGTGCATAGCCAGTTCTAATAGGTGTCTTGTCATTAATGTGTTGAGATTGACTTAGATATACTTTTCTAGCACTGTCCATGTCTCCAACCAGACGATCTAGTAAAAGACTGACTGCCATACCATAAGGAAGGGACCTAGTTTTTGTGGAAAGAGCACCTACCATCAAGTTGATCATCAGATAACACAGATTTGGCCTTCTCCTGGCCTTAATACATTGGAGTAGCCACAAGTCAAGTCTTGTAACAAGAGAGAAACTTCCATTTATAGGGTGAATCATCTGACAACAAATAAGATGAAGAATCCTAGTGTTCAAGTCCATTTTGGATGTGTCAGAAATCTTAGATGTAAGAGAGTCATCTTCTATGACTTCTTTACTGGCTTAAAGAAAATCTTGAGTCCAAGAAGCATAGTCCTCTCCATCTAAAGGAATTTTAAACTATTCGTGGATTAGCATCATTGTGATTTTCATATGAACATCCCTAATGTTAGTCTTAAACTTTTTATCCAATTTTCTCTTATGAAAGATATTGTTGGCATTGGAATAAAAATCCCTAACCACATCTTCATATATGCATCAATGAATTGTTAAGAAATCCCACCAACCGAAATCCTTAAATGTCTGAATGTAGGGAAAACCAATGGATTCTAGAAATGATAAGTCCAAATAATGACCTTCAAGGACTTCACGAGATTCAAAGTACATGGAATACCTTTCTTGTTGTTCTTCAGAAATGAAAAGTTGGATTTGAGGTCTCGGATGGGACGGAGGACGGCTTTAAGGACCTGATTCTTTTTCCTTCCCTTTTCCTTTTCCTTTGCCTTTGCCCTTGTTTGTGTTTTTAGTCCTTGCCATATGGAGTGATTGAAACACGAAGCAGAGCAAGAGGGATAGACAGAGCAAGAGTAACCGTGCGAAATGGCCGAGAGATCGGGCGACAGATAGAGCCGAGGGATAGCGGATGAAATGAAATGTTTTGGCACTTTGATGGAGCACGAGAAACCAAAATAACCGAATGCACTAGGTTAAGAAAAAAAATCGATACTTCGAGATGAGGGAAACGACAACACGGACGGTTAGGGTTTTTTAAAAATAAAAGGGGGCCGATAGTCGCCTGGTCTTTAAATAGGCGCGATGGGATAGTTGACAGATGATAAGGGTTGTCGACTATTTTATTAAAAAGAACAAGGAAATAGTCGACATATGCAATATAGCTGTCGACTAATTTGGCTTACACAAGGCGAATAGTCGACTAGGCTGAAACTGTTGTCGACTATCTCTTAATGACTTAGTTAATACCAGCACAACTGATGTCGACTATATTTGAGAATAATATTGATAAGCTTGCAGAGATACCCCAAACATCACAAATGAATTTTGGCTCGATAATATTCTGTCAATTATATAAATTGATTTGACATAATTGAATCTTTGCCTTCTCAATAATATATATGTATAAAACAAACATTAGAAAGGAGCACAACACACTTACTCATGTTATGATTAATCCTAGTTCACTTCTAAAATATTCAAACTTTTCTCTATCAAGAGGTTTTGAAAAGATATCTGCTACTTGATGATTTGTATCTATGAATTCAAGACTTATGTCTCCTTTTTGAACATGGTCTCTAATAAAATGATGTTTTACTTCTATATGTTTAGTTCTTACATGAAACACTGGATTTTTTGTTAAAGCTATAGCACTAGTATTGTCACATTTTATTGGGATGTTTTGAAGCCTTATGTCATAGTCTTCTACTTGGTATTTCATCCATAATATTTGAGCACAACAATTTCCAGCTGCTACATACTCAGCCTCAGTAGATGATAGAGCCACTGTATTTTGTTTTCTACTTAACCAAGATACCAAACAATTTCCTAAGAATTGACATGAACCACTTGTACTTTTTCTATCTATTTTACATCCATCATAATCTGCATCAGTGTATGCTACTAGTTTAAAAATATTTGATTTTGCATAAAATAGTTCTAGATTTGTAGATCCTTTTAGGTATCTCAAAATTCTTTTAACTGCTTTCAAGTGAGATTCTTTGGGATTAGATTGGAACCTAGCACATAAGCACACACTAAACATAATATCAGGTTTACTAGCTGTTAAATAGAGCAAAGAGCCAATCATACTTCTATATAGCTTGTTATCTACAGTTTTCCCTAATTCATCTTTATCTAGGCTTTGAGAACTACTCATAGGTGTAGCCATAGGTTTACAATCTTAAACATCAAACCTTTTGAGAAGATCTCTTATGTATTTTTGTTGAGAAATATATATCCCTTCTTCTTCTTGTTTTATTTGTAATCCTAGAAAGTACTTAAGTTCTCCCATCATACTCATCTCAAATTCTCCTTGCATAAGAATTGCAAATTGATCACAAAGAGATTTATTTGTAGATCCAAAAATGATGTCATCCACATATATTTGAACTAATAAGATGTCCTTATCATGACTTCTTATAAATAATGTTGTATCTATTTGTCCTCTTTTAAATCCTTTTTCTAAGAGAAACTTACTAAGTCTCTCATACCAAGCTCTAGGGGCTTGTTTTAGACCATATAAAACTTTAGATAATTTGAACACATGGTCTTCATATTTGTGATTTTCAAATCCCGGGGGTTGTTCTACATAAACTTCCTCATTAATATACCCATTTAAGAAAGCACTCTTAACATCCATTTGATATAATTTGAAGTTTTTGAAACAAACAAATGCTAACAACATTCTTATGGCTTCCAACCTAGCAACAGGGGCATAAGTTTCATCATAGTCTATACCTTCTTCTTGACTATAACCTTGAGCCACTAACCTTGCTTTGTTTCTAGTTACAACTCCATTTTCATCCATCTTATTTCTAAATACCCATTTTGTGCCTATAATAGGATAATCCTTTGGTGTTGGCACTAGTTTCCAAACTTCACTTCTTTCAAATTGATTTAGTTCTTCTTGCATGGCAATAATCCAATTTTCATCTTCTAAAGCTTCTTTGATATTTTTGGGTTCAACTTGAGATAGGAAGGCAGCACATTGGCATTCATTCCTAATGGAAGATTTAGTTCTAATGCCTTTGGATGGATCTCCTAAGATTTCATTCATTTTGACATATTTACTTTCTCTTGGAAATGTTGGTTCTTTTTCAAATTGATATTCTTGATCTTCTTCAAATGAATCGTTTTCTTGAGCATTAGACTCATTTTGTCTTATAGAAAGTTTTTCAAAATTTTGAGTTACATTATTTTCACCATCTTCTCTAGATTTTGGAACCTCAAGGCTTATATCATCAACTATTACTTGGATTGTTTCCTCTACCACTAGGGTTCTTTTGTTGAATACCCTATAACCTTTACTTTGAGATGAATAACCTAAGAATATACCTTCATCACTTTTAGCATCAAATTTACCTAGAGATTCTTTTCCATTGTTGAGAATATAGCAAGTACTACCAAACACATGAAAATGACTTATGTTGGGTTTTCTTCCTTTAAATAATTCATATGGAGTCTTTTTCAATAGAGGCCTAATTGAAACTCTATTTAAAATATGGCAGACAGTATGCACAGCTTCTGCCCAAAAGTACTTAGGAAGGTTTTTATCACAAAGCATTGTTCTAGCCATTTCTTGTAAAGATCTATTCTTTCTTTCTACTACACCATTTTGTTGGGGAGTCCTAGCACAAGAAAAATTATGATCTATTCCATTTTCTTCACAAAACAGTTTGAATGATTCATTTTCAAATTCTCCTCCATGATCACTTCTAATTTTTGAAATATAAAAACCTTTTTCTCTTTGAATTCTTTTGCTAAATATTTCAAATGACTTAAATGTTTCATTTTTAGATGCAAGAAAAATTACCCATGTGAATCTAGAATAATCATCTGCTATAACCAAAACATATTGTTTACCTCCTAAACTTAGAGTCCTCATTGGACCAAATAAGTCTAAGTGAAGTAATGTTAGAGGTCTAGATGTTGATACTTCATTTATTGGTTTGAATGATATACTAATTTGTTTGCCTTTCATGCAAGTGCCACAAATGTGATCTCTTTCAAATTTAAGCTTAGGCTATCCAATAATAAGATCATGTTTCACTAACTTGTTTATTAAGTTCATACTAGCATGCCCTAACCTATTATGCCACAGCCAATAATATTGGGATGAATTTGCAACTAAACAGTTTTCCATTTTGGGAGATTCTAGGAATGTGAGATAGATGTTTCCTACTCTATTTCCTTCTAATTTTATTTCTTTTGACTCAGAGCACACAACTTTACAAGAGTTAGCATCAAAACAAACTTCATAGTTTAAATCACACAGTTAACTAATACTAATCAAATTATGTTTAAGACCATCAATAAGAAACACATTTTCTAAAGTAATATTTTCAAAAGAAATAGAACCCATACATATAATCTTACCTTGAGAATTGTCACCATAGAAAACCTTACCTCATTCCTTGAGAATAATGTTGCTGAGAAGATCTTGATCTCCTGTCATGTGCCTTGAGCAACCACTATCAAGGAACCGCTTGCTCATTGGATCATTTGAAACCAATGCAGCCTACACAAGAAATCATTCGCGTTGTTCCCTTTGGTACCCACATCTTCTTGGGTCCATTCTTGTTAGAAGATACTGCATCTTTAGGAACCCAAACTTGTTTGAATTTTTGAGGAAAATTTCGTATGAAACATTTGTTAATTGAGTGACCATCTTTTCCACAGTAATGACAGGTAATGCCTATTTTTGAAAACTTTGGTTTGAAAAATGGTTTTCTTTGAATAAATTTTTGGTTTGCTGCTTTAACAAACACTGTTTTACTAGAGCTTGCTTGGAATGGATCAAATCCAATTCCTTGTTTATTTCCAAAGTTTCTTTGAGCTCCAAGTATCATTTCTAGTTTATTTTTACCTTCAACTAACTTTTCTAACGATTCCTTCATGTCTTTGTTTTCTTTCAAAAGATTTTCCTTTTCAGCACTTAAATTGTTTCTTTCATTTTCTAACAGTTCTATTTTAACAGTCAGATTATTTACCTCATTTTTTAAAGAATTTAATTCTCTTTTTAAATCAATATTTTTCTCATTTATATGCTCACATTCAGATAGCAAGTCATTAAATGCATCATGAAGTTCTTCAAAAGTAAAGTCAGAGGATAGATTAGGATGCTGAGAATTTACCTCATCCTCAATGTTGGTCATAAAGCAAATGTTAGCGACTTCATCATCTTGAGACTCATCACTTGATGAGAGATCTTCTTCACCCCATGCAACTAGAGCCTTCTTCTTCATTTTCCTTTCCTTGCGATCCATCTTTTTCAGTTGGGGGCAGTCACTTCTAATGTGACCTAGCTTCTTACATTCAAAACATCGAAGCTCATTAGATGGATTAGACTCTTTTTGATCTTTTTCTTTTCGAAATGTCTTCCTTTGATTAAACCTACATTTCTTCATAAATTTCTTAAATTTCCTAGCTAACAGAGCAAAATCATCATCTTCACTGTCTTGAGAGTCTTTTTCTTCTTTTTCAACTTTAAAGTCTACATTCTTATCTTTCTTTGGTTCAGCATTATCACTTCGTTTCATCATGATTTCATGAGTCATTAGTGATCCTAGTAGATTATCAAATTCAAGTTTGTCTAAATCTTTTACCTTAGTAATAGCAGTGACTTTAGGATCCCATGATCTAGGTAAGCTTCTTAGACTCTTCCTAACTTTTTCACCATTTGTAAAAGTTTTTCCTAGAGACTAAAGTTGAAACAATATCATTAAATCTGGTGTACATGTCTTTAATAGTTTCATCTCCTTTCATAGTAAATAATTCATAGTCATGAACCAGAATATTTATTTTTGTTTCTTTTACCTGGTTTGTACCCTCATGAGTTACCTCTAGTTTATCCCAAATTTCCTTTGTTGTTTTGCATGTTGATATTCGGTTGAATTCCTCTAGGCATAGTGCACAAATCAATGTGTTCATTGCTTTTGCATTTGTCTCCATATTCATTCTCTATTCAGCTGTCCATTCGTCCATCTTTTCCATGTCAGCCAAGGTGACTCCTTTCTTAATAGCTTGCATAAGACTTGAGTCCTGCATAAGATAGATATTCATTCTATCTTTCCAGTAATTGTAGTTAGTACCATCAAAATAAGGTGGACGAGAAGTACTCTGTCCTTCATGATGAGAGGAGCTAGGAAAGTATGCCATTATGTGGATCTTGACCCTAGGTTGTTAGACCTAATTGAAAACAATGGGAACCACGCTCTGATACCAATTGATAGAGTTGAGCTGATGTGGTATCCACCAAGAGGGGGGTGAATTGGTATATAAAAAAAATTCTTTTGGAAAGTGAAAATATTTTTGTGTAAAGACGAATAATTATGTGATCTTATTGATGATTACACAAAGTCAAAAGTGCAATGATGCAAACTTAAAAGAAAAAGAATAAAGAGCAGTAAAGACACAGATTTATAGTGGTTCAGCCTTCCAAACTTAATCCACTACCTTAGTTATCCACTAAGGATTTTAAAACAAATATCACTATCAACCCCCTACTCAATATGAGCAGGTCCTCTAGTCCTTGACTAGGTAATGTACAACCTCCAAATTTAATGGGCCCTCTAACTATTGCTAGGAAGAAAATACAAACAATGAATTAAAGAATCTAAGAGTACAACTCTTAGTTACAGATTTCTCTCTTTAAATAAATAAACGAGGCTTAAAAGAAATAGAACAGTATATATCAAAGCCTCTTAAATGAGAGTACATAGAGAAAAGAAATAAAAATCGATGTAACAGTGAAGGTACGATCGTTCAAGATATTCAATGATTTCTCAGCAGCCTTTAATACATCTTCAACCACCTATTTATAGTTGATGGTATTTATAGTTGATGGTGGGTATGTTTGAAATTTGAACCGTTGTGGGTGGTTGGCGAGCATTTAATGCACCAAAAACTAGCCGTTATAAAATCTGTGAAACATAATAGTCGACAGAAGAAAAGATTAGTCAACTATTTTTACAAGTAAAACTGAGAATAGTCAACAGACATATACTGATAGTCGACTATTTTTAATACAAAAATCCAATAGTCGACAAACATAATTTAATAGTCGACAGTTGCTGAAAAGAGAATAAATTTTTAAAATTTATGAACAAAAATAGTCGACAGATCAGAAGGCATAGTCGACTATTTTTACTCGATAGTCGACAGTTGCTAAAATAGTCGACAGATACTTGAATAGTCGACAGAACATTATAAATAGTCGACTATTTTGAGACATAGTCAACAGAATGATCCTGATAGTCGGCTATCCTATAGAAAATTTTGAATTTTTAATACATCCTTATTTGATTCTGTTAGAAACTCATTTTGATTATCTTTAAAGCAAGTTGAGATTATCAAAAGTATAATTTGAAAGAAATTAATCTTAACAAGCAAGTTGAGATTATCAAAAGTTAAAATTTGAAACAAATCAATCTTGACAAGCAAGTTGAGATTATCAAAAGTTATAATTTGAAACAAATCATTCTTTCATCCATACTCAAAATTTCATATCTTGCTTTAAGACTTATATACTAAAAATGCATTTTCTCATTCATATAATCTATATAGTAGAAATTAATTTTCATATAGTCATTATCAAAACTATTTTATTACTAAGAGTGAAATATCATTTTCCACTAAATCTCACTCATAATCTTTAATTATTTATCCACACCTTACTTTGTCTCCCACATTTCTCAATTATTTTACCCATTATCTTTAATTATTGGTCCACACCCTACTTTGTCTCCCACATTTCTCAATTATTTCATCCATCATCTTTAATTATTTTGTCACCTTAATTATTTTCCACTAAATTTTCTTTTGAATAGATTATTCTTTCATTTAGTTCATTAATTTTAAGTCCACTTTCTTAGCCTACTAACTTTAAGTCTATTTACTTAGCCTTTCTTTTTTCTACTTAGCCCATTAACTGTAAGCCCATTTACTTAGCCTTTCATTTTTTTTTTTAACTTAGCCCAATAACTCTTAGCCTATTTACTTAGCCTTTCCTTTTTCAACTTAGCCCACTAACTCTAAGCCTATTAGTTTTTTCAATTATAATCTCTAATGGATGCCAAAAAATATTTTAAATATAAAAATTAATTATTATTATTCTTAAAATACTATGATATTACAAGAGGTCACGTGATGCCTTTTCTGGAAATTGTCAGATAAGTTTAACAAACACGTTGAAAAGACCAAACATCTAGAATGCTTCCCATATCTAACATTTTCTCTGTCTTATCTTGGTTAACAAACACCCCCTAAGGATATTGGTTAACAGACATATGTTTAACAGATATCAGTTAACTGATATTCTTAACATATATCTTTATCAAATATCGGTTAATCGATATCCGTAACAGATATATATTAAAATATAAAAAATTTATCAAAATATTATTGTATATAAACCCTCTATCTTATTTATTATCAAAATAATCGAATTGAATTGAAGAAAAAAAATTAAATCAAATTAATTAATGTTAATTCAATTCAAATTCAAATTTTTGATATTTTAATAGATATCTATTTAATAGATATATTTAACAGATATCAATTAACCAATATCTATTAAGGATATTGGTTAACAAATATATCTTCTAACTGATATAGATTAACAAATATCCTTAAAAGACATCTATTAAAATATTAAAAATTGATTGAAATATTCTTGTATATTGTCAACGTTCAAATTCAGTCGATCGTGTTTCGTAGGTTTGCAGCGAAGAAATAAGCCAAAATGCAATGAGGATGAACAAAATAGAACGAATTGAAAGATATTTTACGTGGTTTGGCTAGAATGATGTCTATTCTACGACTGTCTTCTAGTATTCTAGTAGAGTAACAATATAACATGTTTCTTGTTGTTTCCCTTTGCAACGACATTTTTTACCTTTATTTATAGTGATAGGTGTTTACAATTGCATAAGATATAAAAGTATAAAGATGATATAATGAGGGATAAGTTGTCCTTATCATCTGCATAAAATTGGGAATAAGATCCTCATTACGAGGGATTTGACTTGCCTCAGATAAAATGAGTGGGTTATTGCCTCCGGTTATTTAGAAATAATGTTGTTATGCGAGTTGAATTGTTGGTTAGCGAGCTAGAAGGATCGCTGGGAGCTTGTTGGGTATATCGTTGAGAACTCGTTGGAAGCATTGCTGGGAGCTTGCTGGGATCCGCGACCTGAGGTCGGGTCCAGCGACGTACGACCTTATTCTAAAGGTTTTGGCCTTGGGCCTGTTGAGGTTTGAGAGATTGAGTCGGCCTGCTGGGTCGAGACCAACCCGCTTAGCTCTTTCCGAGAAATACCTATAATATATATAAACCCTCTGTCTTATTTCTTATCAAAATAATCGGATTGAACGTAATTAACTGAGTTTGTTCTAAGTAAATGGTACCTTAATAACCACTACATTCACAGTTATTGTTTCATTCGATTCTCATTTACAAAATATTAGTTTTTAAATAAAAAAAAATTCAAACTTTTAGAATACCTTTATTAAATTGAACTGAAGATAAAAAAATTTAATCAAATTAATTAATGTTAACTCAATTTAAATTCAAATTTTTAATATTTTAACATATATCTATTAACTGTTAATCGATATTTGTTAATTGATATTGGTTAACCGATATCTGTTAAGGATGATATCATTCAACAGATATATTTGTTGAGGATGATATCTGCTAATTGATATGTTAGTGATGCCATGGCCGCTGTTGCAGTCGCTTTTCTATTTTTTTTTGTACATGGTTGCCATTTGCCTCTTGTCCTCTCTCAACACAAAAATACACAGTATCTGAAATCATTGGGGCAAATGGCAGGGGGCGCTCATGAAAGTGTGTTAACTAAAAAAAAAAAAATACACAGTATATATATAATATATATATATACACAATGAAGAGAGAATGAGAGAGACCCATATCTTTTGAACTCAATCGTTGAACGTAAACAATATATACACATATTTAAGTTATAAAGAGTGATAAAAAAAATAGTTGGTGGATATATATATATATATATGTATGTATTTTATATATATAGAGTAATAGAGAGAAAATGAAATACCTATTGAAAAAGAAAAAGGAAGAACATGGAGAGAGTTAATTGAAAAGTAGGGATATTTTTATCTAATACATATTCAAAAGTCATAATTTTACAAAGATTTTTAAAATGTCCTATTTTGCAAAGCTTCGTATTGAGAGTCCTATTTTTCCAAATTTCCCCTGAAGTTTTGTATTTGACTCTCTTTTCCCACTTATGTTATAGTTTAAGTGTAATGTTGGGCTACAGGTTAGAGGGTATTCTAAACATTTTAAACTGATTGTATAGAATTCAGGGGACTGAAAACTAGGGCTAGCAATTTTGAACACGACTCGATTACACGACATGACACGGAGTTAAGCGGGTTAGGGTTGGGGTTAATCGGGTTTGGGTCATAAACGGGTCAACTCGTTTGTGACATGATTATTTTCGTGTCTTAGACGGGTCAATCTGTCTAACCCGTTTAGACACGTAATGACTCGTTTAATAAGACGTGTTAACCCGAACACGTTAACACGATTATATACTGTTATGGGTATTTTCTGCCCTACTCTATAAGGGCTGGGCCCAACTTATTGGGCCGGTCCAACTATCAAATGAGTTGAAAGGCTTCATGTTGAGACCCTCAAAGCGAGCTCGCGCATGACCGAAACTCAGCCTGGAATAATGTAATCTAAACGAGCTCCCAGTGACCTCGCTGATTGCCGGCTTAGCCAAACAGCTCGCATGATGAAAAGGCCAAAGTCCTGACGAGTCAACAGGCTAGGGGCCGTTCCCAGCCATGTGGTCCAGGCCCATTTCTCTTAGCCCATCTGGCCAGTCCATGCCAGTCCTATCATGGTCATTTCATAACGACATTATTACCGCCGTGCCTGGATTTCCCCGCGTCCACCCCAAATCCCATCTTCATTAATGACGGGTCCTCTCGCTGTTAATGACTAGTCTCGTCCACATTAATGAAGGTTCCATCAGTACCTTCTTGTCGCATGGACATCCTTCGCCGGCACTAGGTATTCTGTCCCATCTCCTATGACAGATATGCTACACCTAATGAAGAACATCCCTCGATATATATGGGTCAGCTATGGTAAGAAGGGTAAGATATATTTTTCCAATTAACATATTTTTTCTCTCTTCACTCTCCATAGACTTGCTTATTAACTTGAGCTTCGGAGTACCTTGCAGGGACGGAGACGAGGCTCAGGAGATCAAAAATCAGACATCACGTACACATTCTTCGGATCTATTGCGCCAGGCGGGCCAAAAGAATCATAGTCGACCAATTCTGAACGTCGACATATACGAAATGACATGTTTAATTAAAAAGGTTAGTTGGTTGATTTGAACACGTTAACATGATTATACACGAAATAACACGTTTAAAATTAAATAATACGTTTAACAGGTGACACAGCACGATCCGTTTAAATTAAATAGGTTAAATAGGTTAACATGTGACATGACACGACACGTTTAGTTAAATGGGTCCTGTCGTGTTACACGTTTAATAAATGTGTCGTATTCGATTTTAAGGAATTTGACACGATTATTAAATAAATCGTGTTCGGATTAGGCTGATATGTGTTATACGTGTATTTCAACACGACACGATTACGTCCCGCCAACCCATATTGCCACCCTTACTAAAAACAACAATTTAATTCCGAGCGTACAAAAATAATATTTTACATAATAATAATTAAAATAAAATTCAATACTCAAAAAAATGGAGTTTTCCTCAGGTTAAGAACTCACTGGGGATTTTTGTCGAACAGTTGGCGTCCATTTAAAGGAACAGTGGCTTCTCTTATTTGGGGTTGGTGCATCCCGTCTCTCAGTGGAAGGCCCCGTCCCCCTTCTGGGTCACAACTTATAGAACTCGGTTTGGGACTTGTGGAGGAAATGAAAGGAGGGCGAACATGAAAATATTGTGGAAACACGCAAACAAGGGGCTAGTCTGCAAATTGGCGACTTTTCAGTAACAAGGTCATTTACATTTTTGCCCACGCCGAAAGCGAATGTGCCTTCGACTAGAACCACTGCTAATTAGGTGAGAGAGGAGAAACGGTGAGAGGAATCAGAAGAGAGGGCAGAGGAAGGGAAGATGATTGGAGTGGGGAAGATCAAGCAATACACCAACGTCCTCGACAAACCCCTCAGCAAGGGCAAACAAGAGGTAAACTCTCTCTCTCTCTCTCTCTCTATACATACATACATATACCTCTCTGTCTTGTGTGTGTACAATTTTTCGGATTTGAGTTGTGCCCATGGAAATTGATTACCTTTAATTTACTGATCTATGATTGCTGTTTCTCAATTTATCAAGATCTGACTATTCCAGTTGCGGTAATGGCATTATGTTTATGGGACGGAAGCATACCATGAAATTTGATTTTTTATTCATTATCTTTTGTTAGATTTTTGTTGTTTTGGTTTCTAATTAGGTGAATGGAAATAAGAAAAATGAAACTGAGCTGAATTGAGTTTAGTTTTATTCGACTGAGCTCTCTCCTTGAAACTAAGTGGAGGCGGCTTTAATTTCGATTGTGTATTTGGGGATCTTCAAGTTTTGGAGCAATGTGCGGATATACCGCCAATCCAACCAGTGGAATCTTCATTTGTTTTTCCTTATTGGTTTTTATTGTTTCAGTTTACAATTAAGTGAAAATGGAGGAAGGAGAAAAGAAATCTCGGATGAATTGGGGCTTAAATGTCACTTAAAGACTGAACACGGTGACAAAGAATGAAAGATTTTATCTTGCTTTCATTACAAGAAAAAAAATTTCTCTTTCTTTGCTTCCTTTCATTGCAGAAAAATGGAGGTTTTAGCATTAGTTCAGATTATGCACTTGGGAATGTATTTTTTGGAGGAAAATGTGGTGCAAACACACACATTTAAGAAAAAAAAAAATGGAACTTGAATTTGATTTTCCTTTTGCATTTTGATTTGTTTCATTTTAAATTATGTGAAGAAAAGAAAAGAAAAGAAAATAACTGAACGAGAGACTTCAATGTCTGCGGCATAGATTTATTTACTTATGCTTTCTCAAAAATTAAAATGGGGTGTTTGCCTTTATTTTCAATAATGTTTTGGGATGTCATTTGTTTGAGGAAATGTGAGAATTTACAAGCACTGCCCAAATACTTTGTGATGATGGAAAGAAATTATTGTTATTGTTTTAATTACAGGTGAGCTTGAGTGCATTCGCATTCTTGTTTTCAGAGCTTGTTCAATACAGTCAAACCCAAGTTGACAATATAGCAGAGCTAGAGAGAAGGTAACCATTGAGTTTTCACAATGTTGTTAATTCTATGGCTCAATATCATTTTAAAGATAGCTGCCTGCAAAACTGCTATAACAACCCTCAGTTTTTCTTCTTTTCTTTAGTTCATAAAAGGAAAAGTATCACCCTCAAATATCTAGTCAAAAGGTTGGAAATTTGGGGTGATCGTGATATTCATGGAGACTTGAACTTCAGGAATTAGAAAAACTGAAATCAGTGGAGTGCAATGTGTTGGCTATACTATTGGAAATTACTTTTATTGTGTTGATATGCTATTATAATTCGAAGATTGAAGTCACCAAAAATACTGCATAAGATTTTTGAAATTATTACCAGTTGACCAAACAGTGTAGTGATGTACTGCTTGAATTTGTGATGAGATTCATAATGTGGGCATATTTTAGGGAAGTCAATGAAACTCAACTGATCTAACCTTTCTCCCAGCTACTTGGAATTGGCTTCATGAATTATTTTTCACCTACTCTATTAAGGGCCAAAATTTTAGTTAGAACAACGATACATATATATTTCCTTTATTACTTATTTCCAACTTAATTTTATCCTCTTGTGTCTTCTATTGCATTACCATTGATGTGGATACTATGACATCTCCACAGTGGGGCATCCATTGGTTTACATTGTATTTGCCCAAACCATGTTAACCAATTTTTGTTGTCTTATCTTCAGTAAATGCTAACCCTATTGTCTCACATATTCATTCATTCCTATTCCATTACACACAGATTTTCTTCACATCCACCTTACTATCTGCCTTCAGATACATCCATTTTTCTATCGTGCCTTGTATCATAAAATATTGTTGGGCTTATAGCTGCCTTCTAAAATTTTCCTGCTGATCTCATTCCCACAAAGCTCCATAAGCCTTCCCTCCATTCAGTCTATCATGTCTTCATTCTATAGATCACATCAACACTAATCTCTCCATCCTTATGTGGCATAGACCACAGGTAGCTCACTCTTAAGACACTTCTTCATCTTCAACATTAACTGACTCTTCATTCGTGTTTTGATTTTTATTAAAATTGCATTTTATCATTCGTCTTTTGATTTTTACTTACCTTAAAACATCTTGATTGTAAAGCTATGTTCAACTTTCTAATGCAGCATCTATCCCTTATCAAAAGGGGAAAAAAGGTTAAATAAGTGGGGAGCACACTGATCAATTCTGAGTCATACATTCTAGTAAAATGATGTTGCATAATTTTGTTGAATGTGGGGCAGGTTAGAGGATGCCGGTTATGCTGTTGGTGCACGGGTGTTGGAACTTTTTTGCCATCGGGAAAAGGTAATAAACTTGGTTTTAGCTATTATAACATAGTTTTAGAACTTCAGCCCTAGGGATTGATAAGATACTCACTGACTGACAATTACTTGGTATCTTTATATGAGATGCGTGGTAATCTTCTTAACTTGTTGATGGAATTTCTTTTCATTAGGTATAGTGGAATAGCATAATAAGCAACTTTTGCCACCTTTATTTGACTATAAGGAGAAAGTGTCTAGAAAATATTTACATTTTTTGGTTCATAATGGCCATTTTTTAATGTCACAGTCTGTCTTTTAGCAATTTCAAAATGGAGGAAACACGATCAATCAGTTAAAAATGGAAAATGTGATGGATACATCAGATCTGGTCTATCTTAGCTGATTAATGCCATGTGCAGCATCTAAATCTTCTGTCTGTGAATGGCTGTCTGCGTTCTGCAAATTCACCCTCGTGGAATAATCTGAATTTTTACTCTTGCCATAGACTCCATTGGAGAAAGAAAAGCTGTCAATTTGCTTTTGGTTCCTCGTGTTCTGAGGATGGCCTTAATCTTTTCAGCAGTTCTCTCATTGGATCTTAATGACCATTTGTCCTCGTGTTGTATTAACATCAGGTTTTTAGTTTTGAGTTGAAACTTCAGTGAAGGATGTGAAACCAACAATGGGACAGTCATTCTTATTAAGACACCGTTTTTTGTATGGATGTATAACACCTGCTATTGTTATTTCATGTGACTTTTGGTGTGTTCTCACGTGACTTTGGTGGGAACACCTTTTCTCAAAGTTGTCATCACATGCAGTTATTGTTAGTATTATGCACTAGCATATTGGATTGTTGAGGCTTGAAATTATTATGTAACAATTGACGCTCCTGACAATGATGTTTAGGAATTTTGTGGATTTAGTTTGGACTTGTTGGGTAAATATCCATCAAGTTTGCATGAGCATACTAGTGAGGACTTGTCAAGGATACTTCACTGGAATTATATAAGCCCAAGCATACTTGTGTCTTCTTCATGTAATTTTTTTAAAAGTAGATTAGGTGGATGTTTATTGAACAAGTGACCATGTCTGTTTATGTCTAAGGTAAACAATATTCTATTTTATGTTGCAGGGAAACAGAAGGGAGACACGTTTATTGGGCATTTTGTCTTTTGTACACAGTACAGTATGGAAGGTGTTATTTGGAAAGGTAATGAATTATTCTTTGTCTTCTTCTTCCTCCTTTTGTTTTCATTCTCTTCTTCATATCTTTCAATGCTAGAATGATGTCTAATGAGAGTGGGGCAGCTTGTTTTGGTTCACTAAATAATGTGAAATCTTATGGAACTATACTTGTACCCTATCTAAACTTTTGGAATGTTTGATATTTTTGGAGCAATGCTACAGTTATTAAACTTTTAAGGGATCCTTGGTGATCTTTAATTTGTGTATTTTGTCTATTTCTTGGTAAAGTACTTTTGGAAGGTTTGGTATTTTTGGAGAACTGCTGTTTTGCTGGTTCCAAAACAAGTCCCTGCAGCCTGGCTGGTTGGCAGGCTGTTGGAAAAGAAGGGAAATATTTGGTTTACCTGCTTTGTCAACCTGCAATTTTGAAATTATATTAATGCTTAAACATGCATACAACATTTTATCTTACAAATCATAAAGGGTTGGAACACACTATGAAGCAAGTTTTGAATTAGCTATTATCTATTATGGCTGTGTGTACTCATTTGTTAGATAATTCTGAAAAGTGTTGCCAGTTATTTCTATTAGCATGATTCTACTAAAGTTGAGGCTAAATTTTTGGGGTGATTTTGTCAAATACATTGAATATCTTTTGACCGATTGCATGATACTATACAGGTAGCTGACTCACTCGAGAAGGGGACTGAACATGAAGATGAATACATGATTAGTGAGAAGGAACTCCTTGTGAATAGGTGACAGTTTGGGCATTTATATGGTGATTACACAACTGGAGGAGTATTTGTTTGTTAGCTAATGTCATGTTTTTGCATTGTAGATTTATATCAATACCAAAAGACATGGGGACATTTAATTGTGGTGCATTTGTTGCAGGAATAGTAAGGGTATGCACTGCATTAGCTTCCGCTTTCAATTAAGATTAAACATTTTCAACACTGATGAATTTGCTTTTCTTCTTTGCAGGGAGTTCTGGATAATGCAGGTTTTCCAGCTGTAGTTACAGCGCATTTTGTACCTGTAGAGGGTCAACAACGACCTCGGACAACCATTTTAATAAAATTTGCTGAAGAGGTAATAATAAGTTCCTCATGATATTAATTCCCTCAATATCTGTCTTCCATCACCATTTTGTCTTGCTCGAGATAGGAGGAAAGGAGCAGTAACTGTTATTGCAAAATAAGACAAATTTGTGAAAAGTAAATCTTCACTTGTGATCTAATCTGTGAGACTTGTTTAAAAAAAAAAAAAAAAAAGGGGCGAAATCAGTTCTTCCCTCTCTGTGAAAAAAGCTTCAGGAGATAAATTTAAAGACAACCAAATAGAACATTATTGTAGGAGGGGTCTCTTGAGCCTTATTTGAGATGCAATGACATATTTTTGCCAATATTTTTATAGATTCTCAGGTTTATGCGATGTGTACCCCACCCCACTTGATGTGATTAAGGCTTGTGATTCTTCGTTCTTGTTGGCATGGATTAGAAGCACTTCCATTTTAAATTTAAGAAAGAATCTCTCTTTTGCTCTCTCTCACCCCCGAGATCCTTTGCAACTAAGATTAGGCCTTCCCACATGAGTTTGCAGTTAACCCTCTCCCTATCACATTTACGACATCTCTGACAATGCCTTTGATATTCCATTTTCCTGTTTCAGGTGCTGCGCAGAGAAGCAAGGCTAGGAGGATGAGTTCGTGCCAGATTGATCTGTTCAGTTTTCTTTTCTTTTAGAACAATATGGGGACAAATGATGAAACTTGTTGCTGGTTTTGGAACTATTCTGGGAAAAGTTTGCATGCAAATTGTGTGTATTATTTGTTGCTCATGACCGATCCACTAATCAAATTCCTTCAGAGGGTTGTTATCCTCCGACTTTGATCTTAACTACTAAGCATCTCCCCATTTGCATCGGCAGTTATTGTAAAGAAGGGTTACAGTTTCCTTCCCCCTTCGATCTGTATGAAACTCTGATTCATATATGCGCCTGCGCAATGACAGATCAGTTTCGGGATTTTAGTAATTTATACGAGTGGAAGTGACCGATGGGCCCTCTTTTCTGTGTATTTAAATAGCATTTGTTGAATGAGTAAAATAAAATTATATTAAAATAAAATTAAAATATTTTTTGAATTAATATATAAAATGTTTAAGATAAGGTTGAAAAATATTTTAAAATTTTTATTAAATTATTTATTAATTTTTTTAAAATACATTGAAAGGTATAAGTGTCATTTTATTTTATTTATAAGAATTAAGATATGTTTATTTTGAGAAAGAAAAAAATAAATATATCTAAAAGATTTAGATAAAAAATCACATAATTTTTTTTTAAATGTATAAGTTTAACAAATATATTAAAAAGAATAAATATTTAAAATATTTTTTATATTATATTTTTTTATTTATATTTTAGTTAGTAAACAATATCTTACTGTATTACTCAAATTTTTTAGCTGCCACCCTCAGTTTAATCTGACTAAATGACATTATTTAGGAGCGGACGATGGCTGCTCTTCCAAAATTTGTAAATGGTATTTATATGTATAAATCAAACTGGTCTTTTGTATATAGACAGAGCAATTGAGACCAGTGGTTACTGAAAATGGTCTTGAAAGAGGATGGAGGAGACGAAGTCTTCATGCATAGAGAAATGGAATTTTGGAAAAATGGGTTGCACAACAATAATTATTTTAAACTTTAATTATATAAATGCTGGGGAAAAAGGAAATAGTCAATACAAGTTACAAAACAGTACAGTTACAGTGTGCTGTACGTGTCAAATGGTGAAATATAAAAACAAAAATGTCAACATTTTGCACTACCATTTTGCTAAACAAATTAAACAACACACACAGCACTGCATCTTACTAAACCATACCAGAGGTTACATGCACCGAGGCATTAGCAACATACTTAGCACACTAAGCACAGTTTATTCCTCTTAACTGCGTCTCAAATTGTTTTAGTAAGCACTGTTATTCTGTTGTGTAGTATATTTTTATTTATTTTTTTATATATAGATTGGTTTAACAAGTAGACCCAAAGCTAAATTAATTTTAATCAAGTCCCAAATTTTTTTGATCCAAGACCGATTCGAAGTATAGAAAAAATCATCAAATCAAGTTTATCTAGAGTCATGGAAACACCTAAAGCCTAATGTTAACCGTTGTACTGCTAGTTGAATGGTTAGAAGCATTTAAATTTTAATATTTGTAATGACGCGTGTATGTAGGGTTGGCAATGGTTTAATTTGGTTTCAAGTTTTGCCAAAATCATAATTAAACCAAACTTAAATTACTAAAACTAAAACCAAACCATTACCCATTTGGTTTTAAAAATTTAAAACCATAACCAAGCCATTGAGTTTCGGTTCGGTTTCGATTTAATCATGATGTTTTTAGTTTAATCCATATCAACAAATAAAGACAAATAGCATTCATAAATTTTTTTTGATAATTTCACAACAAACAAAGATAAATTCTAATAAAGTTACTTTATTCTTGCATAAAGTTACAAAATTATTGGATATAAAATCATATTTCAAAACTTATAATTGTTAAGATCAATAAATTAATATGTGCATAATTAAATTATAATTTAAGCTAAAAAAAATTAGCTACGAAAGTTAATACTTTCATCAACAACATTTATATATTATTCGTAAATTGATGCATATCCATCTGAAATGAATGAGCCAACTCCATCTAACAAAATATAAATATAAAAAATAAATTAATATAAAAAGAGATGAGGCAGAGAGTGAGAGGCAGCGAGGGTGAGAGAGATCGAGGATGAGTGAGAGCAAAAAGGGTCGAGCCCTAGCGAGAGCAAGAGAGATCTAACCAGGGCGAGTGAGAGCAAGAGAGATGTGGAGAGCAAGGGCGACTGGCGAGCTCACGTGGAGGAGCAAGAGAAAGGAGGCAGAAAGGGTAAGAGAGATCGAGGGCAAGCGAGAGCAAGAGAGATCTAGCGAGGCAAAGGAGAGTAAGAGAGATGCAGAGAGCAAGGGCGAGGGTGAGCGGACGAGCGAGAAGCAGAGAGCGAGAGGTAGCGAGGGTGAGAAAGAGTGAGAGCGAGGTCGAGAGAGGAAAGAGAAGAGAAGGGGATAAGGGTTTGCAAGCAAGACAATTAGGCTGGAGTGGGCTAGGCTCGAGTGGGCAAGGTTGTATATAATATATATTATATATACGTATTATATTATATATATTCAGTTCAGTTACCCATCATTCGATTTGGTTTTGATTCGGGTTTTAATTTGATTTTAGTGAAAATCATAACCAAATCATACCTATTGAAACAGTGTTTGATTTTTTTCCGAACCAAACTATTATCCAATTAAATAATTTTTAACTGAGTTTACCAGTTTAATTTTCTACAGTTTCGTTTGCAATTGTCATTCCTACATGTCTGTGTGTAATGGTCGACGCCTCTCAAATGTGTGCAACAATAGCCACATTCTCGATGATTATCTCTCTCTGTGATGTGATGGCGATGATGGGTCTCTCGTGGAGTTGAAAAGAGTGACGAACGTAGTAAATAAGGAGACGACGAAGCGGAGGAGCTATGACGCGCTCAGAGTCATCTTTACAGAGGTTTCAGGTGTTGACGAATGTGTCTATGAGGTCAAACTCGTTTAAGAATTTGAAAAAATCAACCAAAGTCAAGACTATGGAGCAACTAAGCAAAGAAGATGTCAGAGTGAAGGTTAACGAGTTCTGCAGTTGTCATGACTAAGGGAACAGAGACAGAAAAACAAAAAGGAGAAAGAAAGAAACTTTGTTGTATTAGGAGCATAAATTGATTGGGTGGAAGCGCGCAACCCAAACATGTCCTGACCCCCCTCTCTCCCCCTCTGTCTCTCTCTCTCTCTCACTATACACACACATATATTATCCTATATATATATATAATGGTCGACGCCTCTCAGAATGATTTAAGGGTTGTAAAAAAGTAAAAAAGAACAAGGGGATGAACAATGACAGCTGATCAGTCAAATCTTTATAGACAGGCTTTAGAGGGGGATTGATGTGCCTATGAAGTCAAATTTGTTTTAAGAATTTAAATAAAGCAACCAAAGTCAGGACTAAAATATAGAGCGACGTGGGCGTAATCTAAAAAAAAAAAATATAGAGCGACGTAGGCAACAAAGATGCCAGAGTAATAGGTGGCTGACGAGGTCTAAAATTGTCACGACTAGGGAAGAAAGAAAAAAAAAACATTTTTATTATATTAGGAACATGATTGAAAATTATTAAACCCACAACATTTAAAGCCATAAAAACAATAAAAGCAAAAATATTAGGAACATGATTGAAAATTATTAAACCCACAACATTTTTATGCTATTTTTTCCACTTACACGTTACAAGGAAATAAAAACAATAAAAGCAAAAATATGCAGAAACATATTTCTTCTCACCAGTCTTAGAAAACAACACAAACAATAAGTGTGCTTATTTCTGCCTTGAATCTGCGGTGTCTAATATCCAGTGATTTGGTTGTTTGATGAGAAAATCTGTTCAATCCCTTCCTTGCTTCCTCCTTTTCTCACATCTAGATTTTCTTAAAATATGTGGCATCATTTATTTGCAGTATTCTGGAATTGATAGGTGTACTACCTTGAGGAGTATCCACTGCCTATTTTTTGAATGTTAATGTGGAAACCTTGTTGCTGGAATTCTTGCTTCTATGAAAAACATTATTCTTGTGAAGTAGAATGAATGTCAGTAAGGGAAAATTTTATTAATTTATATGTATTCAGGTCAAGGACAGGTAGGGGACTATGAACCTATCCCCAACTCATCCTCTACGGGGTTTTTGATTCATGCACCCAAAGCCACCCCATAAGGGGGCAGGTTTGGTGGGTACCCTCGAGGTAAGTCCCCATTGCCATCCCTACTCTTAAGGAAAACTGTAAGACATCCATTCTACTTGTGTGAAATTGCAAAATTCATTTTTATTCTTCCTACTTGACGTAATAAAAAAACTTGCGAGTGCCTTTCCACTATACCTTACTGAAATCCAGTCAGAGGTAGCATTTTCCATGCAAGAAAGCTATAGTGGAAGGCATTTCTATCGGAAGGCTCTTTGAAATGGTTGCCATTATCTTTCTCTTTTAGTGAAAGATATCATCACTGCCTATCTCCCCTTCTTCAATCTTCCCATATGTATAACTCAAACAGTGTCACAAATAAAGGATGGCAATGAGATTCGGATTTGATCAAGTTTCAAAACTTAATATTAATTTGAAAATAAATTAAAAGTACATGGATGAGACCACCTCTAGAGAAATGCACGTGCCTTTGAGCATACATAGGGCATACACACAAACCAACCTAAAATAGTAGAAGACACTGAAAACACAAATGGCAAAACAGAAACTTGATAACTGAAGTGAGCACAAAACATCAAAGTTAAAAATTATTTTATATTAGAAGTAGAAGTACATTTTATCAGGATCAAATATGGTGAAATTTATAACTCAAAATGCCAGAATTAACTCCACGATAAGCAAATTTCCTGATGATGCAGTCCAAATGACAATAATTCTTTGCAGTTTGCTCACATCCAAAGGTTGTGCAAGTCACCCAATAGGTTACCAGCGTAACCAGCAACAGGATTTCACTTTCATCTTCCTCAGGGGCCAAGCTTCACACCCCTGTCAAAATGGATCGACCCAGCCCAATAAAGCCAATTTACTTAAATACTTCCAACAAAAAGAAAGGGAAAAAAAAAAAGGTCCCCCTGAAAATGAGCAACAATCACAAGAAAATGAATTCCAAAAGTTCATTTGGAATTGAAGTAACCAGAGACAACCATGAAGTAAGTAATATCATAACTATTCAAAGCAACAGTCTCAGACTTGCCCCGAGTTTATATAAAAAGGTGCACCTTTTTCCAGCTTTCAGTTGAATCTATTAATACCAAGTAGGAGAAACAATGAATTTCTACTGCAAGACGTACCATATAGCCCAAATGGTCGATCATGAAATATTAGCGTTTCGAAACAATAAAATCAAGATGAACCCGTGTTTATAATTTTCCTATATGTATGCACAGAAATCAATGACTGGACTTGAAAGTGTAAGGCTGTGGAAGTGTCAACGGACCTCTCCTGGACTCTCTGTCAACCAAAAACCTCTGAAGCCTCTTCTTGGAAGCATGCTGCCTATCGAAATGCTTCACCTTCACAAAAAAGTTCCAAGAACAAACACATCTCAAAACCAAAATCCAAAAACAGCTAAAGGAAGCAATAAAAAAAACCCCAGATATTTTCAAGAAATTGAAGAAGTTACCCAAGTAGGTCGACATTGCTTCACATACTCAACCCTAGATTTCTTGCACTCGACCGGGTACAGTAGTCCTACCGACGCGATTTCGGTGGGTTTCTTGTTGGATTCCCTCTCCAAACACGCATAGAATGCGTCTCGAGCCTTGTCAGTTACCATCAATTTTACAAAGCTCGTTTGAGATATATACAAAGATACACACACAGGCACAAATCTTGAAGGAAACTGGTCTCAATTGTACCTTGTAGCACGCTTGTCTTGCTTCATAGAGGACGTCGGCGTGGATATTATCACGGTTTTGCACTGCGTAGTTTTCCAATGCCATTGCCCTGCCCCTGCACTGCAAATCTCTCTCTTTCTTGGAGAGGCAGTTGTGAGAGAGCAGTGAAGAGTTGAAGGGAGGAGGGGGGAGCTAATTGGGCTGGCTAGGATGACCCATTTACAGCCCACTGGGCCTCAAGTTCCCATCAGGCTTATGAAAAAAATAGCTTCTGCCTATCCAACAGTTGTTCCATTTTAATTCTATAACTTCAATTTAGCTGTAAAAAAAATACTTATGTTTTTGACTCTATTTTAATACTTTAGTAACACTTTTAAGCGTGTTGATATCATTAATTCTGTTTAAATGCTTATAAGGTGACATTTTTTATGACTTTGGGTTGATGTCATCTCTTGCAATGCAATGTGGCATCATGTAGTATCCACATCTCTTCTTGGGCCCAATGGGTTGATTATTCCGCAATTTAAGAATTTAGTTCTTAAAATATGATGGGCCAATTATGGGCCGATGAATGTGTACTCTTAGCTAAATGGGCTGAATGGATCCATAATTCGCCGTTGTGCTATGGGAAAAAATATTTAATATAACCATAATGTTAAAAGCCTAAAATATTATTATAATCCAATACCGTGTCATCATCTACTCAAAGTCCAAATATATGAATATTAGTACTCTCAAGGTATAAGTCGAATGATCGAATAAGTAATATATCAGTGTCAATCTGATAGATTACTTGCGATTTACTTTTCTTGACATAGTCAAAAACACAAATATCAAAAACTACACAAAAATAATTATGCTAAATATACGAATATCCGTAATTTTTGATAGAGTTGTGGGAAATGGTCCTAAGTGGTTATAAATATAAAAATACTGTGCTTGCACTATAATTGATACGACTTTGCAGTCAGGACACTTAGTTTCCTGCAACCAATAAAAGCCAACAGCAATGGCACAGAGGGAAACATCCATACCCGGAGGAACTAAAAAGCTTGGCTGCTTTATTACCCAAATTAATATGAAAAATATTACTAGTACATCATGCATTATATTTTATGTTATAAAATATAATTAAAATATCTAAAATATTACTTATTTAAAATATTAAAATGAATCGATAAAATGCATGTTTAAAATATTTTTTATTATAAAAAAATATAAAAATTTGTGCGCGTATAACTCAAAGTGTAGTCTATATCCATGATATACGAGTAACATGGCGTAATTAATATATCCTTATCCAAGCAAGTGACCAGTGGGCCCCTTGCATCCATCGTGGGGTTGAAATGAATCAGATGAGTTGTGGGAAATAAAGGAGTGTGGGGGAGGGCACTGGAGGTAATTAAGAAGTACAAAGACATCGTCATCAAGGCACAATAAATGATAAATGGGGGGAACTAATAATAGTGGGTTTGAGTGCTTGGGCGGGGGGGACCAGCAGTAGCAGCAGCAGTAGCAGTAGTACTGGAAGGCCGGCGCTGCGCTGGCAATTGGCATGGATTGATTTAGGCGTCCTTGATTGTTGGTCTTTATTTCCATTTTCAAAAGCGAAAAAGAATATTTCAAACTGGGAAGGTAAAAGGAAGGGAGTGCACATCTTCTAGATGGGTCTACCATAAATGGAAGCTTGTGGGTTGAATTGAAACTGGAAGTGCTGAATAAATCTCCACCACATGTTCCACTTATGGTTATTTTTACCACATCAGGAGCTTCTTCCCCCTCACCCACTTGCTTCCATGGGGTTGTCATTTGCCAAAGTTCAATGAATTGCAAAAGCTGACACAAGTACCCACTAACACCACCTCTCATCTACTACAACTACTGCTCGCCCCCCAGCACACTTATTATTATTACCATTATTATCATCGCTTCCAGGGTGTTGACATTTTGTATAAATTGCTATTTTTAGCTCTAAAGAATGGTCAAACTGGCTCTCATGGTTTAAATGAAACTAATCTTTGTACACCTCCATCTCCCTCGCAATTCATGGGCTGGAGGGAGTAGGGCAATTATATTATATATAATTAATAACAAATGAGAGATGAAGTACTATTCATCACACTATATATATTTATATATATATGTTCTAGTTATTAATTAGATGCAAATTCTCGAGTATTCTAACATCTCGTTTGGTACATTTTTGAATTAAATATTGATGAATAAATTAATAATAAAATTAAGTAATATTATCCTTATATTTAATAGAGAAAGAAAGATTTCCATTCATGACAGGGTTAAATATATCAATAATAATCGAATTCTACATTTTATTACTACTTAGTCATTAAATTTTAAAATGTTACTAGTTATTCACTCATATTTTAAAATTATTTCTCATTTGTACTCGTTAACTCTCAGTTAGTTAGGTTAACGATTATTCACACATATCAAACATAAAACACACGTGACATTGATGTGAGCTGATTATATATTAACTGTCTTTCATAATTTGTCATGTGTACTACCTTCAATCCCCACCAAACCCATATTTTTCTTCCTTCCCCTCTTCTTCTCTCCCTCTGTCACTACTGCCAGTGTCTTGTCCCTCCATTGTTGCCACCCTTTCCCTTTTCCTTTGTCACCGATGTCTCATCCACCTGCTCCTTCCATTTTTCCTATTCTCTGTCTCTCACTTACTCTTTCTCTCTCTTTTACCTACTTGGCCCGGGGCCCCCTTAGTTGCCTAATTTCGAGGAGACGTCGAGTTTACTAATGCCAGCGAAATTAGAGGAGAGAGAAGGAATGAAGGAGGATGTGGGTTTGATGGTGGCGAAATCAAGCAACAAAAGGGGCTGATTCGAGAGAGTAGGAAAGTGGAAAAGACGTCGATGATGAGAGATGGAAGATGGAGAAAGAGAGGAGGAGGTGGGCTTGGTAGGGATTGGGGGTAGTACACATGACAGATTATGATTGGCGATTAATGCATAATTAACTCATGTTAGCATCAAGTGTATTTTTCGTTTGACGTATGTGCATAACCGTTAGTTCAACTAACAGAGAGTTAACGAGTGACGATGAGAAACTATTTTGAAAGATGAGTGAGTAATGGGTAATATTTTAACATTTAGTGATTAAATAATAATATAATACAAAATTAAAGTGATTATTGGTGTATTTATCCCCATCATTAATTAAACCACACCATTAAATATTGATGTCCTTGAATAAATATCTTAAAAGACCCTTAATTGTTTTATATATTAGGATTCTTTAGTACTTGATTTGTCTTTTTATTTAATTAAAATTTAAACCATTGCATATAAGTTGAGTGTGTATTAAGATATTATATTTTGCTTGGGCTGTCGACATCTTTCACTTTTGCTAATGTTATTTTTACACAATATTTTAGCAATTAATTACTTTAAAAAGACTTATAATGTTATAAATATTAACCGTATCAAAATAATATAAACAACTAGCAATGGCGTTTACCATTTCAACATTCAGATGGCTTCGTTGGTTTTTTCTACAGTATTTTCACACTTACCAAACATAAGGAAGCATAAATAAATATAAAAATCAATCAAATGTGTGAAAGGACTGGCCTGTTAATAAGCTGATCGATGTTATAGGCTTCTAGCTGCATCTAGATAAATTATTTTTGTATAATAATCAATCAAATGTGTGAAAGGACTGGGCTGTTTATAAGCTGATCGATGTTATAGGCCTCTAGCTACATCTAGATAAATTATTTTTGTATAATCTCACCTCATCTGTAGTGTACTCTATATATATATGGATAGCAAATAACAAATATATGGACGAAACAATTTCTAATTCATCTCCCAGCTTTTTTTATTTTGGTCAATTTAATAGCTTTCGATTTTTTTTTATTTAAACTCCCTCGGAAACTTTTGAAATTATTTACCTGGTTCCTAAAATATTAATTTTTTTAGCCCCAGAATTAAATCATTCAAGACTATTCAAAAGTAACGTTTAAGTAAGAACTAAACTAATATACATTAAATAGTTGGAACTTGGAAGGCCAAATTAACGTTTCTTTTTCATTAATCTGTCATTAGGGTATATATAGAATCTTACCCATCTAACAAATATACCAAAAGAAAAGAACAATTTTCTGCCCAAAATGCTAGACTAGTTAGGGCTGCAAGCCTGCAAGAACAATTATATTAAACAAAAAAAATAAAATAAAAAGAGAGAGAGAGAACCAAAGGATCCATGAAGTTGAGAATAATTGATTGGGAAATTGAGTTTGTTTCTAAATTTTTTGAGGCGTGACATCTTTGAGTGTTATATTTTAATTAATTTAATGAATTTTGAATAAGGTGTTAGGAAAGTACTCAAATATTTTTGGGAACTTGATCTGCAATTTGCTTTTCCCAAAGAGAGTGGTACGTCCTAATGGAGTGGTACATTTCTGGAGCATCAGGACTTTGGGAACATAATTCCAATAATTGGTGTTGATTTCTCTGCAGCTCCTGGAATCATATGAAAGGTTAGGAAATCTAAGGTACTTGTAATCTAAGGTACTTACGTCTAAAAACTAATGAATGAAGACAATTTGTTATTAATTATTGTTATTACTTATTAGCAGAATAAATTTTCTGCACACCAAAATGCCAATTAATAAGTTAATTTCATCTTGTTTTGACATTTAAACATAATTAATAAAAGGATAAGATTATTACTACAAATAATTGTTAAACCTAAAATCAAGAAAAACAAATTTAGATATAATTGAAGCCAAACATAATAAAAAAACACATTTGCAGATACACATAAACCAATTTTGAATTAAAACATCAACAAGTAAATCATTATCTACTTAGGGGACGTTTGTTATTCAAGATATAAGATGAAAAAGTCAAAATATGAAATACATCCCGAACTTCCATCATTTCCAATATGTTTGTTAAATTTGTCTGAAAATTATTGAAAAAATCATTAATGACCCCTTATCTTGATCTTTCAAGATATGTTTATCTCTCCCCCCTCAAGATAAACATATTTTGGTCTTTATAGATAAGAAAAAAAGATATTTGTGTCATGTAGTGCATTTTAAAAAATTTAACAAACAGTTTGCTAAAAATCTTAGAATGCTTTTTAATCTTATCTTGATCATTCCATATCTTGATTCACAATGTATTCCAACCTTATCTTGATATCTCTTATCTTCTCATTTTAACAAATACCCTCTTAAGTGAGCAAAATCCTTATTCTTAATATATGCAATCTTATTGTTTGCAATCTCATGGATATTTCTTTTATTTTTATTTTTAAAGTTTGTTGATTAAGCTATTTTGTTATATTATTCTATTTAGGAAAAAAAAAACTCACATATTTCAATCATTTTCAATCTCTTGAGTCATTGTCTCTCAAAGTAGTGTATTATCAAAGAACCTTCTTACTCTCTTACTCCATATATATAAGGAAGAATAGAGGTGTGTAAACAATTATAATCGAACCGAATCGGCCAAAAATTAATAACCGAATCGAACCGAACCGATCGACAGCCCAATATAACCGAACTAACCGAAACAAAAAATAACCAACTCTAAAATACGCTACCCGAACTGAACCGATAACTGAAGTTTTGCCTATAATAATAACAGAACTGGTAACCGATCACTATATAACCAAACTGAACAGGCTGGTTCGATCGATTTGTTCGGTCTAACCGAACCTTTGAAATCTACTGAACCGACATTCATGGATTCTTACCCGATCACTATCGAACATTTTATGTAGGAAAGAAAGCATAAAACAAAGTACAAGTGTCAAACAGGTCGGTTCACATAAGAAAGCATGAATTGTACTCAAACTTCTATTCCAAAAAATAAAGCATGAATAATTATCTCTAATTTGTAAATTAAATTGTTCACACCGGATATTTTCAGTATTTTGAATACTCTAATTGTAAGTAAACAAAGCATGAATAAGTATCAAATGAACAAAATACAATTTCAGAAAATAAAATCACTTAACATCAAGGACCTAAACCCATACCACTACACTGTTGCTGTAGTCCAAATTTCTTGAAAAATGATGCATTGACATTGAGGTTGCCAAGACCAAGAGGCAAGAGCTGGTAAATTAACCACTCCATTTTCCACCGCAACGGCACAAGATGCACAAATTATATCATAGTTTCAAAATAAAAAAAAACTAGTAAAAAATAGTGAGTTCTGCTAACTAATGAATGCATTTTTGAAGCTCAATAAATAATAGAGAAGTTTTTGTGCAGTTGTACAAGTTCATCCAAGTAATGTACTAATGTAAATGGACTGGAGGCAGCAACTCTGGGTGTGCTAACGATTTTTCAAAAGAAGCAAAATAAATACACAATCATAGGTGATGAGTGTGCTAATTATTGTCAAGTTAATTAAAAGACAACATGCTATGTTCTATCATCATCCAAAATAAGCAAAATAAATAAATAAACCCAATACAATATATGTATTGTATTGATTGAGAAAAATCACTTATTAGCAGCATACTTAAACTAATTAACTTGATCAAATTGATTGTCTCGATATTTCTTGTTCTAAAATTCATAGCATGAGAAACTAACACAACACATGTGCACTATCATTGGAATTCAACAAAGAAAACATATGGAAAGAAACAACAATCATTTTAGCAAATCCCATGCCATAATTTTCAGGATTAAGTAAACATCGCAAATTATGAAAGAAAATAAACAAATTAAAATCAAACATATGGAACCCTAATGCTTGTTCACAACCAAGTCAGTAGGATTAGATTAAAAAGATGAGGGCATAATGGGGTATGATGAGGCAAGGCATAAATTAGGTTAGGTCAAGGATACTAAATATCATCCTTGCCTTGACCCCAATTGAAAAAAAAAAAATAAGGGATTTCTTGAACTTGACTTGACTATAGTGTGGTGAAATAGCCTTTGACTTTACCCAATCAATGTGGGCAGGGTTAGGTCACTGCAAGTTCAAACCATTTTGCCAACTCTACTTCCATATTTGTCTTCCAGACGGATGGCAAAATTGGGCACCAACTCCAATTGAATCCACATTTTTTTTCTTATTTTAGTCTTTTTATTAAGTTGATTGATGTTGATAAATATAGGAAACCCATCATGATGGGGTTGGTGATCGATTTACAAGTCTCTATCTTTTTCTCTCTATCCCCACTAGAAACCCCATCGTGCGAGGTTGGGTTTCATTGAAAACCCAACTCAATCACTAGAACTCTCTTTTGCTTTTAAACTTGGAACCAAATTTGGATTTGATTTCTTTGAACATTTTGGGTTTGAAGCCTTTGAGATCTAGGTTCTATTTCTTGGCTTCAAACCCAAATTCGAATAGCAAATGGATATATTGTATCCATGCACACCCCATGCATCAATCCCATCCTCTACTAACAGTAAATGGATAGCCCAGGCAACTCTTACACAATCAACAATTGGATCATTTGCAGAATCTATCAACTAAACAACATAATCATGAATTCCAAAAAATAAATAAATTTCTTTCAGTAATTAAGATAAAGAAGCAACCACCATTTACAATACTTACAGTTTCCAAAAAATAAACAAATCTCTGGTGTTGCATTTAGAGCATCGAAAATTAAAATTGATAACCATCGACATCAAAAGGCTGTAATTAATCTGTGCAAAAAGTAGAACATAAACAAATAAAAAATTATAAGGCAACATGGGACATGAATATTGGATATCCCTTCAACCAGTCATCAATAATTTTCCACTAAAAGAATATCTTTATCAAAAGAAGCAAAGTTACTTGACTTGTTGCACTCAGCCAGTGCTCAAGGCCAAAAGGCCAAAAACCCAAATCTAGACTTGCAACAAAGTTCAGGCTTGCTCCCCCAATCCAGAAAACAGTCATCTCATAGAAACAGTACAAAACAAATGTGTAAAAGAAAATGTGTAATGAATCATGACTCCTAACTTTGTCTTACTAGTCCAAAAAACCCTTAAATATAGTCAACCAAAGCAAACCAAATAACCAATAGATAACAATACATGTCATATTGGAGAAATCAACTGTCTAACCTCCTAAAAACATATAAGAAAATGATCAGATACTTCTAAAAACACATATTGGAGAAGTCAAATGAACTAAAATACCGTATATATGCTTCATTCTAAATCTATAAAATAATGCAATAAACAAATATTAACTAATGCATTAAACACATCAAAATAGATACTGAAATTGAACTATTGAGAGGCAAAAATTCTCTTACTTACAAATGCATGAGTCTTTAAAATCTAAATTTCCATTGGTGCGGGGCTGTCAACGGTAACCTTTGCCAATTCTAAAACAAACAATACACAAAATTAATTAAATAATTTAAAAGTAACAAGTATTGAACTAAAAGTAAAAAATAAAAATAAAAAATAGTAACAATTAGTTTACCTTCTTCAAGTTGTTCAACATGATCCAAATCTTCTTCAACACTCATTGGGGTGGTAGATGACCGAATCTAATCTTGCGTACAAATCAAACTTTCAACCCCTTTAGGAGAAAGAGAACTCCTAAATGGATCAAGTACTCGACCCCCTGTACTGAAGGTAGACTCAGACGCAACAACACATCCCGAGCCATAGAAGATAGAATAAGAAACCGATGAGAATTCACTTTCCACCAATTCAAAATGTCAAAGTCATCAGTTTCATCCTCGCACACTTCACTGAAATACTTATCCTATTCCGAAGACACAGTTGTAGACCCACTACCACTAGCATACTTAAACTTTTTGAAATGAGAACTAAGTAAATTTGGTCTGCTAGATTTTCCCTTCTCAACATTCTCCACAATAGATGGAGTAGACACTTGAGACTACTCTTCCGCTTCACCTTGGAGCATCAATTTTTTCTTATATTCTTCATACAAAACATATACGACATTTTTTAAGGACAAAACTGCAGCAGCCCCTTTCTCACCTGGATACATCTCCTGAAGTGCATACTCCATAAACTTTAATTTGTGCCTAGGATCAAGTACTACAGCAATGTAAAGTAAATGATTTATTTTTTTTGGATCCCCCTAATATTTATTAAACTTTTCTTTCATTTTTCCAACCATCTCACTCAACTCAAGATCATCACCCTCCTGCCACTCATGTAAAAGATAGTGAACAGTACTAATCTCATGGAAAAAAGTGTTGGAGGTGACATATGAAGTACCCAAAACTCGCAAAGAAAGCTAAAAAACTGTTGCAACACTTTAACAAACATTATGACCCTTGTCCAATCATTTGGCTTGGGTCTCCCATCAATAGTAATAACCTTTTGCAAGTCATTATTGCAACTACTTGTACCAAGATCAAGCATAAAACATGGCTCTTCCTCATCAAACCTCTCAAAAGCCCTCTTAAACTTTTGAGCAGTCTCTAACATCAAGTATGTGGAGTTCCATCTAGCTAGTTGCAACATCCAACGATAATAAGCCCTTACACTCTATTTTTCCATTTCCACACATTCTTTGAATTTTCTTAGTCTTGCTGGAGATTGCCTAATATATCTGACTGCATCTCTAACTCTTGTTATTGAATCATCTAGCTCTTTCAACCCATGTTGCACAATCAGATTTATTATATGAGACACACACCTAATATGCAAATAATGGCCACTCATAATGCTAGCATCCCATTTTGTCATTTTTTTCTTAATGTTATCCACAACAACATCATTTGAACTAGTATTATCCACTGTCAAACTCAAAACTCTATCAAGTTTCCATTCCATTAAACATTTCTCAATTGCCATAGCAATGGCATCACCCTTGTGACTATATATTGGACAAAAATTTAAATTTTTTTTCTTCATTGTCCAATTGTTGTCAATATAGTGTGGCATCAAGCACATATAATTAATCATTTGAATGGAGGTCCATGTGTTAGTGGTTAAACAAACTCTTTGACATAATTTTTTTACCTCATTCATCAATTTTAACCTCTCTTCATTGAATAATTCAAAACAATGACGAGAAATTGTCCAACGTGAAGTAATCCGAAATTTTGGACAAATCACATTAATGAAGTGCCTAAACCCCTCATTTTGGACAAATTTGAAAGACATCTCATCCACTATCACCATGCGAGCTAAAACATTTCTAGCAAGCACTTGATCAAATCTCCAATTCACCAATCCCATACTATCCCCCTCTCTCTCAACCCCCGTTGAAGTTAGTTGCAAGTTTAATTGCATTTGGTGGGTTTTCAAAGCATGAGGGTGCTTTTTACATGTTCTCATATGATTCCTTAGAGCCATAGTCCCATTTTTTTTGGGATCACAATGGAACTCCTTAGAACAATAGTTGCATCTCGCTTTAATTTGACCCTCTGAATTTGTAAACTTTGTAAAATGATCTCATACATCTGACCTAGCTCTTAATGTTTTTCTCTTTGCCTTTCCTAGTGATGTTGCACCTCTATAGCTTCAGATTGACTATCTTGACTTGCTACTATTGGTGTAGGTCTTGAACTATCATCCATACTAGGGATATTTGTTGTGTGACTGGTGTCTTCTTCTCTTGCCATCTAAAATTAATACAATTGTAAATTTGTAATTAATATGTATTGTATTTAAAGAGTGATTTTAAATATATTCAAGTTGTTGTCATTTGATTTGTGTCTTAGGGAATGAAAAGATCTCACATCATTTATAAGTAAAACAATTGAGCAATTATGCAATCTGTTGAGTGTTGACAATCTGTTGGCAGATTGTTTTTGCTTCTTTTTTTTTTTTTCCTTTCATTTTGATTTCAATTTTAGTGGATTCCTGGATTAAGGCATTATGTGGTTTAATTTAATAATTTGAGCTCGATAAAGACATTTTCTTTAATTTGACAATTTGTTGACAGATTGTTTTTTCTTCTGTATACTATATGTGGTTTAATTTGAGCCCAATGAAGGCATTTTCTTTATTTAGGAAAGCTTTGGTTGTTCTAATACGTGTGTTTATTTTATTCTGTTATTGGTGTTTGTTGTGCTATCTTTTGGTAAAGCCTTCATATTAAAAATCAAACATGGAAAAATAATCATATATTATATTCTAATTGTATAATTTGTATTGTTCCCTTACATACAACATACATTATTTTAATAAACACACACACTGCCAAAGAAGGTAATAAAAACAATACAGTTGATGCAAAAAGTATTAGCCAACTATATCATTTTTATAAATGCACACAATAAGAGACATGCAGTTTGAAAACTTATGGTGTTTATGAAAAAGTAAAAGGGGAAAGAAATAACTAAATTTGTTGGATTACTACTTTATTCATATTTTGACAATTTTTTTAAAGTTGTTAATGCATGTGACATGACATTATAAGATAAGATTTCATTATTGCTTAACTGCAAAAATTTCAAGATCACAACATAAGAACAATGGATTGGTTGTGGTAATTATTTTTAAGAGTGACATCCAACCAACCACATACAATATAAAATCATTTACACGAAAATTTTTCAAATTAGTGGACATCAATAGATTCAACACAACAATGCATCCAACCACATATATATAGTATAAAATCATTTACACGCTTATTGCTCAGATTAGTGGACATAAACAGATTCAACACAACAATTACATGATGACATCCAACCACATACAATACAAAATCATTTACACGAAAAATTTTCAAATTAGTGAACATCAACAGAACATATTCAACACAACAGTGACATCCAACCAAAAAGATACTTAAAAAATAATCGAATGTTCCATTGACTCATCAAAACAATTTCAGATTAGTAAACGGACAAAAGAGAACAGAACAACAGTCAACAAAGAACAAAATAAAAGCATTTACACGAAAATGTTAAACAGTCAACAAAGAACAAAGTAAGGTAGGTAAGTTACCTTTAACCTTTAGGAGTGGACGGACGTATGACTAAATCGCTTTAAGAGTGGACGGTGGACGGACGCCAGTGATATTTGCAAAACAAAAGAACAAAATAAATACAGAGAGATAGAGGCATAGCTGCATAGAGCAACTAAGAAAAAAAGAGAGAGAGGGAGAGAGGGAGAAAGAGATCGCTCGAGAGAGAAAGAGATCGCGCGATGAGTCGATAATAGAAGTAGAACTAACCTGTTGGATGACGGTGGTGACGAAGGACGACTGAAAGCAATTGTCGACGATGGTAGACAGCGACGGGGACAGTAGGGTTTTGGTAGGGGGTTAGGGTTTTAATTTCGACCCCCCCTCTCTCTCGTCAATTAGAAATCTGGAGAAGGCTCGAGAATGCACTCGAAGTCCCCTCACACACGGTTAATCGAAGCCATCACAAAACGACGTCGTTTATGATACACAAAAACAACGTCGTTTGATCATTGGTCGGCTTTGATTAATTGGTTAACCAACCACCAAACCGACCTTATATTTAACTAACCGAACCAGATAACCGAACTGAATCTTTCTAACCGAACACATAATCGAACTAACTGGGGGTAACCAAACTGGTAACTGAGCCATATTTAATTGAACCGAACTGACCGGTTTGGTCGGTTCGATTCGATTAGTTCGGTTTTACCGAACCCCTGCACACCCCTAGGGAAGAATAATGGTCCTATAAAATTAGATATGTCAAGAGATGCAGCAATGTCAACAGGCATGTGGGTATTTTTGGTGAATTATATATTAATGATTGAAATAATATTATTGTCAAAAATTAAGTCAGATTTTCATAAAATAAAAAAAAGATCGAGTCAAATCGAGCACAATCATTAGCATGGCACTTTTTTTTTCTTTCTTGTTAAAACTTTTGGAAATATTTTATGGGGCTTTCTTTATCCTTTGATGCTTAAGTTAAAGATTGTCATTAGGTAAGTACAATAAAAGAAAAAAATACAAAGTCTGAAATAAAAGAAATAATGTCAAGATTAGATCACTTAAATCTCTATGTGAGATGATCTTATCTTTTAAATAGGTCAAAGATTTGGATTGGGTGTGGCCTGACACATTCGGGTTGATCTTATTACCTAATACCAATTTTGTCATGACTATCCTTTTGAATTTTCTAGTATGATGGGACATGAAAAAATTTGTTGCCATTTGAGATGATATGGTGCGTTTTGAACTTAGATACTAACTCAATTTACTAATTGCTCATTACTTCTATATATACCAATGTGAACACATGTTAAAAGTTTAAGGGTGAAACATTACTCCCATCAATTATATATATAAATGTGACAAGTTTCAATTTTTTGAGATTGTCCCCAAATTGAGGTATTGGTTTCATATATAGATCGAACAACGCATGGCTTTGTCGGTGAATATATATGTGTGTGTTTTGTGAGCCCCAAGAGCCCAAAGCCGCTTACAACTGCAACCAACCAAAGCTTCAAACCAGTTTGAACCAGCTAGAAGGATCCATAACCAATTTAAAGAAGGCCAATAATGGCATGCATGTTAGTGATTGAAATCAATGTGAAAATGACTTCACCATAAAATACAGTTGAGGATGCCGCAAAATCCACTAAGCAGCAACATGTCACCACTGTTGCTCACTAACTTTGGGAATAAAGAAATAAAAAGAAACAAAAGGACAGCCTTTCGAATTATTGTTGAAGCATAGCCACCACACTAAGACTTCCATGGTGGTTAAGTTTCCTGTAGCCACCCAACTACAAGAGTCAGTGTATAATGCCTTTGAAGGCATTTAGGGAAAATTCTAGAAGATCAACCTCCTCACTCAATTTATAAATTTTATTTTGAGATTTCATCAATAATGACTTGTTGATGAACATTATATGAGATATTATTTATTTTAATTTAAAAACATTTTCATATGAGTATAAAAACGAAAATTTGTCTTGAAAAGAGACTTTTATAAGACAATATAGAGGACATCTTGCTTGTAAGATATAATTAATGATTTGACTCACATCTAAAGAGGAATTTTTTTATTTTAACCCCTTTATAAAAAGCTTATCTTAAATTCTCATAAAAAAAATTAATATATATGGCTCAAAACACAATTATTAGAATGATATAAACTTTTCCTATATGAAAAGATAGTGAGAGATTATTAATGGTGTGGTAGGAAAAACATTAGCTTATGAATTGGACCAAATATTTCTAGGATCGCGTGAGGCCATTGATTGGAGGGCACTTGTTAAACCATACTAACCAACTCCTAGCAACTACTTTGTGGACAATGCCGAATTGTGTGATTAGGGTAGTGGTGATTTTAGGTCAAGCTATAACCTAGATATATATATATATATATATACATACACACTGTGGAAGAGATCTACAACCTGAACTATATCTACATAGTGGAGATAGCTAGGCATTAAAAGCTCAGGCTTTTTGTTATAATTAAATCTTATCTTGACAAGTCTATTGACAAGTCTTTTAGGGTTAGCCTTTGACATATTTATTTTTGTGTTGCAAGATAATTCTATTTTATTTATTTCTTAGGTAGGTGTGTTTGGATTTAAGCGGGGCAAGCAGCTAGTGTTATGGAATCAGTTTCCCCTCATGATCAAATCGTTATTAAAAGAAGAGCCCACTGCAAGTAAATATATATAATTTCAGAATTTAATTTTTAATGGTGAAAGCAATTTTTTACTAATAAAAAATCATTTTTTCTTTATCAAATAAAAAAAATTAAACAAGTACTAAAGGATAAGGTGGTAAGACTGGTCTCTCTTCGATATCGGGAAGGGCCAATTGACCTTCCTATATGTACAAAACAGTCAATAAAATTCTCTTACTTTCAAATTAAAAACTAAATATATTAGTCTTTTTATCAATTCTTTAAGTATCATTAATTTGAGTCTATTAAATAGAATTTTATTCTCTTAATTCATTAACTAAAAATACCTCCTTTCTAAACTCCTTCAAGGATCAAAATATCTTCATTGATTATTTTATTTATTCATTTTTACTTAGCGATGTACAGAGTCACAATTGTACCTATTCAAATAATAATAGCAAGCAGTACTATAGATATAAAAAATAAAAAACAGCTAGAAATATTATCAGTTATTAAGAGAGTTATGTGAAGATATTTTTTTATTATTAAAGAAGTTTAAAAGAGGTGCTTTTGTTAATGAAGTGAAGGAATGAAACTCTATTCATAGATCTAAACAGTAAGAGTCATACCTAAATAGATAAAAGGGTTAACTTTAGTTTAAAAGTAATTAAGAGAGTTATGAATTTTCTTTTAAAAGTATGAGAACCAATATATCTAAATAGATAAAATAAGTTGATATTAATATGATTAAAAAAATTAATTCGCTTTATATATATGCATTTGATTTGTTTTTGTCATATTAAGAATTTTTTTTTTAAAAAAACCTTTTATTTTATGCTATGAAAAGTCTGGAAATATATGAAATACTCTTCCATGGTTCTTTGAACTTGCCCGAGGGGAAGGTGTATTGTCGGCTGTGTCGGTTGGTACGGAATCATAAAAAAGTAAATAATTTTTCTCCTTAGTTTGGCTGCATGTGTGCCTCTATTTATTAAAAAATATCACCATAGCAATTTAATCTGAGATCTAAAATTCACGTGCTTCAATGATATAAAATTCACGAATATCCAAAGACCTCTGTTGGGGATATAGTGTTGATCAGTTACAAGAAATCGTCGATCACTAATCATGGCAGCTCTTTAATTAATCATACTAAATTGAAAAGATTTTGTCATATCTTTCAAATTTTGAATAGTTATATAAATTAGTTATATATACTACTTCTAGAGCTCTAAATTAATATGCTTCTATATAATTTCTTTTTTTGGCGAAGATTGTTGGGGGGTTAAATGGAGGACAAAGGAAACAATTATTAAGATAAAAATCACCTAACTAAAGAGCGAACAACAATAATCTTCTTTCTTTCAAAAGTAGACCTTAAACTGAGGGAGACTTCCTTTGATTCCGACAAGTCTGAGTGGTCGAAAGAACAAGTGAGCTAGTTCATGAGTTAGCCTATTGCTTGTCTTTGGCATTGGCAAATGGAAAATTGCCCAACCAGCTCGTTGTTGTTTGAGGAGTATGAACATATGAGAAGAGGAAATATCGATTAATAATGAGACCGCAGAGGAGTATTTTCAAATTGATAAACACTTACCCTCTTAGTTACAAATTATAAGTTACATAAATATATTTTCATTATTTACCTTTTTTCAATGAAAAATAGTTATGATTTTTCATCACAACAGTTGTAATTATTAGAGTTATATATATGTATATATTCTAATGAGTGTCACAATTTTATAATTAGTGTTATCTAAATAAGTGAGTAACTAATTATTTGGAATTGTGAGAATTGCAAAAGTTTAGAGTTTTGTTAGTTTAGCCTATATATCTTGTGACCATTTATAACTTTCTACGTCAAAAACTCTAATTCATGATCACACTTTGATTATTTTCATATGAACTCTAAGCCATCAATTTTTAGGTCCCCTATCTTTCTTTCAATGTTCCCCTTTCCACTCCAATTCTTGAACCTCTATGCATGCCCCTATTCATATATAAACCCCAATCCATAGTCTTTGCTTGATTCTCTTTTACTTGAATTTTGGCCTCTAAGTTGTTGATCTTTTGAGGGAGCAAACTATATAAGCACTCAAGTTTTATTTGATTGGGTTTACATCTTTTTAATTTGACCATGAGATCTTAAGATAGATCTAGTGATTTGGTCTCTGTTCACAAAACCTAATTTAGGTAACATCACACTTGAATACATAAGCTCATTCCTAACATCATCAATGGTGAAACTTGATTTAACAAGTATTATTAACTCTTATTTCCTATCAATTTCAAATCTTAGTGGTCCCTTTATTTCCCTGTCTCACTACTATTTTGACAGTCATAGTCTCTTATCAAGAAGAGTACAACAATCTTTATCAATCATTTATATACCCTTTTAGGAATTTAGAGTTAGCTCCTCGAATTGCCAATGAAATTGTCAACTGGAATATATTTTTTTCTTATTGGGTCAATGTCACTTTCCTATCTACAGATTGGAGTTTGTATATTGTTTTCTCTTTATTAAAAATTTAATTTATTGGCCCAAAAATCTATAGTTCATAAAATAATTAGATAAACTATCTCGTTTTCAATATTGTTTTACTTAAAAAAATTCATATAGTGCAAATTTTTTCATTCAAATGCCACCTTTTTAATTGGTCAAAGTGAAATTCTGTAATTTTCATGATTAGAGATTAAGCATATTAATATTAAATAATACTATTTTTCTTTTGATTTTTATGTACAATTAAAAAATGGTATCTTAATTAAAATGTTCTTCTTTATGACAGCCTCTCCTGCACAACTTTTTCCACACTAACATTACCAACACCACAATCGGCTCCGTAGAAAAATATAAAAACTTGCACAAATCTATAGAACACTTCAATCTTCTTCATATTCAAAAACCCACCCATCAAATGGCCTTAAACGCGTTCTCATCGGGCAAATTAACCATCACAACCAAACAAAAAAAACCCAAAAATAAACAAAAAAAGATTATTAAGTAAAATTAATTTCTCAATTAAAAAGTAAAATGAATATTGTCTAATATACTATGACCAAAAAAACAATATTATAATTGAATAATTCAAATAATATTTAAATACATAGTAATATTATTAATAAATCATGCCATCTCAATATTTGTTTGATTGTATATCATCGCAATATAATCGCCCCGATGTAACTGATATCCTCTCTCTCTCTCTCTCTCTCTCTACCCCAACCAACCAATGAGATTAGGACAACCGCCCTCTTAATTAATAAATTAATCACACTCCCTCCATCTCTAAAATCAATAATCTTTCTATCTCTAAAAAGTCTTAGACCGCCTAAAGAGAAGGACTCCCGAAGGACGGACCACACAGTTCGTAATGAATATTGTTTTGTCCTTGCCCTCCAGTCTTCATAATTCGCTTCTCATTGACAAACCAAAACCCATCGATGGGAAAGTGCGAAACTTTAACTACGTGCGTACCCACCAAAGATAAGATCTCTCCTTCTTCATCCCCTCCTCCCTCTCCCTCTCCGCCTTCTGAAACCGACTTGAACTGCATGAAGAACTGGCACCAGAAAAAAGAAAGAAAAATAAATGAGAAAGGAGAGAGGGTTTTCCTATCAACCCTAATTCTTGATCATCATCACATGGGAGAGTGGTTTCTGCCCTTTTTTCTTTTCCTTTTCCTTTTTCTTCCCAGTTCGAAATAAGGGTTTCCCGAAATGGGTATTGTTTGAGGCCTCAGATCTGAATCATTGGTGGAGAGAAAGATGAATTTTTGTTTTGTTTTCTTTTGATACAAATGAAACCAGAGAGACAGAGAGAGAGAGAGAGAGAAGGGGAGAATGAATATTACTGACAGAAGAGAGTGAGCACACCGCAGGCAATTGTATAAGCGAGTATACCATTGTGGTGGGCGTGTGCTCACTTCTCTTCTGTCAGCCGCTGCTTCTTATTTCCCTCCACCGATGCACCGCCACCTGTGGCTGTTCCTTTCCCTCTCTCTCTCTCTCTCTCTCACTCTATCTGTGTAACTTTTGACCATTCTGATCATCGCACTAGAAAAAGCAAAGAGAAAATGAAAGGCTTCAAAAGACAGACACGCTTAGAAACGACATATTCAAAGCTGCCGCTGCCGCTGCCGCTGCCACTCACTTGACACGCCTACCATACATTTCAATGTTTATTTTCTTTCTCGCTCCCCTCCTCCCTCCCACCCCCTTCTCGCCCCATATATATATATGTATATATATGTATTTTCGCTATGTGCGTCTGACGATATAATTTATGTGTAATGGCTTTTGCAAGTGGAAGTGGCAGAAGCATGGGAGGGCAATTGGAGGTATATGCTCTCGATTTCAATGTTTTGTTCAACTCTCATTCCTATCCAAATCTAGATTATTATAAATGCGTGCAGTGTATATTATATATGATGGAGCGGTGAAGCGTGACTTTTAATGTACCTATGTTGGAGAAAACGAAGAGGGTTTTCAAGGTACGCCTCGCTACTGTTCTGATTTAACGGAAAAAGCTGTGATTTTTTTCCATGGGAATGTGCGATTCTTGTCTGTTTACACATGTATATGTTGTCGTTGTCGGAGAGGGCGAGGAGGGTTCTGAAGGCAGGCTTCGATTAGCGGAAGAACTGAGTGGTTTTTCTTTTTTTTCGTGGAAAAATGGAATTCTTGCTTCGTAATATCATGTTCCCCCCTTTCGCCCTCGATGTCCTTCTGATTGTTCTCTTAGAAGCATGGAAATTGGCATAATTTTTCCATGATTTTAGTGGTTTGTGATTCCTATTTCCTAAAGGTACTTCACCTGGCTATATATATTTATCTTTTCGCGGAACTGGTTTTCAAGGAAGAAATAGACCGAAAGCTTTGTGCGTTTGGGTATGTAAGTTCACAATCTTTCCAATTGTTTGTTAATTTCTAGAATACTATTTCATTCAGCTTTTGCGGGTGCTTATGGCGTGTTCGATCCTTTTGGAAATATGCACTAAACATGAAGCCTAAATATGGTTGATTTCTATGTTTCTATTTCTGGACATATACTTACCGAGTCATAACCATGATTAAAAATGAAATCTTCAGATACCCAGGTTAGAAACGTTATTCAAATTACTGGTTTCTGATTCAGAAGTTTTGCTTAATTGCCCTTCACAGGAACTTTCTTCTTTAATTACAAAATGCCTCCTCTCAATTATGTGTGTCCTATCGATGGTTTTTAAATTGCTTGACAGCAATTACTGGTTGGTGCTTAAGGGAACAATATTCAGGTTCTCTGGCATAACACTTATTCATCCTTCCAGGTAATTGCTTGGGCTTTAGTACCGCCTTATGTACAATTGTTACTGTTTTTCACATGAAATACCTACTTCTTTTGAGCTTTAGTGGACGAGAGAGATTATTAAGAAATGCTTCTAATTTTCTTCATAGAAGTCAAGCCATTGCACGGAATTTTCAAAACTTGACTGGCATAAAATGCTTGATCCTCTCATAAGATTTCGTTCATTTCATAAGTTTTTGTCTATAGATATCTACTAGATGTATATAGCGCTTTCCTTCTATCTAGACAGTGCTTTGGAATGATGGTTAGGATTATTTTTAATCAAATCTTATGGTTTGATTGATTAGGGTTTTCCCTAGTTTGTGACAGTAGGAACTTAGTCAGATTCTCTTTATGTCACCTGCTAAATAATTGGTAGCCCCCTTATAGAACAGATAAAATGCAATTGGTCATACTTCTTTGATTGAATAGTGGTATATGGATCTTAGAGGTCCTAAAATACACCAATCCTCATTTATTCTAAGTTAGAAGCATCCAGAGAGCTAGCTAGCTATATCATTCTCTAAATACTGTAATGCAATATCCTCTTTTATTGTAACCTAGAAGCATCCAGGGAGCTACCTATATCATTCTCTAAATACTGTAATACACTGTCTCCTGATGCATATGATAGCAAATGGCACAACACATGCACTTCGACACAAATGCTTGTGTGCAAAAAAATTGGACAATGATATAGCTATACAAAAGCAGCCACGTGACTGAACCCTTGGACCACAAATAAGTGAAGGGGATGGAGAAGAAGGGTTATACCTTCTAAGCAAAAATGCACACGCAGACGCCATTGATAGCAAATGGCACAACACATGCACTTCGACACAAATGCTTGTGTGCAAAAAAATTGGACAATGATATAGCTATACAAAAGCAGCCACGTGACTGAACCCTTGGACCACAAATAAGTGAAGGGGATGGAGAAGAAGGGTTATACCTTCTAAGCAAAAATGCACACGCAGACGCCATTGAAAAAACTGGTTTGGTAACATTCTGCTGGATTGGTGGTTGTTTGGACTGTGGACTTGTTACGCAATTAGCTGCAAATTTCCTAGTTCTCCTCCATTAAGAAGATAACTTGATTCTAAACTAAAGATGTTCATTATTGAATTGGCTTATTCTCTCATTTGAGGCCATCACATTATGCAATTTGCTTGAATTTTTGCGTGCAAATTGCATTCACTAATTTGATATATCATGTTTATTAGTTCATTCAGAAAAGATCATTTAGCTAGCCTTTTCAAGTTGTAGTTACATGAAAAACAATTCAATTACTTGATGAACAATAATTTTAACACAACGCTCTACACAAATAAGATATTGATGCTTATTGCCTTTTGAGGTAGGGTGATCCTACCATCATGCTGGTGTATGTCCCTTATTGGGGAAATTTCTTCTGTACTAGCCATTTTATCTCTTTATGCAATCAATATATATATATATTGTTATCTAGGGTTTATTGGATTAGATTTCTTAGGCGGAATTAGACTACTCTCAACAGCACACATTCACGGATGAAATTGAAAGAACAGATTAAAGTATCAACTAGAAATGTAAAATAGAATAAAAAATTAAAGCAAACCACAAATGAGATAATCCCTTGATCCTGGTTTGAATCATTCAATGAGAATGACCCTACATCCAACCTTGAAACACCCTCTGATAGCAGTTCTATTTATATTAGAAATTAATGATCAGTATAACAATTTCCTTTCTACTCGAGTGCACTCTTGATTTCTCTCCAAAATTATCAAAACAATGCAAAATGCACTCACTCAAAATTGTTTCATAGCAAACGGTCTACCCCTACCCCTTATTTATAGAATGAGAGGCGGACACCCCAATTTAACTAACTGTGATTTAGATATTTTTAATTTCACCCCCCAACTATATAAATTTACAGTTGAGCCACCACCTATGTAATTAGCCTCTTGAGATACTTGACTGCTTCATTTGAATCTTAGACTTACTCTAGGCAAACCTTATCACAATTCTCCACCATTTGTCTTAGAGTACAATCCATTCTTCAACACTTATATATCTTGCTTTCCTTAGAACTTCCTTGAAATACCTGATCATTTATACAAACAAATATTAAAAATATCTAAATAATGCTATAATTTAGATATAGGAATAACTTTGGTGAAAATATCAGCTACATTATTTTCTCTAGCAACTTTAATTAGGCTTACTTCCTCCATCTCAATGATTTCCTTAATGAATTGATACCTAACATCAATGTGTTTGGTTTTTTCATAGTGGGATTGATTCTTAACCAAATGAATAGCACTTTGATTATCACACATCAACTTGACCTCAACATCTCTCCTAGGAGTTCATTAACAATCACTCTCAACCAAAGACCTTCCTTTATTGCTTCTGTGACAGCAATATATTCAACATCAGTAATGGAAAAAGCCACCATATGCTGTAGATTGGTCTTCCAACTTATGGTTGAGTTCCATATTTGAAAAACATCCTTGGTTGAGGATCTTCTCCTATCTAAATCTGCTGCATAATCAACATCCGTAAACCCTAAGATGTAAGGTTCTTCTTTTAGTTTTGCTCCACCATAAACCAAAGTCATGTTTAAAGTTCCTTTCACATATCTAAATGTCCATTTTACAACATTCCAGTGAACCTTACCCAGATTGGCCATGAACTTGCTAGAAACACTCCTAGTATGGGCTAATTTCGACCTTGTACAGACCATGCTGTATATTAGGCTGCCAACTGCATTTGAGTAAGGAATTTTACTCATTTCTCTTATGCTTAATTCATCATTTGGGGATTGCTCATGGGATAGTTTAAAATGATTTGCAAAGGGAACATAAACCTCCTTTGCATCACTCGTATTGAACTTACTAATCAACTTACTTAGGTAAGACTGTTGAGATATTATCAACTACCTTTGTTGCTTGTTTCTCCTAATCTCTATGCCTAATATCTTCTTAGCTTATCCTAATTCCTTAATTTCAAAGGCTGATCTCAATCTCAGCTTTAGATGTTGGAATTCTATGGTTGATTGACTAGCAATCAACATATCATCTACGTATAGGAGAAGATATATAGATATTTACTAGGCACATGCTTAAAATATACACAACTATCATATGCATTTCTTTTAAAGCCTTGGGCTATCATAAAGGAATCAAACTTCTTGTACCATTGTCTAGGGGATTGCTTCAAACCATAGAGAGACTTCCTTAGCGAACATACTTGCTCATTTTTTCCTCTAACCTCAAATCTCTTAGGTTGATCCATAAGAATGTTTTCCTCTAAGTCTGCACGTAGAAAGGTTGTGGTAACATCCATTTGTTCTAGGATTAAATTTAAATGTATTGATATGGCTAGAAGGATCCTAATTGATGTATGCCTCACCACAGGTGAGAATACTTCATTAAAATCTATACCAGACACTTGAGTGAAGCCCCTAACCACTAGCCTACCCTTATACCTAGGCTTATCTTCTATTCCAACACCATTTTTAATTTTGAATAACCACTTATAGCCTATAACCCTTTTCCCTAGAGGTCTATTTACCAAAGTCCAAGTTTTATTTTTCTTAAGGGAGTCCATCTCAGATTTCATGGCTTCTAGCCATTTATGAGAGTCCTTAGAGTGCATTGCTTATTCATAAGAAAACGGTTCTTCACCTGCTTCTATTGTTGCATAGGATATCATATGACACTAGGTTCGAGAAACCATCTCTCACAGGAGGTATAGAAATTCTCCTTTGTCTATCCCTAGCTACATTGTATTTCTAGACATTTGGCAGACTTTCAGAATTGGAGGATCCATTATGTTCCTCCCGCTATTCTGAATCTTGATCATATGGATTATCTAGGTCCTTATCAAGGTTTTCACCTTGCAGTTCTATATTTATTGCCTTTGATTTTCCACCAGTATCTGATTGATCCTTAACCTCAAAGTCTCTAATAGTGGGCCCTTCATCAAATGTGACATCTCTACTTACTATTGTCTTAGGCATATATGGATCCAAGTTCCACAATTTATACCCCTTTACACCATTAGGATATCCTATAAACAGGCACCTCTTTGCCCTTGGGTCGAATTTTCCTTGCCTAATATGAGCATAAACTACACATCCAAACCCTTTCAAATGGTCCAAACTAGGCTTGTGACCAATCCACATTTCATAGGGAGTTTTAAAACCTATGGCAGCAGATGGGGACCTATTTATTGCATAGGTTGCAATGGCAATTGCCTTTGCCCAAAAGGATTTTGGCAATCTAGCATGAAATATCATGCATATAACCTTGTCTAGTAAGGTTCTATTCATCTTTTTGGCTAGACCATTATGTTTTGGATTCCCAGGGGTTGATAGATGTCTTCGAATATCACTTTCATTATAAAGCTTGGTAAATTCTTTATTACAAAACTCTAAACCATTATTAGTTCTAATGATTTTGATTTTGCTACCTTTCTGCTTTTCTATCATAGTTTTCTAGGTTTTAAAGGTCTCAAAAGTTTGATATTTTGATTTTAATACATTCACCCAAATCATTCTAGAGAAATTATCTATTATTGACAAGAAATACGTAGTTCCACCATGGGATAAGGTCTGTGTAGGGCCCCATAAATCAGAATGTATTTATTCTAAGGGAGCCTTAGTGGAATGGATTGCTTTCTTAGGGAATTTAACTTTTACAACTTTTCATAAAATACGGGATTCACATTTATCTAGTTTTGTAACACTTCCAGCACCTAAAATCCCTTGCTTTGATAGTTCTTTAAGTCCTTGTTCATTGATATGAGCCATCCTATAGTGCCATAGCCTAGTATGTTCGTAGGATTTGTTTTCTCCAACTGTTGCCTCTCCACATAATGTGGATGCTTGCAGTACATAGATACCGTTCTGAAGAACTGTCTTCATGCATATGAGTGAGCCTCTAGTTACCTTAAGAACTCCACCATCTCCTCTATAGGAGTAGCCATTCTTATCTAACTCACCAAGAGAGATTATGTATTTTTTTTAAATCTGGAACATACCTCATAGTAGACAATTTTCTAATAGTTCCATCATGCATTTTAATTTTGATATCTCCAATTCCCACAATTTCACATTCTTGGTTATTTCCTAATAATATTGTAAAATTGAGAGAGATTGGAAATTTTTACATATATATTAACTAATAGGATGTATACCTATTTATACAAAATCATTCATATGTCATGACATAAGGTTAACCCTAAGTCTAGAATACACACACAAGTGTTATCTCTATATACAAGTCAACACTCCCCCTCAACGTTGTTACATATATTCCCAATTTGAGGACCTATGAGGGATTTAGTAAAGAATGATAACTGGTCATTTGAATTGACAAAAACTGTAGTAATACAACAAGATAAAATCTTTTCTTGAATGAAATGGAAATTTATCTCGATGTGTTTGGTCCTCTCATGAAAGATTGGATTAGAGGCAATATGTAACGCAACTTGATTATTGCAAATTAATCTCATCTGTGATATTTCTCCAAACTTGAGTTCCTGAAATAATTGTTTTAACTAGATAAATTCACATATTGCCAAGGCCATAGCACAATATTCTTCTTCTGCACTTGACCTAGCAACAACATCCTGCCTTTTGCTTTTCCAAAATACTAGGTTCCTTCCAACCAGAACACAGTATCCTGAAGTAGATCGTCTATTAGATAAAGAACTAGCCCAATCAGCGGCTGAATATCCGATTACTTGAGTACGACCTTTGTCCTTATACAATAGTCCTTTCCTTGGAGCTCTCTTAATATACCTAAGGATCCGAACAACTGCATTCCAGTAGCTATCACAAGGAGACTGTAGAAACTGACTGACAACACTAGCAGAGAAAAAAATGTCAAGCCAAGTGATAGTGAGATAATTAAGTTTTCCAACTAGCCTGCGATATTTCCTAGGATCTGCAAGAGGCTCCCCCAGTCTTGGTAAAAGCTTTACATTAGGATCCATAGGAGAGTTTATAAGTTTACAATGAAGCATCACAGTTTCTTCCAAAATGTCTACACATGCTTTCGCTCAGAGATGACTATTCCAGAGTTGGACAGGGTAACTTCTATGCTAAGAAAGTACTTAAGCAACCCCAAGTCCTTGGTCTGGAAATGATGGAATAGATGTCTCTTCAGTTGAGCAATACCATTCTGATCATCACTTGTAATGACAATATCATCCACATAGACAATCAAGTATATACACTTTCCCTGTGATGTGTATTTATAGAAAATCGAATGATCAGAGTCACTACGAGTCATACCAACTTCCTGAATAATAGTATTGAAATGACCAAACTAGGCTCGTGGAGACTGTTTTAACCCATATAGTGAGCGTCGGAGTTTACAAACCAAACCAGACTCCCCTTGAGCAACAAACCCAGGAGGTTGCTCCATATAAATCTTTTCCTGAAGCTCACAATGTAAGAAGGCATTCTTAATGTCCAGTTGATACAACGGCCAGTGGCACAGAGCGACTATAGAGATAAACAAATGCACATAAGACATTTTAGCCACAAGGGAAAATGAATCACCATAGTCAAGACCATACACTCGGGTGAACCCTTTTGCTACCAAATGGGCCTTTAGCCGATCAATGTGCCTATTAGGACCAACTTTGACAATATAGATCCATCAACATCCAATAAGAGATTTACTTGGGGGTAATGGAACCAAATCTCAAGTACTATTGGAATGTAAAGTAAAACGATCATCTCTTCTACCATTGTTTGTTGCCACCCTAGATCAGAAAGTGTCTCGCTAACAATTTGGGAATAGAAATAGAGGATAAGGAAGAAAGAAAAGCAATGTAAGGAGAAGACATACAATGATAATTAAGAAAATTATAAATTTGATGAGGATTGTGTGTAGAACGGGTACCTTTCCAAAGGGCAATGGAAAAATGATCCTCAGAAGGTATAGTCATGATAGGTGGAGATGCTAGAGTGGGAGGTGAGGCATCAGGAGTCGCTTGTGCAATAGGAGAAGCGGGAGGTTGCGCAGGGATATCAACAAGACCATCATGTGATTAAGGCGGAAAACGCCGATGATAGACCTGTAATAGGATAGACGAGGGAACAAGGAAAAGAGGAACATGAGGACTATATGGAATATGGATGACCTCAAAAGTGGGATGGCACTCAGAAGGAGGGGAAGAGTAGAAAGGGGATGACTCAGAAAATGTAACGTCAGCAGATAGAAAATAGCGTTGGGTGGTAAGAGAGTAACACTTGTAACCCTTTTGAAGTCGGGAATAACCAAGAAAAATGCATTTGATGGACCGAGCAGACAATTTATCCTGACCTAGAGACATGTTATGAACAAAGCACATGCAACCAAAGATACGAGAATGATGAACATATAATGGTTTATCAAGAAATAGGAGAGAGTGAGGAACTTTGTCCTAAAGAATAGAGGAAGGCATCTTATTAATGAGATAACAAGCAGTGATGACAACATCAACCCAAAAATGAAAGGGAACATTATGGTGTAAAAGGAGGGTGTGAGCAGTTTCAATCAAATGTCTATTTTTACGCTCAACAACCCCATTCTGTTGTGGTGTGTAGGCATAATACGACTGATGTAAGATCCGTTGAGAAGACATAAAGGTAGTGAAGAGGGCAGAAAAATATTCAGGGGCATTGCCACTGCGCAATACTTGAACACATGTATGAAATTGCGTTTTGACTTCAACACAAAAGGATACAAAAATTGAAAATAACTTAGAACAATTTTTCATTAAATATAACCAAGTGCATCGGGAATAATCGTTGATGAACGTGACAAAATATTGAAAACCTAAGACAGACACAACAGACTAGGACCCTAAACAACAAAATGAAATAAAGCAAATGGGGACATAGCTCCATTATTGATACGTTTTGAAAAAGAAGTTATAGTATGTTTTCCAATGGGGACATAGCTCCATTATTGACACATTTTGAAAAAGAAGTTATAGTATGTTTTCCAAGCTAACAAGACTCACAATGAAAGGTTGATAGTGTAGATAGACTGGGAACCATCTTTTGAAACTTGGTCAAACTAGGATGCCCCAAACAGTTGTGGAGAAGAGTAGGAGACCCCCTCACTGAGCATGTAATAGGAGGTTTAGGAAGGTTGAGGTGATAGAGACCCTACGACTCACATCCGACGCCAAATATATGTCTCGTACCGCGATTCTAAATAGTAACATAATTGTTATTGAAGGTGATAGAACAATTTAAGGCACGTGTAAGTTGATTGACAGATACAAGATTAAAAGGGCAAGGGGGAAGATAAAGGACAGAATCTAAAGGTAGAGATGATAAGGGTTTGGCAGTGCCAATAGCTTTAGCAACAACTTTAGAACCATCGACCAAAATAACAGAAGGTAAAGAAACATAACTAGTAAAATGTGAGAACAAATGGGGATTGCTAGATATATGGTTAGAAGCACTTGAGTCTAGGACCCATGGTTCTAAAGAGGATGATCGAGCGAGAAAGGCAGTGGAGTCACCAGAGTGGCCGATAGAGGCAGTTGTGGATGATGACTGCTGGGATGTCTTATATTTGAGATACTCGTCATAGTCGTCCCCAGTGATAAGTAAGGAATTTGATGGATGTCCAGCAAAAGATTTAGATTGAGAACTATCAACAGAAGCAACATTCGCACGAGGAGGGTGACCATGTAGCTTATAACACTGTTCCTTAGTATGCCCAACTTGTGACAAAAGTCACACTTGAGGCGGTTGCGCCAATTACTACCACGACCCCCTTCTTGTTCTCCACGATTTTGAATCTGTGAAGCCATAACTGAATTATCACTAGTGGAAGAGATAGGCACTATAGGAATAGAGGAAACTCGACGAAGACGGGAATATACTTCATCCATTATAGGGATTTTGGGGCTGGCAAGGATCTGGTCATGAGCCGGAGCAAGTTCGGGACCAATAGCAGCAAGGATACATACAATGAAGAACTTGTCTCTCTGAGCAAGATCTTCTGCAACAGTCTTACCAACGAGAAGAAGAAAGTTATACTTAGCCTTAAGTGAAGCCATCTGACCAAGGAAATCGGGAAGAGTCATACCCTGCTGTCTCAAATTAATCAGATTAGATACCACTGAATACAGGCGTTGGATGTCATTTGTATAGAGTCTCTTTTCCTGACTTCATAACTAACAACAAGTGGTATAGTTGGTATAGATTGGGTGAAGAGAGTGATGAATTAATTGCCACATGAGGGTATATAACAAAGCATCAGCTTTCACCCACACAATTTTGTCTGTGGTCACATCCTCAGACTTGGTAGTTAGATGATCATCTAAACCTTGACCTATGAACCATATAGTTCAACAGCCTTAGACCAAGAGAGGTAATTTGAACTACCCATTAACTTCTCAATAGCTATGGTTGGAGAGGGAGACAGGATACCAGAAAAGGAACTGGATTTACTGGGTCCTGACATGTTTAATGGCAAATTTGTTGGATCTAGGTTAAACATATATGAAATGGATCTATCGGATCTAGGCTAAACAAATATGGTCCGTTGGGTCAGATATAGGCTAAATAGATCTGAAATGGATCACACTTGGTCGGGTCAAAATAGATCTGAATTGCAAGGCCAAATTGAAATAATCGTACCTTTTGGCATATCTAAAATTTAGAGACACAAGTGGTTAGATCTGGAGGAGGTGCAGTGGTAAGAGATTTGAGCCATGAAGGTGACAGTGGGAGCGGTCAAAGTAGATCCAACGGTGAGGAGCTAGAGGCGGCTACAGTGGTGACATATTTGAAGTCATTGACCAAGAAGAGGATGAATCGGTGCAGAAGGAGAAGAAAATCCGGTGATGGCCGACCCAATATGCTGGAGGCGGTGCGGATTTAGCCTAGATCTGGGCGATGGGAACTGGAGATGGCGCGATAGGCAACGTTGGTCGTTGGCGACTCGAGCGGCGATGGCGATGGTGGTGGTGGTGGCAGCGGTGATGGTGGCGGCGACGAGACCTGGGTGAGCTGGATAGTGACGACGATGGTCATGAATTGCAGCGGTGGTGCTAGTGACGGCAACAAGAGGGTTGCGATGGTGGATCTGAAGTCCATGGCACCAGATCTAGAAGAACGGCGATGCTAGCGACAGTGCGGTGCGGCAATGTGGAAGCAGATTTGACAGCGATGATGCATGGCAACGAATCTAGCAACGATGATCGCGGATGTGGCGACGACGGATGACAAAAGAGTTCGTTACTGTCGTTGCAAGAGCGGTAGATCTGGGCCGACGAGAGATGGCAATGACGGTGATTGGTTGCCTAAAAAACAGAGAAAACAAGGAGATGGTGGTCGCAGAGTAGGCTACGAAGAAAGGCTCCGCTGGAAGGATTACACAGCGGGAAAGAAGGCACCACTTGAGGGATAACACAACAAGAAATAGCAGCAGAAGCAACACTGGAGATGGAGGAGACAACTAAGGTTTCTACGGTAGCTCTGATACCATGTAAAACTAAGAGAGTGGAAATTTTTACATATATCTTAACTAATAGGATGTACACCTATTTATACAAAATCATTCATATGCCATGACATAAGCATGACATAAGGTTAACCCTAAGTCCAGAATACAAACACAAGTGCTATCTCTATATATAACTCAACAAATACCTTACCACCAGTAAGATCCCTAAGGTTTAGAAACCAATCCTTATGTGGTGTCATGTGAAAGGAACAACCAGAATCTAATACCCACACTTGTTTATCTATTGTATTAGATATAACTAGTGCATATGCACTATCATAATCGAATTCGCATATGTATGTTGAGATTTCTGAATTTCCTTTTTCTTGAAATTCTCTCTTTTTCTTAGGACAATTCCGTTTAATGTGTCCCTCTTCATGGAAGTAGTAACACTTGATTATTTTCCTACTATTCTTGGACTTTGACCTAGATCTTCCCCTTACTCTAAATCTCTTTTTCCTGGCCTTGATTTGATTGCAAGAACGTCACCAACAGAATTCTTGCCTTCTACCTTTTGTTGTAGTTCTTTGGAGGTTAAAGCTCTTATTTCTTCATCTAAGGTAAGAGTGTCTTTTCCATGTTTCAGAATATCAACAAAAGTCTCAATAAGATTTAGGCAAAGAATGCAGTAATACTAAGGCTTTATCCTTATCATCGTATTTGACTTCTTTGTTCTCAAGATCAAGGCACAATTTGTTAAACTCATCTATGTGTTCTTGCAATTTCTGTCCTTCACTCATTTTGAATGTGAAAAATTTAGCCTTCAAATACAATCTACTAGACAATGACTTAGTCATATAAAGACTCTCTAACTTAAGACAATGTCTTCATCTTTGAGACTTCTTGCAACACCTTGTTACCTAAGCTTAGAATTAATGTATTGAAAGCCTTTTTACTTAGTTCTGCCTTCTTTTCTTTCGAGTAAGACTTAGGTATCTTAGACTATAACACCCCGCCTTCTCAAGGGCGTGTCACTATGCTGGGACTCAATATAAAAATATACATTCTCTTCATATGACACATTTCTTAACACCTTAAGTACCGTATTGCAAAAGAAATCCCCTAACATATCATTACAAATGTGGAAGCTAAAATCGAAACCTGATATGGTACATAACCGAATTCACTTTAATCGTAACATAAGATTTCATAGCATCGTATATCTTCAAATAAATTACATGGAGACTCATTTTACAATGATAAAAATGAATTACCTCAACATAATCAAATGATACTTCAAATAATATTGAATCATAATAGTATTACATGATCGACTCTCGAACATCATTCGTAATACATAACATTCTTACATTTAACAAGGCTGATCCTCAACGGGACATAAGTTTCTCAACATGACTAGACATAACCAAATCATCATAAAGAAGCGAATACTGAAACAACTCACCAAATCCATTGGACACACCATCACGTGCCATCACATCTCAGCCATCCCTGCCTATATTGCAAGTCCCAATTGAAAGGTTTGAATGTTCTAGGGGCATAACCCAATTAGAAGATGAACTTTATAGTAAAGGTTTAAATACAGATACATGAATGTATGATGCAACGACATGAACAAACATATGCCCTAGTATAACTTCCCTGGCGAACCAGCTTGGCACGAAACCCTTGGTAGTAATCCCGACCTACTTACAGGGTACTCCTAACGTTGTTCCAATAATACCCTTGGAGAATTACGGCTACACTATCAGGACAACATCCTATCCCATGCACATATATCAATATGTCAACAATATCATGCCATGTGAAATAATCACTACTATCGATGCAATAGAACATGTACAGATATGACAATATGTGCATAAATTACAAATAATTTGGCAACTTTCATGAATATCATGCTCAACATAGGCAAAACATAACATGTAAGTTTTTAGAGTAAAACCACTCACAAAACCAGTATTTGGATAGAACTACTCACTTTAACTTAGCTTCTTAGGCTTCTTCGGTATGCGTGCCCTGACCTCGAAATGTGTGCTAGGATAATTTTTTGGATTCAACATGCTCCTCTAGCCCCAAATTAATCCATAGAATTTTTTGAAACTTTTTTCCTATTTTTCCAGCCACTGGCCACCTGCTGCTTGGGCCCTTCACTGGCTGTTGCCACCTACCAACATTGCTACCGACTGACCCTCTGACAGCCATTGGCTATTGCTTCACCAGCCACTGCTTTCTCGTCGTTCATCTGCGCCGCCCAGCTGTTGCAAATGGTAGCTCCGATCGCCCCTTTTTGCCACTCAAGCTTGCTACCATGGTTGCTTGTTGCTATGGCCAACTCTGGCCGCCTCCAGCCACCCTTGTTGCCAAGCGCTCTCTCTCGATTTCCTTCTAAGCTCTCGACCATTTGTCATCTCTCGGCCACGCTTGCTGCTCTTCTTTGCTTCCATTCTCCATTTTGCTTTCGCTTTTGAATATATATATACCCATTTGCAAAAGAGAAGACTTAGCCACTAAGTTTTTGTTGCCAGCCATCACTTTTTCCATCACTTCTTGCATCCCACTTGCACCACTTGCAGAGAAAACTTAGCTATTAAGCTTTCAAAGTAGTTGCCCACCATGAACACACGCGCACAAATGTATATATATAACTATATATTACACTTATATTATATATATATGAGAAATTACACTTTTAATCCCCATATTTCATCCTATTTCGCTAAAATTGCAAATACATCCTCAAACATCAAATTAATTTGCATTACGATACTAAAAATGCAAAATTAATAACTTAAGGCTTACTCGATAAGGACGATTTCATCTTCGCCCTCTCACAAGACCTTTGTTTCATCCTAAAACCATTTTAGAGTTGATCTTTACATAAAACTGGAGCTTTCTCAGGGTTCCATTGACTTCTCAAAAGTCCCTTACAATCATTCGATTTTTTAGCTGGTATCACAGTTGTACCGAAAACTATTTCTAATCCAATTTTGTTCGATGCCATAAATCTTGCCTCGAAATGCTCGTCAATACCATATCATTTTCCTTAGATATCTAGGCTCCAGGGCACTCCCTACAGTCAATTCGGTACTGATAATAGTAAGAGATATACTTTAAGTCTCAAATCTTTTGAAAATTTCACCTATGGCCTAAGTTAAAATTACTCTTTGAGTCCTTTGAAAATTCTCGGGTATTACATAGACTCTCCATTGAGAGCTTCTTCTAGTCCTAAATTCCCTAACAAGGCCTGCATTTTCAACCTCCATAACCCAAAGTCATTTAAACCATAAAACTTTTCTATGTTAAACCTAGTGGCAGAGGAATTCACAGCCATTTTAGTGACTCGGATATGCCTATAGAGGTTTCTTAGATTTCTTGATTTAGAAATCGGGCTTTGATACCAAGTTGTTATCTAGGGTTTACTAGATTAGATTTCTTAGGCGGAATTAGACCACTCTCAACAACACACACTCCCAGATGAAATTGAAAGAACATATTAAAGCATCAACTAGAAATGTAAAACAGAACAAAAAATTAAAGCAAACCATAGATGAGAGAGTCCCTTTATCCTGGTTCGAATCATTCAATGAGAATGACATCCAACCTTGAAACACCCTCCTAGAGCAGTTATATCTTTATTAGAAACGATCAGTACAACAACTTCCTTTCTACCTGAGTACACTCTTGATTTTTCTTTAAGATTATAAAGAACTCTCTTTCTCTAGCCTTTCTTCTCAAAAAAATATAGAATGCACTCGCTCAAAATTGTTTCATATCAAGTGATCTACCACTACCCCTTATTTATAGAATGAGAGGCTGACACCCCAATTTACCTAACCAGGATTTAGATATTTTCAGTTTCACCCCCCCTCCCCCCAACTATATAAATTTACAGTTGAGCCACTGCTTGAGATACTTGACTGCTTCATTTGAATCTTAGACTTACTCTAGGAAAACCTTATCATATATATATATGTTGCAAGATTCATGTACACTAAATTTTTAAGTTTTCCTTTAATTTAGAACAAATAAAGAAAGAATAGCCTATACCCAATGAGAGGTGAGGAAATGATCCAAAAGGGTTGCAACTTGGTTAAGGGAAAAGAATTGAACTCCAGGGGTCAAAGTTTGTAATGCCAAGAAAACCTCATGAAAAGCATTCCCAAAGGCCACATAGTGAGTATTTAGATAGGGCTTAAAAAATCAACAAAAAAATAATAGGAGGCCAAACATACATAATTGATCCGAAATAACAAACAAGGAAAGGGACAAAAGACAAAAGGCCTAAAACAATAAACATATATGTGCTTAGTCATTTGCCATGGGAGCTTAAACAAAATCAAAACAACTCCAACATCATTGTCAATTGAATAGGGAACTAAACATTAACAAAGCTCAAATTTGATCTATGGCCTTTAACACACTAGAGTAGGGTTACAGTTTTAATGTTTCTAACTAGGATCCCTTTGCGTGCTAGCATTTGAGTCGCCATTTCAACAGTCACTGTTGCAAATTGTTACATTGTTGAGGAGTAAAGCCTTCTTGGACTAGTTGACTTAGCTAGGGAGAATCTATTATGTTTGAGTAGAGGTTGAAGAGTAAGCTTTGTTGTGTGGGATGGAGGATAATGATTTGGGGGTTTGTATGGATAAGGGAGGCTCTAGCTATTTAGAGGTTTTGAAAGATTTCAATGGGTGAGGGTAATAAGGGAAAGAATTGGAGAAGTGGCGTTTGGGATGGGGAAGAAGGTGCCTAGAGAATAAAGGTTTGGGAACAGATAAGATAAAATAGTGGAAGGGAGGAGGAAGGAAAGGAGGAAAAAGGGTTAACAACTATGGCTATATTGACAATAATCATCGTTAGTGTTAAATAAGCTAGCTACAAGCAATAATGAAACTACAAAGAAAACCCTGAAAGAGCTTCAATAATTCCTTCAGTTTTTCAATCACACATTACTAAAGTTAATTAGTGAATATTTCTTTACTATAAAGATTTGGGAACTCAAAGTACTGGTTTAAAGCAAATTTATTAGTATAATGCATATATAGAGAGATTAATTAACTTCTAAATTTCACATTTCCAAAGGAAAGTGGAGGAAGAATACTTTGGTCCCTATATATAAGAACAAAGGAGATGTTCAAAATTGTAAAAATTATAGAGGAATTAAGTTAATGAGCCATACCATGAAACTCTGGGAGAGAGTAATAGAGCAGAGGCTTAGAAAAGAAACAGAGGTCTCGGAAAATCAGTTTGGTTTCATGCTTGGCAGGTCAACAATGGAAGCTATATACCTACTGAGGCGCCTAATGGAAAGGTATCAGAATCATCAGAAGGACCTACATATGGTATTTATAGATCTAGAAAAGGCCTATGATAGGGTCCTTAGAGAAATATTATGGAGAGTTTTAGAGAAAAAAGGAGTCTGAATAGTCTATATACAAGCCCTTAAGGACATGTATCATGGTATAGAGATAAGGGTCAGAATATGCGAAGGAGATACTAGACTGTTTAAAATTACAATAGGATTGCATCTAGGTTCTACACTAAGTCCATACTTATTTGCTTTAGTAATGGATGAACTCACTAAAGATATTCAGACAGAGGTGCCATGGTGTATGCTATTTGCAGACAACATAGTGTTGGTGGATGAAACAAAAGGAGTGAACACTAAGCTTGAGTTATGGAGAAACAATTTAGAATCTAAGAGATTTAAATTAAACAGAAAGAAAAAATAATATATGGAATGTAAATTTAGTAAGAATGCAAGAGTGGAGGATGTTATAATAAAATTGGAAGACCAAATCTTATAAAGAAAAGACCATTTTTGATATTTGGGATCAGTGATTCAAAAAGATGGAGAAATTCACGAGGATGTCACACATAGAATTAAAGCAGGTTGACTAAAATGGAGAAATGTATCGGGGGTGTTATGTGATGATAAAATCCCATTAAAACTGAAAGGAAAATTCTATAGGACAGCTATAAGACCAATCTTGTTGTACGGCTCAAAATGTTGGGCAGTCAAATACTAGCATGAGCAAAAGACGAGCGTAGCGGAGATGAGGATGTTAAGATGGATGTGCGGCCATACAAGAAAAGATAAAATTAGAAATGAAGTTATTCGTAATAAGGTAAGAGTAGTGCCAATAGAGGAGAAGATGAGAGAGACTAGACTAAAATGGTTTGGTCATGTGAGAAGGAGACCAAGAGACTCTCCTGTGAGGAGAGTTAATGAAATGGAACAATTAGTTAAAAAAAGAAGTATTGGCAGACCCTAAAAGACTTTGGGAGAGACATTAAAGTTTGATATGAAGTGTATGGACCTCAATGAAGATATGACAAAAGACAGAAATACATGGAAGTCTAGAATTCATGTAGCCGACCCCACATAGTAGGATAAAGACTGATATGTTGTTGTTGTTTCACATTTCCAAAGGCTCCACTATTAAGATTTAAGAGTTTGAATTCTTGTTCTCTAATGATTTCCTCCAAATGGAATTTTGCTTAGATACTTGTTTCTTTTTCTTAATAACATTTATCATAGAGAAACTATATAGTAAATGCATTGAAACACACAACCTTAGGCCAATGGATAGAGTTGATGGTTTGGCCACAAGGAAAAAGAAAAACCAAAACCCTACATAAACCAAGGGGCTAACAAAACAAAATGCTAACTTATCTTTAAAAAAAAAAAAAAACCCATTTGTCCCAACAAAAAGCCCCAAACCTAACCAACAAAAGAATACCTAAAACATCACAAATCACAATAAAGGCTTGTTGACACTTACAATCATTCTATGCATGTTGGTCACTAGTCAAGAATTGCCTCTGTTGGAATATCAAGAATAAAGAATAAATTGGTAGAGTATAGATTAAAAGAGTTCAACTATAAATTATAGATTGATAAGAGTAATTATAGGGATTGCACAAAAGTCAAAACTTTCTATTTTCTAGGATTATCTAATACCTTGATTGCTGTACATTCTAGATGGTAAGGTGTTAGGACCCCAAGGGTATTATTGAAATTATGTAATAAAAAATAGCCACATGGCCACTTTCATGCAAGTAGTTAGAGAAGAGCCTCACGGTTATGATCACATGTCGTGGGAAGAGCCTATATAAGGCCTTGTATGGGAGGATGGGGGTTATTTGTTGAATGATATTCTCTTTCCCTGTAAATTCAATTCTTCTCTTTCCTCCAAATTCTCCCTCTCAATCTCTCTCTCTCTCTCGTCTTCTTAAATCTCAAAAACTCAAGTGTCTCCTCGGAGACTTGACATAAGGTACTAAGGTTTTAGATATTTTATCTACATAATTCTGTACAGAAGAGTATTCCATATGAATGAAATTCTTCTTTCATCGGAAAACTACTTTCTATTCATGGTATCAGAGCTAATGACTCTACTGGCTAATTCCTTCCCATTTGGTTAAGTCATTTATACTTACCATTCATGTTCTTATGGAGGATAACACCTCCTCTTCCGGCAACCCTTTTGCACTTTTTTTATCTTTGATATTCCATCTCAACTTATACTTTCCACCCCCTCAAAGCTTGATTTCCATTCCCTTCAAATCACCCAACGAAAATTAAATGGGACAACGGAAATTAAATGGGACTAATTTTCGGGAATGGTTTCAATCAATATTGCTGGTTATGAAGGGTAAAGGAAAGGTAGGCTATCTTAATGGCTCACTTCCTATGGCTCCAACAACGACACCTCACTACTCAACTTGAGATGTCGAGAATTCGATTGTGATGGCTTCACTCATCAATTCCATGGAGTCAAAGATAGGAAAGACATACTTGTTTTACAAAACTGCAAAGGATATTTGGACAGTTGTGCAGGAAATTTATTCAGACATAGAAAACACCTCATAATGCTTTGAGATTCGATCTGCCATCAAGACTACTTGATAAGGTACTACATCAGTTACTGAATACTGCGATGTCTTAATAGAATTGTGATAGGAAATGGATCTGTTCTATGACATAAACTGACACTATTATGAAGATAGTGCCAAATATGCCAATATGCTTAAGGAGCGAGAGTTTGATTTCTTGCACGGACTCAACAAGGACTTGGATGAAGTATGCAACTGACTCTTGGGTTTTAAACCTTTTTCCTCTATTCATGAGGCCTTGCTAAAATTAGAAGAGATGAAGGCCGTAAGAAAGTGATGTTTAAGAACTCATCTCCTCAGATTCCAAACATAGGTATTCAAAATTCTGCCTTAGTAGTGTATCAAAATGGTCACTAGGAAACTCAAAAAAATAAAGACAAATACCTCTGGTGGGATTATTGCAATAAATCTAATCACACTAGGAAAATTTATTGAAAACTTCACGGTAAATTTACAAATTGAAAGTCAAAAAAATCAGAGGCACCAACCTAAATTGGCTATACTACTGAATAGTCAAAAATCAGAGGCACCAACCTAGATTGGCCTAAACTACTGAATCATTACTTGCGGACGAGAAGCTTGGAAATTCTCTTCCATTTACTATAGAACAAATGGAGATTTTGAAAACTCTATTTTCCCAATCCAAGGTCTTTAGGAAACCTGAACCTACAATCACTAATGCTGCAGTCTCAATTGCTCAACGAGGTAAATTCCACTTCTCCTTGTCATCTCATCAAATTTCTAAAAATGTGTAGATTATAGATTTAGGAGCATCAAATCACATGACCAACTGTTCTTTCTTATTTTCTACCTATGAGAACTACACTGATAATGCCAAAGTTGTCATGGCAAATGGTAGTTTGACTAGTATAGCTGGTAGAGGAGATATTAAATTGACAGGATTAACACTTTTGTGAGTTCTGTACGTTTCTAACATTAACTGCAACCTAATATCAGTTAGTAATTTGACTAGAGATATACATTATGCAGTTAAGTTCTCCTCTTCTTCTTGTGCTTTTAAGGACTTATTTTCGGAGAACATGATTGGCAATGTTGAAGAAAAAAATGGTCTCTACTTTCTATTTAGTCCAACTTCTCACAAATCCCTTAATTTAGTTTCTATGACCCATTATGATGTTATGTTGTTGCACAAGCGATGACCTACCTAGCTTTGTTTACTTGAAATGCTTGTACCCCAAATTATTTGGAAATAAAGACATTGGTTCTTTTAAATGTGAACATTGTGTTCTTGCCAAACAATCTCGTATTTCTTATCCTTCTCACACGCATACACCTTCCAAATCATTTTATCTTATTCGCAATGATATTTGGGGACCAGCCTGAGTTCCAAGCTTAATTGGTACTTGCTAGTTTATTACCTTTGTCGATGATCACTCAAGGGTGTGCTGAGTTTATCTAATGAAAGACGAGTCTGAAGCCAGTTCAGTTTCATAAACTTGTACAAAATCTGTTCCAATCCTCTATTCATATTCTCAGATGTGATAATAGAAAGGAGTACTTTGGCCTAGTATTCACCTAATTCCTATTTGATTAAGGTATTTTTCATCAATGCACATGCCCTTACACCCCATAGCAAAATAGGGTAACTAAAAGGAAAAATAGACACCTCTTGAACTTGCTAGATCTATGATGTTTTCTAGCAATGGTCCTAACTCTTTCTGGGGAAAAGTTGTTTTAATTGCTACATACCCAATCAATAGGCTTCCATGTAAACCCCTTTGAGTAGTTTGATGACAATATCTCCTCACATCCGCATTCTTAATTCTCTCACCCAAAGGGGTATTTGGCTGCATTACCTTTGTTGATATTTCATTCATACATCGAGGTAAAATGGATCCAAAAAGCCTCAAGTGTGTCTTTGTTGGCTATTCCTCAACACAACAAGGGTACATGTGTTATTCTCCTATAGCTAAATGATTCTATATGTCCTATGATATTTTATTCCTTAAACATCAACACTACTATTGCCTTACTTCTCTTCAAGGGGAGATATCTACAGAAGAGAAGTATTGGGATTCGTCCATATCTCTTCCTATTGTTTTGCCTATTGTTCTTACAAATCTTTCTCCATATATTAAGCCTATTGTTCCTTTTAAATCTACATCTGAACATGTCCAAGAATTATGTGTAGGGGGAGCAGAAAATTCTTACCCTACTATTGATCAGCCTCAACATCCTCAACCTATTAATCATCCTCTTAACATCTATTCAAGGAGACCTAAACTTCCTTCTCAAATCCAATCGCCTGAATTGAATTCGGGGTCTTATATGGAAGAAACTATACTTGAGGATGGCCTCCTTGATGTGCCTATTGCTATAAGGAAGGGAGTACGGTCTTGCACTAAACATCCTATTTCAAACTTATGCTAAGCTATCTCCAAAGTATAGGGCATTCACTGCTTCATTTGATAATGTGGAAATCCCTACAATTATCTAGAAGGCTTTGGAGAATCATAAGTGGAAAGACATTGTGTTAGAGGGAATGAAGGCTTTGGTTGACAACAAAACTTGGGACATATTGGAGCTACCTAAAGATGAGAAAATAGTTGGTTGCGAGTGGATATTTATAGTGAAGTATAATACTGATGGCAGAATTGAGACGTACAAGGCAAAGTTGGTTGCAAAAGGTTTTCCCCAAACCTATAGTATAAACTATGAAGAGACTTGTGCCCCTATAGCTAAATTAAACTCCATTAAAGTATTATTATCAATGATTGCAAAATTGGATTGGGAACTTCATCAGTTAGACATAAAGAATGCCTTCTTGAGTAGAAGGTTTGAAGAAGAAGTTTACATGTGAATACCTCTTGGTTTTGAATTTGCTGAAAATCTAGATAAAGTATGCAAACTAAGGAAAACCCTTTATTAACAGGGGTAGGCTGATCACACCTTGTTTATCAAGCAAATTGAAAGTGAAAAAAAATCAATTCTAATAGTATGTGTGGATGATATGATTCTTAGAGGTGATGATGTTATAGGAATTCAACAACTAGAAAAGTGTTTACAAGCTGAGTTTAAAGTTAAAGACCTTGGAACACTCAAATACTTCCTCGGCGTGGAAGTTGCAAGGAGTAAAAAATTTATTTTTTTAACTTAAAGAGGAAATATACTCTAGACCACCTCACTGAAACTGGGAAAATAAGTTGCAAACCTGCACGCACTCATTTGGAATAGAATTGGAAATCAAGGAGCACATAAACTAATCATCCCGTGGGTAAGGCTGGATACCAAAGACTGGTAGGTAAATTAATCTATCTCTCACAAAACCAGATATTGCCTTTAGTGTGAGTGTTGTAAGTCAGTTTATGCATGCTCCTACAGAAAGGCATCTAGAGGCAATAAATCATATTCTTAGGTATCTCAATTGTACACTAGGTAAGGGTTTATTGTTCAAAAAATGTGACAACCAAAAAATTGAATGCTATGCTAATGCAAATTGGGTAGGATTAGTTGAAGACAATAAATTTACTACAGGATACTGCACTAAGTTATGGGGTAACCTAGTCAATTAGAGGAGAAAAAATAGTTAGTAGTGTCTAGAAGCAATGCTAAAACAGAGTATAGAGAAATTACCCAGTGAATATGTGAATTAATCTAGTTGGAAAGATTGTTACACGACATAATGATATCATGGGATGGACCTATGATGCTATACAACGACAATAAATGAGCCATTAGTATAATTTACAATCCAATTTAGCATGATAAGATGAAACATGTAAGGATTGACAAACACTTCATCAAGATTGAAATTGAAAAAGGAACAGTTATCCTCTCATACATTCCTACTCAAGTTCAAGAGGCTAATATCATGAGTTCCCAACTAAAGCAATGTCTAAACTAGGTTTTGAAGAATAAATTGACAAATGATTGATTAGAATAATTTTAGGGATTGTACCAAAGTCAAAACTTTCTATTTTCTAGATTATCTAATTCCTTGATTATAGTACATTCTAGATGGTAAGGTTTTAGATCTCTTGTCTATATAATTCTATAAAGAACAGTATTCCATATGAATGAAAATCTTCTTTCATCCGAAAACTACTTTTTGTTTAGCCTCCACCTAAGCAACCCACTTTCCTTCAAACTACTCTTTTTCACAAGCATGAACAACACCATACTTGTTCGGCACACACCAAGTGAACAAAGGATTGGCAAGTCCTATAAACTACAAAAATGAAGGAGAGAAACTTTTTTTAAGAAAAAAAACACCACCACCTAGATCCCAAATTCACAAATAAAGTGGGATACCCATCAAAGCCCAACCAATCTTTGTAGCCTCCTTAGCACTAGACAATCTTCAATTGAAGCAAGATCTACAACCAACTTCTGCATCAACAAGATTTGCCCTTGAACCTGGCAGGAGATATTTTTGGCTAGACATAGATTAGGGAATCAGGAGATGTTTCCAAGAAAACAAAATAAATTGGTTAGGAATTATGCATAAGAGTCTCCTTTTCCCTGACACTAAGATTATCCCTAATACAAATCGCTCGCTATAGCTTTCATCGACACATTGGTTTTCAACAATTTTTTTTTTTTTTGGTGGGGGGGGGTGTTGAGTAGGGGGCCTGTAATGTTTTCTCAAAGTATGCAAGTGTCGTAAACTTCAGACTGATCCTGGAATAAAGATCTCTAATCAAGTGATTAGACTTTTATAAACTTGAGTGAACTTAAATTGTAGTGACCAAGGTACTGGCGGAGCTACATGGTATTGTGGATGGCAATTCCCCCCTCCTTCAATTTTGTGCACATGGTAATGTATAAAGTCCCCCCCCCCCCCCCATAATTGCATCCTTAAATTCCTAACATTATTCAATTTGGAAGGAAAAAGGACGTCATAGGTAACTAAAAAGAGAACAATGACAACAACAACTGCAAAGCCTTTTCCCACTAAAATAACTAAAAAGAGAACAGAGAATTATCATATGATATTTTTAAATGTCCTGTGGAAAAAATTAAGATATTGTTAATGCCATAAAATTGGTGAGATCTCTAAAAATTAATGACTAATATTGAGAGATAGTGGATAAGAACATTTAGATGATGGATTCTCTGCTTTTAACAGGCACAGCTTGGGTAGTTTTGCTCAACCTTACCCATATGAATTTTCTCCAGTTGATTTCAGGGGACTTGATAATTAGCTCAAGACTTATATTATTGATTTGTACACTAGCAGTGAGTTTTTAGATTGAAGATGGATTGATATTTTTGCAACAAGTTGATTAGATTAGAATAACTGTATTTATCTTCTGATTTGTTTGCTTGTGAAGCTAGCATTGATTTTACCTATTATTATAGCAACAGTAGGAATAGTATCTTCAGCAATGGAGTGAACTAAAAATTGAAGCAAAGAAAACAAGAATGATCAGGTTCCAGTAATCGTATAGCTTAGTAGCATCAATAATAGCTTTAGGGTTTATTTTCAGCAACCAGTCTTCCTATAGCAACTGTAGGAAGAGTATCTTCTCTCTCTCTCTCTCTCCTAGGTGTAGGAAGAGTATTTTCAACAATAGCTTTGGTTAGCAGTAGTCAGTGTGTTCAGATTGATAGTTTACAGTGATATTGTCATATATACATTGTGGGGTATGTTTAGATCTGTATCTGAGTCCTCTATTTAAAGTGAGGGGTTTGAGTAAATGCGACATTTAATGTCTTGCATGAAGTCTAATTTTTTTGCTATCAAGTAGCAGATTTCTAGTAGGGCATTCTTAGCTTCGGATGGATGCAAATTGTTTCTGAGCTGCAGTTCTTGGCATGGTACTCTTTTTGCTTTTGTGAAGTACTGGTTTTTGCTTGCTCTCCTGCTCTCAGCTTCTTGAAGTGTGGTGCTTTCCTGCATTGCGAAGATGATTGGTCTGCTGATTTTATTGATAGGAAGCTATTTGGGACCAGACCTTTCAAACAGGTATTATGTAATTGGTTTTCTGGTGTTCTGCTCTCTAGATTAATCTTCTGCCTCGATTGGATCTTGCTTATGTTGCTTTTGTGTTGAATCTGATGAGGTAGTTTGTTAGATGATAGGTTTTATTCATAGCTCTGTGCCAGGGACAATTTGATAGGAGTCGTTCTTGTAATGGTTGTTTTTTGCTGATAGAAATTTTCAAGTCTAGGGGAATATTTGTGATGGTTCTGCTGGTCTTGTTTGTTGTATTGGGGCGGGGCAGGCCTTTGATGTCTTGGAATTATGTTAATAATATTTTCACCCCTTATTTAAAAAAAAAACATTATAGCCTTTTCCAGTAGCATAATCATAATATAGAGGATATTTTCCTCCATAATCACTCTAGCAATCTCACTTCCACTAGGATCAAACACTTTACATGAATCTCCTTTAAATTCATGGAAACATCTGAGATTGCAGTGTGATGCTCCTTCAAAAGGTGACGCAAAGCTAGACTCTTGAAAGTGTGAGTGTTTTCAAAAGGTGGTAGGATTATGCTTGTTGAAAGTTCCTTATCTAACAATAACTTCATCTCTCCAAGCTTGCATGGCTAATCATTTATAAAAGCTGCAAAAGATATTTTCACAAGGATGACTTCTGTAATGAGTTTAAACATGATTTGATGAAATGTGGTCCGTCTAACTTGAAAGGAACGGGCTGACTTTAATTGAAAAGCTCTAAATTCGAGTAAGCTGTTGGGCAATATTTTTCAGACTAGGCTTTGGGTCATGCTTGCTGTCATGGATGCCCTATTCATTTTAGGAGTCCTCGTTGGCAGCCCCCTATTGACTCCTATCTAATATGGAATTTAGATGTTTTAGTGTATGCTAAATTAGGGCCTGCAGAGGTTTGTTAGAGTGGTTTTTGACAACTCTTAAAGTGTTTTCAAGTGCATTTTTTATGTCCAATAGGGTGTCATATTCAAAGGTAAATAAAGATCTTCATTGTGTAAATAAAGATCTTTATTGTTAAAAAGACCTTGAGATTAGTTCAGAAAATCCTGAGAGGTCTGCACTCACAATATGGCGATAGAATTTGATTTTGCAAAGCTTGCCATTTTTCTTTCTAATGAAAAAAATGGGCCCTGGAAGTAGGGAAATTGTCACAGAAGTGAGGTGACAAGAGTATCACACTCCTAATTTAGTTGGAATTAGGAAGTTGCAATCGGTTTTGCAGAGGAAAATAGAGAGAAGGAAGAGAGAAAAGAGAAGAATTTAGAAGAGAGAGAGACAGAGAGAGTAGAGAGGAATTCAGAAATTGATATTCATTCCAATTGCTGTTCCAAGAGAGACTTGGAAGGTTATATACTCGGTAGGATAGTTGCTGCCACAGGGGATTCCCTCCTATCCAACAACTGTAACAATATAATTTTTCCTATTCAACTCGGCCCTCTATCAACTCGGTAGCTCGGCCTTCCATCAGCTCGACAGCTCTGCCTAACAGCTTCCGATCTACACTCCCCCTCAAGCTAGGCTGAATATATTATTCAAGCCAAGCTTGGTACTTAGCTCATCAAATACTCTTCTTTGTAATGGCTAAGTTAGAATATTTGCGACTTGGCTATTTGTATAAGTGTAGCTTAGCTGAAAAATTCCTTCTTCTAATTTCTCTTTGATGAAGTGCCTGTCAATTTCTACATGTTTTGTCCGATCATGGTGAACAAGATTTTTGGCAATATTGATAGCTGATTGGTTGTCACATAATACTAGTATTGGTCGTGCCATAGTCACCTGTAACTCTTGTAGCAACCTTTTTAGCAACATACCCTCACAGAACCCATGAGCCATAGCTCTAAACTCAGATTCTGTGCTACTCCTTGAAACCACTGATTGCTTCTTACTGCGCCAAGTAACTAACTTTCCCCAAACAAATGAGCAATATCCTGAGGTTGTCCTTCTATCAGAAATTGAACCTGCCCAATCAGCATCACTGTAGATTTTCACCCCTCTGTTTGTTGTTTTCTTGAACATTAGCCATTTGCCTGGAGTCAACTTTAGATATCTCAAAAATCTGATATACAACCTCTTAAGTGTCTTTCTCTAGGATCATTCATGAATTGGCTTACCACACTTACAGGAAAACCTATATTTGGTCTAGTATGTGACAAATATATAAGTTTTCCCGCCAATCTTTGATATCTTCCTTTATCCATTGGAGCACTTTCTTTGCCAACATCCAGTTTTGAAGTGGTTTCCATTGGTGTATCAGCTGGTTTGCATCCCAACATACATGTTTCAGTAAGAAGATCTAGGGTATATTTTCGTTGAGAAACTAAAATTCCTTCTTTGGACTTTGCTACTTCCATGCCTAGGAAGTATCTTAGGCTTCCTAGATCTTTGATTTCAAATTCTCTCGCCAGAACTTCTTTCAGATCCTTGATTTCAGAAATATTATCTCCTGTGACAATTATATCATCAACATACACAATAAGAATGAATATTTTACCTTCCAAAGAATGCTTGATGAATAATGTATGGTCTGCCTGACATTGGTTATATCCATACTTCTTGACTACCTTTGTAAATTTCTTGAACCAAGCTCCAGGAGACTGTTTGAGCCCATAAAGAGATCTCCTTAGTTTGCATACCTTGTTAGTTGTAAGATTTTGATAGCATGCAATTTTGCCACTGGAGGAAAAGTTTCTTGGTAATCTATACCATAAGATTGAGTGAACCCTTTTGCAACTTGGTGGGCCTTAAATCTGTCAATTCTTCCATCTTCTTTGTATTTGACTGTAAATAACCATTTGCAACCCACAAGATGTTTTCCAGGGGGTAATTTTGTTATCTCTCGAGTCCCATTCTTTTTCAAGGCCTTCATTTCCTCGAGAATTGCCTCCTTCCACTTAGGATGTTGAAAGGCCTCCAGAATAGTTCTAGGAACCTGCACCTTACTGATATTTGATACAAATGTTCTGAAATTAGGTGAGAGACCTTTGTAAGAAATGTAATTGTGAATGGGATGTTGAGTGCATGATCGTACTCCCTTTCTCAATGCTATAGGCCAATGTAAATCTTCATCCATAGCTGATGTAATACCCCATGTTTGTATGAGCTTGTCACGTAATTTCAATAAGTTTAGAATATCGAAAAATTGGTTTGATAGCAGTTATACGTACCAAATTGACTGCAGGGAATGCCTCAGAGTGAAATTGTCTAAAGAAAATTATATAGTCTCGACGAGCGTTCCGAGATAGGATTTATGGTATAAAAAAAAATCGAATCGAGAATAGTTTTCGGTACAACTAAAATACAACTGCTAATTAGGCTGTAAAATCGAATTATCGTAGAAGACTCCCGAAAAATCAACAGAACCCTAGGGGGGCTTCGGTTTTGCAGAATGAACAACCCTTCAGTGGTTTCAGGATGAAACGATAGCTCGATGAGGATATTGGGGCGAAATCATCTATATCGAGTAAAATTTAAGTTATTAATTATGGATTTTTGGTATTAAAATGCAAATTAATTTGGGGTTTAAAGACTTAGTTATAATTAGAGAATTGCACAAGTGTAATAGGAATGAAATTTAGAGTTTAATATGTAAATTTCTTTAATTTAAAAAGTAATAAATAATTATATATATATGTATATGTAGGCATGTGCGCGTGTGTGCGTGGCCAGCTTCTGAGAAGCTTTAATGGCCGCGATTTTTGGCTGCAATTGGAGAGATTGTGCCAGCGAGATTTGAGGAATGGTAGTAGGATTTGAGCGGCTGGATTTAAGAAAGATATGGCGAGTTTGGGGCAGTGAGATCGCCTATAAATAGCGAACAAGGAAGGAATGAAGAAGCAGGGAGTTGAAGAGAGCATTCGGCCAAGAGAGAGAGAGAGAGGAAGAGAGATTGAGAGAGAGCTGAGGGCGAGCTCGTGAGAGAAGCCGAGAGTGCGAGAGGGAGATACCAATCAGTGTCTACCCAAAGCAACAAGCGGCCATAGCCGCAAGCATCAAGCGGCCATGGCCACAAATTCGAATGAAGCAGGGCAGCATCGTGGAGGCCGGTTGTGGTGGTTGGCGGGGGTCATGTGAAGGCCCACGAGGCGAGTGGCACGGAGGGGACCAACCGGTAAGGCCGAAGGTGGCTGGAGTGGCAGAAAGCTCGCGGCGGCAGCCATGGCCGCGAGATGAAGCTGCAGCAGGGCCGCACCAGCCGCGGCCAACAGTGGCCACGAGCAGCTTCAGCAGCAGCGCGGCGGTCGGGGAGGCCAACGGGAGCCGACAGTAAGGCGGTGCGGCGGCTGGGCGAAGCTGGCCGTGCGCCCATGGCAGAAGGAGAAGAAGCAGAGGAAGAAGGAAGAAGAAGAAGAAAAGGAGAAGAAGAGAAAAAGAAAAAAAGAAAAGAAAAGAAAAGAAAGAAAAAAAGAAAAGAAAAATAGGGAAAAATCCTAGAAAAATCATGAAAAATAGGAAATTATATTTCGGTAATATCCTGGATATTTTGGCAAGATAAATGGCCTGGACACGCGTTTCAAGGATATGACACGTATATCGAGGAAATAGGAGATGCTGAGTTAAGGTGAGTAAAATTTCCTAGAAAATTTTAGAAATTCAAGAATATTATTTTATGAATGGTCGTAGTGAAATATTTGAGAAAATATTTTAGAAATATTTAATCTAGATTTATTGAGAAAAAATAGAAAGAAATGGAGAGAAAATTATAGAAAATGTCAGAAATTATGGAAAAATAGGTTTGAATATTTATTTAAATAATTATGGTGATTAGGATACTTTGAGGCTAAAGTTGAAGAGAGTCGTGCAAATTTTGAGGTTGGCACGCAAATCGAGGCAAGACACTGATATCGAGGTAGCCTGATAAGCCTGGGAAGGTAAGTGGTACTTCCTCGAAAATGTTTTCATCATATTGACATGCCCTGATATGTATCCCTCACGTAGAATGCATACATGACTATGAAATGCATGAATACACGTTGATATCACTGATCACACGCATATGAGGCCGTAGGGAGTACGAACTGGCACTGCTTCCTTACCAAGGGTGCACCCATACACTCCGACTTCGAAAAAGGTGGCCGCTAAAATGGTAGGTAGCATGAGGGGTGCAGTTGACACCTACGATGAAAGACATTGCATACACACATGACATAACATTGTGTACCCTTACTTAGATGATTCATCATCTAACTTGGGCTTTGCCCCTGGAATATTCAAACGTTCAAGGTGGAAATTGTAGCAGATACAAGGATAAATGAGGCATGAAATGGCATTTAGTAGAGTGCAGCAAGAATGAAATGTATGTTATGTAGCCCATGTATTTAAGTTCTGCTACTTTAGATTCTGAACGTTTTGAGGAATGTTGAAGATGTAAGAATTTATGATTAATGTTAAGATATCAGGTTTCGATCATTGCTCCCGCATTTGATGTGTATAATGATTCTCTTTCGAGATTAATGTATGGGAATTCTGGGACGGTTCGAGGAATGATGTGGTTTAGCTTTAATATTTGAAAGAAAAAAAAAATTTATTGTCCCGGAATTATCCCAATCCCAATTTATAACGCACCCGAGAAAACGGGGCGTTACAGCTGAAAGTTTAGAATTCTCATCAGTAGTCATAGTATTCTCCTTCTGTAACAATTACGAATCCGGGTCCAGATCAGACTCTTGATCAGTCCTAGGACATGTCGGTTCCCCAATTTCTTTTTGTTTAGACTTTTTCCTAGAATAAACTTGAAGTTCATGAGGATACAAAGGATTATGACTAGTAGAAGGTGAACTGGAAGAAGACTGATCTACTTCTAACTCCTCAGATTGAAGGTTGGGAGGAGAAGACAGATTTGTAGGGTTTGCAGGTGGCGGAATTGCCTGAATTTCAGGTTGTTGTTGGTATTCCCAAAACTGATATTCTTAAGGATTGTTTGGTGTATTCTCCCCCTGAATATCAGATTTGGGATAATAGGGTTGGTCTTCAAAAAATGTTACATCCATTGAGGTGAAGAATCTCTTAAGACTTGAAGAGTAACATTTGTAACCTCTTTGGTGGGGAGAGTAGCCAAGAAATATACATTTGATGGACTTTGGGTTAAGTTTGCTCCGAAATTGAGGGTGAATGTGAACAAAAGAGGTGCAGCCAAAAATCTTGAGAGGAAGTTGAGAAAAAAAAATCGGGTGTGGGGAAAAGAAGCAAAGAGAAGCTGACTTGGAGTGTGATGTTTGAGGATTCATGAGGGCATTCTATTTATAAAATAAGTGGTCGTAAGAATAGCCTCACCCTAAAAATATTTAGGAACATGGGTGGAGAACAATAAGGATCTGGCCACTTCCAATAGGTGTTTATTCTTGCGTTCTGCAATCCCGTTTTGTTGGGGTGTATCTACACAAGAACTTTGATGAATGATGCCTTGTTGTGATAGATAAGTGCCTAGAATGGTATTGAAGTATTCTTTGGAATTATCTATTCTTAGAACTTGAATTTTAGCATTAAATTGCCTTTGCACCATGGAATGGAAGGTTTGAAAAATGTGGCCAGCTTCAGACTTTTCTTTCATGAGAAAGACCCGAGTAAGATGGGTAAGGTCATCAATAAAAGAAATAAACCACCGAGCCTCGGTAACATTTTTGACTCTAGAAGGCCCCCACACATCACTATGGGTCAAAGAAAATGGATAGGATGGAGTGTAAATTTGACTAGGATAATTAGTCCGAACATGCTTAGAATATTGACAAATTTCACATTAAAACGTGTGTAAATCTGAATTCTTGAACAAAGAGGGGAATAATTTCTAAAGGTAAGCAAAGTTTGGATGTCCTAATCTATAGTGCCACAACATAATTACACTCTTATTTGAATGAAAAGTAGAGAAACAAACAGGTGGAACAGAGTAGCAATTGCTGGAATTTACTTTAGTTTTTGAATTAGTCTTTTTAAGAACGTAGAGCCCCGAACATGCCTCAACACTGCCAATCATCTTCCCCAAAGTCCGATGCTGAAATTCGCACACATCTTTTGAGAATTTTGAAACACCATCCATATCAATAGTGAGCTTATTAATAGATAAGAGGTTGCAGTCTAGTTTAGGTACAAAAAGTACGACATGTGGCGTGAAACTGGTGGACAACACAATCGATCCAATACCTGCCACCTTTGATAATGAGCCATCGACAATCCTTAGCTTCCAATCTTTGTCACATGGCTGAAAATTGGTTAACTGTGCACTATTTCCGGTTATGTGGTCAGAAGCTCCTGAGTCAACAATCTATAGAGTAGATAGCTTACTTTTAGCAGTAAAAGCATGTAGAGGGTTGCCTTTGTGGGCTATAGAACCTGCGGCTACTGTAGAGGCCTGAAGCTGTGTTTGACCAAAAGTATTATGCAGCCACTCCATCTATTCTTTGCTGAATAAGCTCGGATTTAAGGCAGTAGCAGCGTCTTCGGTGGTTGTTAGGTTACCCTTACTCCGCCTTTCACGTGTTAGTTTCCAATCCAGAGGCTTGCTATGGATATCCCCGGATGTATCTTTTGTGTGATCGGTTTTGTAACAATGGTCACACCAAGGACGTCCCTTCTTTTGCTTGACATTTGTTGGGTTACCTCCTTGGATAAATAAGGCAGAGTGTTCCAAGCTTGGATTTGAAGGCTTTAACATCAGTTTTAGCCTACTTTCTTCTCTACGAACCTCAGCAAATGCCTCCCTGATACTTGATAGAGGTTTTGTGCCAAGAATCCTACCTCTCACGCCATCTAGATTTTTATTTAAACCAACCAAGAACTTATACAGTCTCTTCTTCTCCCCTATTTTCTTGTATTGTGTTGAATCTTTAGTGCACTTCCATTGAATAGTGTCACACTTATCCAGTTGAAGCCAAAACTTATTCAAGGAATTGAAGTATTGAGTGACTTGAGACTCACCTTGCCTTAGATCATCAAGAATACTCTCTACCTCAAACAACTCGGAGGTATTCTGAATATGGGAGTAGGCTTCCCTCCCAAATTTCTTGTGTTGTGTCGTATAACAAGAAATTCTCACCTATCTCATTGTTCATTGAATTAATCAGCCAAGACATCACCATGTTGTTCTCGGCCTTCCAAATCCGGTGTTGTGATTCCTCCTCCTTCGGTTTGTTGGTAGCTCCGGTTAGATAATAATCTTTTCCTTTTCCATATATAAACATCATCACCGATTGTGACCATTGAATGTAGTTTTGGCCATTCAATTTGTGACCGATGATAGTAAACGGACTGCTGTTATCCGTGTTTACAGAATTGGTGGTTTGGAAAGGAATAATCTCAGATGTCTGGCTGCTTTTGCTGGCCATGATGTAAATTAATCAGGTTCGGCAGCTATAGAAGGGATGGATTAGTGAGGCGATGGATAAAGGCTAGGGTTAAAAAGAGAAGGGAGAAAAGAATTCTGCTCTGATACCATGCAAAAATCCTCTTTTGGGGAGAATAATACACTGTGTTTATTCCCTTGGGAATGCCACAAATATATACACAATGGATCCTAAGAAGTTTCCTAGATTTTAGAGATTAGATTCCTACTTTATAGGACTAGATTACACTAACCTTAAATACAAACAAATCTAATAAAAAAATAACTAAGAAAGATAAGATGTAACAGCAATATAAATCAAGATAAATCATGAAGGATAAATCAATAGATAATGAGCTTCGCAGCTCGACCCTCTATCAGCTCCGTAGCTCGGCCCTTTGTTAGCTCGGCCATCAGCTCGGTAGCTCGGCCTAACGACTTCCGATCTACAGGAAGTGTTGTCGTGACAATTTCCCCTCCCTTAACTGATTTCTTGTTCTCGAGAAATATTAAAGAGGCTAGTAGCCCTCGGGAACTGCTTTAGGAGGTTCGGGAGGTACCCCCAAGTGCTGCAATCAGACAAACTGTCTTACCATTTGACCAAAACTTGAATCAAGGGAGCCCCGTGCTTGTATATCACCCTCTTTTCAATAATAGACTCTGGTTCCACCGGTTTGTTAGTCTATTTAGGAAGTATAGGTAAGGCAGTTCTCACCGGTTGTGCTCCCAAGATTTGGGACCTGACTGGTAGCCTTAGACGGTATGCCACTCTTCCTACCTTAGCCTCGATTGGAAAAGGCCCGAAATACTTGGGACTAAACTTGATTACCTTTCCATGAGTAATTGACTTTAAATGCGGGTACCTCAGCTTGAAGTACACCTCGTCCCTTACAACAAACTCCTCCTATCAGTTGTTTGTTTCATTCGATTTTGGGCAATTACTAATTCCTACTTCAATTGTGGTGATACCTTTCTTTGTTGATACAGATAGTTATCCACTGTTGCTACATTAGAGCCTCTTTCCACGGCTGGTAGGATAGGTGGTTTGTATCCAAATAGGGCCTCAAAGGGGGATATGTTGATAGAAGAATGGTGGTTGGTGTTATACCACCATTGAGCCAAAGATAACCACCTATGCCACTCCTTAGGCTGTAAAAGGCAATTGCACCTTAGATAGGTCTCCAAGCTTTGGTTCACTCTCTTAGTCTGCCCATCTGATTAAGGATGGTATGCTGTAGACATGCTCAGTTTAGTTCCTAAGGCCCTCATGAGTTCTTGCCACATCAAACTAGTGAAAATTTTGTCCTGATCTGAAATAATGTACTTAGGAGTCCTATGCAGCTTAACCACTCGGTCTAAGAAGGCCCTAGCCACTTCTTGAGTTGTATAAGGGTGAGTCAACCTTATAAAATGAGCAAATTTCGTAAATCGGTCCATTACCACCAATATACTGTCTTTTCCCTCTGATTTGGGTAACTCTTCCACAAAATCCATGGACACACTTGACCAAGCTTGGCTGGGAATAGGCAGTGGCTATAATAACCCCGGGTAGGCTATCGTTTCTGACTTACACCTCTCACAGGGTGTCACAGGCTGTCACAAACCTCTTAACTTCTGTTCTCATTCTCGACTAATGAAATAGCTACTTCACTCTCAAGTAAGTGTTTTTGCACTCTCGAGTGCCCTCCCAAAGGAGACTCGTGCAAGGCTTGCATGATTTTACCCTTGAGTTCTGCATTATCCCCAGTCACCGCTCTTCCTTGGTATCTCAACATTCCTTCCACTAAGGTCTACTCTTCTACCTCTATGGATCCTATAGACAACCTTTCCAGCAACCTTTTTATCTTCTCATATCTCTCATAATTGTCAACCACCTCTTGGTACCACTCTAGGACCACCGGGGTTATGGTTGCTATACTCCCTCCCTCATGGCACCTTGATAGAGCATTAGCCGCAATATTTTCTCTTACCTTCCTATACTGTATGGTATAATCAAGGCCCATCAGTTTAGACATGCATTTCTTTTGTAGCTGAGTATGTAGTTTCCGTTGTAACATAAACTTTAGGCTTTCATGATCGGTCTTAATTATGAATCTGCCCATTTCCAAATAATGCCTCCACTTGTCAACAACCATCAATGCAGCTCTAAATTTCTTTTCATAGCTGCTAAGGGGTTCAATGTAACGCCCTGCTTTCTCGGGCGCGTTATAAATTGGACAATTCCGGGACAATAAAATTTTTCTTTCAAACACTAAGCTAAATCACATCATTCCTCAAATCCGTCTCAGAATTTCCATACATTTTATCTCAAAAGAGAATCATTATACACATCAAATGTAGAAACAAGGATCGAACCTGATATCTTAACATTAATCATAAATCAATTCTTCCATCATCGTACCTCAACATAACTTAATACAAAGCATAAGTTCTCAACATTAACCCTAAATAGGATTATACATTATCATTCCTTAAAACGTTCAGATTTCAAAGTAGCAGAACTTAAATACATAGGCTACATAACATACATTTCATGCACCTTGCTAAGTACCATTTCATGCCTCATTCATCCTCGTATCTGCTACAATCTCCATCTGGAACGTTTGAATATTCCAAGGGCAAAGCCTAAGTTAGATGATGAATCATCTAAGTAAGGTTACAAAAAACATATTTCATGCATGAATGCAATGTCTTATTCATCGTAAGGGTCAACTGCACCCTTCATGCCACTCACCATTTTTGCAGCCACCTCTTTCGAAGCCGGGGCGTATGGGTGCACCCTTGGTAAAGCAACGGTGCCAATTCGTATTCCTTACGGCCACAATGCGCGTGATCAATGATATCAACGTGTACATATGCATTTCATAGCATGTCATGTATGCAGTTTACGTGATGGATACATATGAGAGCATGTCAATATGATGAAAACATTATCGATGATCGGGGTTTGAAACATAAATCACCTACAACCAATGATTTTCCATAAAACTAAATCCAATTTGGGAATTACCACTTACCTTTTCAAGCTTATCGAGCTACCTCGAAATTCGCTCCATGCATCGCCTCAATTTGCGTGCCAACCTCAAAATTCACACAAGTCACTTCAACTTTAGCCTCAAAGTATCCTAATCACAATATTTATTTAAATAAGCATTAAAACCTATTTTTCCATCATTTCTTGCATTTTCTTTATTTTTCTCTCTATTTCATCCTATTTTTCCTTAATAAATCCAAACTAAATATTTTTAAAATATTTTCTTAAATATTTTAAAAATATTTTCTCAAATATTTTATTACGAAAAATTCATAAAATAATATTCCTGAATTTCTGAAATTTTATAGGAAATTTTACTCACCTTAACTTAGCATCTCCGGCTTTCTCGGCATGCGTGCCTTGATCTCGAAATGTGTATCCGGACAATTTTTCTTACCAAAATCTCCAGGATATTATCGAAACATAATTTTCTATTTTTCGAGATTTTTTTTTGATATTTTTCCCTTTTTTTTTTCCTTTTCTTTTCTTTTCCTTTTTTTGTTTTCTTTTCTTCTTCTCTTCTTCCTCCCTTCTCCTTCTTCTTCTTCTTCTTCTCCCCTGCACCCGCCTGCAATTCCCGCACGCATAGTGCGCACCAGCTACCGCTGCTGCCAGCGCCACCGCCTGCCTCCGCCGCCGACCGTGCCATCCCCAACCTCGGCAGCCTCTGCTGCGGACGCCCGTGCTCGCTGCCCACTATCGCTAACTGCAACTGCCATGGCCGAAACTAGCCATTCCAGGCCACCTCCGACAGCCTCTGCTGTCGCCTCTCGGGCCTCCGGCCGCCTCCGCACCGACATCGCGCGTTTGCAGCCATCACCGCCCCTCCATCGCTGCTGCTCTGCTCCCTGGCCCGGTTCTGCGCGTGCTCGAGCTTGCGGCCATGGTCGCCGGTCGCGGCTGCAATGGCCACCGATCGACCTCTCTCTCTCTCTTTCGATCTCTCTCTCTCTCTCTCTTTCTCTCGTTGCTTCGATGCCTCTCAATCGGCCAAAGCCATTCCCAATTTATAGCCTCCATTGCCTTGGCCACTACTCCATTCAATTACGTATATATATGAATGTATACATTATATATCACACGCAATCTAAATCTAACCATATTCAATCTTGCGCAAATCTCGGATGCAGAAGCATGGCTGAATCTTGCAGGAAATCCTTGGCCATGAAGCTTCGCAAAACGGCCATCACACGCACACAGCCACACATACATATAAATACACATATATAATTACATATTACACTTTAAATTAGGAGAATTTACACATTAAACCTCAATTTTATCATAATATCACTCCTGTAATTTTCTTATCGCAACCATGCCCTCAAACATCGATTAAATTTTCATTTTAATACCGAAAATCCACAATTAATAACTTAAATTTTACTCGATATAGACGATTTCGCCTTTGCGTCCTTTCGGGACCTTTGTTTCATCTCGAAACTACTGAAGGGTTGCTCATTACGCAAAACCAGAGCCCCCCTTAGGTTCTGTTGATTTTTCGAGAGTCCCTTACAATGATTTGGTTTTGCAGCCTAAATGTCAGCTGCATTTTAGCTGTACCGAAAATCGTTCCAGATCCAATTTCTTTCGATACCATCAATCTTATCTCGGAACGCTCATTGAGAACATATTATTTTCCTTAGACAATTTCATTCCTAGACACTCCTTGCAGTCGATTCGGTACTGATAATTGCTATTGAGCCAATTTTCGGCATTCTAAACTTGCTTAAATTACGTGGTAATTTCACGAAAATATGGGTTCTTACATTCAAGACTTGACTAAAAAATGCTAATGGACGTCTTTCCTATACTAGCATTGCCCCAATGCCCGTTCCACTTGCATTGATTTCTAGAACAAAAGGTTTTTTAAAGTTGGGCAGCTCTAGAACTGGCACCCTACTCATGGCCCCCTTCAGCTTCTTAAAGGCCTCTTGAGCTAAGGGCCCCCAATTGAATCCCCCTTTCTTTAAAAGGTTTGTCAGGGGCTTGCTGATGGCCCCATAGTCTTTCACAAACTGACGGTAGTAACCGGTTAATCCTAAAAATCCTCTTAGCCCTCTCACCGATATAGGCCTTGGCCAAGCCACCGTAGTCTCTACTTTTCTTGAGTCCGTGCTAACACCTTCCCGGGATATGATATGCCCCAAATACTCAACCTGCCCTTGACTAAAAGCACACTTAGATTTCTTAATAAAGAGCTTATTAGACCTGAGGATTTCAAGGGTGGTCTTCAAGTGGGATAGGTGTTGATCAAAAGTAAGGCTATAAGTGAGTATATCATCAAAGAATACCAATATAAATTTTCAAAGGTAGGGTTCAAAAATTCAATTCATGAGGGATTGAAAAATAGCTAGAGCATTAGTGAGCCCAAATGGCATCACCAAGAATTCAAAGTGCCCATGGTGGGGTCTAAAGGCTGTTTTAGGTATGTCCTCGGGCCTCATTCTAATTTGGTGATAACTCGAGCGTAGGTCAAACTTAGAAAAGAATTAGGCATTGTGTAATTCATCTAAAAGGTCCTTAACAAAGGGGTATAGGGAACTTATCCTTGATGGTCATGGCATTGAGTTGGCAATAATCCACACAAAATCGCCATAATCCATCTCATAGTTCTGAAAGGCGTGAGGCGCAGCGAGGCGTAAAAGGTCCTGGAGCCTGAGGCGCGAGGTGCACCTTTTAGGAAAAAAACTTAAAATCTTGTAAAATCATAAACAACTATCAAATTATCAATAATAACACATTCATATCATTCATGATTCATTATCTTCAAATTCTATAAACTAACAACATCAAAGTTAATTCATTCATCATGCAAATTCTAAACTAGAAACATCATCAAAGTTCAAACTTAAAGTCTCAAACTCAAACAAGTACCAATCATAATGCAAAGTTCTAAACAAACACATAAACACTACAAGTCCACAATCAATATAAAGAAGTTTTTTAATCAATCATCATCAAGGAGATCATCAACATCAAGGTCAATATCTTCATCATCCCCTTCAATCACCGCTTCATCTTCTTCTTCATCTCTCAATTCTTCTCCCTCTTCCAAGTCTTCATCATCTTCGGTCCCTGCCTCACTTTCCTCCTCCTCTTCAATCTCTTGAGTTACTCGCCGCTTTGAAGTCGAAGCCGAAGTTGATCCCGATTGTGATTGAGTTTGTTTAGTTCTAAATTGATAACTAGTCTCTCCAACTCCTGCAGTCGCAACAACATTACTCCATGTCAACCCATCCCCAACGTCATTTGGAAAAACAGTTTCATCATCTTAATCATTCTCCTCATCAAGTTTTCCAGTCAACCATTCATTGCTTTCATCGATGTGGGTCAATATGATAAGGTCAATGGTATCACGCATTTGATACCGACGTCTCAATGCTCTATTGTATTTCACAAATACCAAGTCGTTTAAACGAAGTTTTTTTTTCTGTAAATGTTTAAACGAAGTTGATCGAGCCTATTTCTTCATTTAGTATGAAGCTATAACAATTTATGCAAAAACATACTAAGAATAAGCTACATGAAACAAGCCAACTACTAATAAAAATTGTAAGTGTTATATGTACAATGCACTTACATTTTCAAACACACTCTAATTACGTTCACACTCAGATGAACTACAAGTCAAGCTAAGAATTTTAATTGCAAATTTTTGCAACGTGGGTGTTGACATTCCATATGAAGCCTACCATTCAGCTGTCCAATAAAATTCATGGGTTAGTTATTGATCTATTCAATAATTATGAATGGAAACCCAATGATAAATGTAACCACTACAAGAAGATGGTGGATATCAATCGAGCATTTAAATTTCTTGCTGGTCTTTATGTTGAGTTTGATGAAGTATGCGGATGTATTATTGGAAAAAATCCTCTTCCTCCTACCAGAGAATTGTTTGCTAAAGTTCGTCGTGAGGAAAGCCAGAGACAGGTGATGTTGGGAAAAAGGACACCTAGTACCAGCAAATCTATGGACAACTCAACACTGCTAACTTCCAAAATCAACGTAGGACTGAAGATAAGTCCCAACTGAGGTGTGATTTCTATAGAAAACCAAGGCACACTAGGGAGACATGTTGGAAGATACATGGTAAACCACCAAATGGAAAGAGAAGCAAAATTGGTGAGCAGTCTAACCATGCAACACCCATTGCTAATGAAGCTGAATCTAATCTATTTAGCAAGGAGCAGATGGACCAACTTCTGAAGCTGCTAAAATCCCGTTCATCACCTAGTATTCCTAATGTTCTTTGGCACACACAAGTAGTAATCCTAATGTAGTCTCAATTTTTTCCCAATCTGCTCCTTAGGTCATTGATTCAGAAGCTTCTAACCATATGACAAGTGTTTCTCATTTGTTCAGTACCTATTCTCTCTGTTTAGGTGCTGAAAAAATTAGAATAGCAGATGGTTGTTACTCTCTTGTTGCAAGCAAAGGCCAAATAAAAGTTTTTGCTAATATTACTCTTAAATTTGTCCTTCCTACCCCCAAGCTTGCATGCAATCTTCTATCAATTAGTAAATTATCTCATGATTCTAATTGTCATGTCATTTTTTACCCCTTGTATTGTATATTTCAAGACCATAACTCGAGAAAGATGATTTGCAGTGCTAGAGGAATGAATGGACTCTATTACTTTGAGGAGATTGCTTTCAGTAATAAAAAAGCTTCAGGCTTAAGTAGTATTTGTTCAATCTCACTTTATGATCAAATAATGCTATGGCATCATAGATTAGGGCATCCAAGTTTCCATACCTCAGACACTTGTTTCTTAACTTGTTTAAAGGAATGGATTGTTCAAATTTCAATGTGAAATTTGCCACTTGTTAAAAGGTCATTGTGTTACATTTCCTCTAAAATCTTATTATGCATCAAACCTTTTTATGTATAACTATAAATTAGCAATTTTCTATTCATGTTATTTCCTATCTTTGTATAGATTAGATATTAATGTAGATTCCTAATCTAAAATTAGAATATTTGTATATAAACTAATGTCTCGAGAGTAATGCATTGAAGAAAAATTATTCTCTTTCAGTTATCTTTCTACTCGAGTTTTGTTATTCAACTATTCAATTCCCTACTTGAGTAAACCTATTCTTCAGTCCCCTTTTTTGTTCATGGTATCAGAACCTACTCCATGTGGGATGCAAAAAATTCCACGGTCATGACATGGTTGGTGAATTCAATGGAAGAAGAAATCAATGCAAATTACATGTGCTATGCAATGGAGAAGGAACTTTGGGACAATGTCACCCAAATGTACTCAGATTTGGGAAATCAGTTCCAAGTATACGAGTTGACCCTCAAATTAGGTGAGATCCGACAAGGAGGAGATAGGGTTACAAAGTATTTCAATTCACTAAAAAGGTTGTGGCAAGATCTAGACCTATTCAATGACTATGAATGGAAATCTCCCGAAGACAACAACTACTACAAGATGATAGAAAAACCACCAGATTTTCAAGTCCCTAGATGGACTCAATATTGAGTGTGATGAAGTAAGAGGTAGAACACTTGGTAGGGAACCCCTCCCATCCCTTAGTGAAGTATTTTCTTATGTTAGTAGGGAAGAAAATCGAAGGCATGTTATGCTCGAAAAAAAAACTAAAAATATGCACACTGAAACTTTGGCTATGTTTACTGATGCTAATGTGTACAAAATGAGCCACTAGGAGAAACCCAAAATTTGGTGTGATTATTGTAATAAACCTCGTTATACACGGGAAATTTGTTGGGTTATCCATGGGAAACCATAAAACTAGAAACCCAAGAACAAGAAGAAACCTAGTTGTACCTACCCTATTGCGCATGAACCTGAAACCAGTCATTCACCAAGGAGCAGATGGATCATCTTCCTAGACTGTTGAAATCCAATTCCTCATCTGGTACTCCTAGTGTGTCAATTGCTCAAACAGGTAATGATCCTATTGCTCTATCTTGTTTTTCAAATTCTGCACCTTGGATTATAGATTCAAGTGCATCTAATCATATGACTAGTTCACCCCACTTATTTGATACTTATTCTCGTTGTCCTGGAAACGAAAAGTTCATAATTGCTTACAATAGTTTCACCTCTATTGCTGGAAAAGGTTTAGTAAAAATTTTAGGAAAAGTCTATATGTTCTTCATGTACCTAACCTTGCCAATAACCTACCATCTATGGGTAAACTATCTGAGAGATTCTGATTGATGTGTTACTTTTTACAAATCTCATTGAAAATTCCAGGACCAGAACTCAAGAAGAACGATTGGTAGTGCTAGGATGATGCATGGCCTCTACTATTTTGATGACTGCTCCTTCAGTAAAAAACCTAGTGCTCAAGGTTTGAGTGAGTAGTGTTTGCTCCATCCCTATTTACGATCAAATAATACTTTGGCATTGTAGAGTAGGACACCCTAGTTTTCGGTATCTTAAAACATTTATTTCCTAGGTTGTTTCAAAATATTAATGTTTGCCTATTTCAATGTGAAAACTGCTACTTGTCTAAAAGTCATTGTACTACGTATGTTGCAAAACCATATTGTACCTCAAAACTTTTTTACTTGGTTCACAGTAATGTTTGGGGGCCCTCTAAAGTCACAACTCTAACTAGCAAAAAATGGTTTGTAACGTTCATTAATGATCATACTTAGTTGTGTTCGATTTATTTGATGAGTGAAAAATCTGAAGTAACCTGGCTATTTAAAATTTTTCTAACATGTTTGAAACTCAATTCCAAACCAAAATTGGAATGCTTCATTCTGATAATGGAGTAAAGTATTTCAATGAAGGATTGGGAAATTTCTTAAAAGAAAAAGGAATTCAACACCAATCCACTTGCTGAGATACCCTAGAATAAAATGGAATTGCTGAATGGAAAAATAGACATTTACTTGAAGTTGTTTGTGCTATTATGTTTTTAGGAAACGTACCAAAATGTTTACGGGGTAAGGCTATGTTGACAACAGCTTACTTGATTAATAGGATGCCTACTATGATCTTAAAATATACAACTCCATTGGACTTTGAAACTTGTTTTTCTAGAATTTAAACTGCAAGTAAGTCTCCCTCTTAAGGTGTTTGGCTCAATTGTTTATGTTCACATACCTGCTAAATTTAGGTCCAAACTAGAGCTTGGGACAAAAAAATTTGTTTTTACAAGGTACACTCCTAACAAAAAAGGGCACAAATGTGACAATCCAATAACCAAAAAAATGCGTGTTAGTATGGATGTGATCTTTGTTGAAAATGAACCCTTTTTTAAAATTTCTCTTCATGGGGAGAATGAGAGAGGGGATTGATATTTTGCCTTTGATATGGTTTTGATGATAAAAAATAATTTTTTTATAATGAAATTATTTTGTTAATGGTTATTAACTTAGTGCTCCAAATCAATTTCATCATGCAATTCAATGCCAAACATCTTGTAATAAATATTTTTATGGCATTTGAAATATTATTTTTTATTTGATTTAAATGTGTAAAAATTTATTTTAAAGATTTTTTTACCATTGCAATAGTGAATAGTGAACAATGAACAGTAATGCGACCATTGTGAACAGTGATGGCTATAAAAATGTGTAGTTTCTTTTGAAACTCTTGCGATGCCTATAAATACTATTCAAGGATGCCCTTAAGACTACCAAGAAGTAAGAATAAATTCATTTGATCTAACATTTGTATTTTTACTTCTCCATTATACTTGCTTTCATTTTTCTCTCAAAGGACTTTGATTATCATTTGTATCATTTGTTCAAATACTTATATTTTTCTTTAAGAGATCATTGTAACTAAGAGATTCATCTCTCAGATTTTATCTTTGTACATCATTATCGTATTTCCTAACTTGTGAGTTAGAGGGCCTACTGGGTTTTGGTAGGAGGCTTTGTATTCCTAGCAGTGTATGCTAGAGGCTTATTGGGTGTTAGTAGGAGGTTGTAATTTCCTAGCTTGTTGCTAGAGGGCCAAATTGGGATCAAGTAAAAGGTTTAGTGGATTGCCTTAAATTCTTTAGTGAGAAGCTAAGGCAGTGGATTAGGCTTGATTTAGGCGAACCACTATATATCGTTGTGTCCCTCTTGCATTTATTTTTGTTGTGCTTTATTGTTTTCTTGTTTATTTTTCAAAATGTCCCAAAAAGTTTTAAATTTTCCAAACACCCAATTCACCCCCCTCTTGGGTTGTGGTGCCATTGCTATACGATTATAACAAGGGGAAGATAATTTTTGGAGTGTAGTATCTCTTCCCAATACTATTCTAGAACTGCCTGTAGCAAATCCAGTGTTAGAAAAACAAAATAATTCCAATCCCAGTCTATTTTTTCCAAGTAACAATGATTCAAATTCAAGGGGAAGAATACTACAAAAAAAATTGAACTATGAACTTCAGGTCTACACTAGAAGGAAAAATCATACAAAAGAAAGGGGCCTACCTATTACTCCAACACAAAGGCAACTCCTACTTCTCAAAGTGATGGGCCCGGGAATCTTCCAGGTAACTCCTTAATCCCAACTCCTACTTCTTCAAATCCTAATCTTGTTCCTAATAAGCCGTCAGATCTTGAATCCCGATTGCTCTTAGGAAAAGTACTCGTTCTTGTACTAATAATCCCATTTCAAAATACTTGTCATATGAAAACCTCTCTAACAACCATAGAGCTTTTACTGTTAAGATCTCTCACCTATTTGTTCCAAGAAGCATACATGAAGCTCTAGATAATCAAAATTGGAAATCTACAATTTTAGAAGGGATGAATGCTCTAAGGAAAAATGGTACATGGGAGATGGCTAATCTACCAAGGGGTAAGAAAACAATGGGATGCAAATGGGTGTTTAATATAAAATGCAATGCAGATGGAAGTATAGAAAGATACAAGGCGAGGTTAGTGGCCGAGGGATTTACACAAACCTAAGGAATTGATTACCAAGAGACTTTTGCCCCTATCGCAAAGTTAAATTCTATCAGAGTTTTGCTTTCACTAGCTGTAAATTTCAACTAATCCCAGCATCAACTATATGTGAAAAATGACTTCTTGAATGGAGATTTAGAGGAGGAACTATTTATGAGTTTGCCTCTTGGCTTTAAAGAAAAAAATTATAATGGGAAAGTATGCAAGTTAAGGAAACCTCTATATAGCCTTAAACAATCACCCAAAGCATGGTTTGAATGCTTTAGAAAGGCTGTAAAAGGTCACGGTTATGGCCAAAGTCAAGCAAATCATACCTTGTTCTATAAGCATTCAAGGGAAGGTAAAATTGAGGCAAGCTAAAATACTTTCTCAGAATGGAGCTTGCCAGATCAAAAGAAGGTATTTCTATTTGCAATGCAAATATATTCTTGATTTACTTAGTGAGATAGGTTTACCAGGCTGCAAAGCGATGGAAACTCCCTTTGAAGCCAACCTTAAGTTACAACTAGCCGAAGCTGAAAAGGTGGTTAACAGGGAACAATATTAGTGTCTAGTGAGAAGATTGATTTATTTATCTCTCACTCGACCCGATATTACCTTTGTTGCTAGCAAGGTGAGTCAATTTATGCCTTCACCTAGTCTCAAACTCTTTGAAGCTGTGCATAAGATCTTAAGGTACCTTGGAAGAGGGTTATTATTTAAAAAACATGGACATCTACAGATTGAGATCTATATGGATGTAGATTGGGCTAGCAATGTTATTGATCGAAGATCTACCTCAAGTTATTGTGCATTTGTGGGAGGAAATCTTATTACGTGGAGAAGTAAAAAACAGAATGTAGTGGCACGTAGTAATGTAGAAGCTGAGTTTAGGGACGTTGCTCATGGGATATGTGAGGGGATATGGATCAAAAGACTACTAGAAGAATTAATAATATATGAATCCACTCCTATGAAAATATATTGTGACAACTAAACTATACTCACAATTGCCCATAACCCAGTTCTTCATGACAAAGCCAAGCATGTGGAAGTAAACAAACATTTTGTCAAAGAAAAGCTTCATAGCAAGCTGAGTTTTATGCCTGGCATTCCAACTAGTGATCAAATAGTGAATATTCTTACGAAGGGGCTACATAGAAGTCAATTCAATAGGTTGATAAGCAAGCTGGCCATGAAAGATATCTTTAGACCAGCTTGAGAGGGAGTGTGGAAAATAAGGAATGGTACGATTGTCCAAATCTCCAGCTGTACAAATCTCTAGCTATCTCCTTTATTCTGTGTTTCTAAATATAGCTTAGCCTAATAGGAAGGAGAATATGTATAACTGTAAATTAGCGATTTCCTATTCCCGTATTTCCTATTTTTGTATAGATTAGGTATTAATGTAGATTCCTAATCTAGGATTAGAATATCTATATATAAACTAATGTCTCTCAAGTAATGCATTGATGAAAAATTATTCTCTTTCAGTTATCTTTCTACCTAAGTTCAGTCATTCAACTATTTAGTTGCCTACTTGAGTAAACCTATTATTCAGTCCCTTTTTTCTTTCAATATCATTGGGTCAAAAACAGGGGGAGAAAGTACTACTAAAGGATGGTGATCCTCAATCTGAGCTTCAGGTTTATACCAGAAGGAAATCTCACTAAGACTATATAGCTCCTTTAGATCCTTCAACACAAGATCGATCAAATTTGTCGAGTAATGATCCATCAATTGCCACTCAGGGTAATCCCCCCCAATTTCCACTGGAAAAACAATTTGTACTTGCACAAAACATCCCATTACTAAATACCCATGCTATGAAAAATTATCCAATAATCATAGGGAGTATTTATTTAGGATTTCTAACCTGTTTGTTCCAAGAACTATTCAAGAAGCACTAGGTGACCCGAATTGGAAGTTAACAGTTATGGAAGAGATGACTACTCTTAAGAAAAATGATACATGGAGTGTACTTGATCTACCAGCAGATAAAAAGGTTGTTGGCTACGAATGGGTGTTTATAATAAAGTGTAAAGCTGATGGGAGCGTGGAGAGCTACAAGGCAAGACTTGTGGCAAAAGGGTTTACACAAACCTATGGTATAGAGAACCAAAACACTTTTGCCCCTGTTGCCAAGATAAACTCTATCAAGATCCTTCTTTCCTTGGTAATAAATTCCAACTGGCCATTACATCAATTGGACATAAAAAAATGTGTTCTTGAATGGAGATTTGGAGGAAATATTTTAAATGAATCTACCACTAGGATTTAAAAGACAATTTGGTATTGTCAAGGTCTGCAAACTGAAGCAATCCTTATACAGGCTCAAACAATCTCCAAGAGCCTGGTTTAAACGATTTGGAAAAGCTATTAAGAGATGGATTTTGCAAAAGCCATGCTAACTGCACTATGTTCTACAAACATACCAAAGAAGGTAAAGTTGTTATTCTAATCGTATATATAAATGATATAATCATAACTGGAGATGATCATGTTGAGATCCTGAAATTGAAAGAAAAACTTGCAGCTGAATTTGAAATTAAGGATTTAGGTCTGTTAAAATACTTGGAATGGAGTTTGCAAGATCCAAGGAAGCGTTTTTTGTTAATCAAAGAAAATGTGTCCTTGATTCACTAAAGGAAACAAGGATGCTTGGATGCAAGGCAGCTAATACTCCTATTGAGCCTAATGTGAAACTAGAGCCGGTTACAACAAAAGAGATAATGTACCTGGAAAAGTATCAAAGATTAGTAGAGAAACTAACCTATCTTGCCCACACATGGCCAGGTATTGCCTTTGCAGTTGGTATGGTGAGTTAATTTATGCATTCTCCTAGATTAGTACATTTTGAAGCTGTGTTTAGAATTCTAAGATACCTAAAAGGTACTCCTGAAAAAGGACTGATTTCCAAAAAGAGAGGGCACATACAGATAGAAGCCTATTCTGATGTAGATTGGGTTGGTAGTTCAAGTGACAGAAGATCCACATCTAGCTACTGCACATTCATTGGAGGCAATCTAGTTACTTGGAGGAGTAAAAAGCAAAATGTGGAGGCAAAAAACAGTGCAGAGGCTAAATTTAGATCGTTGCTGATGGAATTTGTGAGGTATTATGGATTAAAAGACTTTTGGAAGAATTAAAAGTTTGTACACCATCACTTATTAAGGTTTATTATGACAATAAGGCAGCCATCTCAATTGTTCATAATCTAGTCCTACATGATAGGACTAAACATGCAGAAGTGGACAAACACTCATAAGGAGAAACTGAACAGTGGGCTGATCTGCATGCCTAATATACAAACTGCTAATTAGGTTGCAAATATCTTGACCAAAGGTCTACACAAAAATCAATTTGATAGCCTAGCAAGCAAGCTTGCCATGGATGACATCTTCATGCCAACTTGAGGGGGAGTGTTGAAGAATTCGAATTATTTGAAATATCAAGAATAAAAAGATAACGATTCAAAATCAAAATGTTGATCACTTATCTTATGGCAGAGATAAGGTTAGTTAGAGATTAGAAGCAAGAGATATGAGATAATTTTGGTTGGAGATTAGAAGCAAGAGATAAGAGATAAGGTCGATTGGAGATTAGAAGCAAGAGATAAGAGATAAGGTTGATTGGAGATTAGAATCAAGAGATAAGAATTCCTAAGGAAAAAAAGAGGCAGGTATTCTCAAGAGATAAGACCTGCTATAACTGATATACTTTATCTTCTAATGTCTTTTTAAATTCTTTCCTATTTTAAGGAGATGTAGTAGGATATTTCTTGTATAAATACCCCACTCATGAGATCAATAAAATCAAGCTTCCCTCAACCAAGTAAAATGTTATATTCAGCTGATTTTTCTGTTTGTTCACTGTATCTTTTTATTCACATACTGGTTATTTAAGAAAAAAAATACAGCAATGCAGCACTAACTGTGTTACAACACATTCTCGTCTTTCCTTATGTTTATCTATGTATTCAGGAGCCCGTGTGTGTCTTGGTTTTTGTTTTTTCTGGCCTCTCCCCTCTTCTAGCCGGCTTAGGTCTCTTTGTATACTCTTTTGGTGGCTTCTGCCTTAATGTTTTATTTTATCCCCCAAAAAAACTGTCACAAAACATAGATTAATGTAGTATTTCATTTTCTTTTTATATGTTAAGTTCCAAGTTATTCTGATCAGCATTGAGAAGAGACTTAAGTCATATTTTGATATGGAAATTCCATCTAAATAGGTATATCTGAGGCTGAACTCCAAAGTAACTGCATTGGAACATATGTATGGAACAGATTTTAAAGATGAAAAAAGTTCGGAGGTGTTTAAAATAATACACATTTTAAATCACATCTTTCATCCATTTTATTTGAACCTTCTTAGTGTTCATAGCAAATCAAACTCTCGCTTCAAAATACCTTAACCTTGTCTTTAAAGTCAGATTGTCGAGGCTGGTAGATTTAAAAAATCTTGCCAACAAAGCAGAAAAGGCACATTTCAGATTATCAAAGCACGTTTTCTTGTACCTTGAAATGAAATTAGAGACCTGTGAAAGACATTACTTCCCATATATCTTTGTATATATATTGTAACAAAAATGTGATATATTACTTGGCCACTGAAATATACAAAACAACATCACGGTCTAACTTGAAGCAGCCCTTTCTTTTGTTGCATAAACAAACTTAGAGCAAACAGAAGATAAATTAAACAAACCAAAAGGATCTATGAGTACTAAAAGAAACCCTTCTGTTTCCTATTTATAACCCCTTGATATGTGTGGCAGTTTGCCTGTGTTCCTCAAGGCATAATTCTTTCACTGACTGTTTAGATGGAGGACCTTGATGCTGCGGCTAGTGTGTGAGCCACCTTGTTTTCTGCTCAATGAGTGTAAATGATTGGCAATTGCCTGTTCCTCAGAAGTATGATATCCAGCACAGACATTTTGGTTGTCCATCGAAGCTCTTGAGTCCTGACTAGGGCCTGTAGAGTTATTGACTTTTAATGAGCCAGTCTCAGATTGCATCTTCACCATCTTCAGTTTTCTGCTCTGGTAAGCGACTCTTTAGCTATCTCCACTGCAGCAACTAAAGAAGAGCTTTTCCTTTACTCGGGTGATTGCCCATGTCACTATTCTATTATGGTTTCTGGATATAGTTCCACCATATGTCTTCCCATTTTTATAACCTGCATCCACATCGACCTTGAAGCTTCCAATTTCTTGATTGCAGCTCATCTGACTGATGATTGGGTTTTGATTTCTTGAAGTTTCTTTGCCTTTATCTTCTGGTATGCCTTGGTGTTCAAACCAGGCTGATCCAGAACATTGCATTCTCCCTTGTGTAGTCTAAATGTTCCTCTAAGCCCTGATTTTTTCAAATAGAACTTCAACAAAGATTAGCCATCTGGTCTGATCCTTTTTCCCTTGTATATTCAACCTTTTTTGGGTTCGCCATCAAGTTCAGCATCCTTGGACATCATGAAACATCTATCTACCCGAATGCAGCCCCCTTAAGTGGAACCAAGCTGCTCTGGCTACTTCAAAATGTACAAACAAATGTATATAAGCTTCTAACTTTCGCTCCCAATCTCTTCCACGATATAACATCTCCAAGCTAATTCTTGTTTGTTGGTCGGGTATTTGCTTCTACTCTCCAATTCATCATTTTCAGTCTAATTGTGTCCATTTTCCAGAATCTTCATCCAGTGACTAACTGTGAGAGATGAAAACAATTCCTCTAATATGCCTTCCTCTAAATGTGATTTTCCCAATCTGGCAGGTCTTTAATATCTGCTGGCTGACTTAAACCTGGGAACTTGCTTTGAGGTCTGAAGGAGATCCTTGAAGGCATCCATGGATCTTCCCACACACTAATCATTTCTCCATCCCCTAGCAGCAGCTTAAATGCTCCTCTAGATCAGGTACTCTTAGTTTGGAGGATTGCTTTCCACATTGCGGAACTTGAGGAATTACTCTCAGCTGGAAGGCTCTCTTTCTTTTTGTGTGGGGCCTAATAAGAAGGCTTTTACCTCTACAGTATTTTTGGTGAGATATTAAGTCAATAAGCTTCTTGATCATTCTAGAATGAAAAGTTGACCTTGTACTCTACACAACTGTGGAGATAGACATTGAATTGTGCAAATTTTTAGCATTTGTCCAGTGAAATTTTTATCAAGGAAAAAATCAAAATTGGGTGATTGTAATCTAAGTTGAAATGTTCTGAAAGCAAGGCAGTGGAAGTATGTTCTCTTGACTAGGATTTCTAAGACAAGAAATATGAAACAAGAGGTACCAGAGAGAATAAATTCTTCTCTTGCACTTTCCATTGAGCTGATCACATGTATATATACAAGTTTGACAGCTATCTACTAAGAAATCAAAACACGAAAAAAACTATCTCATATAATCAAGGAGATTCTTATTTCTTATCTTCTCCTAACAAATCTATCTTCTTGTCTTCTCCTCTAACAAACCTAATCTAATCACCTGAAAATACAGGAAATAAAGAGATAAATATATAGGCAAATCTTAAATCTCCAACACTCACCCTCAAGTTGAGGAATAGATGTTCATCATTCCCAACTTGCCAAGAATAAATTCAAAGTTAGGCTTGGGTAGTATCTTTGTGAGAACATCTACTTCCTACATTTGAGAGGAAATGTATCACAATTCAATCCCACCTTCTTCAAGCTCGTGTTTGATAAAGCTCTTGTCAGTTCTAAATGTTTCATTGAATCATGTTGTACCACATTATTCACAATGCTTATGGTAGACTTGCTATCACTGTAGAGCTTTGTAAGGGCTAAAATAGATATTTGCAGATCATCCATTAGTCTCTCTAGCCAAATAACTTCACATATACCTTATGCAATAGCTCTAAATTCTACTTCAGCCATACTCCTAGCCACCATTGTCTACTTCTTGCTTCTCCACATGACTAAATTCCTCCACAGCTTTGTGCAAAACCCCAAAGTTGACCTACTATCTTCCATGTTACCAGCCCAATCTGCATCTGCATCTACAAAGCCTTCAATATTCCTCTTTTTCCTTTTTTCAAAACATTAGTCCTCTTCCTAGAGCTCCGTTGAGATATTTGAGGATGTGTCCGACGACATCTAGATGTTGAGTTGGGGAATGCATATATTGGCTAACAACACTTACTGTAAAGGCAATGTCAAGCCTTGTGAGAGATAGATAGATGAGTTTTCCAACTAGTTGCTAGTACTTTCCCTTGTCCATAGGAGGATCATTTTCATCTAGCTTCCACTTCTAACCTTGTTACAAAGGAGTCTCAATTGGTTTGCCACCTAATTTCCCGATTTCTCTTAGTCAATCAAGAGTATATTTCCGTTGAGAGATGAAAATACCATCCTAGTTTCTTGCAATTTCTATACCAAGAAAATATCTCAAGTCCCCCAAATCTTTAACGTCGAATTCTATTTTCAACTGTTGCTTGAGCTTCCAGAGGTGGCATGTGTCATCACCGGTAATGTTACTGTCATCTACATATACGATCAGTATGGATCCTTTTCTTTTTCCTACTCCTCCTTTCTTGATGGAGACCGTATGGTCCGCTTGCCCTTGCTTGTATCCGATCCAAATGAGTGTCGTACTAAAATTTTTAAACTAAGCTCAAGATGACTACTTGACAGAGATTTTTTTAATTTACATACTTTCCCTTTCTTTTCTTCAGTTTCGAATCCAGTGGGGATACTCATGTACACTTCCTCCTCTAACTCGCCATTTAGGAATGTGTTCTTTACATCAAGATGATGGAGTTCCCAGTCTAGGTTGGCTACCAAAGATAAAAGAACTCAAATTGTGTTTAGCTTTGTCATTGGTGCAAATGTTTCCTCATAGTCAATCCTGTGAGTTTGAGTGAAGCCTTGAGCAACCAGTCATGCCTTATACCTTTCAATGTCTCCATTTTCCATATACTTAACTATGAATACCCATTTACTCCCAACAACTTTTTGGTTCCCTGGCAGGTCTACAACTTCAACTGCCATTCATGGATAATGCTCTCATTTCTTTCAAAACTACCTCCTTCCACTTTGGTTCTTTGAATGCTTCGTAGATATTATTTGGTATCTCAACACTATCAACCTTAATGGTGAGTGCAACAAACTGTGGAGACAATTTTAAGTAAGCCAAGTAGTTAGAAATAGGATATTTTATACATGTTCATACCCCTTTTCAAAGAGCAATAGGCAAGTCCAAATCATTAACAACTCCTCCTTTATCAGTATTAGGAACCTACCCCAGATCCAATGATTGGCCTTGTTGAGAAACGCTCGGTCTTCATGAATAAACTAAGGTTGGTTTCTCTAGAATTGGTTCTTCCCCTGGATTAGTTACTTCAAGTGTTAAATTAGGGCTAGTTTGAGGAACTGGACAACTTTTAGTGGGAACTGGAGGAGAGATGGATGGATCCCAAGATCTATCTTCTTGGGATTTCTCCCCTTGGAGATTAGTAGTGGGGTAGAATGCCTGACCTTCAAAGAAGGTTATATAACAGGAAATAAGGAACTTTCAAGTGATTGGAATGCAGCATTTATACCCTTTTTGGGTAGTTGAGTAACCAACAAACACACTTGAGAGCTTTGGGCTCAAGGTTGCTTGGATTTGTTTGAGAGTTATGAACATGAATGGTACACCCAAACACCTTTGGTGGTAATGAATTGAGTATTTTTGTGTTTGGGAAGTCATCAAAGAGAATCACAAAGGAGTCTGAAATTTAAATGTCTTGGAAAGGAGACGATTTATTAGGTAAGACGCAGTTAAGACAACTTATCCCTAGTAGGAATGTGGGACTAAACTAGTAAAGATCATGGAACGAGTGACTTTTAATATGTGGTAATTTTTTCTTTTAGCCACTCCATTTTGTTGAGGAGTATAGACACAACTTTTGATGGTGAAGGCCATTGGTGGAGAGGTATTGAGTGAACTCTTGTGAAAAATACTCTCTCCCATTATTTGTTCGTAAAATTTGGATAGGTGTCTGGAAAACAGTTTGAACTAACATATGGAATTGTTGGAATATAGCACAAGTGTTAAGACTTGTCTTTCATAAGATACACCCAACAAACTCTGAAATGATCATCTATAAACGTAATGAACCATCGGGTTCCAGTCAGGGTTGGGATCCTTACTGGTCTCCAAATGTCACTACGAACTAGATGGAAAGCTTTTGAAGGTTTGTATGAGCGGGAAATATAAGTACATCAGAATTGTTTTGCAAGGACACATTCTTCACAATGGAAGGAAACATTCTCTTTATTGATAAACAAATGGGGATACAACGCCTTTAAATAAGAAAAGCTTGGATAACCTAGACGTTTATGCCGTAACATGACATCAAAACTAGACACTACAAGACAAATTATGTGGTAGCTGATATCTAAAGGAAGTACTAGAAGTACCAGTTATTGAGAGGTAGTAGAGACCATCCTTCTCAGTACTACCAATCATCTTTCCCGAAGACCTATCCTAAAATTCACAATTAGACAAGAAAAATGTCACTATGCAATTCATGTCTTTTGTCAGCTTATTAACAGACAATAAATAGTATGTAAGCTTTAGCACAAATCAACACCAGATTTGATACACAAATCATCCATTGTCCTACTGTTGGTGACATCTTCCCATTAGTCACCCACACATGAATTTCAAAACTATTTTTCTCATAGGATTCAAACATATCTTCGGATCTAATCATATGATTTGAGGCCCTGTATCAACTATCCAACACCAATCTGATAAAGATTTTGAGAGCAATGAATGGCTTATGTTACCTCGTTGTGTCACAACTATCGTTGAAGTTCGTGAGGGTGTAGGATCAAACCGAGGGAAAAGCCTTGTTTGGTTTAGCAAGTTTTGCAAAAATTCAATTTGCTTAGATGAAAAATTGAGACTGGCAGTCTGCCCAAAGTCTAATTTTTCTGCTTGTGATGCATGGTGATGCCCTCTCTATTTTTTAGGCTTCCAATTGGAATGCTTTCCGTGGATCTCCCAGCATACTTGTTGCAGTGATCACACCATGGCTTCCCTTTTTGTTGTTGTTGTTCACGATTTTGTATTACCCATCCTTTCTCACGTTTATTCACAACCAGAGGAATTTTGGGTGATTTGTTCCGAGTTACAAAGGTTACGCATAACTCTCTTTCTACTCTCCTCCATCCGAACTTCTACAAATGCCTCTCGAATGGATGGAAAAGGCTTGGATCCAAGTAAACATCCCCGTACTTCATCTAAATCTACATCGAGTACTTGGAGGAAATCAAAGACCCGTTCTTTCTCCTATAACTTCTTGTATTTTCCTGCATCGATCTAATAGCTCCATACAATTTCATAGAACAAATCCATCTCCTGCCAAAGTTCAATGAGTGTATTGTAATATTCAGTTGCAGTCATGGAGCCTTGACAGGTATTTTGAATTTTGGATCTGAGTTCAAAGCACCAAGAGGTGCTTTCTATATTCAAGTAAACCTCTTGCGTAGCTTTCCATATCCCTTTCAAAGTTTTGAAAAATAGATAGGTTCTGCTATGCTTGGCTTCGTGGGATTGATGAGCCAAGCCGTCATGATCAACTTCTCAGCCTCCCATCCTCCATAGTTCAGTTTTGTCTCCAATAGTGGGTAAGATTGCTCCCGTTAGATGTCCAGCCTTGCCTCTTCCTTTGATCACAAGTATCACAGATTGCGATCATTCTCGGTAATTCACTCCCTTGAGTTTATGGTGAGTGATTTGCAGAGATATCTTTTCGACAAAGGGTGATGGTGATTGGGTTATTGGATTGACAGGTTGGGTGGCGGATGATTCTGCTAAAGTCGGCTGGTTTCTAGCCATGTTTGGATGGGATTAACAACCTGAGGGTACCATAACCAGTGGCTCTGATACCATGAAACAAGAGGTACTAGAGAGAATAAATTATTATCTTGCACTTTATCACATGTATATATACAGGTTTAACATCTTTCTCCTAAGAATTCAAAACACGAAAACAACTATCTCCTATAATCAAGGAGATTCTTATTTCTTATCTTCTCCTAACAAACCTATCTTCTTATCTTCTCCTCCTTATCTTCTCTAACAAACCTAATCTAATCACCCAAAAATACAAGAAGTAAAGAGAGAAATATATAGGCAAATCGTAAATCTCCAACAAAGATTTCTTATCATTGTGTCTATTTATATTTACGAGAAAATTTTCTCATCTAATTGGCCAAACCATGTTGACTTAGCTTTTTGTTGTTGTTTATTTACTCTCTAATGAGTCTTAGAGGGGATTGAGTCTGCAAATAGTCCTTGATAATTACAGGAATTTGTGCAATCACATTCGACTAACCAATATTGTGCATTTTTCTATAGATAACTGCTATAATGTAAGTAGTTAAGATGAACTCAACTTCGATATCACATATGTTGAAGAATTGTGGTGTTGTAATGGAAACTATGTCGTAGTAACCCAAAGATTCCAAGGCACGAAAACTCTCTTTCCTTAAAGACTTTGTTTGTCCCAAATTATAATGCACAAGGGATCCAAACAAGCCTCCAGGATACAATGGAATCAAATGTAATGTTTGTTGGCAAATGTGCAAACACAAGGAATCTGTAGCAAACACAAGAGGCTTTGTATTATAATTCTGTTGTAAAAGAATACAAAGAATTGCTCTTTGAATGCACAAAAACTATGAAGTTGTATGTAAGAAGAATAAAGAGAGAAAAATAATATAAATTCTCAAGTGTTTTTAATCCAAGAATACATCAATCTATTTATAGATAATGTTACAACCCTTCACCAAAGGTTACAACCAATTCCTTTTGAAAATCTTTCCAATAATCCTCCACCATTTTCAAAATGAATAAAGTTTTGAAAAACTCTTGTGTAAGTTATCCAAACTTATGCACCTATGAAGGCGTCTTTTGGACTTGAACCTTCATGTAGTGAAAGCATTTCAAATGTCAATCAAGGTGGCATGGTAGACAAGCTTTGAACCAACAACCCTATCTAATTAACCGGAAATACCTCACGCACTCGTTTGAATGTCCTTATTGTGTTCATAAGTACCGATACCTGAATAGGTCATGTGTCCCATATCTTGGTTTTCCTTTCATGAATATCTTGAGTAGTTTGCCAAACCACTTTGGAGACAGCACCATCCCCAATATTCATATAGGTAGGATTATCGAAAATGCCAACGTATCTAAAGCGTTTTATAGATATCTATATAAGCCTATTAAGAGAAAATTAGCTCAACCTCCCATTATGGATACGTTTCCAAACATTTCTACCTTGGGATTAACTTAAATGTTTGCAATCACTCATATAACGTACTTTACCCATTGAACGTAAGATCTTGATGTTTTAAGTGTTAGGTTGAGTTTCCATCATTGATGATTATGAATTGGTCACAATCTCATTCCCTTTGACGTTTTAGAAACTAAATCCCTTGCAAGGCCTTTCGTCAAAGGATCTACTAAGTTTTGATTTGACTTCACATAGTCCACCATAATGACTCCATCAGAGATCAATTGTCTAACTGTGTTATGTCTTAACCCAACGTGTCTAGTCTTGCCATTATATATTTGGCTATATGCCCTGTACAATGTAGCCTCACTATCACAATGGATAGAAACTGGAGGCATACGTTTAGGCTAAATAAGAATTTCAATCAACAAATCCCATAGCTATTTCGCTTCTTTACTACATGAAGCTAATGCTCTAAACTCTACGGCCATGCTGGAATCCGCTATACAAGTTTGTTTCTTTATACCCCATGATATAGCACCTCCACCAAGTGTGAAAATCCATCCACTAGTTGATGCATGATCTTCTCGATCGATGATCCAACTAGCATCTCTGTATCCTTTTAAAACTAAAGGATAATCGGAGTAATGTATGTTGTAATCCATGGTTCCTTTTAGTTATTTTAGAATTCTATAAACTCCTTGCCAATGAAATAGGCTTGGATTGCTTGTATATCGACTCATTTTTTCAACGGCGAAAGCAATATCTGCTCTTATAGATGTCATAGCATGCATGATACATCCAATAACCTAAGCATACTCTAATTGAGATACCGCTCTACTAGTGTTAGAATACATTTTAACATTTGGATCAAATGGAGTAGATACGAACATGCAATCAAAATGATTAAACTTTTTCAACACTTTTTCAATATAGTGTGATTGAATAAGCATGATCCCAGTATCCTTTCTTATGATTTTAATTCCCAAAATCACATCCGCAAGTCTCATATCCTTCATATCAAAGTTGGATGATAATAATGACTTAGTAGTTTTTATGACTTCTAAGTTCGTTCCGAATATTAACATATCATCCACATATAGACAAATGATAACACCATTTCATGAAATTGTTCAATTACCTTTCTATTGTCCACTGTATGATATTGATGAAATTTAGAGGCTAGAAATTCTTACTTATGGCATCCTCAGACATGTATTTAGCCTCCAAAGCATCCTAAATCTCCTTTGCACTCTTCTTGCTATGGTATTGGTCAAATAGAGCATTCGACATGGCATTGCAAATGTGGCCTTTGCAAATGTAGTCACCTTAATCCCATTTCTGCCTTGTCCTTGCATTTGCCAAACTTTCATCTTCGGTTTCCTCCGATCTTGGTGTTGTAAGCACATATACCACATTGAGTGTGGTAAGAAGAAAGTGTACTTTATTCTACTAACACCGGAAATTAGATCCTTTAAATCTCTCCAATTTCACAAAATCAATAGCAAAGTCCCATAGAGAAGAAGCTGGTGGAGCCATCACAACTTCAAGAAACAAAGTTTTAAGATTGTTAAAGAATTGTGGTGTTGTAATGGCAAATATGCCGCAGTAACTCAAAGATTCCAAGTGTAATACCCCAAGAGCCCAAAGAAGCGTAGTATATATCGAGAATAACTAAGAAAGGAAACAACATCAACTAGATACCTTATGGGTTGAATGTAGGTAAAGAACTCTCGGGTTAAGCGTGTTTGAGCTGGGGAAGTTCAAGGATGGGTGACCCCTGGGAAGTTCGTGTAGGCCCATCAGGGTAAATTGTTCAAATCCTTCTTATCGCTCGATGCGGGATGTTACACCAAGGCACGAAAACTCTCTTTCCTTAAGACTTTGTTTGTCCCAAAATATAATGCACAAGGGATCCAAACAAGCCTTCAAGATACAATGGAATTAAATATAATGTTTGTTAGCTAATGTGCAATTTCCGACAATAGACCCGAACACAAGGAATTTATAACAAACATAAGAGATTTTGTATTCTAATTCTGTAGTAAAATAATACAAATAATTAATCTTTGAATGCACGAAAATTATGAAGTTTTATGTAATAAAAATAATGAGAGAAAAATAATATAAATTCTCAAGCATTTTTAATTCAAGAATATATCAATCTATTTATAAATGATGTTACAATCCTTCACCAAATTTACAATCATTCATATGTGTTGCAACCCTTCACCAAAGATTACAACCAAATCCTTTTGAAAATCTCTCCAACAACATATGTATTGCTGATAATATCACCAAAAAGAAGACAGTGAAATGTAACCATTAGAGCTCCTCAAGTTGATGTCAAATCCATTTCTTGCATTACTTCAATGTATTTTGGGAGGAGATGTTTCTGTAAAGAGCCAGGGATCAAAGCAGAGAGGAGTCTTGCCATTGGAAAAATTCCGCGTGTGGTATAATTTGCATTGTTTTCATGTTTGGCTACATGTACTTACTTTTCAAAAACTAAGGTTGCGTTCTCTTTGTTGTTTTCAATTGATTTTTAGTTTTCAATTTTCTTTAGAAAACACGTTCTCTTTGCTGTTTTTTAAAAATGCATTTTTGAAAATAAAAAAAAATTGTAAAGAAAACTCAAAACAATAAAAAGTTGTTTTGAGTGTTTTCATCCAAAATAAACTCTAAACTTAAAACACATTTATTTATGTATTTATTCATATTTTACTATTATAATGGAAAAAAATATTACAAAATTTTTTAACTTTAAAAAATATATATATTTTTAATAATATATTAACATTAAATATTTTTAATTTATTGAATAATCAATTTTTTTGTATAAAATATTATTAAAAAATTATTTTCAAAATGACAAAGAGAACGTGTTTTCTAATTTTCTGTTTTGAAAAATAGTTTTTCAAAATGATAAAGAGAACGTGTTTTTAATTTTTTAAAAACAAACTACTAAAATAGAAAACAAAAAATGAATTTAAAACTCAAAATTAAAAATTGAAAAGCAAAGAGAACGCAGTCTAAAGTTTTTCCAATTCTGTTTTGTGCTAGCAAAGAAGTCATTCCTATTTTTGTTTTTGTTTTTTTTTTTCAGCTACGTAAATCGTCCCTGTTTTTGTTTGATGGTAACACTACGCCTATATATCCACAGGTAGCAGGGATGAAGTCATCTCAGAAGGCACATCTCATTTCCTACTGCATGGAGCATCGGTTATGGCATGACGCAGATTCTCATCAGCTCCAAAACTTCTAGTTCTATGTCTATCTACATTCAGTATCAATGACCTAAACCATATGTGGGCCCCCTGTTTCAAAAGTATTCAAACTTATCGTCTCAAATGACAAATCAAATAATTTAGTTTCTAGCTGCAACATCATGTCATCTCTAGCTCCAATAATGCCATTGATGATAACACTGAAGCATTTAGGTAAGGTTCCTTAGCCATGATGAAATGCATAATAATGCTAGGTGACGATCACCTGTCTAAGGTAGAGAGATTTTCATTTTCAATCACTTTCAAACCTTTTAATAGCAAATTAGATCCATATTATTCTGTAATTTGAAATCCTAGTTTACTTGTCTACCAGCAAGGATTAGGTGATGAATCAAATAGAAAAATAGAACCGAAATTGTGAAAACAATAGACATCACACTTCGCATCCATATATGCCTTCCCCAAATAGATGCATTGAAGCAACGCAAGCCAAGCGAGTACACAAGGATTACATATAAATTAATCGTGCACATAATGTTGCCAAATGTATGAGGTGTTTATGTCAAATGAATTATCAAATGCAATGATAATGTTTCTTATTATTTATGCGATCACAATTATGATTATAAACGGTTATTTTCCTGATTAGTTGCCAGTGATTATCTTTGTCACTAATTAAGGAAGGAACCTTCCACCATTTGTTACCATGTTAGCAAAGTAATTAAAGGAAAGAAAGTTTTCTAATAGTTCAGCATCTTGAAAAAGAAGACACGGGAGCATATGGCTAAACTTGAAATCATGGCAAGTTGAAAGCTCACATACATGAAGGAAATTCACTTGGAATATGGGGCAAATCTCACAAACGAGCTCAACATTTTGGTAACTACAAGAACATCACAGACAATACAAGATTAGGCTCATTTAGAGTTCACTATATCTATAACCAAGCCTGAAAGTTGAAAAGGAGAAGAGAGAAATGTAAAAACCTGTTGCAATAATGAGCACAGATCAGTTTCAGAAGGTTCTTGTAGTTTTGATGGCTTGAATGATTTATCCCTATCTTTATACTCTTATTCATCTTCACCCGGTGATAACTAAAGGGTGGTCACCACAATGCCATAGAAAGGAACTTGAACCACAAGAAGTTGCTAAGTCAAGAAGGGGACAGTTCTCTGACATTGTCTGAAATAATAATGCTATAACATGGGCTTGTCCTGATGAAGCTTGTTTTTTTCCGTGAGAAAAAGGACACTGCTGCAGGCTAAGGTGCTTTGGATTGGAATTTGCGATCATTGTTGTAAGGTATTCAAGCAAGGTGAATTTGCAATTTTTCCCCCCCTAACGAATAGGGGTCAGGTTGTATTAATTTTCTATTACTGGTTTAAGCAACAATTATGCTATTTCTGCTTCAGCAACAACTATTCTTATCCAATTACAGTGCATTTCTTAAACTTAGGCTGACAAGGGATCATGTGTGTGAGAAAATAATTATGAGAAAAAAGTTAAGAGATTAGTCTCTCTTAACTTATTATTTATAATAAATATAATGGATCTCATACCTATGAGCTTAATCTAATTATAAAATAAAATACACATATATAATAATTATAATATATACTAATAATTCTAACACTCCCCCTCAAATTGAAGCATAGATATCATAAGCAACAAGTTTGTTACAAATATATTTCACTCGAACACCCTTTAGAGACTTGGTGAAAATATTTGCAAGTTAATCATTGGAGTTAACAAACTTTATAACAATAACATTTTCAACTAGTTTTTCTCTAATAAAGTGACAGTCGATTTCAATATGTTTAGTCCACTCATGGAACATTGAATTGAAAGCAATGTGTAAGACAGCATGATTATCACAAATAAGGTTTATAGGAGACACTTCACAAAACTTGAGTTCCTACAGAAGTTGTTTAAGCCAGATGAGCTCACAAGTTGCATTAGCCATAGCCCGATACTCTGCCTCTATACTAGATCTAGCTACTACATTATGTTTCTTACTTTTTCAAGAAATCAAATTTCCTCCCACAAGAACACAATACCCAGAAGTTGACTGACGATCAGAAGGAGATCTTGCCCAATCTGCATCTATATAACAACAAATATATGTGTGTCCCTTATCCTCATAGAGTAACCCTTTACCTGACGCTCTTTTGATATATCTCAGAATCCGGATAACAACATCCTAGTGAGAATCACATGGAGAATTAAGGAACAGGCTAACTACACTCACAACAAAAGCAATGTCAAGACGAGTGACTATGAGATAGTTCAACTTGCCTGCTAGTCTCTTATACCTTCCAAGGTCTGAATAAAGCTTTCCTTATCCCAGCAAGAGTCGGACGTTCGGATCCATTGGGGTGTCAATTGGTTTGTAATTCACCATACTAGTTTCTTCCAAGATGTCAAAGGTATACTTCTTCTGAGAAATTGAGATACCATCTCCTGATTGAACAACTTTAATACCCAAGAAATACCGAAGTCGACCTAGGTCTTTGGTCTAAAAGTGCTGATGTAGATGTTCCTTCAGCTTCTGTATTCCAACCTGATCATTTCTTATGATAACAATGTCATCTACATAAACAACAAGGTAGATACATAAGGAAGAAGAATGGCGATAGAAAACCGAATGATCAGCCTCACTTCGAGTGAGACCAAAGGCTTAAACCACAGTGCTGAACCTGTCAAACCACGCTCGTGGAGATTGTTTCAGACCATAGAGAGACTTATTGAGTTTGCAGACTACATTGGACTCCCCCTGAGCAACAAAACCAGGTGGTTGCTCCATATATACCTCTTCTTGCAAATCACCATGAACAAAGGCATTTTTAATATCAAGCTGATAGAGTGGCCAATGAGGCTTAGCAACCAGAGAGAGAAAGAGGCAAACAGAGGCCATTTTCACAACATGAGAGAAAGCATCGTTGTAATCCAGCCCATAGATCTGTGTAAAGCCTTTGACAACCAAATGGGCCTTAAAACGTTCCATCTAGCCATCAGAACCCACTTTGGAAGTGAATACCCAACGACAACCAATAGAAATCTTTCCTGGTGGTAAACATACCAAATCCAAAATACCATTTGAATGTCAGACGTCAATCTCATCTAACATGGTTTGGCGCCAATCAGGTGGGTCAGAGCTTCACCTATGGTTTTAGGAATAGAAATAAAGGAAAGACTCTAAACAAAGACACTATAAGAAGGAGACAAACGATCATAGCATAAAAAGTTATAAATGAGATGGGGATTACGAGTAGATCGTGTACCTTTGCAAAGAGTAATAGGGAGATTATCAGGCTCAAGATCTGGGGCAGAAGGGCACAACAAGATGATAGTGACCTTGTGTGTAATACCCGAGAAATTATTAAGAGTATAAATGGGATTTAATGAAGGGTATAACTGGAATTATCAAAAGAATAGGGCTATAGGACACACTAACGAAGTTTTAGATAACCGAATCAGTTGGAGGGAGTACCCCGGATCCTAGATAGCCAGGGAAAATGGTATAGTATCGACGAGCGATTTAAACTGTGATTTTTAGTGATGAAAGAAATTGGATCAGGAACAGTTTTTGGTACAACTATCGACCAAGCTGAGAAAATCGAATCGACATAGGAGACATCCGAAAAGTCAACAGAGCATGTCAAGGACCTATATTTAATGTATAGAACAACCCTTAAGTGATTTCGGGTTGAATTAAATGGATTTAAGGTCAATTTGACCAGCCGGACCTAAGTGCAATTTTCTAAATTTGCCCGAGGGAGGTCAAAACAGTAAATTTTTAAGAATTTCGAAGGTCAAATGAGATGTACTAAACTTGTGGGTCTTAATGGTGGTATTAGATAGTTCAGGGGTGCATGGGAAAGACCAAATTGTGATTGGAAGAAACTATGGGGGGTGAAACTACAATTTAACAAACTGCATAGTGTGAACACAATCGGCCGCCGCAATCAACCGCACATGGAGGCCGAATCCGCCGATGGGATGGCTAAGGGAGGTGCGGGGAAGGTTGTATCCGGCGTTGGGAAGCTTGGTGGCCAAGGCTTGGCCTTTGATTGGCTGCAAAACCGTCGGATCTCGCCTATAAATGGAAGCAAAAATAGCCGAGGGTTTCGCGAGATGGAACTTCCAAATCGGAGGGGTTAGAGGATGAATCGATGTGAATAGATAAGGGGCTTTCGATCCTTATGAAACGGAGAAGATTTTGGGAGTAGTTTGAGGGATTTTCGTGTTCATTTGAGGCTGTTTGGGGTTTGGCCGATCGAAGGTGGCGGACCGCCTTCCGCCACCTGCAACTGCCCGTTTCGGGCGTTTTCCGGTGGCCTTTCGGCCGAAAAATAGTATGGATGGGATCGATTTGAAAAGGGCTTGAAGGGGGTATGCTCAAATCAGCCATCGGAGGAGTCGTCGCCGGCCGATTTTGAGGAAAAAGACGATGGCGCGTGGCTGCACGCGCCAGCTTCCACGCGCAGACACGCGCCAGGCGCGTGAGGGCGCGTGTGATAGGGCATTTCGGTAATTTTAATTCCAGTATTTTATTTTAATTATTTTAGGAATTATCATGTTAAAATATTTTGAAAAATACTTAAGGAGATAATTATTTTGGAATTATTGAGGTAAAAAAAATGGGAGAAAATAGAGAAAATTAGGAAAAAATTGAAGAAAATAGATTTTAATACTTTTTTAATTAAATATGATGTTTAGGAAGTATCTTGGCTCGAGGTTGAATATAAGTTCAAAGGTTTGTAATTTGGCACACAAATCGAGGCAGTACACAAGGATCGAGGCGGTCCGAATGAATTCGAGGTGAGTGGTCTGATCCTATGTTTACCTTATCATGTTGGAAAGTGTGTAGTGGGTTCAGGTGGGCGGTGTTACCCTCTCGAACCTAGGTTAGACGTAAACGGGGCCAGTTTTAGTGAGCGGTTTTACCTTCCGGAACTTGGTTTGTTCTGCGAAAGCATTTCACTTATGTATTTGTGCCATCATTGCATATTGAACATGTGATATATTGCATCAACTGTTTTTACTTACAAAAGAGTCGGTGCATGACGTGCGATTTTCATATCATTGGGGTATTGATATTCGTGTTAAAGTTGTTTTCTGTGTGGAACGGGATGGGGTCTACTTGAGATTGGGACAATGTTAATCCAAGTGAACGGGTGTCACACTGGGGCACTCGAGGGAACAATGTTAAACCAGGTGAACGGGTGTCACGACGGTGCACTCGAGGGATTAACGTTAGACCAGGTGAACGTGTGCCACAGTGGGACATTCGAGGGATTAAGTATGTCAGGGTGATGTCTCAAGTTAGACGTGTCTTGCATGTTGTCGTTTGTCTGAGTATGCCATGATCGTGTGTCTCTCATGCATTGTATTAACTGTTTATGCCTTCACTTATATGTTTATCATCTAACCTGGGCTATGCCCCTGGAACGTTTGATGTTCCAGCCAGGGACTACTGTGAGGTAAGAATGTGGCCGGTTGAGGGCCAATGGTGCTTAGTTTGTTAGTCGTTGTAACGTTTGGAGGTTTTAGTATGTATTACAAGTTGTAAATGAACAGCTGTATATTAGCAATGTTATCATTTGATCTGTATTGCGTATTTTTCCATGGAAATACAATGTAAGAACTTTGGTGTTTTGGTATTAATGTATCCGCTGCGTTGTATTAAGACTCGTTTAGTTTAAGATTATTGATCTTGATAGTTAAACGGGCAAGGCTGGGGTTCGCGGGGTTTTGATATCTGCATGTGAAGATTGTTCTTGATATACCGCTCGTGTTGAACTTGAAGAAAAAAAAAAGAAATCCCGGGAATACCCTTATAGTGACACGCCTGGCTAGACGGGGTGTTACATTGTGACTCATGCTAGACGCCAATCGTTGCCCCGTACCCTGGTCCTGAACACAAACAGGGGTAAGAGTAAAGATAACAAAACAGTTAAGGGCTTGGTAAGTTGGCTAACTGAAATCAAATTAAAATGACTATCAGAAACATATAAAACGGAATTTAATGAGAAATATGAGGTGGGTGTGATTTGGCCAATCCTTTAACTGCAATTTTGGTGCCATCAACCAAAATAGGTAAGTAAGGAGAAAAGTTCATTACCACACATATAGTCAATAGCGCTAGAATCTATAATTCAAAGACTAACAAATGAGTCTTGAGCAACACAAGCAACGGGATTACCAGGATGAAATAGTTGGGTGGCCTAGAACTTCAGGAAGACATCATACTCAGCTGCAGATATAGGTACCAATTGCGAACTTGGTGGAGATAGAGCAGAACTAGAATTGCTTTAAAATACATGAGCTGCATTGGTAGATGATACAGGTGGAGCAGCTAACCGACCATGTTTCTTCCAGCATTTATCCTCAAGATGACCCAGTTTCTTACAAAAGGTACATTGTGGACGTGAGCGATTATTATTGCGTCATCTATTTCCTCCTACGGTGGAAGCCTGAGACACAAGAATTGAAGATTCGGCTGGAGGAACAATATGAAAAGAAGAGGACATACCATGTGCATCTGTCATATTCAACAACCTTTTGAAAGAGTCCTTCATGGTAGGTCTAGCGGAGCTAGTCAAGATTTGATGCCAGATGGTGTCAAACTCTGGTTTCAGATCGGAGAGAGCAATAACCATAAAAAACTTATCTCATTAAGCAATTTGCTTGGTGCTGGTCGTACTGAGAGAAAGAAGAGCATCAAATTCTTGCATGAGAGCCCAAACCTACCCTAGATAAGATTCCATAGACAACTCCAACTTGACATTCTTGATATTAGAAACTACAGTATACAAACGTTGGATGTCGTTTGTATAGCACTCTTCAGCTTCCTTCCACACATCAATACAAGTTTCAAAGGGGCGAAAGAGCTACATGATGGAAGGATCAATAGACTGTCATAGGAGGCTACATAACTGGACATCAACTTGTTCCCATCTAACCCGATTCGCTTCTGACACACTTTCAGTCGGTGTGATAAGATGATCCGCTTGGCCTTGCCCTTTGAACCACATTTTGACAGAGACTGCCATGAGAGATAATTGGTCGACCCTATCAACTTGACAATGGTAATATTGGATGTCCCAAGATTAGAGACAATAAAGGATTGAGAGGCAGTAGGGGCAACAGATGCTGGGGCAAGAATAGCACCGGTAGAAACGACGTCACCGAAATCAGACATGGCGAGGGTTTCGACACCGAGAGTGGCTTGAGGGGTCGTCGATGAGTGGAGACAGAGGTAGCAAGCAACGGCGGCGCGTAGGGGCGCATGGGTGGTCCAACAACGGCGAGTCTACGGCAATTAACCGACCTAGGGGCGGCGGACCAAATGGTGGTGGTGGTGTGATTTAATGGTGGTTGGACAGTGAGATTCTAGTATTGGGAAGTGATGTTTGGGTTTGACGGCTAGGGTTTTAGTCATTGGAAAAAAAATATATAGCGATGGTTAGGATTTTTTTCTCTCTGGTGGTTCTGATACCATGTAAAAAAATAATTATAAGAAAAAACCTACGAGACTAGTCTCTCTTAGTTTGTTATTTATAATAAATATAATGAGTCTTAAACTTATGGATTTAATCTAATTATAAAATAATATATATATATATATAATAATTCTAATAATGTGATTGAGCTCCAAATCCAAAGGACATGGAACATTCGGGGCTGGACAGGAACCGATAAGCATTCCAACCAGATAATACCAGAAACAAGTCTGCCCACTTGTCGCCGCTTGTGTATTCCCATCTTTAACCGAAGAATGTACAAAAGCTATTTTGCACACAAACTGTGAACCTATTAACTATTTTGTTTAAGAACACGAGATATTTTTATGTCTGGGATTCAGGTAATTGATTGTCTCAAAGAAGCATGGTTGCCATCCCTTTTAACTTGCTTCAAGTTAGAATTAATTGGTATAAACAGGGTTCACCACTTTCATGATCTTTACGTACTCATCATAAAATTTGGGTTTCCAACCATAATTTCACTGGAAATTTTATTTCATGGGGGTAAGTTGAAATTTTGACACTTGAGAGGTACTGAAAGCTACATTTGTAGTAGGAATAATACTTGAGCTAAAAACGGCAGGCGAAATGATAAAAATATCAAATGCAGGACAGAATTTGCTATTTTTGGAGAGTACTGGATTAAACAAGCACATTATTTGATTTTACATCCTTGTAAGCATGGCTCCACACAATGGAATTATTGTCATGTTTTGATTATGACTTGGGGGCAGCATATAGAATTCGATGTATGACTATTTTACTAATAATTTTCAACCTATACCATTTTATAGATGCTTCAACTCACATTTGGCTCAATGCTCAAATCATTTCTACCTGTGCTTGAGAGGGAAAAGAAAACAAATATGTAGATACCATAAATTCATATTATGATAAGATTAGATTATCAAATGAAATTATTCACTTATTTTCTTTCATTTTCTCAGAAAATTTGTATGCCCAAAAGGGATCTTAGTTCCTTTATTATGTGTTCTCTGTCCAAGCTTTTCCCTGGATCATCTACTTGTCTTCCACCGTTGCTAAACTAGGAGGCTGCTAAAATCTTTGCACAAGCTAGTTATATGTGTTTTCTTTCGCAAAGCTCGACTAGTATCAGATCATGTTACATCCTCATCTTGTGGACAATAATCCTGATTGGTGTTTAGGTTAAATAACAAAGCATAACACACGTACCTTGATCCTAAATTACAGATTTTATACATAATAAGAAAGGCAAAAAGAAAAAAAAAATTGAACAGCAGGTAATGCATGTACTGTAGAAAGATCAAGTTAACTTAATAAAGAAAGAAGATTAAGCAAAAATAAGCATAAGAAATGGACCCCAAGGTAACGGATTAATCCAGAAACTTATTAAGAAAGGAGCCAAGGCAATCCATGAAAGTTTAGTGGGTGAGAGATGCCAGAGAAAGACCATACTGTCCTCAAAAGGGGGGAGCATAGAGGAATGGAGAAAAGCGCGAATGGGCTATAAAGTGTGTGGTGATACGTAGGATCACTAACCATTTTCAGTAGTAAAGAGAGGGATTGGTGAAGTGACGAGTCCCTCACTGCTTTAAAGGAGTAGCTATGTTCTATTCACAATTTCTCCTGTTACTGTCTGGGTTGAGTCTCACTCACACTTTCTCCCACTGTCATTGGGAAAAGGACAAGTAAGTAATTCATGGGATAAATTTTAGCAGCTCAGGCCATTTTTACAAAGAATTATTTAAAATAAAAAATAAATTATATAGATCTAAAGCACTGAAAATAAACTGCAAATAATGGATGACTGAAGTCACAAGGACTCTAGATAAAATTTATCTTAATTTATGGGCACCAATCTACCGGAGTAAATTCCATGTCGTCCATCATTTGCACTTCATTTAAAGCGTTACAGGCAACCAGAATGCGTACAAATGAAAGATCATGGGAATAGGAGTTCCCCGAATCTAAAGTCTCAAAGTTCATTTAATATTAAAAACACTTGATTGTAATAAAATCATTGTAGTTTAAAGATACAATAATGTGGAAACATGAGGCCCTAAATCTACTACAATATCAAAGTTCATTGAATATAAAAATAAATTGAATGGTAATAAAATGGTCGCGAAGAATAATTTTGCTTTTTAAAATTAACTAGCATGACATCTGAACACAATATCTATAAGGAAATATAAAATGGTATTTGTCGAGTTTGTTGTTATAATGTTTTAATAATGAATGTTTTATGCTAAAACTTTAATATTCTCATATGTTATGTTTAGATTGTTTTGATAAATTTGTTATTATGTTTTATCTATTTGTGTATAAGATTATTTTTATGTCTTATATGCTAATATGTGTAATATGTTATGTTATAAGTATTTTTCGGACCATTCCTTCTGGGTTGGACCCGACCCAACAGACTGGCCCAATCTCACTAAACCCAATAGGCCCAAGGCCAAGCTCATCAGAACAAGATCACACGTCGCTAAAACTGAAGCTCAAATCACAGAACCAAGTGAGCTCCCAGCAAGGCTTCCAACGAACTCTCAGCGATATATCTAACGAGCTCCTAGCGATGCCTCTAACTCGCTGGTCTAATCCCTCAACTCGCATAGACAATAAAACTGCTGAACAACCAGAGGCAGGGACCCACTCACTTTATCTGTGGCAAGCCAGATCCCTCGTAATAAGAATCTTACTCTCGATTTTATGCAGATGATAAAGACAACTTGTCCCCCATTATATCATCTTTATATTTTTATATCTTATGCAATTGTAAACAACTCTCAATATAAATAAGAGTCAAAAACACCATTGTAAGGGGAGGAAGGAGAATATCATACTGTGACTCTGTCGGAACAATCAAAGGACAGTCGTAGAGTAGGCATCGTTCTAGCTGAACCACGTAAAAATTTCTTGTGTCTTTTTTATTTTGTTATTCCTCTTTGCATTTGGGCTTATTTACTTCATTGCAGGCCTACAAATCACGATCGACTAATTTTCATGTTGATAGATTGTTCTATGATTTCAAAAGATATTCTAAATATCCATAATACATGAATACTGTGGAAAGTTCATGATATTCCAAGTACATAAAATATATGGCAATATTACATGTAACCTTAAGAGTAATTGCTACATATGTGTATTCTTGATGACTTTTGAGAAATATTAAGTTCTTGAGTAAACTATTATACGCTCAAAGTATTAGTTTTTGAGTTTTGAACTATAGAGCCTAATTTGTCTACATTTGTAATATCTGAAAAATTTTAAAGGACTCAAGGGTAATTTATCTTGGGGCAAAAATAAAACTTAAAGATAAATTGAGGGTATAAGGGTAAATTATTACCCTATGATGATCGAATAAACTACAGGGAGTGTCCTGGAGCCGAGATGCTAAAGAAAAATGATATGGCCATGATGAGTATTTCGAGACATGATTTATGGCATAGAAAGAAATGAGATCGGGAACGATTTTCGGTACAGTTAAAATACAGTTGCCAATTAGGCTGCAATACTGAATTGCTAAAAGCGATTTCTAGAAAGTCAACAGAAGCTTGAAGGGGTTTCGATTTTTCATGAAGAACAACCCTTCAGATGTTTCAAGAAGAAACGAGAGGGTTTAGGGTCAAAATGAAGATTCGGGCCTAAGTGTAATTTCTTAATTTTGCCGAAGGAAGGTTGAAATGATATTTTTTCAGAATCTTTGGGGATGTAATGAAAAGTATAGAACTTATAGGTCGCAATGGCAGTATTGGGAAGCTCAGGGGCTTCAAGGAAAGGACCAAAAGTTCAAAATGAGAAAAGATAGAGGTCAAAGTGTAATTTTCAAAAGTTAGAGATTGAGTAAATCTGCCATGGCCGACCAAGCTTCCTCCACCACCTCTCATCACCGAATTTGGTGGTGAGAGACTCGAGAAAAATGGCCTAGGATGCTCTTGGGTCGAGCTTAGGCCGACATTGGCCAAGATAATGACCAATTTTGCATGATTTTTGGCCATTTTGTGGCCAAAATTCCAATACGTTGAATCCGTGTTTGGTGGCGTTTTTGGACTAATCTGGGGCAGGTAGAAACCTCAGGGAGGTTGGATCAACCAACCATGGGCATTTGGAGGCTCGGGGTTGCCTATAAATAGAGGTTTTTGAATTGGCCGAATGAAGTGAAAAATTAAACTCTCAGATCCGAGAGTTTGGGAAAAAATTGAGAGCAACGGATAAGGGATTTTTGTTTCCCATATCCTAAGCTTCATTTCTGTGTAATTTGAACCATTTTGGTTGAGAGATGAGTGAGATCCGAAGGCTCATGAAAAAAACAAATTTCGCTAGAAAACATGCTTGAACAGTCTGAAAATGGCTCCATTTGTGGGATTTTTTTGTGTCATCTTGTAGAGGGCAAAAAGACGAAGCCATAGGTTCAAACGGGGGGTCAATCAGAGGTCAGATGAAGGAGATATGGCCATTAAACTAGAATGCGTCGGAGCTGGCCGAAATCTGGAGGTTGAAGACGACCGACGTGTGTAACACACTCTCCAACTGGGCCCCGCGAGTAGGCGCGCGTGAGCTAACTTGTACTGGCGAGTGAGGGAGCGTCGGGGCTCCAAAAATTCTGAAAAAAATTGCTAAATTCCTCTAAAATAGAGATCTAGATCTTGTAAAAAAAATATTTGGATTTGGAGTTCTCGGTGTCTCGATTCTAGCACCAAAGAGTCTCGTTTTGCATGAAAACGCATCATCCGGGTAAGTCCAATATTTTTTCTTTGAAATTCATAGTATATTATGAATTGTTGTGGAGTTGGATTTGAGAAAATAGTCTCGATAGTATTTATTGAGATTTTTAGAAGAAAAAATGAAATAAATGGAGTTTTGAGATATTTAGTGATAAAATATCATTTTTATGATTGAGGTGATCGAGATGATATAATTGGTGAAACTTTTGAGAATGGGCACGAGAATCGAGGTCAGACACGTATATCGAGGTGATGCCCGCTTTTTGAGGAAATGCAAGTTTATCTCAAAAAGGTGAGTTTTTCTATCCTACATGATGTTTATGAAAGATATGATTGCTTATATATGCATAATATTTACGAAAGCTATGATTCATTTTGTCATATTGCATGGAAAGTCGTGATAATTGCATAGCACGATATTATTGTCACGTTGATATTTGTGCATGGGAATGCTATGTCACCCCCAGAATGTAGCCGTAATTCCCCTAGGACAAGGATGGAATAACGTTAGGCTTGTCCTGCAGAGGTTCGGGATTTGCCTAGGATTCCGTCCTAAGCTGGTGGGCCTAGGAAGTTACATTAAGGGCAAATGTTGTTCATGTTATTGCATCATGCATATATGTTTTTGGACCCTCATTAGAAGTTTCATCTTCTAATGGGTTATGTCCCTGGAACATTCAACGTTCCAGTTTAGATTTGTAGCTTAGGCAAGGAGCAGGTTTAAATGAGACAGCACGTGATGGCATGGCCGATGGATTCAGCAAGCTGACTCGGATATGTTTTAGCTGATACTTTATTGATGATTAGCCTTGTTAGAATATTATGAAATCTCCATGTATTTATGTATTTCAATATTGAGGATATAATGTTAATGTATGGTACGAATTCTTATACGGTTATAAAGTGAAATTGATTATATACCATATCAAGTTTCGATTTTAAACTTCCGCATTTATGATGATTAGCTGTCTTAACTTATTGATTCTTATTTAGCGAGTTGAGAAGGTAAAACGGGATTGTCGGGAGATGGTTTATAAAAAAAAAAGAAATATTTCTAAAATTCCAAGTTATTTAACGCTCAAAAAAGTGGGGCGTTACAGCATTGTTGAGTATCAAATTCTTAAAATTCTCAATATTCTGAAATCTAATGGAAGAACATTAGAAAATCTTATTTGTTGAGTTCATATATTAATAATGTTTTGATGATGATATTGATAATAAAATATTAATGCAATAACTTTAATTATATATCAAATATTCAAATGAGCCCTCATGTATGATTCAAGTGAACTTTGAATTCATAACTACTTGAGTAGGAGATTAGCTAGTATTCAAGTAAATAAAATAAGCAAGGTTATGTTTTAACTATCCTTCACACTGCCACTCGAGTTAACTTAGGTTCGATTTTGAACAGAACATATTTGATCTTACATAATCAAATATTAAAACAAGTTTAGAATGGTTAAATCAAGTATCAGTTTGTTAATCTCAAACGACCATGGTAATCATCCAATTTGAATGATTACTCAAGAGGGGCGTAAATTTGGTGTTTTCACTATCTTTACAAATGATGAAAATATCTTGAGAATTTATTATGCAATAAAGTGTTAAATATGAGCCCTAAATACCAATTCTAATGACACAAAGGGACTCGACCATATAATTCTTTAAATATTATTTAAATGGCAAGTTTATGTTTTATTTAAATTGTAATATAGTTTAAATTATAAAACTTATATCCATTAGTATAATAAGGAGTGAATACCATTCTTAAGAGTTAAGAATACAAGTTACGGATAATTCATAGTTTGTTATACTATAAACAAGTTCCTGGCCGTAGAATTTCTAATTTGGATAATAACAACTCGTAAAGGCCAGCACATCATCTTCTTTCTTGTTCAGTGTGAGATACTAAAAGATAAGGTTGGTGAGTCTCATGCCATTCTGTATGAGATATTGAAGGAAGATGAGTGGGTGCTCATTATAAGAACGAGTTCATCGAACTAGACTGTTAACATTAAATCACATGGGTTATTTTTCATGGGTCAATGATTTAATGTTAGCTGCGATTGTGTAACTAGTCATTAGACCTGAGATGATATGGATATCTATATATTAGTGGATTAGGATATCAATGATATTATGTGGTTATTCTAATCAAGAATAATCATACGTATCTATGTGTCTGATTCAGTGTTACATGAGGTATGTGTGCATCAGACATGAAATCTATCAGCTCGAGATTTATGAGAAACATATCATATGCGATTCAGTAATCACTTGACGATAAATTCTTGGTCGAGATAATATAACGATGGAATTTGTTCCATAAGGGTTGTGTCATAATTAGTCAAAATTGATTTTGAATGTGGTCATTGACGAAATTAAGAGATTCGACCTACTAACCATGATCTCATATCTTGTCGAAATATAGGATGATAGAGGGACCGTATTGCATGATAACGTAGTAAAAGGTTCACAATACCCGTTTCACAATAAATTGAGTAATCATGACATATTGCCAGATGTCACTCATGATTTACGAGAATTAATCGTTGATTATTCTCGTTGGCAATTTATTTGTGAACCCATAAAGTCGAACCCAAAAGAAATCACTTTCAAAGAGAAGATAAATAAATTAGTAATTTCATAATTACTAATTATAGTGCATTTATTTATTGAATAAATAAGAATAATTGAATAATTATATTATGAATATAATTATTTAATCATTAATTAGATTAGGCATTTTGCTAGCACATTGGGCTTGATCCAATGTCACTATTGGATTCAAATTAACACCATTGGTTTAGGCTTAACCCAATAGCATTAAATGGATTGGGCTTGAGAAGCCCAACCCATTTAATGAGTAGGGTTTAATGAAACCCTATATAAAAGCTCTCTTAACACTTCATTTTAGATATATGCATCACTTGAACCATTTGAAGGGTTGAGAGAATTTTGAAGAGGTGGTGTGAATCCAAAGAGGTAAGTTAGAATTTTTTGTGAAAAATTTCTCTACTTATCACTCTCTTTGATATTCTTGAACATAGAAGTAGTTTTGGGTAGACTAACTTAGCATCCTACATTTAGAGGATTTTACAGTGGGAAACCTAATGGTGAAATTAGATTTCATCAAAGAGATAACCTTCCATTTTTATTTTCAATTTGTTAAACCATAATTTTTTAAAAAAGGGATACCTAAAAACTAAATTTTAATTCTGCTACGCATATGATAAGATCTATGTAATCGCAACATAAAGTTATTTGAAAAAAAAAATATTTTCTGAAACTACAAATAGAATGCAACAGCAGATAGAAAAAGCAAGAATGCATGTACAAAATTTTTTATAAGAGATAATTTGATAGAACTCATATGTGAAAATATTAATAAGATGATGAATGCTTTTAGGAAAGACTGTTTAGGAAACATTTTTGTATAAAGAGAAATCAATTTCTAACATATGAAATAAATGTATGCATAAATGTATTTATAGATGGATTTAAAGAGCTTATATGTATGCAATAAAAAACTGTTTTTGAAAGACTTTGAGCATGCAATAAAAACTATTTTACAAAAGATTAATGATCATTAAAATATCATCTAAATACATAGTATAGTTTAACTGAACTATTTTGAGAAAATCAAATGTAAGATATTCATTATATAGTTTTTATATAAAGATAAAAAAGTATATTTGAAATGAGGAGTTTATAAGATAGTTAAAAATATGACTTTTAAGATGATTTCAATTAAAAAAATATTTTAATAACAGTTAGAAAAACAGTACATTAAGTTGTGTTTATGAATGAAAAACATATGCAAAGCAGATAAAGAATAAAGATGTTAAAACATAAACAATAAGAAGAAGAGGACATAAATACAACAATTTAAAGTAGTTTGACTAACATGTCTAGTCCACTATATCAGTTCTTCAGTAAGAATTTAGAAAACATCCACTAAGAATATGGGTTAAGTAGTTTTTACAAGCTTAACTGAAACCTCCACTTTTATGAGTTAAGTAGGAACTCTAGTTTTTCCAGACTAAACAGTAATCTCTACTTTTCATGAGCTAATTAAGAACTCATGCTTTAACAGGCTAAGCAATAACCTATTACATGAGGCTTTTTCATTCTAGACCCAACCACAACCATTACCTTTTAAAGGACAACGTGTAATCTTTTGCAAGTTCACAAAACATTGTAACAAGATTTCTCAAAAGAAAAATATAAGGTATACAATGATCCAAAGAATTCTCTTGAGCAAAAGATAGTTACAATAATGAATGAATTAAGCACTCAACTCTCTTATCCTAATATTTGGTTTAGAAAGATATACATGAAACTTTAGTAGGTAGTTGTTTTGAGTGGAAAGGATAAATATGAAGAACATTCACTCAAGCATTTTGCATAGGCTAGAAAAGGTTAGGCTTATTGTGTCTAGTGTATGATAGGAATGAATAATATCTATCAAGATTAGCCAACTGAATCAACCGTTCATCGACTACTTTCTCCTTGAAGCTCTTGGCTTTTTATAGAAATTTAAGGATTGAGATTTTATATAAAAATTTGCACACACTCACAATTTCTTTGATTTGACCAATAACGGTCAAATTGATAGAATCATATGCATAATATAAGAATAAGCATATTTGCATAAATATAATTTATCAATCTTTTATAAAAGAACACTTAGACGTATTGAAATACGCAAATAAAAGTATAACGATCAAAATTGTTTTCTTTTTGTTTTCTGAGTAATGGTTATAAAATTTAAAATTAGATGGCAGTCACTCAACTAAGTGCTAGAGATATTCAACTAATAAACCACATACTCGATTGGACAAATCAATTAATCGATTATTAATAAGCCTCACTCGAGTATTGACCAAATCAGTAGTCGATTGACTCACAAACCATAGAGATTTTATATTAAGCACTTGATTATCAAACTAAGCTAATTTGACTAATAGAATAACATACCCGAGTATAGATAATTGGTATTCGATTAAAAACAAGCACATACTCGAGTAAAACATATAGATAATCGATTATAAAAATACATCTGTCGATTAAGAGAAATACATACTCGAATAAGGAGATACTTGGAGTTTTGATAATAAAAGCATACTTGACTAAAAAACATACTTACTCAATTGATTTTGAAAATACAAAATATAGAGAAGTTGTAAAAATTACTCTAGTAGAAAATCTTAATAGTCGATTGAAAAGAAATTTTGCTAAAACACTTAATTGACTGATTTAAAAAACACATAAAACAATACTCAACTAAAAATATGCTCAGAATTTAATAGTTATCAAGAGATTTGATTATAAAAATACCATACTCGATTGTAGATTTAATAAATAAGATTTTGTATAACACATACTCGAGTAGGTTTTTATGATACTCGATTGAATACTTGAATATATTGAAAAATATACTAACAGTACTCGATTGATTTCAAAGAAAACTATTTTTTATCAAAGGCAAGTGTAGAAGTTTTAAAAGATTATTTGAATATTTTGTTTTCAAAAGTTTCAAAAATACATATATTTAGTTTACGAAAGGCTTTTATACTTTCAAAATATTTCTCAAACATTTAACATTAAGCTCGATTAACATAAAATTATATTTTGTTATTTTGAAATATATAAGAATATATGAGTCTGAAGTTCTCCAATTTAAAGAAAAATATATTTATAAACTTCATACTCCTTTATCAACCAAAATCAGTATTTAGTTGTTTTTTAAAGAAATACATAACTATATGAGTACGAGATTTTTTAATATATATATAATGATTTATATAAAATATTTTGAAAATCATCAACAAATTAAATTTACTGAAAATATATTTTCTAAGATTATTTTCTCCATAAATCAAAATACAACTTTCTCAACACAATCAAGCGTTCAAAGTACTTTTGAGTATTTGGATAAAAATCGAGTGAAGTATACTCACCAATCAATTGGAGCAAAAATGATAAAATATCAAGCTTCTATGCTTTTCTTTCGTCACATCTTTATCAAGTTAGATTTCTTTCTCCAAGAAGAATTATATGAATATATATGTTGTGCAAAATATTTTATTTTTAACATATATATTATTTGTTCATTAATTTGACTATTATCAATCAAATAAAAAGAAATTAAAAATATATGCAAATTTCAAGTGTTTAATTCAGGCCTCATGCTTTCATAAAAGGACAAGAGCTATACAAGATGAAGTTTGTTATTTTCCAATGATTTTAAGATAAAGTCAATCTAGCCTGAGCTTAGACACAACAAAGCTGAATTTATTTACAGACCAAACTACGTTGTTTGAGTAATAGTCTTTTATGCTCAAATTCATTCACCTCAAGCAACTATCTGATTGCTCTTTATGAAGCTCTTCTTGAACCAGAAATTAATTAAGATCAAGAGATTGGAGTGCTTTGTCATTCATCTTCTTTTTACTTCTCTTGTTTATACCCTCGTGTGTTGTATTTCATATTCTTGAGGGTTATTCTTGTTGTGAGTTTAACTTTTATTTCATCTTCCAACAAGTGTTTGTAAGGGTTATATATTTGCCCATAAAAGGTATGATAGTTACTATTTTGTGCAAACGTTATTGTTACACCTACAAAAACAGAGATTCCAACTTATTAACTTTGAAAAGTTGAGATTTCAGTTTAACTTTTAAAAAACTGGAGTTACTACTTAACTTGTGAAAAATGAAAATTTTAATTGAATCTGTTAAAAGTTGAGGTTTTTACTTAGCCTGTGAAAAGTGAAAATTTTAATTGAACATATAAAAATTGTGTATAAGTTCTAATTGATCCTTTAAAAACTAATCTCTTAGTAGATGTTTTAAATCTATAGTGAGGAGTTAAGGTAATAAACTAAACTTGTTTACCGAATTACTATAAATTGTTGTGTTTTGATTACTTCTTGTGCTTTGATGGTTTTGATTTTCACTTGCCATGGCTTTTGTTTTTGTATATTTTTTTGCTTGCAAATCTAATTTTGCTACACTTCTAAGTGTTGTCTCAGTTTTTCTATTATAAATACAAAAGTTCTCTCCTCAAACTTGAATTTTAAAAGCATAAAAAAATGATACAAATTCAGTTTCAATTCACAGTTTATTTCTCAAAATGTTTCTTCTTGTTTAAAGCCATCTAAAACTTATTCTTTGTAAACATGGTTTTGCTGCACAGAGTCTCTATTTCAAAAGAATCAAATCAGTTTAATATATAACCTTTAAAATACCAAAATTTTTAATACACCCATTTCAGCCTGGGTGGACGCTCCTACCTATCAGTATCATATATAATAGCTGTCGAACAATTTGGTGTCAAATTCTCTGGAAAAATGTGATATACAAATCAAATGTCTCCCTCCTAGACAAAATCAAGCATCTTCAATATACATTATTATCCAACCCAGTAGACCCCAGAACCATATGGATCAAAAGTATTGATGCATCTCCGATAACACGAAGAAAGGGGGTCCAACTTACCCTCAGAGACATAGTGATGTGGCACCAACTTAAATTACTAAAATACCCCTACGCGCTGATAGTCTCACCTCCCACGTGGATCACCTGAGAGACCGACACGTGGCCAGTCAACACTCCAAAACGGAGTCCGAGAAATCCGGGCCGAACCGCAAGACCCGTTCCAACTTGACCGGGATTCTCGGGAGTCGTGCCCACTTATCTCGGGTATCCCAAAACGGGTTCGCCTATAAAAGGCAAGGACTCTCGCCAGGTATAGCTAAGCTCTACAGCTCTTTCATTTACTTCTACCTGCATTTACTCTACTGATTTGAGCGTCGGAGTCCACCCCGGGGGATCCAAGCCCCGGCCCTCCATTGTCTTGCAGGTCCTACACCCGAGGTCCGACATCCCCCAAGTCCGAGGTTCCATTCCCGAGGTCCAGTCGCAGAGGTGGCACGTGGTGGTCGGTCCCAAATACCATCATCATTTGGCGCCCACCGTGGGGCCGACATCCAGACTCGCTAGCCTCTTCATTCCCTACCTCGCACTTCGGACTTCAACTCCTCACTTCGGACCTCGGTCTTTCCACGAGTGTGAAACGACTTTCGCTCTTTGTCCTAACTGACTACATGGCTCCCCGAAGAGACGTGACTCGCAGCCAGGTCGGAGCCAATCTAGAAGCCCCGCAACAAGGAGAGAATCCACCACCTCCAGCCAATCCCATGCCGGAGGACCGACTCACCAGGTTGGAAAACCAGGTCCAACAGCTAACTGAGTTGTTGACTGGTTATCTACACCAGACCGAGCAGCATCGTTCTCATGTGCCCTCTCAGCGGGCGGAGCATCAGTCTCCTCCTCCAGCTCGGGAGCCTCGTCAATCTCGCCAGACGGGCCAGGAAATCCACTCCTCTGAGGCGGCAGGATCCACTTCTGCTCCCTCACGAGAAAGAGGGACTTCGCAGGAGAGACGATTGCGTTTCCTAGAGAAGCAAGTCCAGGAACTCAAGAAGGGAAAGGAAGAGCTGCTCCACCTCGGCTCTAACCAACCCTTGAGTAGGGGCATCATGGCAGAGGTTCCACCAGAAAGGTTTCGTATCCCCTCCATCAAGCTCTATGATGGAAGCTCAGATCCCTATGACCACGTCGAGCTTTTCTCTTCTCACATGCTGGTACAATCGGGGTCGGACGCGATGTGGTGCCGGGCATTTTCGGCTACTTTGGGAGGACATGCCCGGACCTGGTACTCCTGCCTTCCCCATCGTTCCATCAATCGCTGGGAAGAGCTGAAGACCTGTTTCTTAGCCCACTACGCTCCCTTGAAGCGCCACCGAAAGTCTTCTATGGCTCTGGTAAACATCAAGCAAAACCAGGGTGAATCCCTAAGGGATTTCGTGGCGAGGTTCAACGAGGAGGCATTGAGTATCGACGAGTTCGACCAGCGGATCGCAATGGTGGCTCTTCAGAATGGCTTGAGAGCTGGGCCATTTGCTCAGTCCTTGGCCAAGACTCCACCTCGTACTTTCACAGAGGCCCTAGCCCGGGCTAACAAGTACATCAACGCCGAAGAGGTGATGAAGGTGAAGCGGGCGGAACAACCTGACAGGAAGGAAAGAGAAAAGGAGAAGAAAAAACCAGTGGCAGAGCAGAAGACGGACTATCGCCTCTCCCGAGCTCCAGATCGCCTGGGTTTTGGGGGTGCACGTGGAAGCCCGATGAGTTATACTCCCCTCAATGCCAGTCGAGCCGAGATTCTACTGGCATTAGAGGATAAGGATTATTTGCGGCGTCCTCCACCGCTGAGGTCTCCACCCAACACTCGAAGCAAAAGGAAGTATTGTCGATTTCACCGCGACCATGGTCATGTTACAGAGGACTGCATCCAGTTAAAAGAAGAGATTCAAGAGCTTATCAACCTGGGTTACCTCCGAGATTTCGTTGGCCAAGAAGGCATGAGTTCGGGTAGAGTTGAGTCCAAGTCGGATGATAGGAGAAGGTCTCCTACACGGGATCGCTTCTGAGAGCGAAGTTGGACACCGTCCCGGAGAGAAGGAAAACAGCCCGCTGGGGATGGATGAGCTCCGTGACCTACTGCAAATTCGCAAAAGCTGCGTGTAATCAGCGCATTGCTAGGGTGTTAGAATCCTTAAGTCCGAGCGGCATATCGACTAAAAGACATGGAAGGCAAGTCCTTGAAGCATACTTGGAATGTCCAAAACTTAAGGAAGTTTCGTCAATGAGGAAGGGAATTCCTCGAACCTCTATGTACTCTTTTTTACGACTAATGGCAAGACTTCGGATTCTCTCAATCTAACAGCAGTCTCACAAAGGCCAACACTTCGCCAGAGAAAAATCCAAGGGTCACGAGCCCTAGGCCGTCCTCAAAAGAGGACTAAGGGCCATGGAAAAAACTCTAGCCAACACCCTCCTTCGCGTAGGAGTGGCTAAAATCCAAGGGTCACGAGCCCTAGGCCGTCCTCAAAAGAGGACTAAGGGCCACGGAAAAAACTCTAGCCAACACCCTCCTTCGCGTGGGAGTGGCTAAAATCCAAGGGTCACGAGCCCTAGGCCGTCCTCAAAAGAGGACTAAGGGCCACGGAAAAAACTCTAGCCAACACCCTCCTTCGCGTGGGAGTGGCTAAAATCCAAGGGTCACGAGCCCTAGGCCGCCCTCAAAAGAGGACTAAGGGCCACGAAAAAAACTCTAGCCAACACCCTTCTTCGCGTGGGAGTGGCTAAAATCCAAGGGTCACGAGCCCTAGGCCGTCCTCAAAAGAGGACTAAGGGCCACGGAAAAAACTCTAGCCAACACCCTCCTTCGCGTGGGAGTGGCTAAAATCCAAGGGTCACGAGCCCTAGGCCGCCCTCAAAAGAGGACTAAGGGCCACGGAAAAATTCAGAGCTCAACCCCCTCATTCGCGTGGGAGTGGCGAAAATTCAAGGGTCAAGTGCCCTAGGCCGTCCACAAATCAAAGATGGATTAATGGCTGGAAGAAACTCAACACCCTCATTCGCATGGGAGTGGCGACAATTCAAGGGTCAAGAGTCCTAGACCATTCTCCAATTAAGGAAATATAGAAGGTCAGGGAAGGAAAACCACAGCTGGGCACAAGTCAAATGAAGCTCAATAGGCGCGACCTACCTTGGGAAATCTCAAGCCACGCCTGCAACAAAGAAAAGCAAAAAAAAAAAAACAGGTCAGTCAAATTAAGCCTTATTTTAAAGCCTGTTTTGTTATTATTAACAAAATATGATAATATGTGATAATAATAATAATAATGGGGAGGCGGGAAATCCCGAGAGTCGACCATGGCCGACCCAATGCTCACCCACATATATATATATTTTTATATATATATATATATCATATATGTGTATTAAAAAATAATACATAAATAAATAAAAGGGCAAAACCCCAAGGGTCGGCCATGGCTGACCCATGGAGCCCATTTATAAATATATATGTATAAGTATATATGTATATATATATATTATTAAAAAAAAAAAAAAAAGCAGAAAGAAGGGAAGCAGGGGAGAGGTCGGCCTCGGCCATGGCCGATTCGGCCAGGGCCGAACCTCTCGGCCCTGGCCGACCTCGGCCTCGCCAGATCCTGGCGAGGCCGAGGTCGAGCATGGCCGAGCTCTCGCTCGGCCATGTCGGCCAGGGCCGAGCTCGGCCATGGCCGAGACAAGCGCTCGGCCATGGCCGAGTGTGGCCGAGCTGTGGCTCGGCCACGGCCAGGCCAGGCCGCGCTCGGCCATGGCCGAGCGTGGCCGAGCTGTGGCTCGGCCACGGCCAGGCCGCCCTCGGCCATGGCCGAGGCGGCCTGGCCAGTTGGACCTCGGCCAGGCGCCTCTGCCTGGCCGAGGAAGAAGGTCAATTTTTTTAAAAAAAAAAAAAAAAAATTAATTAACTAAAAGACAAAAAACAAGCAGCAGAAATAATATAAATAAAAAAAGAAAATGAAAAAAAAGAAAAAAAAAAAAAAGAAGGAAGGGAAAAATTAATCTCAAAAAGTGGGGAGTTTAGCGGTCTCTTACTTGAAAATACTCCTATGCATTCCGAGAAAATCTACAGTCGAATATACTCAGAAATTAAGCTACTCCTCGACCTAGTGTGATTCTCAGCTCAGCTCAAGGAGTGGGGGGCAAGTGATGTGGCACCAACTTAAATTACTAAAATACCCCTACGCGCTGATAGTCTCACCTCCCACGTGGATCACCTGAGAGACCGACACGTGGCCAGTCAACACTCCAAAACGGAGTCCGAGAAATCCGGGCCGAACCGCAAGACCCGTTCCAACTTGACCGGGATTCTCGGGAGTCGTGCCCACTTATCTCGGGTATCCCAAAACGGGTTCGCCTATAAAAGGCAAGGACTCTCGCCAGGTATAGCTAAGCTCTACAGCTCTTTCATTTACTTCTACCTGCATTTACTCTACTGATTTGAGCGTCGGAGTCCACCCCGGGGGATCCAAGCCCCGGCCCTCCATTGTCTTGCAGGTCCTACACCCGAGGTCCGACATCCCCCAAGTCCGAGGTTCCATTCCCGAGGTCCAGTCGCAGAGGTGGCACGTGGTGGTCGGTCCCAAATACCATCATCACATAGCTAAGAAATAAAGGGGTAGGTTGAAAGTTTATCTAGAAGTTCTTAGTGTAGGTTTAATTTTTGGAGGAAGCAAAATGTTTCTTTCTGGTGGAGGATCTTAAGAGTGATATTAGTGGTGTTAAGGCTTATCACCCTGATCATTTAGACATATCTCTCGATTTACCTCTTCAGTATAATTCTAGGAGCAGAGTGATTGAGGACGCCAATAATAAAGCGTAATCCAAAAAAAGAAAGAAAGAAGGTCCAACTTATCTTTAAAACTTTCCACCAAATATACCCGTATAAACAAAGTTATCATTTATACATAATAAAGATCATGTCACATGACAACCACATGCTAACCAAATGTTGAAATCCCACCAACTGACTCAGTAGGAATATTCATAGAAATCGTCAAATTCCAATTTAACACACCATTTCCAGTTCACAATCAAATCAAACAAACATCATACTAATGACACACGACATAAGCAGGGGGCTCACAACATGAATTCAACGGAAGGTTCAAACCATAGCAATTTAAGAACTGAATTCATCAACCCCCAAGATTGAATGACATCTAATTTGAATAACACAATAACACAAATTAATTCGAATACATGAACTGATGCTAACCCCCACCTCGGCAGATCCAAGCAGATGCCGAATTCTCGGCGACAGGTGACGTCCAGACGACGTCTTTGAGCGCAGGGCGGAGCTCCTTGCTGCAGAACTGGTTGTACTCGAAGGTGTCGCCGCTGGACTTCTTCACTTCCACCACGAGCACCGACTGCGTTACCGGGAAGATGTCCGCCGCGATGGCCAACTTTCCTTTCCGGCCATTCTCCTGTCGCTGCAGTCTGACGCTGGTGTCTCCGCTCTTCTCGACACTGAATTTTCCGGCCTTGACCGCCGCCTCCTCCAGCCGGGATATGACGCTGCTCGCAGGCCTAGTCGTGGCGAATCTGATCTCCTCCTTCTCCTCCCTTTTCTTCTCCTCGAACAACGGCGACAAATTGAAACCTTGCGACAGCGAAATTATGTGGAAAGCATTTAAACTCTCTTTTTCCTCCTTTCCCAACCCAACATCTGGAATCACGGTCTTTTCATCATCTCGCACTTCCACAGAATTGGCAGGTTTTCTCTTAAACCACGAACACTCCATGATCTTTGAGATAGTTATCCGATTGCTCGGGTTCGGATCAAGCATTCTGACGATCAGCCTCCGCGCATCGGGCGACATCCACGGCGGACACTTGAAATCCCCTTTATAAATTTTCCGATACAAAGACACAATGTTGTCGTCCTTAAAAGGCAAGCATCCAGCCAACAACACATACAAAATAACGCCACACGACCAAATGTCAGCCTTGGCACCGTCGTACCCCTTCTTCCCAAGCACCTCAGGCGCAACATACGCCGGAGTACCACACGCCGTGTGGAGCAATACGTCCTGCAGCAAATCATCAGAAAACGCCGAGAGGCCAAAATCGGTAACCTTGAGGTTACCATCGTTGTCGAGTAACAAGTTTTCCGGCTTCAGGTCACGGTGGTAGACGCCTCGGCTGTGGCAGAAGTCCACTGCAGATATCAGCTGCTTGAAGTAATGCCTCGCTGTCTCCTCCGGCAGCCGGCCGTTCGACACCTTAGCGAAAAGCTCCCCGCCGCGAACCAGCTCCATAGCGAAGTAGATCTTGGTCTTACTAGCCATCACCTCGTGCAACTCCACTATGTTAGGATGCTTCACCATCTTCATCACAGATATCTCACGCTTCACATGCTCCATCATCCCAACCTTTATCACTTTCTCCTTCCCTACTACCTTCATCGCCACGCTCTTCCCGCTCTGCAGGTTCCGAGCGAGATACACCTTGGCGAAGGAGCCGTGCCCTAGTATCCGGCCTAGCTCGTACCTTCCGTGCAGCACGCTGTGGACGCCCTGACACTTCTCGCTCTTGTCCGTCATCGACATGCCTAATTAAACTCGGATAAAAGATCTACGAAAATCAATTAATAGATATAATAGTGTCAATTTTGCGATTGAATTAAGCCGGTGGAGGTGACGGGATCACCCGTCTTCGACGTGTTTGCGGTGGCAATTCCTGCCGTCGGCGGATTTCTTCGCCCTAGCACCGAGCTCAGCCGCGGAAAACGAAGCTCTTCTCATCTCTCTGCATTCCCAAGGGAAATGGCTTCCCTCTCTCCCCGTCCCCGTCTCTCTCTCTCCTTTTCTCTCTTGTAGCTAGTTTGCGTCAGGGCTTTCGAGCGCTTTGCATATATAGGAGGTTCAGGATTTGAATTTACCACTTTGGGCTTCTGAAACTCGCCGAGATCGGACGGCGGTGATGGACGGCTGTGTGGACACGTGGCATGATCATAGTTGCATGTAACTGAATTATTTGGAGCTTCTGACACGTGCCCGGATCCTACGGCACTGAGGTTGTTTGATTGATTGCTTTCTCCGTGCTCGCGTAACGGCCCTGGATGCGGTGGTGATATTACAATTTTGCCCTTCTCCCCAATTTTTGGCTTCATTCTTCGATCGGTCTCCGGGCCCCCCCGGCTCTTCCCGTGGCGCCTAGAGATGCTATGCCTCGTTTCGTTGCACGTAATGAAAAGGGTAGACTTGTGATATAGTACAAGGACAAGGGTATTGATCGGAAAGGGTAATTATGTAAAATTATAATTACTGTAAAATATATTAAAATAAATTTTCAAAAATTCATTTAAAAAAGACTACCGCTTATTATATTAAATATATAAAAAACAATTTGCAAATTCCACATAAAAGTACACATTCATTCGCCTTAGTTGAAACACAAATCATGGGTGTGAGCTATTAATAAACAAACTTAGTAATGTTCTTTATTTAAATTTAAAATTAATTTTTAGTGTAATTCATATATTTTTATTAAAAAATAAAATAACATAAATATATAAATTTTTAATAAAAATGTGTCAACTAAACTGAAAATCTATCTCTAATATAAATAAATAATATTATTTCAAATGAATTTAAATTGAAGTTGAATCAATATAAATAAAATCTCATATTCTTAATAATAATAATAAGAATAATAAGGTAGCAAGCAGCTCGCTCGCACGTCAGAATTTTATTTTGTGTTTTCTTTTTTTATTTATTTATTCTTTTATAATGTGTCTTTTTGTGGGAAGCACTTCCCGCCCATAGACTTAGGAAAATGACTTTTGTGAGTGATATAATTTCTTAAATAAATTTATCTTTAACTAATACCATAAACATATATATATAGAGAATTATATACATATACATATATATTATGTGGTGAAGGAGATCGTTAGACTATTAAATATATCTACATATATAGAAGATTTTTTTATTAATTTTTATTAAATTGAATTTTATTTAGTAAAACCTCGTGGGCTGTGAGCAATGCTGCTGGTTACTATGGTTTTGTGCTATATTTTACGTCATTCTGAACTTTAGGTATTATTAAGAAATAAATATATGTAATGTAATATATGTTAGTTTTGAACTTTTGTTATTACGCTGTTTTGGTACATATTAATTTAAATACAATATTTTACGCTGTTATTTAATATTTGATAAAATGAATAAAAGAGAATTGATTTTTCAATCATTTCCAGGATCCAGTGGATGGCGTAATGGTACTGCTGGCGAGAAGAGACCCGACCCCTTGTTTCGCTGCCTTTTCAGTGTGCTGGAGAACACGAGTCATGACGTGGAATATATATAGAGAGAGAGAGAGAGAGAAAATATTATATTATATTAATGCAAATAGATAGCATATTAATGCACCATTATTACTAAAAGTTAGAGTTTAAATAGTATCTGTCATATATATGTGTGCGTGTGTGTGTGTATCTGTCGCAAGCAGCCGTCTAAACTTCCGGCGGCCGCAAGCAGACAAATCCGCCGCTGGTTTAGCCGCCGGCCAAGATAGAAGTCTCTAATCACCAGCCACAACAGTGAACCATTAATAGCTTTCGTCTGCACCAACCAGAGTACTACTGGTTTATTATATGCTCTGTGTTCATCTCACGATCCTGCTAAGTAATAAAGAATCATCAGTAAATGTTAAAAAATGTTAAAATATAACTTTGAACGATAAATGTTCGCTCCTACAATAATATTCTTAACTCAAAAACAATATTAAAATGGTTAGATAATCAACTTTGATAACAATATTAAGATAATGAGCTCTATTCTAATAATAATTATTAAGATTGAATGGCACACAATTACGTACAAATATAAACAAATTAATTAACAACTGAAATAGGAGTTTATTTTTTAGGGTACCAGTAGCTTTAACCAGATTAGGTATCTTATATTCATCCACTTCATTTTATTTTTGTTTTCTTTTGCTAGATCATATGAGCACTTTTCAATTTAATGGGATTGATTTATTTAATTGGTTGGAGATGGAATTATTGATGACATGTATGCCCAATTATTTATGATTGCATTTATGACAAAACATTTGTATTTGAGAAATTAATTAGTCCACAGAGGACTAATTAAGGTAGGCATGATTGAGGCCACTACAATGATTGAGGTTTTGATTTATCATATTGTATTGCTTGCTTATATATTATTCTTTTTAATTAGTGGGTGTTGTCCAATCAAGCTTTCTTTTTGGTACCAAAAGGTGATATCCCTCACCCTGTGGGCCCCCCCCAGACTACCCCACGCCACGGGGGAGGAGGTTAATCAGGAACTCGGAGGCCTCGGTTAACGGGAGGCCAGTGCTAGGTGCCCACAAGGACCCCACCCCACATGGAGCAGGTTTATCCCACACTGCGGCTGCCTAGTCTCGACCCTGGATCCTTGGTACCAGTTCTGCCGTCCCTCAACCATCCGAGCTGTGCCCTGGGGGCAATCAAGCTTTCTTTTTGATTGGATCCATGGTATACATAAGCATTGAGCAAAAATTGAACTAATGGAAGAGCCTCTCTCTAGGGTTGAATGGGAAATTAATTAAAAAGGTGACAAATATATATATACATATGCATATCTAATATATTAAGGGTAAATTGTATTAAAAAACTCACTTACACTTTCAAAATGCTGTAATTAGTCATAATTTATTATTATTTTATATAATTTTATACAATAATTTACATACAAAATACATAATTCCATATATATAATTTGAATATATCAAAAAAATATAAAATTTTATATTAATTAACCAATAGATTGTATAAAATTATGTAAAATAACAATAAATTGTGACTGATTGTAACATTTTAAAAGTATAAAAAAAAATTTGATGTAATAAAAAATATAATAAATAACTTGCACATGATCTTTAAGTATAGAAAATTTTATATAATTTATCCATATATTAATTAATAATGTTAATTAGATACAGAATTCTTCATCAAAGAGGAGGACACGATGTGTTCACCCTGACATGGCTGGCAAGTGGCAATCTAATTAAGAGACAGGGAGAGCGAGGTTTAATTGGTTTGATATGAGATGACAGACAAGTTGGCACAACTGTCCTTATTTTCGTTGTTCGGTCACGAAACCAATGGATGGATATGCACGTGGCATGTGGGCCGTGTCAATGATCGTCCTGCTCAACTAAATTAAATGGAAGGCTTCTATTCATCTCAATAATTGCCCCAGTGGCCACCTTCCTAATAAAAAATAAAAACATAAAGCCATGCCCATGCCCCCAGAGGCACAGTCAAATAGTAAAAGATTAGCTGGTGATAATAAAATTATGCTAAAAATTATTAGTGTGAGATTGATTTTTAGATAAAGTAATTCTTTTTAGAGGTAATCAGTAGTAAGTGTTAGTGGATATAGTCACAAATCTTGATCTCTTGAGTATATCTCTTGATTTATCTCCCTCATGATAATCTAGAGGTAGATGGGCGAGAGGCGCGAGTGATGGTGCATAATTCAAAAACAAAAAAACCATGCTCATGGAACATGAATGAGTTCTTAAAGTACTACCAACGCTTTAACGCCTCTCTGACTTCGTCTTTAGTGCCTCTATTTGTAGATTTTATATGCAGACGAGAGTAAATCAAATCAAAAATTATTAAATTTTAGTGTATTTTTTATTTTGATCATTAAATTTTAATTTTGTTAATGTGATCATAAAAGTTTAAAAAGTTTTACAATGTAGTCATATATAAGATTTTTCAGCCATTTTGTAGCTGAAGTGGGTGACATGACGCTGATGTGGTAAATAATAAAAATATTATGTAATAATATTTTAATATAATATTATTATATATTGACATGTGACACGTTATGATTGGTTATCATTATACAATAATTTTTATTATTTGTCACATTAGTAAAAAAATCTTATATGTGACCACATTGTAAAATTTTTTAAACTTCTGTGATCACATTGAAAAGAATTAAAGTTTAGTGATCAAAATAAAAAACGCACTAAAATTTTTAGTGATTTTTAATATGATTTACTCTGCAGACGACTTGACAACCAGACCATCTACTCAATAATGTTAAAGGAAATTAATTAGTTAAGATTAACACCCCATTTCCATTCCCCCTACATGGAGGAGGGGTGACCCAACCCTAATCTCCAAAGAATCTATCTCAAAAAAACATTTCATATAAATAAATATCTAATCGTCTATATTTGCTTGTAATGTTAAAGAATCACTTTGGATTAGCACTAGATCCCCATTGCCTATTCAGAGAAGGGATGTCTCGACCCTAACCTCTAAAGTATCTAAATAAAAAAAAAATTAATGTAATTTTATTTCAACTTTAAGCATATATTAAAGAATAATGCTGGGAATCATAATTGATAACAATCAAGCATGTAATGCCTCTTCATTGGAAGAGAGTAAGGAGACTATATACTATTATCTTGTCTGTCTATCATCTCCTCTAATAAGAATGTGATACATAATTGATAACACTGTCATAATTACGACTTCTAATATTGCTCAGGACAAAAATCATATCATTCAATTTACAATTATACTTAAAAGTCAACCCAACAACTAACTTAAGTGACAACATGGGTTGGTTAGGTTAAATGAGTGTTATTAGATTTAGGGTTAGGATAAGAAAATTATATCAAATACCTTCTTCTCTTGGGATTGTTGTTTTTGCATGGTCCCTCACTGTTCGTACCCTCAATTTCAGCAAATAAAGTAAATCATAGATGGAGGCTTTTATCTCATTGTGTAGGACAAGAAGTCAAATTCATGACTTATTAATATAAATCCCAACTTATCATGATTCAACCACTTAATTTATGCCTAAAAGACTATCTCCTTTTATCCTTTATTAAAATGGTCAATCATAAAAACTTGACCTTATCTCACTCATTGTGAATGACCATTGAACTCATCCAAATCAAGATAGGGCTTGCATGTACGGGCTATTTTGCCAGACATATACATGTAGTTAGCCTTCTTTCTCTTTTTTGTTATTTTATTAGGTAAAAACAAAAAATTCAAGTCTTAAAACACATATTAAATGGTTAAATCACGATAAATTGAAATTAATATCAATAGGTTGTGAGTTTAATTTTTTGTCCTATGCAGTAAGACAAAAATCTTTACCTATGCCGATTATTCCCAACCAAAAGCCTAAGCCTGAGAAACATTAACATGCTACCAAAAATGACTTGGAACACTAGGCTACTACTTGCAGTAATTGTACTCGTAGGCCTACGCAAGGCCATCTATGTAAGTAGAACCCTTATTGGGAGAAAATAAATATAATATGTCTACAATTTGAATATATATATATATATGATTTTGAATAGTCTCTATCTAATTATTGGTTAGGATAATTTAATTTATACATATATGTACGTGCATGCATATTGTGTGCTGTTGCAGATTAATTAATTAATGAGCTGGTGTCACTCAATTATGTACACAGATAGAATAAAGAATCTTGTCTATTCTTGGTTTTAAATCACGACACACAACCTATAGGGTTGGTAGATGTTTTCTGATTTTTGGGTTTCTATCAAGACTTAAGCAACAAGGAAATGAAATATATATATATATATATATATTGTATTATTTTTTGTGTGGGTATGTTATATATATAATCAATCTACGAGGAGTGGTTATTGGATCCAAGAGAGGGACTTATTAATTTCATGCGACCATCACTCACACACGTATTTAACAGCGACCAGCAATATATAGGGGTGTTAATAGTTTGGATTAATTTAATTCTATAATAATCTAGTAATCGAATTATTTTTAATGATTCTAAAAAAATAAGAACCGTAATTGGACCATTACATATATAAAACTAAACCATGACTAATCCATCGCATCAGACCGATTTCAGTTCGGTTTCGGTTCTATCTAATTAACATTTAACTTCTAAACATTGTCGTAAAATATGAAATTACAAATAAATTTGTTAATTAAAATAAACTCATAACTTCGTTAATGTTTCAAATCTTGAAGTAAAAGTAGAACAAAATAATTCATAGACTACCTCATCAAATGAGATTACATCGACCATTTAATATAGCAATAGTGCATAAAAGTCTAGAAATAAAAGAGTTCATGAATAACAATAACCAACAACAAAAAAGAAATAAACAAAAACTAGTAAATTAAAATTACAAGTAATCATATATTTATGTGTATGTATATATATACCCAAAAATTATAATATATATAAGTATAATATCGGTTTTGGTTCGATTCAAATCACGATTTGAAAAGAAAAATCAATAACTAAACCAAATATATCGGTTCTTAATTTTTTAAAACTAGAACCTAACCGTTGAACCATAGAACCAATCTAAAATGCACGATTCAATTCTGTTTGGTCCAGTTCACCGATTTTTAGATATTTTTTTGACACCCCAGCAATATATATTATCGTGTAAACATATGTAAAGATAGATTAATTAAAATATTCACGAAAAGAGTAATTAAATCTGCGAATACAAATTTTAAAGAGAAAATTAATATTATACATTACATGATCAACTAACAATAATAAATAATTATTTGATATATACTTAAGTTAGAATCGATTAGAAAGGTCAATAGAAACTAAAAATTTATATAAACATCAAAATATATAAAGAATAAGCAATATTAATTATGGCAAATATATAGATAGGGTGGCGATAACCAACGAGAGATGGTGTGAGAGTGACCTCCCTTTATGTTGGAGATATCTACCCTATCATACATCAATAGTTGTGATTATATTAAAATCGTGTGACATTGAGAGGCAAAACTTTTATACAAATATATATGGATTAATACATACAACACTCCCTCTATGATTAAAAATATGCCATTTAATTCTTAATATATATCATATCACGATTCGATATCTCAATTATTAAAAATTATTATTTTAAATAATTAGTGTAACAAAACGTTAACACGTGTATAAACATGCTCGTTTTCATAATTGACAACTCACGTTGATTACTAGTTAGCAGTATTTAAATGAGCTAATTGTTTTATTGTGCTCGCCTCAATAATTAAAAAATATAATGTTTTGTTCTTAATATACAAAAAACGTCAAAATTATGTATCTCAATTATTAAAAATTATGAACATGCTCGTTTTCATAATTGACAACTCACGTTAATTACTAGTTAGCAGTATTTAAATGAGTTGATTGTTTTATTGTGCTCGCCTCAGTAATTAAAAAATATAGTGTTTTATTCTTAATATACAAAAAACGTCAAAATTATGTATCTCAATTATTAAAAATTATTACCCTGAAACGCATAAAAAGATATAAACAAGAAAACGATGGAGCCGAGTTCAACAAATAAAAATGATGAAAATTAATTATGTTATATTTTGTGATTGAGAATAGAAGAATATAGCATTTTTTGGGTTTATGATTCCATGATTTAGATGTTTGGGATTTAAGGGATTTTTTTTTTTAATTATGAGTAATTTGGTCTTTCCCATCAAAGTAAATTTTAATCTAATATGTCTCACTAATTTGACTTTTTTATAACCCGACACTTTTTCTTTTCTACGAGTATATTTTATGTGACATAGATAATAACTTTATTTATTCTCAATCAGGATAAGGATTTAAAACAATAATTTTTAATAATTGAGATATATAATATTAATATTTTTGTACATTAAAGATCAAATATCATATTTTTTAATTGTTGTGGAAGCATAATAAATCATTTAGTCTATTCAAATACTGTCAACTAGTCATTCACGTGGTATGTCACTCGCAAAAACAGACACGTTTATACACGTTAATGTTTTGTCACAATAAGAATTTAAAGTAATAATTTTTAATAATTAAAATACTAAAGCTTGACATTCTATACATCAAGAACTAAACACCATATCCTTTTAATTATTAAGGGGGTGTTATTATGCCAATATATATGCACTTATAAATTTGAAAAAACCAATATTTAATAAAATAATTGAAGATTATAAAAATACCACTGCCATATGATTTTGAGTCCATCTTAAAATGGAGCGTTTCCTTATCTAATAAAATATAGAATCAATGGATGTATGTATGTATAAATTATGAATGTCTATGTATGCGTATGTTTATGTGTACATGTGTGTATATATACACGTATATATAGTATACATATATACACACACAAAAGGAAACTGTAACTATAAATCTGCATTAATGTAAATTCACTACAACAATTTTGAGATTAAAGACATTTAAAAATGTCTTCATATGTAATTTATTAGGGCATTTTAGTTATGAGGACACTAATAAAAGTGTCACATGTAATTATATTCCAAAAATTTATTGAGTCACTTATAAATGCTATGTAAATCTATCAAGATATCTCTCTTAATTTTACATGTAGTGATATTTAAAAATGTCTCTAAAATAACTGTAAATTTAAACATGTAGTGATATTTAAAAATGACTCGAAAACAAATGTGGTTCTAACTACCTTAAGACTGCAAGGCCTTCCTTTCCGCATAATCTCTTTTTCTCCCGCTTGATTCTTCTTGCAAAGCCTTCTCTCCGTGCGTGACCATGTGGCGCCCCATGAAACCATGAAACAGCCGCATGACAGGCTGGAAAATAACTCCAGCGTGCTCACTTCTCCCTTGACTCGAACCTTAGACCTCTCATTCTTTATGTGCGCATGTGACCACCTGAAGTGCAAGCCTTCTCACTAATATATGCGCTCATATTAATTTTATAATAAATTTATTCTATTAGAACATTTTATCATAGTGTCTCATTAAAATTATTTTATTAGAATACTTCAAAAATTTTGCCCTATTAAATTTTTTTATTAGAGCATTTCACCAAAGTGTCTTATTAAAATTATTTTATTAGGACATTTCAAAAATTCGGCCCTATTAGATTTTTTTATTAAGACATTTTATTAAAGTATTTCATTATAATTATTTTATTAGGGCATTTCAAAAATTCTATCTTATTAGATTTTTTATTAGAGTATTATATCGTTACGTCTCATTAGAATTATTTAATTAGAACATTTCTTTAAATTATATCTTAAAATAATATTTTATATGACACCTTTTAAAAAAAATCCTATAAAAAACGACTCAATAAGTGTTTTCTATTGCAGTGATTGTCATCATATATAGTTTGTATGTAGGGCCAGAAATAATAGGTGGAAATAAGGTTGAAGATACATAAGCAAAGAGGAGCCACAAAATAGTGATTTGAGAGGATATGAGCAGACGTGAAGAGAGAGGCAACTCACAAGCTGTGCTGTGCCTCTCAAATGACTATCTGATATATATATATATATATATATATATATATGAAAGTAAATATTATATTATGGGTGGAACCAATTTACCTTAACTAATCAGTAATCATCTATATATTATGAACTTAATTTAAAGACGAGCAATTAGGGGCTAATGAGTGGGGGCTGGCCTCTTGAATTTGTTTCTAGACAGACGCAAATGTTTCTTAAAATTATTAAAATCGAAATATATAGCTAGTTAGGACATTAATTGTTTTAGATCCATGCATGGAGGATAATTGTGTTAATTAATTGCTCGTATATTCATATAATATAATTTTAATTAGGTTGTATAAAATAATTAATTAATTATTGATTTACTAAGTCAGTTTGATGGGTTTTTAATTTTGACAGTGTACGTAGTTCTATAATTAATAATTACAACTACGTACGTACTTGACAAAATCTTTCTGGTATAACTTATGAAAATTAGTAAATTATAATTATTTATATGAGAGTTTTAAAGGTAAAATTTTCATGCAATATATTAGCCTAAGTTAGGGGTGGCAATACGGGTTGGTCAATCGTAATCGTGTCGTGTTGAGACACACGTATAACACGTATTAGGCTAACCTAAATACGACTGACCCATTTAATAATCGTGTTAAATTTCTTAAACCCGAACTTGACACGTTTTTTAATCGTGTAATACAACACGACCCGTTTAGCTAAACGTGTTGTGTCGTGTCGTGTCGTGTCACCTATTAACTTATTTAACCCGTTTAATTTAAACAGGTGGTGATGTGTCACCTGTTAAACATGTTAATTAGTTTTAAACGTGTTATTTTATGTATAATCGTGTTAACGTATTTAGATGAACTCATTAATCTTTTTAATTAAACATGTTATTTCGTATATAATCATGTTAACGTGTTCGTATCAACTTGTTAACACGTTTAATTAAACGTGTCATTACATGTCTAAACGGATTAGACGAGTTGACCCGCCTAAGACACGAAAATAATTATGTCATAAATGGGTTGACCCGTTTATAACCCAAACTCGATTAACCCCAACCCTAACTCACTTAATTTCGTATTGTGTCGTGTCGTGTCGTGTAATGGAGTCGTGTCCAAATTGACTACCCTATTCTAAGTGTTAAAAAAATAATTTATGTAATATTAATTACCCATTTCATTTCGTGCTTTTAATTAAGTAATCAATACTCAATATATAATAAACTCATCGGTCTAACAAAATAAATAAATAATTTATGTAATCAGCTTTCATCTCGTAAAATTAAAATTTGATCGACTTCCATATTTAAATACTAGATCTAGTCTAGCTAGCATCTGCCATCTGGTACATATGCTCTGCTAATGCTAGGCCATGAACAGCGCCTATCACCCTCTCCATTCTATCTGAATTAATTAATTACAAGGATACAGGAATTTTAAATATTGGCATTTCTAATTATTCAAACTTGAATTCAGCAATTTGGTTGTTAATTAGAAACCATTCTTACTTTCAAATAACAGATGTTATTATTATATATATTGAAAAAGAAAAACTAACTGTCGTTTTATCCTGTCATATCAATAAATAAATAAATGAACATATATAGCTGAAAATGTCAAAATTGAGTGTCTCTTTTACGTACCAATCCCCAGAGAAATTATTGGGTCTATCATTTGGTGACTTGATATAAAAAACAAGAAACAAACAAGGTTTAATCTTAATGTTTGATTAAGAGATCAGGGGGCATTAATTAATTAATATTGCTAGTGAAAGATAGTTGAAGAAAATTTTGCAGGTGACAAGTGGAGTAGGGAAAGGTGTTTCCACGAAAATGAGAGAAAGAAAAGGGTAAGTTATCAAACACCACTCAATTCTTCCAACTCTCATTGGAGTGCAACTTCTGGATCTTGAAAGCCTTTCATTTCCATAAATATATATATATATATATATATATATAAAGTATTTTTTTTTAAAATCTATCAAGTATTATATACTATTTAGATGAATTTTTTTAAAAAAATTATGTCATAATTACTCTCTCTTTCTCTCTCTCGTCATTTAGGTCTTAATTAGATCAATCATGTTAGAGGTGGACCCTGAAAGAGGTGGGTAGTAGTAGATGATTATTAATTTATAGAGGATGCATCTACTAATTCTTTATTCTACTTCAAGCTGCACAATTACTTCTCAACTCAGCTCCTTTTCTTTTCTTTTCTTTTCTTTTCTTTTCTCTTAAGAATTTGTTAGCCCGTTGATATAATGTTGGTTCCTTCCATCCAATCTGCATGCATGTGTAGCAAATTGGTAATTGAATTATCTCAATATCCCTCAAGCCCAAGCTTGTTTGTAGCGTTTGTTTTCTCTTTTCCAGGTCCCAGCTGCCTGCCTGCCTTTTGGTGTAGCTTTCTCAGTGCGATTTTCTTCAATTAATTCCCAGTATCCCTGTACCTGTACCATCATCACTAGCCCCCCAATCTTTCAAAACTAACATTCTCTTCCCCAGTATGGTCTTTCTTAGCCCTTTTCACCCTTTTCTTCGACACTCCTATATATATAAATTTGGAAGGGTTTATCAAGAAATTGATTAATGGGTCCTATGTGGTTTAATTTCTTCACACACAAGCATCCATGTATGTATACTGCCATGCCATGCCATGGGAAGTTAATTGAATTAGATGACAGGGCTACCATTAGGTGGTTCTTGGTTGTTCACCACTCACAATATCCTATATCTCTTCTTCTATGAATTTTTCTTTCTTTCTGCTGTCTTACATATATATTAGATATTTATAATTTAGATAGCTTGGTTGGTAGTAATAGTAATAAGTGCTCTTTTGTGACTGAAATATCATTAAGTTTGACTTGCAAAAATAATGTTTTATAAAGAAATAAATAGATAAATTTACGTATAAAAATGACACTCTCCTCTAACTCTCGTAAAATAAAGAATTTTCTACTATATTATATCTCTATCTCCAATAAATCATAAGGAAAGGAGCTAAACATATATACATGCATGCATGCTCCTTGGTTGGTTAATTATAGGCTATTATAGAGGAAGAAACATATGATAAACAAGAAATCAAAGCAGAGAACTTAATTTGAAGGTGGGCATTGGAGTCAAATCTAAAAAAGAAAAGCCAATGGCAAAATTGATAAGACTTCAATTAAGTGCATCAAAATCTTGAAATTATTAATTAATATATAACAAAATGTAAAGCTATATATCTAAAATAATTAAGAATGAAGGAGTAGTGTTGCTTTAAGACATAAGCTATATATCTAAATTATTATTGTTGCTTTTCAGTTTGTAATTATACTTCTTAAAAAGATAACTTAAAAAGTATTGTTTATTTCATATATATATATATATGGCAGATAATTTTAAACCGTTTTGTTTATATATATTTAATATATAAATAAAATTTTAGAATGTGTTAATATTACCACCCTTTCATGAACGATATAACAATATTAAGTTTTTACAGTCAATTATGAGGTGAGTTAGGTGGAGCGAGTTGGGAATGCAATCAATTTCCATGGACAAACAAATTAAACAAGGGGGAGAGAGAGAGAGAGAGAGAGAGAGAGATGAATTAACTCCCATTTAATAATATGATGTGAAGATTAGAAGGAGAGGGGATGGTCCAGAAGATGCTTCCCCTCAAAAATTAAATTAAATCAAATCAAAACTCACTTAAAAGGATGTGAGCATCTGTCCAGAAGATGCTTGTAGTATCTGTAGCGTTCATATTAGAAGACCCTACCAAGCTTTTCACAATTTGGCATCTTCTTCTTTCTTCACGGTAATGCCTCTTGTCAAAATTGGCATGCCTGATGCATATATATATGAAGAGCCAGGTGGTCGAACATGAACCCCCAAAATTTTGTAATTTATATATTTTTTATTTTTTTAATAATAAATATTTTATTAAAAAAATTAAACCCAAAATAAAATTCAACTTTCAATTTAAATTTCCACAAACACTCGGCCCAACAATCAATTTATAATATTTTGTCTTCCCTATTTTCTTTTCTCAATTTTTACATTTTCTCTTTCTATTATTTCCAATTTTTACCATTTTTTCTTGAATATCCTATAGACTTTAAGACTGTAAATTTATTTTTAATTATAAATCTTTCAATTACAACTCTAAAAAAATCTTATTGTTTTCAATTTTTTCTTTTTAATTTGTACCGTTTCTTTGTTTATTATAGTAGGTTGTTTGATTTCTTTTGATCTCTAAAACATTATATTTTAGTCTAAAATTTACTATTATTAAGAGATTATCATATTTTATAATTGATTAAACTTCAAATTTTTTTATTTTTTAATTTAATGAAATGATAAAAAAAATAATATTTTTGAGAAGTTCCTAGGACCCCAAGTTAATTGAGCTGACTCTGAACATATGTGCGCATAGAGTATAATGACTTGCTAGTCTGCTAAACCCTTGCAAGTCCTATTCTTTATCCAAATCCATGATTCCAACTCCTCCTCTCCTAAATTATTGGGGGTAAGGGCTCAAATTCAAGCCGACATTTGAATCAAATCTTGAAATAGACTGAATATGCAATATTCTGGGTTGAGTCCACATCATCTGTCTCTACTTATATATGCAATTTTGACTGTGGCCCAGAAAGCAGGAATGTTTAAAAACATGAAAAAATATGGAGCATGTCAAATCTGGAATTAGGTTGGACAAATTATAGTCCAGCATATGTTCGGTCCACATTTGCTTCATCTGAGAAGTTAGCTCTTCTCGCCAAGTGTTCTTGTTGCATAGAGAGAGAGAAAGAGCATATGTTCGGTCCACATTTGCTTCATCTGAGAAGTTAGCTCTTCTCGCCAAGTGTTCTTGTTGCATAGAGAGAGAGAAAGAGAGAGAGAGAGAGAGAGAGAGACAGGTGAATTATTTTGAGGCATGGACATTATTTCCAATAAAAAATACAGATTTTTATGTCTTGTCATGAAACTTCAAAATCCTACTAACTCCACATACTTTTAACTTTTTTGATGATGAAAATATTCATTATTTCATCTTCTAAACTCTTGAAATTCTAAATTTTTTTTTTCTCAAAATTAATGAATTTTTTTAGCAGCCCAAGAACTTGTGAATTTAGATCCTGAAAAACCTATGTAGTTTCTGTATTCATTTGTTCTATGTTTCATGTCACAAGTTGGATTTTGTAGCCAAATATTTATCTTTAGAAATATAGAAAAAAGTGCAATTTTGTTCACTCTCTTTAATTAAGGTAAACTTGACCCTAAGTTAGTATAAGAATAAAAAAGTCATTAGAAATGGATCTCTCTCAAACCCATCATATTTCTCTCTCCTTTCCTCTCTTCTTCTCTAGCAATTGTCTCTCGCCATCGATGTCTCACCACCTCGCCTTGCCGCCTCTCCGTAGCGAGGGAAGATGCAGCGACAAGGCGAGGCAAGACGGAGCGGCTAGGTGATTGGCGACAACGGCAGCAACAAGAAGAAACTTGCCAACGAAAAATAAAGAATGAGAGAGAGGAGAGAATGAGGAAGAAGCATTCACGTTAAGTGAACAAAACCGCACTATGTAGAAAGAGGTTACTTGTTATGGGACAATAGCATTATTCGCAATAAAGTAGACTTTCTTATCCAAGAAATAACTTCTTCAAATTTTAGTCTCTAACATTAATTCAAACACTTTGGATAATTGATCCAACTAGTTTTATGTTGCCGCCTCTTAACCCATTTTCCCTCTTATATCCAGGTTTGAGACCGAATGTAAATAGTTAAAAAGGCCTAAAAAGAAACAGATGAATGGAACACTGGTTATTAACTTCCCACCCTCTATCAGAAGTACAAAATATTAGTCTTTTACAACCCAACTCAGGCTCACAACTCACTATTGACCACTCAACTAAAAAGGAAAGGATCTAATTCACATGAGATAAGAACCTCCCTCCCTATATCTGAAGAAAATGATATTTACATTTCAAATCTATATCAGTATACTTCTGCTCAAGTTTTGAACCTGTCGACAGAAATCAGTTAAAAACTGGTGGGATTGGTCTATGCTACAGCTGGGATCTATTTGGACAATTTTCAATGTTACAGGACATTAATACTGGAGATCCTAATTCAACATGGCCAGCATAGAATCCATATATATTGCTGGTTCTTAATTTATTTGACAGCAAACTTCTCTTCCGGTTGCTTTTCCCAAAAATAGTTGGCAGCTTCTATCCACCCTGGATGTACAAGAAACTTCTTCTCCCTAACCGCCCAACGAGACTTCTCTGTTCCAGTGTCAGCGGAGACCACGTGTGTCACAGACGGATCGGTCTCCGTCACGCATATGGCTCCCAGTTGTTCTGCCATTTTCCAGAGATGGTGATTTTCGGCCTGGAATTTAGTTGGGAAAACCCGGCTAAAGACAATCTTGCACTCTTTCAAGACTTCCTTCCGGACTGTTTTTAGCACCTGCGAGAATGATCAGACACATGCATCTCACTCGTCTGACCAAAATATTGAAAACCTTCATGTTTCAGGATCAACGACTAAATGCCTGATTCTCTAGATCAGAAGTAAGGGATAATGGAAAGTTCAAAAGCAGTAGCACCAGATCATTGATCCAAATTTTCCCCAAGAATAAAATGATAACTATAATTGGATGACCATGATGAATTTTCCACACACCAGCAGAGACTATCTGGGATCATCCATGTGTTTTCACATTAGACAAATTTATCTAGCATTCTATAAACACAAAAAAAAATAAAAAACAACAAAAAAATCAATTTTAAGATCTAATAGCTCGTTAAAAGGAGATTGAAAAGCAATGCATAGTAGAATTTACAGTGAATAGAGAATTTTAACAGCCACAATCTAAAACCATACGATGAAGTCAAATAACACACCCACCCCATAGACATTAGAAACATTAACAAAAGTCAAGATGTCCAATTTTAGCAAATAGAGCAAGAGCCCAAAAGAAGAACTACAAAAAGACATCAAAAACAACAAAAAAACCGTTGCCACCACTGACAAAAGAAAAAGCTACCATCAAACACTGCACAAAGTACAGGCCCTCAATATAGGACCCACAGAAGATGGGGTTTGAGGTTTGGTATTGGTTTAAGGCATGCCTAGTGAACCCATCAAACAAATTTCCATTGAACTATGAACCCCAAATACCTGGTTTTACATTCCAATAACATATACTGACACAGACTAACGGTAAAAATCAGGACAGGCAAATCAGGTAGAGCAAGAATTAATTCTATTAACTTCATTAAACGAGTTAAGATCAACACATCAATCAATAGCTAACATGCAAGCAGACATAGATGCCCATGTATGTGCATGTGCACGTGCACAAGCATTTAAATCTGGAATGCTCTATGCTCTAGTGTGAGGCAAGACCTCATGCTCACACCCCATGGGCGTTAACATCCAACCCATCAACTGCAGTCACTCTAGCCACTCCCGTGGCAGGCAAACAATCACCAGGTGTGACACCCCCAATGCCTTGTGAAGAAAGCAGCACCAAAAACTAAAATATCAGTCTATAAGAACTCCAAAATAAAACAAAGACATGAAATGCTCACAAGAGGTCAAATTTGGTCATCATAAGAAATTCTTACCTCTCTTACGTCTCTGTCTGCAAGATCAATCCCCGGTTCCTGTAGAACAGTGCCTAATTAGAGATCAAACTCACAACATATGATGTCAAATTAAAGGAAGACAGAGAAAGAGGGCATACTGAGTCAAAGAATATACGATGTATCTGCTTAAGAACCTTAAGAATGGAAGCAAGTGCTCCATCAGTCTCACTTTCATCACTCTTCAGCTGAGAAAGAGATTTACAGTTAAAGCCAAATTGTCGACAACTTGAAGCAAAGAAGTGGTATCTTTCCATCAGTATCAGATTTTCCTTGTGCTTCCCCCAAACCTAGCAAAATTAAAAAAGCAACAAGCACATCTAGCTTTATACTTTGATGAAGAGACAGATAAAAACTCAATGCTCAAAAATTGACTTAGTATTATGAGCAATCAAATAAAGATAGTAGGAAAAAGCAAATACAAGACATCAATTAAGATAGAGTAAAGAGTCACCACAATTGAAAATAAAATAACAAAATAGTGGCAAGTCAATGAACTTAACACACAACAACTCTTCCTCATTATCATGAAGAATTTGGCATCCCTTCCATTTCCCATTTGCTGCAATGACAATTTGCATGGGAAGTACAATGCAACTACATATGCAGATCCAAAAAATGATACAGGGAGTGTGACAAACCAATGAACACATGAGAAATACTTACAGACAAATGCATATGTGAAAGAAATAAAGATAGATACATCCATCGAGGATTTTTTTTTTTTAACCCTAAATTTCATGACTGGAAGAGCATAATTTTTATCTCCTCTTTTTTTTTTTTTGTAGTATTTATATCACGACCAGTTAGTGCTTCAAACCTATAATATTTCCAAGAAATCCAAAATTTGAAGAGAATGTGTTCACAAGAGTGGATTAGGAAGAGAAGCAGAAAATGCAACTGCAATGATTCAATGGTGCAACCTAAAACACCATAGTAATGTCAGTTGACCTAAATCCACCACATTCCTGCTGTCAGCAGCCTTAGTCCAAGTTTCCTAAAGCTTCCCAACAACATTGTTATAGCTAATTCTTATAGTATTAATATATCCAAACCACATAGCCACCTATCAGTAGTGGATAAACAGCATTTTAATTTAGTCACACAATCAATAGTATAAGCAAGAAGCACGCACATGTCTTAGTTGGAAACCACAAACTTAATTTATGAAGCACTAGAATCGAACTTAAGTAACTTGAACCGCATGATGGATATGGAAGCCATTTTAACAACTACCTAGTCAAGGCAAGTATCTTGGTTAAGACATTTGCAATACCCAGATAAGTGCAAACAGCTATTTATTGTTTCAATATATAAGGAATGCGAAACTGCCAATCATGTATAGCCAGACCCCAGCAAATATTTTGTCATCCAAAAGCAGTCCTACATAAAAGAATGAATCAGGGGAGGGAGTACTAATTGAGAGGAGAAAAAAAATTAAAGAGAAGTAGCCAACAATTAAGAAAACAGATATCCACAAACACTAAACTTACTGTTAAATTACTTACTGGTTCTGTATCATCAAGGATCAGAACAGCACTTTCTTGCCCCAGTACCACATCAAGACCCTTTTGATGTCTCTGAGTGCTATCATCTTGTGCAATTACTCTAGAACTGAAGTAAATTTTCTCAGGGTCCAATAATTTTGCCATTTCCAATGCATAAGAGCGTTCACCCATGGTGTATATGTACATCTCAAACATATTGCATGCTTCTTTTAGGAAGGTACGAACATAGGGCCTCAACTTGGTGAACATATGCATGTAGTCCAATCTGAATAAGCTGCCTTTTGAAACATCTACAATTTTTATATTTCAATTCCATAGAAAACAATAGTAAGTTCAGAATTATGATTATAGGCAACAATAAGAAATATGACCAGACATAATGAGAAAGCAGAATCTTTCATTTTCTTTGTAGCATAATCCACACCAAAAAGAAAAGATTCTACAGATAATAGGACATTAGTTATGAAAGCCACATTGATCCAGAGGACCAGTGCTGTAACACCCCTTACTTCATTTAAGAACCTAAGTGAAAATTAAGGGCAGACTTAGAGTTGACTTAAGGAGGTCAGCTGTAACTGTAACAAGAGGTGACTGGAGGACAGCGTCAGCCAACTTAAGGGGACAACCATCCATTAACAGATTGGCAGCCAACTATAAGTTGACTGTGGAGTTAGCTATGTGAAGGAATGCGTTGGAAAAGCCAAGAGTCAATCTTAAAGTCAACTGTTGTATCAACTTTGGAAGCAAGAGAGTTATCTCAGGTAAGAAGCTGTCCTTAAGTTCAATTATGAGGATTAAATGAATTGAGTAATTTGCCAGTTAATCCAGTCTGACCAGCCAGTCCATTCTGATTTCTGAACATTGATCGAAACAGTCCGTTAATGTATCATTAGGCCAAGCTAGAAATTACAAGAGGTTTAGTCTGTCTGTAATCCCATTTCAAGTTTATGAGAAGGATTATAGTTTATGAAATACATGATGAATGTTTGACATGATGTTATATCTAGATTTTTCACAGCTTGCTTAGCATCCTTGTCACTTGTAAGTCAGGCCCTCAAACACATGGTCAGAGAGATTGTATTCAGAATAGGACTCTAATGACAATATCATCCATCAAGACAAAACATAATTGTTCAACACAAGCAGATAAAAATTAGGAATGGTCGCCAAATTTTGATTTCAGAAAGATTAAAAGTTCAACCATCCAATGTTTTTGGCTAGAGTTACATCAAGTGAATAATTTTATTCAGTTTACATCAGGTGCATGTGATTGAGGCACACAATGTAAAAAAGATAAAAAGTACAAACTTGTATCAACATGGCAAAACTATATAACTTGTAAAGGTGCCATACCTTCTAAAGAATCTGTTTGGCCTAGCAAATATTCCTCCTCTGGTGTCACATCTACAAGCCTGGTTGAGTTGAGGAGTGTGTGATCTAAATCAAGAACCAAGTACAGCTTCTTTTGGCGATATAAATTTTTTAAATCTCTGTTTCTTAACCGAACAATTTCATCATTACCAAGCCTTAAATCCTGCATGCACAAAGTATTCTCCACTTCAATGGGAAAGACAAAGAAGAATAATGAGCTATGACATAATCATAACAAACACGTATTGCAGTCCAATTCTTGCCCATATTGAGTAAATTTAGATGAATTCACAAAATATCTAACCTTTTTGTCTTATCTTCTTTTACTAACAAAATCTCTTCCCAACTTCATAGAAAATACATAATTGCTTAATGACTAAATTTAAGGGCAAGAAAGTCCAGTTAAAAAAGGAAAAATGCAAGCGCACAATAAGCAAAAACTAGTAACTTCAAGAATCGTTTGTAATGGATTCAGTGACTGACCTTATGTATATAGTTCAATTGCACAGTAGTACTATACTTGGGTACATCAGTATCATCATCCACCCTTTGCCCACAGATCATACACATTCCTCTAATAAAACCAGGATGGACACATGTATCCTTCTTAAGCGATGCTTCTGCGCAAAAGTAACAAGTTAGGAAAGACAGGCCCAGCATGGTGAAGGAAATAAAAGCAGCCCTAAAACAGGGGCTGAGAGGTGGTGCAAGAGAGGGGGAGGAATAGAAGAAGAAAGAGCAAGAGAGAATGTGAGAATGAGAAGTAGAACAGGAAGAATGAAGAAACAACAGCAATAAGAGGGAGAGAAGATTGTAAAAGTAGCCTAAAACACAATTATTGTGAGATAAGCGAATAGCTTATGTAAATGATCCATATACATAGGCGGATCAGAAAACATTTCAACAAAGAAAACAAATAAAAATTAAGAAACAAAATCCTAAAATGATTTAAAATTCCAAAAGCTAAACTCCTCCTTACAATCTCCACCTGGTAGTACAAAACAAATAAAAAAACCAAGTCACTCTTTGGACTCACAACAAAAGTCAAATCAAACAATCACAACATATCAATCCTTAATCTCACTTTATGGGGGGTCCAAGTCAAAATCAACATCTAAAATTTCTTTATAATTGCAAAATGAAGCAATAAATGTTGAATGGACTCCTTGTCATGCTTGCACAAATAACACAAATTGAACAAACAACACTTAGATACTTTTTAATCAAATATATATTAGTAGTGCCTATGGAAATAACCTCCTTGCAACGTGAATTTAAGGTTGTTCATAAAAACAACTCTCCTCCAACCCTTGCAAAGTGGGAACCTTGTGCACTAGGAACGCCATTTTTACCTATTGTAAGCACCATATCATGCATAGGACACCAATAAAAAATGAAACTTAACCCAAGCGCAAATCCCCATTTTTGCATCAATATCATGTATAAAGATTCCACTGGAATATACCTTCAGATGTGGTTCCTCACAGAATGAAAATGCCATAAAATTTATCCAACAGCCCATATTACACTATTTAACCATATTCTATCCAACCAAAAAGCTAAAAGCCATTAAATCTATCCAACCATATTCTGACACAAAAATGCATAAACCAATACTCAATGACCCAGAACATGCTTAAAAAAATCTCTAGGTTCCCCTACATGAAGTGATTCACTTCCTACTTTCAATGGACATCATCATCTAATCCCATGATCTAGAAAGAGGAAATTGCAACTTCTTTATACTATTTTAAAGAGCTGAAGTATGATTAAGATTGAAACCATGTTTTAACAAACTAAAAAATTGATAGTTGAGTTGAAAAGGATATTCTCTGTAGAAGTATCAAGGGTGACCATTGGTAACTCCAAAATGACTGGAATAGCATTAGGAAATGAAGTACTACAGTAAAATTTTATACATCAACAACCCAAGTATTACAATAACATGAAGCATCAGATATGCTCTATGTACAAATCCTGATTTGCACTTTTTTCTTTCCATGCTCATTCATCACAGTGGTGGAGCCAAGGCCTGCATTCAGCAGGGGCAATTTTTTTACTATAGTATCATAGCACATCATATATTTAATAAAGTAACAAAAAAGGTCATTCACAGTTCACAAGGTTCCCCACTTTGCAAGAATTGAGACACGTGGCTTTGTATGCAACCTTACTCTTACTCTACAAAGAGATTGTTTCCACAACTCAAAACCCATGACATTCTAGTAAAAAATGAGCAACCTTATTGTTGCTACAAAGTTTTGCAAAAATTAAAATGTAAAAATTCCTTACTTTCCAAAGCTAGGGCTAAAAATAGCAACATAAGAAAAAACACTAGACGGTTACAATATTCCAACGAATTATAAAATAATTAAATTAAGAGAGCAAAACTTTCAATAAAATTTCTAATTTCTTTTGGAAAAAATATGATGGCAAGATTGATAAAGCCCCTTTTGCAAGTATCTTCAATGCATATTGTTTCACTCATTTAGATAATAATCTAAAATTTTAAGCCTCAATCAAATATTTATTCAGAAGAACTTCTAAGTTCATCTTAGTTCGGCAATTTTTTGAGAATTTTTTCATCATCTTGACTACCAAATTCTTAAAGAGATGATCAATCATCTAACATTTTTTTTTCTTACCAATTAACTGATAGATTGGTGATGAAAAACAAATGATTCATATCTCAAAGTCAAAGTATATGGTTTGGAAACAAAAATCAATTTCAAGGTATAATTTCCAAAAAGATCATTTTAATCAAAACTCATCTTGAATCCCAAGCTTCAAGACGTTTAGTCAAAGTATTTTCTAATACATATATATGTGTATGTTGTTCATGATTTAGGAGATTGGAAAAATAAAGAATTATATTTCAAAATATTTTTCAAACATTAGCTTGGGAATTAAAGCAAGTATAAAAATCAAGTATCTTGTCAAAGTAAATTTCTAAGGATATTTGAATCTTTGCAAAGATATAAATATTTTGTTTGAAAATCAATTTCTTAGTTTATGAATATCTAGATCAAATTCAAAATTTATGTGATTGAATGAAATCATGGGTTTTGGAAATTAATCATCAAAATGAATTTCCAATAAAATATCTTTTAAATCAAAAGAAATCATTTTTGAGTACATTCAAGATCATCTGTCAACAAGCATTGGAAAAATGCATAAAACTGTCGACAGTCCTCTAGGATTCTGTCAACAGTTAGAAAGCATGTTTTTAGCATGCCTTGAAACTGTCGACAGTTTGGAGAGCATCTGTTGACAGTCAGTATATGTGCAAAGGCAGATATCGATAGTTTTTATGAATCTGTAAACTAAGTCTTTAATTTTAATTAGAAACTGTCGATTAATAATTGTTTTTTGTCGACAGTTTGTACCAAAGAATCGCATAACAACTAGTTTTTGTCGCATTAAATGCAGGCCAACCACCAAGCAACACTCTGATTTTTGGAAGCATCCACCCACAACTATAAATAGGTGGTTGAAGGATCATTTAAAGCTCTTAGAAGAAGTTCTTGCTCAACTACCAAGTGCTCAAGCCTTCATCATGCTTTAAATTTTTGTTATCTCGTTATTATTGTAAAGGTTGTGCTTCTCTTGTATTTATATCCATTTGAGCCTTGTATATTTATTGAGAGAACTTGTGACTAAGAGGTCAAACTCTTAGATCTCTCATGTTTCACTGTTGTATTCATTTCTTTTCCAAGCTTGTAAAGCTTGAGTGCCTATCCACTTAATAAGAGGTTGTATTTCCTAGTCATTGGACTAGAGGAGTGGGAACTAAGGGAGTGGACTAGGCTTGATAAAGCCGAACCACTATAAATCTTGGTGTTTTTGTGTGTTTGTGTTCTTTTAAGTCTTATTTATTTTTAAGCATTTATCTTATTTCCCCCTTGAGAAAAAGATCTCAATTTTGCCAAAATTTGTAAGTCAATTTTTTGATACACCAATTCACCCCCCCCCCCCTTCTTAGTGTGTGCCCTAGCACTTCATTTCTATCATTAACTTCTACCAAATTCTTAAAGAGAAGACTATTCATCTAACATTTCCTCTTCTTCATCTCCTTTGGTTAATTTCAAGTTTTCAAATAGCCTATAGGTAAAAAAAACCATAAGGAAGATAAATACTATATATCAATAGCCTTTTTTAAAAATATATATTTATGAAGAGCAACCCATTTGTCTCTTTTTATTACCTGCAAACTTTTTAATATTGTAAAATATACTTTGTTTTTTTTTTTTTTTGTTGTGGACCTACATATTTTAATATCATATATCAATTAATGATTTCCTCTTTTTAATTACTTATTATGAGCTTACATTTTTTTTTTTTAAATTGGCCCACATGCTATACGATTAAGGGGGGCAATTTAAAAAAAATCAAATGCCATACGCTGTATTTTTTGTAAATTTGAGGGAAGCAATTGCCCACCTTCAAGCCACCAGTAAGTGCAGCAACAAAAGGAAATTATAGCCTGCTAACCATGACCTTACAATTGTGAAAAAAATATTCCACTTAATAAACACAATGCCAGTTCAGGTTTTCATAGAATGTCAGTGAATAAATTGATTGCTGCAATTAAGATTAAAAAAAAATGCCTGTGTCCTTCCCCTCATTCTATACCACCATGAAATCAAACAACAACTACTTAAGTATTACAGAACACCACTTGTGCACTATTACGTTCTTGACTTTACCATGAAACTCAGGCAAAGAGCATTAAGAATTAAGATGAAACAAATAATATTGACTAATACTCTGTTCCAGAGAAGACACTAATACTAATATAATAACTACAAAAAGCAATTACCAAAATCAAGACATTGTAGCTCAAGTAAACTTAAAAAATAGATTCATAACTTTCCAGATTACATGGTAGTAGCTGATGAAGAAAGAAAACTACTCATCAAACACGGCAACTATTGGCAATAATATATCCAGCTGAACAAACAATATCACCTGAACTATCTTCTGCATTCAGATGTGACGTTGAACCTGCAAGACCATTCATGCTTTCTAAGGCATCCACCTTCTGCCTTTTAATCCTACAAAATTAAATTTTCAAAAAGCACCTATATTAGAAACAACTAAGGCATCCTCTACTCTATCACATTAAAATGCTCTCCCCATGGCAAGAAGTACATTGCTAAGACAGGATTACGATCCTTTGCAGACTTAGCACAAAAAGCTCATACACAAAGTACAAATCCTTAATACATTTGAATAAAAATGGTCCCTAGTATAAATTGATAAATTCAATGTTAAAAGTTGTCTAGAGTATAGGATAAGAAGATCCGTGAAAGAAGTATTTTTTGAAAGCAAATGAAGTATTAAATAGAAGTTGTAACCCAAAACTGTAATTAGTAAAAGTTATGTGGTGAAACTGTAAATATTTTATATCTTCATTAGGGGTAGCAAGAGAGGTAAAGTTCTCAGTTTTCTGTTTGTAAGACTACTGATCAGTTGTAATCCTCTTGTGCGCTGAGTGCTGTGGGGAGAAGAGATCAAGATTGTGAGAACAGTGATTCTTGGAGCGATCTGGTGGAAATCTCTTTGGTTATTTTCATTGTACTTGGGAGCGTTGTAACAGAAGGGAGTAAGGGACGGTTGTACTGCTGTAAACACTCTCGGTTTCCAGTGGATTTAAAGGCCTCGGGCGACTAGATGTAGAGCCAACTTTGTTGGCTTGAACCAGTATAAATTTGATGTGTTTGTTCTTTAATTTCTTTATTTTTCACTGCCGTTTTCATTCTGTTTATCGCTGTAAGTCATTTGCATTCAATTGTCATTTACAGCGCTGCATATGCCATCATTCTAGGGTGTAAGGGAGAGTTAATTGGGCAAGAATTGATCCAATAGTGTCCCTAAAATTCACAATCAACTAAAAAATTTGATCAAAACACTGAACTAATTATTCAGGCTTAATAGCTGCAAGAAAACAGGAACTAGGAGGAAGAGTGTGCATCTTCAAATACATCAAACCTGTACCTTATTGCCAAAAGCCTTCATTATTAAGACAAAGAGGACCTTCATTGCCAAAAGGCAGATTGGTATTTTATGATATTTGACAATACAAAAGTTTCATCCCATTTATCTGGCCTATTGAGCCAAGTCAAACCATAGAATGAAAAAAAGGAAAAGAGAACACAACACCACCAACAATAGCAAGCATAAGCCTTAATCCCAAAAGTGAGGCCCTCCCTACCTCCTCACATCTCCAAACTATTTTAATCATGACTCACGCATCTTATCTTCAAAAAGCCCCACTTCAACTTTATTACAAATTATTTCATTTTTTATTTTATCTTTTTTTATATGACTACACATCTATTGTAACATTTTCATAGCGTTCTAAAACGCGGCCTAAGCAATCGCCGAGGCGATAGGCAGCCCTTGGCCGTCGTGATTTCTTGCAAATCGACACCCCTAGGCGCCTGCAATCGGCTCCTCGGCAGCCCAAGTGATGCCTAGCCACCGAGGACGAACACCTGTTTGGATTTCCACTATTGAAGTTTGCACAAAGTAAGTCTTAAAATCAGAATAAAGGCATTAAAGGATGTCACAACCCTAGGGTTACTTAGGGCTGTGATAGGAATTGGGAAAAGAAATCAGAATTGAGGGAAGGGGGAAAAACAATAGAAAGAGGGAGAGATATTGAAAGAAAGGGCGAGAAACAAGAGGGAGATTGGAGAGAGATGTAGAGAGAAATCAGATCTTTCAATTAATCAATTCAATCATGTCCTCCATCCTCTCTAGCTGTGGCTTATATAGCCTCACGGCCTTGCACATGCACTTATGTGCAATTACAACAATGACTATAACTGCCTATGGCCAAAAAAATTAACTATAACAGAAAGAAGAAAGGAAATTACAAAGTACAGTAATGCATGTAAGCTAAATACTATTATATTTCCTACTCTATCTTTGGGGATCCTCAAGGTCATGACAAAGGAATCGGATGTTTTTTATGTTTTAAAATCCATTGTAACGATAACTAACCATGTAATGGTTAGTATCGACTTTTTGTTTTCTTTTATGTCTTGTAATTACCGCCTCCTCTATCCTCTATAAATAGAGGGGCTGGCTATGTTTCTGTTATGTCTTTCCTTCAATTTTTCATGTACACGATAGAGAGAAAAGCCTAGGATATTAGACTTTGTAATCTCTGTACGAAAAGCCTGTGTGAAAAGGCTTTGCATGTGCGTATTGATCTGTTCGATAGTGGATTCTGTGGTATCAGCCCCGGTCTGGATGTAAGACTTTGATTCATTCAAAGTCTGAACCAGGATAAACTTTTTTGTCTCTTGTTTCTTTTTGTTTTTTGCGTGAGAGTGTGAGTTATTGTGTGCTTAGTATTCAATCATTCGCTCAACATCCCCTTTCACTTTTATATCCTCTCATCAATTTCTCTCTCTCGTTGCCGCCACTGTCACCAATTGTCTCGTCACTTTCACTCTCTCGTCGCCATCACCAATCATCCTTCTCAGCCACATTCTCAGCTCTCGCTACCTATCTCCCTGCCCGTTCAGCCACTATGCCGCTAATCTTCTCGTCGCTCTCTCTCTTGTTACTGTCGCCGCCGCCAATCATCATTCTCAGCCACGTTCTTACTGCCTTCTCCCTGCCGATTCTCGGTCTTCTTCCTCCGGTACAATCCGAGGCCTAGCTTCAATTTTCACTTTTCAGCTCTTTCATCATTTGTTTAGCTTCTTTCATCAACAAGCTTCGATTTCAGCTCTTTCTAGGTTTGAAGCTTCTTTCATCATTTTTGCAGCTCTTCTCAAGAAGTTTTGATTTTTGCAACTCTTCTCACTTGTCTTTCCAACTTACAGTTAAAAAAAAAAAAAATAGTTTTCCTAGACGCTAGGCCCCAATCTGGTGCCACACTAGCACCTAGTGCGTTTTAGACATTTTCATCTCAGTTAAACTCATATTTTGCACATGTTAACATTAAACTACCAACATTTTGAGACATACAACAAAAAATGATTTATAGTCATCTAATAGAACTTCTCTTTTAGTTTTAAAGAACTTTAAAATAAAATAAAAATGTTGTAAGCATGTCTCCACTTTAACCATCCTATCTTAATTCTAACATTAGCATCTTCCATAATCTCCCTCTTTTGAACAGTTGATCCAAGATTTCAAAATTGATTGTTTTGGGATAATTTGATCTCCATGTCATCCAAACTTCCATCTCTACTAGACCTACATTCCACATACTTAATTTTTGACCTACTTAATTTAAAACCTTTGGACTCAAATGAGTTTCTCTATAGTTCAAGTTTATTATTCACACATTTTTTGCCTCATCTACTAAGAAAATATCATTTGCAAGCAGCATTCAGTATAGACCAAGGCCTTCTTGGACATGTTTTAATCAAGATCATCCATCACAATAGCCAAAAGTTAAGGGCTTAATGCAAATATTTCAAGTAATCCCTGAAAACATAAAACAAAAATAAACAAAAAGAATGAGAAACCAAGCAAACTTAAACTTCCTTTGTTCTGGTTTTCATTTAGGAACTCCAAACAATAAAGACATAACCAATCAACCCATTTGGATCAGGCCATGTGTGCATGGAGATCACATAGAGCAGCAAGACAAGCATATGCAAAATGAGGAAGTTCAGGCATAGTACAAGCTTGCATAAACAAGCAATTTTCATCCCAGAAGCTACTAGAGTCGTGGAGAAACAATGTTAGGTAAAGAGGGCTAAGATGTGATTCCAACATGGTGATAATTGTCGTAGAGCTGCAAATGAACAGTCATGAAATGAAATGTAAACCCTAGGGTGTGAATGAACAGAACACGAATTGAAGCAGAGAAGAAGAAGAATGAAAACTTTTCAGAAATGAATAATGTGCTCAATGTATTATTTTGAGGATGAGCTGCTTTAAATAGACAGCTCATTACAAAACAGAAGGCAACAATAATTGCTAACCGAATATATAAAAGAAGACATATATATAAAGAACACAAAACACAATAGCAACTTAATATTTAAACTACTCCAACACTCCCCCTCAAATCAGACTCCATAGAAGTCAAGTGCTCAGTCTTGGATAATCTTCTAGCAACTGTAGAACCAGAATGCACAGAAGACAACATCAAACCAAGCCTTGCACGCAAAAACTGAAACCGGTCTCTAGGCAGCCCTTTAGTAAGAATATATGCCACCTGATCAGATGTAGGAACATATCTAATCTCCACTTCCCCACCTCCACTTTCTCTTGAACAAAATGAATATCAACCTCAATATGTTTGGTTCGAGAATGAAAGACCAGATTCTCAGACATGCTTTTGGCAGCTAAATTCTCACTCCACACAATAGGAACAACAGCACATGGATAGCCCAACTCCTGAAACAAGGATTTCAGCAACATTAATTCAGTCACACCCAAAGCAATAGCACGGTACTCAGCCTCTCCCACAGACATAGCAACAACAGTCTGTTTCTTGGATCCTCAAACAATAAGATTCTTGCCAAAATAGACACGAAATCTACTAGTAGAATGCCTAGTCACTTTGCAACCAGCATGGTCTGCATCAATGTATACTTGCAAGGACAAATCATTTCGTGAGGGAGAGAAAACCAATCCCAAGCCAACCGTGCCCTTTAAATATCGAAGTAAGCACTTGCAAGCTAACCAATGTTGAATCTTAGGACTAGACAGAAATTGACTCAATTTATTGAATGTAAATGCTATGTCTGGGTGTGTATATGTCAAATACTCCAATGAGCCAATGAGAGTTCTATACAAAGTGGGATTGGAAAACAATTCTCCTTTATCTGTTAATGAAACCCCAACAGCCATAGGAGTGTCACAAGGCTTGTTATCTTGTATAGCAGCCTTTTTCAGTAAATCAATCACATACTTGGACTGGGTTAGATATATACCACTACCATCTCTATAAGCTTCAAACCCCAAAAAGTAATTCACAAAACCGAGTCTTAAGGGCGAAATGAGTGTCCAAGTCATGAATACATGATCTAAAGCAGTATTATCTAAACCAATAATTAGAATATCATCAACATAGATCAAGACATAAACCACATAACCAGCAGTCTTCTTAATAAACAAAGACGCATTTGACACAGCCGAGACAAAAACCCAAGATTGTAATGTTGTTTTCAGCTTCATATACCAAGCTCTGGGAGCTTGCTCCAGCCCATATAAAAACTTCTTTAACTGGCAGACATGTGTAGGAAACTGAGAACTGACAAAGCCCTCAGGTTGAGCCATATAAACAGCCTCAGTTAAGTCTCCATTAAGAAAGGCATTATTGAAATTAACTTGTTGGATGTCCCAACCATAAGTAGCTGCCAAAGAAAATAAAACTCAAATGGTTGGTGCCTTAACTACTGGGCTAAAAGTTTCAGCATAATCTACACCCGAAGTTTGAAGAAAGCCATTGGCGACCAGCCTAGCTTTATACTTAAGAACAAAACCATCAACATTATATTTCATCCGAAAAACCCATTTACAGCCAATCAAATTCATATCATTAGACAAAGGAACCAAATCCCAAGTGTGATTTTTCTACAAGGCTGTATACTCCTCATGCATGGCCTTAACCCATCGTGAGTCTAAAAGGGCCTCACTAACTAAACTAGGCTCAATGGAACTCACTGAGGCATGAGGGGAAGGGGCAACTAATTGTTTGGAATTGGATCTTGTGATCATAGGATGAAGAGAAGGGACAAGAACAAGTTTAGGTGGCTTAGGTTTAGATTGAGGTGCTGGAACAGAGGTAGTGTGAGGTACAAACGCAGACGAGGAAGCTGTAGAAGATTGCAGCTCTTGTAAATGCTCTGCAACCAGAGCTAAAATATCACTCTGACCACCAGACTGTGTGGTAGTCGGAACTGGAACAACTGAAGGACACCATGAAGAATTAGAGTGAAAGAAATTAGGTTTCAAATAAGTAGTAGAATACCCTTGGGGTCCTGATGACTTGGGTAAAGAAGAGGAAGAAGAAGAAAACAAAAAAGGATAAGGAAAATCACTAGGATTAAATTGAACATGCTGAGACACATACACTCTCCATGATAAATGCAAGCACTTGTATCCAACTTCAGTATGACTATAGCCAAGAAAAACACACTTGGCATAATGAAAATCAAATTTATGTTTATTATATGGACGAAGAAAGGGAAAACAAGCACAACCAAAGGGTTGAAGGATGAAGTAATTAGGTTGCTTGTTATACAGCGATTTAAAAGGTGTAAAGAGACTGTAGAGATAAACAACAAAAACAACATATCCAGCCGTTATCCCACTATGTGGGGTTGCCTACATGAATTCTAGTCTTCTCTGTGGGTTACATCCCAACAGATAGTTTGTCTAGAATTCATATTTGGATCCGACTAGGTTTTACGCTGGCTGTCGACTACCTAACGCAACCCTCCTCCTTTATCCGGGCTTGGGACCGGCAGTGGATAATATCCCCTGGCGGAGTAATAATGAAATGAATTTTGAACACCATCTTCACATGGAGAAATTTCATGAGATGGTGGTGAATGAAGATAATTGATATAGTTGTGTTCCATAACTTAGTTGACATGGTGAAACCAACAAGTACAATATGGAAACACAACATTGTAAAGAGACTGTAGAGATGAAGCAAGAAAATTAATAAGGTGAACTGATGTCTAAAAAGCTTCTACCCAAAACTGAAGAGGCATATATATGAGCATGGGACATCAAGGTTAAACCCATTTCAACAATATGTCTACGTTTGCACTCGACTACACCATTTTGTTCATGAGTGTGCGGACAAATAAACCGAGATTGAATCGCATGGGCTTGAAGATAAGGTAAGAAAGCTCTAAATTCCCCCCATTATCAATTTGCAAAGCTTTAAGTTTAGTGTTGTACTGGAGTTCAACAAACTTATGAAAAGTAGTAAAGATAGACAAGGCATCAGATTTAAGCTCTAGGGGGTAGAGCCAGGTATACCTAGTGCATGCATCCACAAAGATGATGTAGTATCTATAACCTTCCACAGATAAAATAGGGGTAGGTCCCTAAAGATCAAAATAGACCAATTCCAAGGGTTTACCAGCAATAATTTCATGACTAGCAAAAGAAACTTGACTTAATTTTACAATCTTACAAGAATCACAAAATGACAAATCTGAAAGTGAACAAGAAATTTCCACTTTATTCAATAGAAATCTGAGTACATTCATAGAAGGATGTCCCAATCTATCAAGTCACTGTTGGCAAACTTTAGTATGCTGAACAACATTTACATTCTGTGGCACCTCATGACAAAATGAGTTTGGTCGGTTACATGTACCGAGCTTATTACATGTAGTTGAAGAAAACACAGAAGGAACAAAAGAAGTTTCTAGGGATTGAGCAGAAGTGTTGCCACCAGCAGAACAAGAAGCTGGAGTTAGCCAATAGAGCCCATCCTTAGGGTGTCCCTGAAGCAACACCAGTCCAGAAGCTTTGTCCTTAATCAAACAAACATCCAAATCAAACTCAGCCACAACATTATGATCATGAGTAAGTTGTGACACACTAATTAAATTTTTCTTCATATTAGGAACATGAAGAACATTAGGTAAGGAAAGAACTAGATTTGGTTTAGACTTAGCTTGCAAACAACTGGTGCCAACATGAGTAATGGGAAGTTGCTTACCATTACCGACAACAATTTTGTCTCCACCAGTATAGGGAGCATGCAAAGAAAGGTTATTCAGGTTTGATGCGATTAGTTGCCCTGGAGTCAACAAACCAAGTTGGATCTGAAAGAGAGGGTGGGGCTGCAAAACTATCAGGTGTGAAAGAGTTAGAAAGACTACCATAGTGAGAGCCTTGTATTGACACCATGTCACTAGTGTAGGCCCCATTAGAGTCATTAAGGGAGGCCAAGTAAGCTCTAGACTGAGGCTGATTAACAAACTGAGGCTGATTAATATCAATAGACCTACTAAAACTTGAATTGGATCCTCACTGGAAATTTCTATCAAAACGGTGATAACACTGATCCACAAAATGCCCTGGTTTTCCACATAACTGATAGTAGACTCTCATGTTAGGAGTCCTACCTCGGCCTCTCCCTCCTCTATTAACATATCCATTCTCTCGCTAAGAAGATCCTCCTCGATTATTACCAAAATTATAGTTCTAGACAGAAGGCACTGATGCCACATTCGCATGCATAGTAGAAACCAAATCAAAATTTACAGCAGAATTTTTGACTGAAAGCCTTTGTTCATGCATCAACAATAAGTATTACACATTTTCCAAATCTATGTCATCCATTTGATACGTAATAAGGCTAACAATTGTCTCATAATCCTGGTATAGTCCATTAAGAATTACAAGTAACAATTCTTTATCATTCAGTGGTCCACCTATAGTTGCCAAGGCATGTCCTATTGTTTTAATCTTAAGGATGTAATCGTTTATAGACAGAGAATCCTTCTTCATAGATCGCAACTACTGTTTTAATTGAAAAGATTTTGCTATAGTCTTGCGAGAGTATAAATTTTCTAAAATACTCCATACCTCAACCAATGACTCACTGTGGATTGCCTGTGCAAGTACCTCTTGATCGATAGTTGAGAACAACCACCCCAACAAGAGCTGATCAGATTGAATCCAGCTCAAGTACGTTGGATTGACTTCCACTTCTCCATCATCAGACGCGGCCAAAAACTTCGTCGAAGGCATCGTTTTATTGAGAAACGACACCAAATCAAAGGCTCGCAGGGTTGCGAGGACTTGTGCCTTCCAAAAGATATAGTTGTCACAATTGAGTTTAATTGGAATGAAATTGAATGCCTTAGCAACCGCTGAAAAATCTGAGTGAGATGCGGTTGATAAAGAGGAGGAAGAACGAGGAGAAGGAGACGAGGAAGAATCAGGAGTTCGGTTGGAGGCCATCAGGTTAACGCAATGGCTCTGATACCATGAAATGAAATGTAAACCCTAGGCTGTGAAAATGAACAGAACACGAACTGAAGCAAAGAAGAAGAAGAATGAAAACTTTTCAGAAATGAATAATGCGCTCAATGTATTATTCTGAGGATGAGCTACTTTAAATAGACAGCTCATTACCAAACATAAGGCAACAATAATCGGAAACCAAAGATATAAAAGAATACATATATATAAAGAACACATCACAATAGCAACTTGATATTTAAACTACTCCCACACAGTGTTGTCAAAGGCGCGCCTAGGCGCAACCATCTCGCCTTGCCATGTCCAGGCGAGGCGAGATCCAACCAGGCGCGCCTCCCTCAGGTGCACATGCATCAGGCGCACGGCCCAGCTGAAACATCAGCATCTTTTATTCTTTAAACATTTCTGTTAAAACTTAAAGAGAGAAAATAATAAAATACAATATTGAAAAGTCAACAAAACTAAAAAAATATGATGTTCCAACTCATCTGATTTCTAGAAGGCCAAGAGACTACACCTCCAAGGCTCCAAAACTCTCTTACGCAACATTCTTTTCTCTCTGCAACACAGCAACCGCAACTCCTCAAGTTCTTCTCCATTCTCGGTGCTTCTGCTTCTCCAAGCCAAGGTAACATATCGATAATCCCTTCTTCTTCTTACGTTGTTGGCAGCTGCTAGCCTGCTTCTTCTTCGGCAATCCTTGTTGCTTCTTCTTCTTCTTCTTCTTCTTCTTCTTCTTCTTATTACGCGGCTGCTTCTTAATGTTACGTTGCTTTGCTGCTATCCTCCTCCTCCTCCTTCTTCTTCTTCTTCTTACACGACTGCTTATTACATTGTTGCTATCCTCCTACTCCTCCTCCTCCTTCTTCTTCTTCTTCTTCTCTTCCTCTGCTTATTCTTCTTCTTCTTTCTTACGCTGCTGCTGCTGCTACTTCTTCTTCTCCTCTTCCTCTGCTTCTTCTTCTTCTTTCTTACGCTGCTGCTGCTGCTACTTCTTCTTCTCCTCTTCCTCTGCTTCTTCTTCTTCTTTCTTACGCTGTTGTTGCTACTTCTTCTTCTCCTCTTCCTCTGCTTCTTCTTCTTCTTCTTCTTTCTTACGTTGCAGCTTCTTCTTCTTCTTTCTTACACTGCTGCTGCTGCTACGTCTTCTTCTTCTTCTTCTTCAGTTATTTTTTTTAAAATTTTTATTTGTTGAATGTTGCTGCTGCTCCTATATTTTCGTTTTTCTTTTAACGTTTTTTGGCATAATTTAGCCTTAGTCTTTACAAATTTTCAAGTATACTCATACAGAATTGCAGCATTTAGAAATAGAATAGAAATTTTAATCCATTCCAGAAAATCCCACTGCTGCTTCTTGTTGTCCTCATCAGTTCTCCATTCCAAAAAATCCCACTGCTAATTAGAATTCTTTTTCAACCCCTCCCTTCCTTGGTTGAAATTCAGCCACTTATTGATCTATGCTTCTTTTCAAAAATTTTTTACAATGTTTTTTCAAATTTATGAGAAGAAACAGTTTGGTTTCATGCCTGGTAGGTCAACAATGGAAGCTATATACCTACTGAGGCGCCTAATGGAAAGGTATCGGGATCATCAGAAGGGCCTACATATGGTGTTTATAGATCTAGAAAAGGCCTATGATAAGGTCCCTAGAGAAGTATTATGGAGGGTTTTAGAGAAGAAAGGAGTCCGAATAGCCTATATACAAGCACTTAAGGACATGTATCATGGTGCAGAGACAAGGGTCAGAATTTGTGGAGGGGATACTGAACCGTTTAAAATTACAATAGGATTGCATCAAAGTTTTGCACTAAGTCCATATTTATTTGCTTTAGTAATAAATGAACTCACTAAAGATATTCAGACAGAGGTGCCATGGTGTATGCTATTTGCAGACGACATAGTGTTGGTGGATGAAACGAAAGAAAGAGTGAACGCTAAACTTGAGTTATGGAGAAACAATTTAGAATCTAAGGGATTTAAATTAAGCAGAAAGAAAACAGAATATATGGAATGTAAATTTAGTAAGAATGCAAGAGTAGAGGATGTTATAATAAAATTGGAAGATCAAATCTTACAAAGAAAAGACCATTTTCGATATTTGGGATCAGTGATTCAAAAAGACGGAGAAATACACGAGGAGGTCACACATAGAATTAAGGCAGGTTGGCTAAAATGGAGAAATGCATCAGGGGTGTTATGTGATAATAAAATCCCATTAAAATTGAAAGGAAAATTCTATAGAACAGCTATAAGACCAGTTTTGTTGTACGGCTCAGAATGTTGGGCAGTCAAATACCAACATGAGCAAAAGACGAGCGTAGCAGAGATGAGGATGTTAAGATGGATGTGTGGCCATACAAGAAAAGATAAAATTAGAAATGAAGTTATTCGTAATAAGATAGGAGTAGTGCCAATAGAGGAGAAGATGAGAGAGACTAGACTAAGATGGTTTGGTCATGTAAGAAGGAGACCAAGAGACGCTCCTGTGAGGAGAGTTGATGAAATGGAACAATTAATCAAAAAAAGAGATAGAGGCAGACCTAAGAAGACTTTGAGGGATACATTAAAGTTTGATATGAAGTGTATGGACCTCAATGAGGATATGACAAAAGACAGAAATACATAGAAGTCTAGAATTCATGTAGCCAACCCCACATAGTGGGATAACGGCTGGATATGTTGTTGTTGTTGTTTTTTCAAATTTATGACTCCTTGCTTATGATGATTATGGCAGATATCATAATCCTAATGGCATCTGATTCAAATGCTCCTAGTGGCTCCTCTGGCAGTGGTAGAAAAGATCCAGCATGGAAATATAACACACTGCCAGATCCAAAGGACATAAACTCTTTAAAATGTAATTTTTGTGGAAAAATAACGAAATGAGGGGTTTACCGAGCTAAACAACACCTTGTTGGAGGGTATAGGAATGCCAAAGTGTGTCCAAAATGTCCTTCACATGTTAAAGAAGAAATTAGAGAGTATATGTCGAAAAGGTTAGAAGAAAAGAACAATAGTGATGTTATACCAGATTTTGACGACATTGATACCCTTGGAGATGATGATGATGATGATGATGTGGTTTTTGAAAGAGGTGTTAAAAGGCCTATGTCTTCAAGTTCAAGTCAAGGTTTAACTATGCAACAAAAAAAGCAAAGGATGAAAGGGCCTTTGGATTTGCTTTTGCCTCCTAAACCTAAAGTAAGCACTGGGAAGCAAACAACAATGGAGACCCATGTCAATAAAGAACTGAGGGAGAATGCTTGCGTTTGGTTTTCTAGATGGATGTATGAAACTGGCTTGTCTTTCAATGCAGTCAAGAATCCAAGTTTTAAGCCAATGATTGAGGCTATTAGTCGAGCTGGTCCAGGCATGAAACCTCCTAATTATCATGAGGTGAGAGTTCCTTATCTTAAGAAGGAGTTGGTACGCACAAATGAAATTATGAAGAGTCATAAGGAGGATTGGCCTAAATATGGATGTTCCCTTATGTGTGATGGTTGGAAGGATAAGAGAGAGAGATCTTTGCTTAACTTTTTGGTAAATTGTCCTAAGGGAAGCATGTTCATTAGATCCATTGATACTTCCTCATATGCCAAGGATGCTGTTAAAATATTTCAATTACTTGACCAGTTTGTAGAGGAAGTAGGTGAAGCAAATGTGGTTCAAGTTGTGACTGATAATGCCTTGGCTAATGTTTTAGCTGGTAAGTTTGCTATTTTTTAACTTTTACCTTTGAATGATATTGATGTTGTTAGTTTAATTTAATGACAGATTTTTAACTTGTCTTATAGGAGACTTCTTAATGGCTAAGCGAAAGCACTTATATTGGACACCATGTGCTGCCCATTGCTTACACCTAATGTTAGAAGATATTTTTAAACTTCCCATATTGAAGAAGACTTTTCAAAAAGCATGTGCAGTAAATGAATTCTTGTATAGCTCTACACAAGTGTTGAATATGATGAGAACATTCACAAAAAAGAGAGAGATGTTAAGACCTGGGAAAACAAGATTTGCCACGGCTTTTCTCACCCTTTCAAGACTTCATAAACAAAAAGTCAACTTGAGGAAGATGTTCACTTCAAAAGAGTGGACTAATTCTAAATTTGCAAGAGAAGCACAGGGTAAGCTCGCATCTCAAACAGTGTTACAAGATTCATTTTGGAAAAATGTTCTTTATGCTCTCAAGGTGTCAAGGCCACTTGTTAAGGTGCTTAGAGTGGTAGACAATGAGGATAAGCCTACTATGCCTTATATTTATGAGGCTATGGATAGGGCAAAAGAAGCCATTGCAAAATCTTTTGATGATGAAAGGAAATACAAACAAATATTTGAAATCATTGATGGGAGGTGGAATATTCAATTGCATCGTCCTCTACATGCAACCGGATATTACTTGAATCCAGAATTTTTTTATTCAAATGCAAGCATTGGAGAAGATCAAGAGATTATTGATGGGTTGTATCAAACCATAGAGAGGTTGGTTCCCACTGCAGAGATGCAAGACAAAATTTCTAAAGAGCTAAGCTTGTATAAAAATGTTGAAGGGATATTTGGAAAACAAATATGCATAAGAGGAAGGAATCAATTGGCACCAGGTAATATGGTTTTTTAATTAATAATCTAAGTAAGTCTAATCATTAGTCTACAACTAGCAATTTTCAATTACTGATTATGGTATATTTTTTCCTAGTTGAATTGTGGTCTCAATTTGGTACTGCAACCCCTAATTTGCAAAAGTTTGCCATCAAGATATGTAGCCTCACTTGTAGCTCTTCTGGTTGTGAAAGGAATTGGAGTGTCTTTGAGCATGTAAGGGTGTTTTTTCTTATTCTTAATATTCACCACTAAATGTGTATGATTTCTTATTTCTTTAACTTACTGATTCTAATTTAATTATAACAGCTTCATAACAAAAAGAGAAATCGATTGGAGCAACGTCGTCTCAATGATTTGGTATTTGTCAAGTATAATAGAGCTTTGAGACGTCGCTTCAGTTTGCGTAAATCAATTGATCCAATTTCTTTAGATGAAGTTGATGAAAGTAATGAGTGGTTGCTTGGGGCAATTGATAAATTTGGAGAGTCGGATGATGAGCTGGTACATGAAGATTATGATTTGACATGGGCTGATGTCGCTATGGCATCTGGTGTTGAAGAAGCTAATCACTCAACTAGATCAAAAGCGACTTCAACTTCAAATTTGACAAGGGGGAGGGGGACAAGGGCATCAACTTCAAATGCTCCAATGGATCTTCTTGACAAGGAAGAAGAAGATGGAGAGGGAGATGATGTAGAAGAAGATATTGGAGATGATAGTTCTGATGATGAAAATATGGATACATTTGATCTTGATGATGAGGATGATTTCCAGTTATTATGTATATCTAGTTAATCCTAATTAAAATTTAGCCATTTAAGACCTTTTAATGGTTTAAGGTTGATCATTTAACTTTTCCTTTTAAGTTGATTGTTGACTTAAAGTCTTAAAATTGACATTTTTTAGTGGGTTTTGCTTAAGTTTAATGACATTTTTAGTACTATTTTGTTGTCTTTTAATTATATATGTCAAATACTAATTTTGTTTTTTATTTGTGGTGTTTAAATGTTGATTCCTTTTTCTGATTTGTTGAAATATGGTGGGATTTAATTTGCTGAAATTTACAGGTATGTCATGAAGTATGTTTATGTTGATTTATTTAATATATGTGGAATTCTTGAATTTTTTGATAACATAAATGTTGATATGTGATTAGGATCTATTTTATGACTTATTATTCAATTAAGAAGTATATTTTTCTTTCTTCTTAGTCAACATGCACCTTGCACCTGCCAGGCGCGCGCCTCGCCTTGCGCCTCAAGCTCCAAGACCTTTTGCGCCTTGGGCCTTTAACAACACTACTCCCACAAGTCATTCGTGAATGGTTCGAAGCTCAGCTCAATTAGGGCTCATGCAAGTTGGTTCATTTAGTTAAATATAATGGCCTTACAGAATATGCGACTAGAGATGGTTGAAAGCCTAAAATTCATATAGAGAATCCTACCTAGTAGGATTAAAGTTTGTGATTGTTGTTGTTATTCTGGGATATATTTTACTTGTTCAATTATTTATTCATTTAGTTGAATTGAGGTATATCATGGACACTTAACTTTACCCAGTGTCAAGCCAGGCTTTTTGATTAAGGGTTGAATTTACCTAATCTACTCTTTGAAAGACCAACAAGACTTTCGTATTCAAAATCTAGACTTCAATAGAAATCTTCTAATCGGAGTAAATTTTACTCGTTGAATTTTTCTCTATTTATGTTGTTGAATTGATGTATATCATGGACATTAACATCTACCCTATTCCAGGCCAGGCTTTTCCATTAAGGGCAGAATTTTTACCTACTCTATTCCTAATAGACCCTCATCAACCAAATGAAAGTGACCTATAATTGCATAGAAGTCTAAACTTATATTGGATCTCTCTGCATATCGGAAAAACTAATAACAAACCATTTTAAACCCCTAATATATTTGATTTTGCAAGGAAGGTAAAGACAAGATTTCAGTGTATTACATAAAGGAGAAACAATGCATGGGTCTCAGCTCTTGTTTCCGATATAATAGATATCTGAACACCCAAAAAGTAGTTGCTGCTAATACTACCAGTACTTGAAACCTCAGCAAAACACTACTTTAGTAAGCCAGCTCGTGATATATGAGACTTATGGCTAAGACCAAGACCATCAGTCCAATATTAGAAATTTAGAACCACAAAATACTTGGCCCAACCAAAATAGAAATATAAAATATACATTTATATATTTGTGGTTTAAATATCAAACATAAAATTCAAAGGTCCCAAAAATGCAATGTGTTAAAAATTCAAGACAATTGCTACCTCTCAACTTCAGAATCATACTCCTCATCTCCATCCTCATCCTCTCGGTCGGGTGACGTGTCAGAAGTAGATCCTAGTTCTGCATCAAGAATCGCAGCAAAGTCATCGCTGCTTGATGAATGTACAGGAGAATCAGTCACCAGGCTCATCTGAAATATCATCCATGCAATGAAAGGAAATATCAATCTCATATGCACACAAGGGGAAGCCTGCCAAAGAATGAGTGCAGATATTATGGGAAAAGAAATACAAGTCTAATTGATAAAACATTAACGCATAAGATTTCAAAACAAGAGTTTTTCAAATGCATCTAACATATCAACAAACTCCTGGCTATGAATGATTTTGAACAAATCCATACCGCATGGTTTCGATGATCAAGGGTTAAGACATAATTCTACTCAAAAGAGTTCCAGGTACCTCAGAAATAACCACTTTCCCAGAAAACTCCATTATACAACGCTCTTCTATACACCCCCATGAAAGAACCGAGTGATTAAAGACAATATAGCCGCGCGAAGTATCCTCAGATGTATCGACCTGTACCTCTTTTCGAAACCCAAGGAGCAGGGGCAGATCCAGGAATTTAGGTTGGGGGGGGGCTGAAATTTAAAAAGTTAATGTAATAAAATTCTTATGTAACCAAAAAGTTAGTACAATAAATTTTCATTAAACTTGCGCTCGATGAGGTTTAGAAACAAAAAATTCATTAAACTTGTGCTAAATTGATTTTTCTCACTATGAATTTAAGTACTTTCACTAGTGTGATGATTCCTCTTTCTGAAAAAAGATAACAACGTTTTCCCTTTCTTCACAGAAGGTTGTTGTTTCATCCTAAATTCTAAGATACAACAACAACATACAACATATCCAGCCGTTATCCCACTATGTGGGGTTGGCTACATGAATTCTAGACTTCTATGTGGGTTACATCCCAACAGATAGTTTGTCTAGAATTCATATTTGGATCCGACTAGGTTTTACGCTGGCTGTCGGCTACCTAACGCAACTCTCCTCCTTTATCCGGGCTTGGGACCGGCAGTGGATAATATCCCCTGGCGGAGTAATGATGAAATGAAGTTTGAAATTTCTAAGATACACAAACAAAAAATAGCACAATTCAATAATCGAACAATTAAAATATTTAACTCAAAATTTGAGGCAAATGCAAGTCCAATACAACAACTGTATTTCTAGAGTTTAAACAAGAGAAGGCAAAAGTATGTTCAATTCAAATATTCGATAACAGATTCACAATAACAAATTCCAGGCTTCCAGCCACGCCAATTCCTAAGTTTCTAACTAAATGCAGTAGTCAAATAGGCAAGCAGACACAAAGTTAGCACAAAATCACTTACTTAAAATTTGCTGAAAAAAGGCAGCGATTTCAACAACAAATCAAGCATAAACAAGGAAAAAAAATATGGGCGAAAAATAGAAAAACTATCTAGATTTAGCTGTCAATCGAGAGAATCAAACAACTGAAAGAAGAGAAAACATACCTGGGTTGGGCTCGAACGAAGCAAATCTGGAAATTTTGGGGGGGTAAAACGAAGACCTGAATCAGAGGCAGGGCAGCAAGCAAGAGGGCGAAGCCGACTGGCCGAGCGAGCGTGGGGGCGAGGGGGAGGGCGAGCGAGAGCAAGAGAGACTAAGGAGCCTCAAGCGCTGCTGCAGCTGTTAAACCCCAATCGATCTTCTTCCTGAAACGTGTTTTGAACCCTAATCTGCCTCCCAACGAAAACAAAAACAAAACCATAAAAAGCCCTAGCGGCTCCACGACAATGCCAACACACTATTCACGAAATAACATACCAACGACGTATCGAGAAGGCAAAAAACGTACGGAGAATTCCGAAGAACAGAGAGCGGGCGAGACGGACATGGAGATCGTACCTGGGATTGGGAACGAGACAGGTAAGTAGAAATCCACTTCCACAGAAGAGATTCTAATTTGAAAAGACACGCAAGTAGCACTCGACAGGGTGGGTTCGTCTGAGAAATTGGATTTATCCTTAGGAGACCGTGCTCTGATTGTAATTCCATATTTGCCCTTACAAGCCCAGTCGAATTAGCACCACCACGCATGCGATTTAAAGGATAACTTCGTCCCTAAATTTTCAGTGATTTGGGTCATCTTCTCTGTCTTTCCCCTATTGTAGAGTTGGCAAATCCGTCGACCGACCTATGGGCTCACCAAATCGGCCTGACTTGGTATTATAGCAAATGGGCCGTGTTAAGTTAGGGCTTTGTGACCTGTGATCTAATCTAGTCCATCAAGAATGGGAACGGTGACTAAAATGGAGGTGACTTACTAAAATGGTCTATCAAAATAAGGGTGGCTCATCAAAGTGGTCCAACTCGACTCACCTTGACCCGTTTATTAAGGGTCATAAGATTATGTCAGGCCCTCATTTCCCATTAGTTCAACCCTGCCCACAAAATGAGTGGGCCAAGCAGGAGGCAGCCTGGCTCGGCCCGACTCGCACATTTTCCAACTCTATCCTATTATTTGTTTTCTTAACACTTCCCCAATAATTTAATTAATTTTTGTCTTATTAGAATAAATAAATATAAAGATGATGTTAATTATTACAAAATATAAATTTATTTTATATTCGAGAAAGATATATTTATTGTACAACATTTTTAATTTAGAATAGTTTTATTAATAGATTAAATCTTTTAAAATATGGTGCATTATATTGAGTACTTTATTGTGTATAATTTCATTAATACATAAACTTATTTTGAAGATTAATTTTAATATTATACAAATGAAATGGAATATTAAGATTAAGACTGCAAAATGGGTCATATGATGAGGGTGAACACCACCCATTTTTCAGGCGGACCCTCGTGGCCTGTAATTTTTTTTTAATTTAAAAGACATATTTTTAATAATATAATTAAAAATATTGTATTAAATTTTTTTTTTACTAAACTTCATAGTCGAGATTGCATAAATCAAATCAATTTTGATTTTGATTGGTGTTGTTGTCAATATGCAATAATGAATTTAGATGTCAAGAAATATCGTTGTCAAGTTGTTTGATTCTACAAAAAATAAAATAGTTAGAGAGTGCAGAAGGATTCCTGTGCAAACACTCTAATACTTAAATTAGACACTGAGAATGATAAAAGCTGTAGAGAAAGATTCTCACCAGTATCAGAGACGTATATTTTTTGAAATGAGTATCTATTTATTTATAAAGAAATATGGAGTAATCTAAAGTATCTTAGGATTAGAATTTTGGTAGATAATATTTATTTTAATTATTCCTAGTCTAGCTAGAACTAGGATTGTTGTAGATAATATCTATATTTTATATGTGGTGTTTATCTTACCTTTTCTACAAATAAAATTTATAGTGATTGATTGTTTATCCTTTTCTTAGAATGATTTATTGTGAATGATTGTCTACCCTTTTTGGCTTTGGTGTAGCCGTTGCACACCTCACGGTTGTGGCATGCCTCATACCTCGTGGCCTATAGCTATCGCGTGCCTTATGTTCCGTTGCAGTAGCGTTCCTCGCGGCCCGCGACCGTCTCACACTTCCTAGCCCGAGGTCATCTTGTACCTTGCGACCCACGACTATCTTCTCCTTGCGTCACATTCGTCCACAGCAGTTGCCTTCCGTAGCCACTTGACATTGTCTTCTGTAGCTGTTCGACATCACCTTTTGCAATCATTCAACTTCACGTTTCGCAGTCATTTGGCATCGCTTTTCACAACCATTCGGCATCGCCTTTCACAACCATTTGGCATCGCCTTCCACAACCATTCGACGTTGCCATTTGCAGTTGTTCAACGTTGCTTGTGGCTTTTCCTGCCACCTGCTACAATCGGCACTTACAGCCTTTAAAAATTTATTTTTTCAAAGTTTTTTCTTATAGATTGAAAAAGTATACTATGTTATGGCATGTCCTTGATTCGGTGAGCTCTTTGTAATTTATGATTTATATGTGCTCTTCTCTGATCTAACAACCCCATAGGTCATGCTAAATTGAGAGAATAGTGTTAAGTAAAGCCATACTTCAATTTTATGGATGAATCGTTGTATAAGCAGGGGCGGACCTAGGCAGGTGAGAAGGGCTAGGCTGGCAGGTGGGATGGGCTGTGCTGGGTAAAATTAAAGGTGGGCTAGACTAAATTAAGGGTGGACTATTACTAAAAAGTTAACAAATTTGAATTACAAAAATTTTTTCTTGTGGGCTACCCTAGGTTTCAGCCTAGGGCAGCTCACTACTGTATCCGCCCCTGTGTATAAGAGTCAATCATCTCGAATAAATTTCTTCTTGTCACCAGTTCCTTAGTGTCAATGTAGGGAGGGCTATGCTCAAATTAGGGAGTGACAAGGATTTTGTAATCATGCTGAGCTTACAAATTGAGACTGAGTTAAGAATTCATACTTGGTCCTCTACTTATTATTGGTGTTGAACATGTCTACTATGTGGGATATAGGTTTAGTTAATCGTAGCCAATTACCTATGTGGACTTTTGGGGAAGAGCTCTTAGGGTCAAGCCGTTAAAGATGAATAAAGCTTGAGATGGAGCATTTCTACACTTTTAGTCCCAGGTAGATAATTGGATTCCATTTAGATGATGGCGTAGAAGAGATTGGGGTGAAATAAGGGCCTTATGTAATATGGCTCTCTAGTCTATTGTGGTCGTACCATGCCTCACGTCCTACAGTTGTCACGCTCCTCACGGCCCACAACAATCTTGCATTTCTTGACTCGAGGCCATCTTGCACCTCGCGGCTCGCAACCATCTTCTCCTTGCGTCACCTTTGTCTACAATTGTTGTCGTCCGCAACTATGGCCTTCTGTAATTGTTCGCCATCACCTTCCGTAGCCATATGGTATTGCCTTTCGAAGCCATTTATTGTCGCTTTTCATAGCCATTCAACATCGCCTTCCATAGCCATCGCCTTCTACAGCCATTTGGTGTTGCCTTCCACAATCGTTTAGTGTTGCGGCTATTGTTGCCACCTACGGCCTCTTATCGCTTGGTCGTCTCGATTAGGCTATATTAATTCATTCATGAATTTATTTCTCAATATTTTTTTCTCATGACACACCAATTGGGTTTTGTTGATTTAATTTTACTTTGTGAGTGAATTATAGTTAGATCCAAAACAATAAAGATGATTGACTTAGGTCACTCGAACTTTTCCATGATGTAAATTAGGTAGATTTATTTGTTGAACTAAATTGACGAAAATGAGCAAGACCAAATCAAACAATTGTTAGTGGACATCTATTCTGATTCTACTTGTCATTGGTCCAAAATTTGTATACCAAGGTAGCATTGGTTAAAACAAGTAAAATAAGATTGACATATTTTACGAATTAAGATATAGAATGATAAAGATAAAATTAAAAAATATTTAAAAAATTTTATCAAAATATTTTTTTAAATTTTTTAAAAAGCACTGAAAGACACATGCGTCATTTTTTCTTATTTGTAAGGACCAATGTAAATTTATCTAGAGAGGAGAAATAAATTTATCTAAAAATATATAGATAAAAAGTCATGTGACTTTTTTTCAAGAGTGCTAGATAAATTTATCAAATATAATGGAAAACATTTTTATCTAAATTAATTTTTATATTTTACTTTTTTTAACAAATACTACCTAAAAATAGAAAAAGAGAATAAATTAAAAGTGGGGTAATTTTATTACAAATAATATGATGTATATATATATATATATTTTACATATGATATATCTATGATTAATATTGTGACATATAAGTGGCATCCTGTTTACTCTCAAAATCTCTTCTTTTCCTTGTTGGTTTCCAGTGTTGGTGGTCTGTTCCATCTCCTGCGCCCTGCACTCCGGCCTTGCCATGAAGTCTCGCACTTGGGTTCTTCCTCCACAGCATCAACATCATTTATGATCATCACTGATTGATGATAATATCTGAAGGCCACAAACAGCATGAACACTGCAAGGGGTGTGGATCAGCAATTCATGTTAGCAGAACCCAAGAGTCATTGCCATTAATAATCTAGGGTTTCAAATTTATCACCATGACCAACCCAATTTGTTTTTGTCACTCTTTTTAAGTGCTTTATCATTTCTTTTTACTTTTGAAAGAAATGAACAGCATTCCAAGAGCCCAGGTTATTCTCAGAAAGAATTATTGTGGTACATTCAAATACCTAAAGCAGCTGCATGTGAATGGTAAAGTTGGCCCTATGTGATTGAAAGGTTATGGGTACGAATTGCAAAATCAGTCTCTTGGTAAAGAAAGGGTAAGACTATCTATTTAAGTTGTATTATTGGGGAGTCTACTTGAGAATGTATTTGTTCAAATAGGAAACAAAAAGATTCGTCAAATGGTAAATGGTTATAAAGATGTAATTATCATATCATTTTGGTGTTTTTCTTTCCGATAAACATTCCAAAGAAGTATCATTTTCCAAAAAGAGGCATTTAGATATGATTAGTACTTTGTGGAAATGTTCATGTAATACAAAAACCACTACCTGCCCATATGCGAGCAACCACTGAGGAGAGGTTCCATACAAGGGTAAATAAGCCAAGAGCCACAGCTTTCTTGTGCGAACAAGACTCCCAAGCATCTTGAAACCTTCTTACCCAAAATTTACCTTCATGGATTTCCAACTTAGTCAAATCAGGACTATATATATATATATATATAGATAATTGATATTGAAAGTTAAAGCCAACTACAATTAGAAGCAGCGAGAAACTCTATTTTTAAAGAAATTATATACAGAAAACAAAAGTTGATGATTTCTAACTCTTACTTTTGTTGAGGGAAAGAAAATTAAATGAAAAGAGGAAGGTAGATGATCTAGAAAACAAACTTCCCATCTGATTTGAATTAAAAGAAAAATAGATGAGGTGTTAAGGCCCAATTTGTTGAAGTCATTATCATTAACAGCAATTAATGGTTTTCTTACCGTCACATCACCCACCTTAATCTCAGGTTCCCTTCCACTAAATAAATGCAATTAGATCCAAAGTAGTTATAAATGATGCAAGAAAGCAAAACCTAACTAATTCCCATATGATTCTCATCAAGAAAAGGAAGGAACTGTTAAATTTGGTAGTCACCATCATTAACTGCAATTGATGATTTGTTTTTGCCTATCAGATTACCTACTTGACTAAAGAAGGTCACCTAAGTGATATAAAGACCAACAACTGAACATTAAGTCAAGCAATTTCAAGGAGTTGAGACCATGGTAGATAGAAAGAAAATGACACTTCATATGGATATGGCCCCATTAGAGATGGCACTTTGATGATGTTTGATTAATAAAAAAAAGTTAATTTTTTTTACGATAAAAGAATCCATTTTTCTACCTTGAAGAAATACGAAATAATTACCTCAAGGATTAAAGTGATTCTCACGGCAACAAAAATTTTACAACACTAAAACGAATAAATAATTTGGTGATTGGTAGATTTTTTACCTAATGTACATAAACAAATGACAAAAGAAAGGATCCAATGCATAAGGGTATTTTAGTCTTGTGTAGGACCAATCAAATCTACTTTATTCACATGCAAAGGAGCCGTTATGCTATTGACATAGGTGAACGAAATGGACCCCACCACAGTGCTTGTGTCCAGCATCTAATGCTTGTGATGACCTGGGGTGCACTGTGGTCCACCCACCCCAGGAGTACACAACCATTTCTCATTTATCAATGCTGGTGAAATGCAATTGCCAAACCAGTAAAATTGCATAGAATTCAAGGTAAATGTGGACTTTACCATAGGCAGTTAACTGTGTGGAATAGGATGAGCAGATTTTTGGTATAATGAAGACCCCAAAAAAGCCTGTAAGCAATAATCACAACTTGAAGTCAGGGGAGCAAGAAAGACAATTGAGGGAAAGAAAGAATGTTCAGAAAAATTAAAAGAGTTGCAGCGAAAATGGGTGAGAAATTTCACAAGAAAAACAAACTGCAAAGACAGAGGTATTTGCCAGGGCCATATGGCTGTTGGCAGGGTAAGTACGACCTTTGGAAGTGTTTCTGGTAGTTGCAGATTGCCTTAGCAACAGTTATAATTGCTGTGGCAAATTGGCAACAGTCCCAATTCAGAAAGAAAAGGAGAAACAAAATAAAATCATCTTGTTTCTTCAAGATAAGACATGCTTTTGCTTCTCCTGAAAACGCTATTATCCATGAATCTATGAGTAAATACGAAAGAAGATGCATATATAGAAAGGATTGCTATGAAGATAATTTTATTTTAAAAAGTTAATAATTTTTTAGTTTAAAAAGAATCAAGCTCACCCAATTTGGCCATCTTCCAAATAGTTATGGAGTTCCCACACCTTGCCAGAACAAATAGCAGCACAGCCAACTGACATTGTCAGAGATGTTCTCGAAGTTTAGTAATTTCCAGTTCCACGCTAAGGTAAAAAAATTGAAGTACAAAAAAAAAATTATATACACCGCCAAGAAAACAAAAGAGGAAATTCACCTTCATTGTGGTGGCAGGATCTCCAGAGAAAAGAGCTCTAAGTTTTAGAAGAAATTCATTCAAGAAGGGGAGAACCATTTTCAGTAACCAGATTGCTTCTTCTTCCCCAACAATATACCTTTGGCATGTATCATTTACATCCATAATTCCCCTGTTTAAAAAATAAACAGAAAAAAAATATCGGAAAAATGCTCTCACAGCAAGTCTTAAATTAACACCTGTTCCGTGCAATTTGCTTTGGGAATCGTAAGAGCAACTCTTACTTGTAAATAATGGATCTGAACAGGAAGATTGCAGCGAGATAGACTAGACCCATATAGGAAACCACAGAAATCAAGCTGCCACAGTAATTAAAGATTAAGTTTAGTTCTGTGCCCTGGTTTGGAGGATGATAAGTAAGATGAACAACTACAATCTGAATACTGGCTTAGATGTGTAGTGTTTTCGACCTGATATTAAGATCTTTGGTATAAGAGGATGAGATTATGAGGAATGTTCCTATTCCAAAGACGAATGCTGATTTTGAGACATCCTTCCACATAACCAAATCAACTGCCGCAGAGTAAAGAAACAGCTTAAGATAAATGCTTTGTAAGATAGAGAATCGTACAAAATTTAGTTGCCAAAAGAAATACCAAAAAACCAACCTAAACTCTGCAATTTGCTATGGGTTTCAGGAATCCTCCGGATTCCAGTATCAGTTTCAGGAGTCCCCTGGAATCCATTTGAGACAGGAACTGCAAAAAGGAGCCAGAATTGAAAAAATTAACAAAGGAAATACAAGGAAAGCCCAAAATGCCATAAAAAGGCATCCCAGTGTACAAGGCTGCAGCTCTATGAGAGTCATATTTATATAAACACAGCTTTTACATTTTTTGCTAAGATAATATTAAATGAAAATATAATAACAATAATAATCAGATAATATTGAGCAGTATACTTACTTGACTTAGTTTTTGTGGGAATTGTAGGAGTTCTGGAATGGCTCACTAGAGGAGTTGCCTGTTTCTTCAAGATGGGTGAAATGGGTAATGGCTTTTCTGGGACTTGATCCAACTTTTTCTCTTCCTCCACAACCTGCTTGGGCTTTTGTTCTGGTAAACTGACTTCCTTAACGTCAATGCTATTCTTCTCTGTCTCATTCTCAATCTCCTCATCCACCTCTCCCTCCAATTCTTCCTCCCAATCTGCTTCTTCCTCCGGATCTTTCAAACCATTGGAAATAGACTTTTCTTCACACACGCCAAACTCCTTGCAAGTTTCATCAGATCCGCTCTTCTCAATTCCCACTGGGTTCTTCTCAATTTCCTCAACAGCTTCCTTCAATTCCAATTTCACCTCCTTCAATTCATCTGAATTCGTCTCAGTTCCATCACCCGATTCATCAAGATTCTTCCCTGGGTTATCCAAAACCTTATTGGAGACTGATTTTGATTTGACCAACGGAATTGGAGCTGATTCAGGCAAACGCTTGTGGGACTCTGACTTCACCTTCCTCAATTGAACCCCACTCCTCTCAATCCCATCGCCATCACCAGGTTCACCAACCAACTTCTGGGATTCAGACTTTGCCTTCCTAATCTGAATTGCATTTCTCTCAATTTTATCAACCGACACACTAAGCTCCTTACCCACTTCAGATCTCGTCTTCTTGGCCTGAACCGGGCTTCTCTTGATCCCGTCGGCAGATGTACTCAGCTCCTTTAATTGTTCACCCAAAGTCTTGCTCTGTCCAGATCTCTGCCTGGCAATCTGAATTGGGCTTCTCTCTAACCCATCAGAATTCTCAGATTTCCAGGTCTTCCTCTTCCCAACAGGGCTGGGTTTTGGTTTTTGCCTAGCGCCACTCCCATTTTCTTCTGGGATTTCTTCAGCATTGAACACTTTGATGCCTCCTTTCACTTCGTCGCTCTTCATTCTGCTCTCCCAAACGGAGCCTGCCACTACGCCATTTCTGGAAGAGCCAGTGCTCCTTCTTCTCTCCACTTGCATCTCCTTATGTGCCTCCCCACCCATATATCTGTACTGGGCCTCTCTCTCTCTCTCTCTCTCTCTGCACTGTAATGAGTGGAATGGGGTCACAGTGGGTGGTATCAGTGGATCACAGACTTTGAGCTGAAGTAATGGCTGTTGGCTGTTTGGGTGTGAGAGAGAAGGAAGGAGCCGGGGGAGAGAGAGATAGAGAATTGACCCTTTAGTTTTGGCCTTTTGCCCTTTTCCTAATTTAGTTGTTTTGTTTCTTTTATGTTTTAATTTGACATCTAAAATTCAAAATTTTCATTTACAAACCATAGGACTTATAAGTTAGATATTCATTTATTAGAGAATAAATACCATGGATTAGAGTTGTGTAATGGAGGGTAGGTGTGTGTAAGAAATTATTTTTAATTCCAGTGCTACATCATCCCTCATTATGAGTTATTTATAATGATTTAAGCAACCCCATAAACAAAAAAAATAAGGGATTGAATGAGTCCTTTAGGATTAGGACAAAATCTGGTTGATTGGATTAGAGAAAAGAAATGAAAAAGAAAAGAAGAAAGTGTGGATAAATGGGGTGTGGGTGAATGATTAGGTTTAAAGGATTGATTGAGTGATCTTTAGGTTATTAAATGCCTTTTTACTGAGTATTATTCCCTCAACCCTCCCTTTTGTGTCTGAAGGCTCTGTGTGTGGGCAATGGTACTATTACCAATGCTCCCAAAAGTCATCTGCCTCACATGCCTCTTGCATTGCATGGCATATGTTATTCCTCAATCCTCACCCACCCCCATTTAAAGCAATTTTTAAGGAATGTATTTCAAAAATTAATTTAAATTTTTTTAATTATTCTTAAAATAATAATTTTACAAGAATAATTTTGGGTGACATGAAAATAATGTCGTTTTCTGCTTCTCCTTTCCTTTATGACTTAAGTTTTTAATTTTCATTTTTTAAGGCACTTTTTAGTTTTTACTGTTCATCAAATAATTTTGTAAAAATATTTTAAAAAATAATTATTTTATCCCCTGGAAGATATACATGAGGTGTTCATGATTAGTTAGTTCTATTTATTATTATTTAATTTAACAACCTTTGCTCTTTATTTGGCTGACAGAGACATAGTACTTCCAGTAAAGGAGTAACCTCCTCACTCTTGGCCAAGTTTCTCTACCAACATCCACATCCATTAAAATAATACCCATTCCCCATAAAAATATATAAAATAAAAATTATATTTATAATATGTATATATATGATAATTTTAATGATTAATATGTTACATACTGATTTGAGACTACAGTATTGTTACTGTGATTAAAGATTATGTGCTTGCTTAATTCAATTAGAATAAAAAAGAAAAAGAAAAAAAGGGTGTTTGGATATGGCACTCATTGTTTCAACTAGTAGGTGAAATGGTAAGTGCATGGAATGAGCATCAATTATTGATGGCTGCATTCCAATTTGATGACAGTACAATGTTCTGTTGCTGTCTTACAAAGAGGACCCTTTTTTTAACCATCATGTTAGATGTATAATTATTTTGTACATCTTAAATTATATAAGAAATATAATGATCAAAATATTTTGTGTTTTTATGCACTTCATGAGAAATTTTTTTGTCATTGATACACCTTTATATAATTCATGATATACACAAAGATATACCAATAACATTTTCTCTTTTTTAACCCCAATCCATGGTTTCATGTGGGTACATTCTCCATGCCATTGATTCTTTCACCTTCCATTTCCTTTCTTTCTTATTTCTGCAAATTCACAAAATCCAAACATGGTGCTCCTCCACTGCACCACCTTCATGTGGGGTTGAAATAATGCAAACATTGCTTAATTTTAGATTTATGATTAAAGGTGTTGTCATGTTCAAATCAGTTCTTAATGGACTGCATGATCAGGAGAACAGAACAAGATTTGGCATTTGGCTCTTCATGGTGGCCATGATTACTAATTTGAACACTTTGTGGACAGACATATGATACAATACACCCACCCACACACACACACATATATATAGAAATATAATGTACATTGGATCTGGTTTAACTTTGGGAATCATTTGATTCTTTCTTACTTTACTTTATTTCATTTTGCTTTTTTTTATTGATTAAAACTTGTTCTCTTGGTGATAATTCTTAATTACTTTGTCAAGAATCTCATCAAAATGGCTGAGAGAGAGAGAGTAGAAGATTGCAAATGATGTTTTTGAAGCTTTTGGTTGCATTTGCCCACATGGTGGGCTAGCCTTGTTCGGCTTATATCTCAAGTTAAAGAGGCTTAGGCCCATTTAACACATTGCACAGCATTTGTGACAAATAATTTTTATAAATTAATATTACATATACAAAAGGCATCTAGCACCAAACTTTAGGGTTAGACCTACCACCACTTTAGTTTTCCCTTCTTGGGCACGTGGCTCCAAATCGAGCACCGTCCGTTAAGGCCGCGTATGGCAAAAGTTACCCCCCCAGCTCCCTCGCCGTCACCGGCACCGACACAGCTTCTTAGTCTGTCTTTCAACTTGTACCATGCACGTAGTAACATCATACAACACAACAAAACGACTTTTTTTTTTTAATCATTTCCCATTTCTGATTTTTTAAGTGACTAACAGATAAATAAAATCTTTAATTTGTTTTACGGAGAGGGGAAACCCCTCTTTTAGATTTTATAGAGAATAAGTCTACAAAATTTTATTTTCTTTATTATTTTTAGATCATTTTTATTTTTTTTTAAATAATAAAAACATGTTTACTTTAATATTTTTTAAAAAGTAAAATTTTTGTAAAAAAATCTTAAAACAAACAAAAAAAATTATTTTAGTTGTTTTTATCGCAAATATGCTCAAAATTTTCAAAAAAACAAAAGACATTGTAGACAAAAAGAATGTATTTTTAACAATCTCAAAAAAAAAATTTTAAAATATAAAATTAAAAATAAATTAAAAACTCAAAACATAAAGATGAAATATAAAGAGAACAACTCTTAAGTTGTTATACTTTAATTTTATTATTATATAAAATTAATTATAATTTATTTAATCTTTATAATTTATATTTGTTGACGTTCAGAATTGGTCGATCTTGATTCGTTAGCCCGCAATGATACTGTGGATCCGAAATATGTGTATAAGATGTTTGATTTGATTTCTTGGGCCGTTGGTCCGTCCCTGCAAGGCACTTCGAAACTGAAGTCAATAAAACGAGTAAGTGTCTTGATTTTTGACAAATTAGTGTATATAAAAAGTGTCTTACCTTGCTCTCAAAAGAGCTGGTCGATATATAGCAAGAGGTATCCCCCTACATGTGCAGCATGTCTGCTGCAGGAGATGGGACAGAATACCTAGTGCCGGCGAATGATGTCTATGCAGCAGAAAGTACCGATGGAACCTTCATTAATGTGAATGAGATTCGTTATTAATGACGAGAGAACCCGTCATTAATGAGGATGAGATCTAAGGTGAACGCGCGGAAACCCAGGCACAACGGTGATGATGTTGTCACAAAAAGACTATGATGTGACTGGTATAGGCTGGCCAGATGGGTTGAGGAAGTAGGGCTTGAACCATCTAGCTGGGGCAGTCCCTTGTCCATTAACGCATCAGGGCATATCCTCTTTTTATCACACGAGCTGGTTGGCCGAGCCAATAAACTGCGAGATCGCTGAAAACTTGCTCGAAGCGTAGTTGGGAGGTTGCCCAAATATGTTGATAAACTGAAGGCATTATCGGAAGCTCACTAGGCAATGTTATACTGGCCTAGGGTTCAATCATGCGCGAGCTCACTCTAAGAGGCTTAGCTTGAAGCCTCTTGGCCCTTTAGCTGTTAGGCCGGCCCACCGAGTTAGATCTAACCCTTATAGAGTAGAACGGGAAATATCCGTAATAATATTATTATATTTTAAAGTCAACACGTAATACAATTAATTATTATATTCCTAAGCAATGTCATTAGCCTATCTTTCAACTATACATACAATATTAATAAATAATTTAGCATTAAATGTGGATTATCCCATCCATTCTTACTGTATAATAATATTTTTTTAATTTTTGAGATTATCATTCTTGTACAATTCTTCATTGCTTGTGCTGTCGATTTCTGCAGAAAAGGTAAATCGCAGACAAACCTTTAACCCTTATCTAAGCTAAGTATTAAACTCGTGACTTACTAATACTAATTCTAACGTATCATTTACCTGTCACTTAACTTATGTCTTGAGACGAATAATTCTCCAATTCTTAAATTATATCTGTTATACAACCAAATAGTTCAAATTCAAATCTCAAACTCAACGTACAGATGCCAGTATTTCTGACTTAAAAGTTTTAACAATTTTGAAGAAAGAGATCTATTGACAAGAATCAAGAAAAATAGACCCTTTCAAATTTATAATATATGTAATTTTTTTTAATTTTAACTTTAATTTTATAACTAAATAAATCTTAATATTTTATGTTGTAAAAAATCATGACATTTATTTTCAAAAAAAATTTAAAAATAAATTTTTTAATTCATAACATAAAATTAAAAGGTTAAATTTTCTATTTTTAATAAAAGATTCAATTATTTAATAAAAATTCAAAAATATTTTCTACAACTACACACGCCCTTGTATTTTCTTTGTATACAAGTTCTGTAACTTTTTTTTAAAAGTCATCACGTGATTCATTTTCTGAGCAGCCAAACAAGAAAAAGTCTGAATAAACCATGATTTTCAATAATTTGAATGGAAACAAGATCGAGAACTGAGGCCAAAACACCTCCATTTTCTATAAGCACGTGTCTAGAAGTTGAAACAATAAAGAATGCAACGGGATTTATGGGCATTCATTCATTCAGTATTGGGATTGTGGTGGGGAGGGGAAGAATCATTTCTACCAATCTTCTCTGCTGCAACTCGTTAATTAATAACCAGGAAAATATGTAAATAAAAAAATGCCAGGCCGTTGACGGCACGTGACCCATATCTTGCTCATGCACAAAAAAGATTTAGCACCGAAACCCAATATAAGATCTGAGAACTTTGATGCAGTGCCAGCATCCACCACCACCGACGTGCAGCTACTGTGACAGTCCACCCCCTCTCCTGATTTGTCTTTTTTATTATTGACACTGCCACCGCGACCGCCACCGCATCGCCCCTCAAAAAACAATTTTTGCTGAACCATATTTGTCTTCTTCACTGTAAAATAAGTAAACAGGAATAGCCCGAAATACTCCAGTTTGGACCGGATAACTCCTCCTCGAGGATCCAGATCTATCTTCTCCTCCCCTTCCTGTACCCATCTTTCTCAAATAATTTTCTTAATTTCTCATCCCAATAACATTATCTATATGATACTTATTACTTAATTAATTTATAAAATTACGCTTAAAAATAAAATAATACAAAACATAATTTATAAATAGAATAATTTTAACATTGAAAGATAAAAATAAAAAATAAAAATCTTAAAATAGAATATAATAGATGGACTCCATAGTCAAATTTTACAATAAGAATGAGAAGAGCTAAAGATTAAAAAGATTTTATCTTTATAACAAAAATCCTAAATGTAAGAAAATTATATGTATGTACTTTACACATTAAAATAATTTTTTTAAAAAAATATATGTAGGTGTGAAAAGACCTCATACCCCTTTCGACCCATTGGAGAAATTTATGGACCGACACCCTATGGTCAGGTCAGGTTTAGGGAGTATCTATTTGGCTGAATAAATACCCATTATCATCCCAAAAAAAAAATGAGACACTCAAAATATTGACCACTTCGAATTAGATAAAAGAACTACCTCAGTCCATACCCCGTAAGACATTGCACCCAATAATGCACATTGCGCCCAATAATGCACTTACAGCATACCCCACCAACACATGGAAATTATGCAGACCTGTAATAGCAGGACAAGACATGATGCAAGGAGTGAAACCATACCATATCCTCCATTTAACAATTATATCGAGTCCTTGACAACAAAAAAAAAAAAGTTATTTCGATACCAACCCCCCCCCCCCCCCAAAAAAAAAAAAGTACAAAAATATGCGACATATCATATTAAAAGTTAACATATGAGAACTTAAAATACCAACGGGTAAAAGAAAAACTTGTCAAACTAAAATTTGCTCCCATGAGACCACTCTCCAAAAGAAAAAATATTGCTCTATCATTGTCACAAGAAAAAGAGATAACAATCTACATGTTAACCGTAAAATTTAGGGAAAGAAAACTCACAGAAGTGAGACAGAAAGAAAGAAAGAAAGAAATCATATTTTCCATTAGTTAGTTATGTCTGGCAGTTTGTCAGTAACAATTTACAAGTTGCCCAAAGGGGAAAAGATTGCATGGATTCCGCACGCGCTGCCATGAGAAAAAAAACAGAAGAAGAAGAAGAAGAAGAAGAATAAAAGTTCATAGAATTATCAAAAAGAAGAGACTTGAGTGCTCATTTGACTGCAATTTCATTTTCAGTTGTTCACAAAATTTTAAAAACAAAAACAGAAAATTGAAAACGAAATTACAGTCAAATGACTCATAAGAAATGACATTTCAGAATTAGCCATACCTGTTCACACAAGGAAGACACTCTAGGCTTCTGCAGATTGTGGTGTCATTTACAACTATACGACTACATCTCAGATTTCTCTGCACCCAAATGTACAAGCTCCTCCCACCTGTGCTATTGCTCCGGCTTCCCTCTGCATTTATTTTTTCTAAACCCCCTTGCCTTGCAGCAGAGGAGAATAAAAACTTTTATTCGTAGAGAAGAGGAAGAGTACTACATGGAGAAACGTGTGACACTAAGCTAATCGACAGTTTTGGTTGAAGAATTTAACAAGTGTTCGAAGTTTGATTGTGGAGGATTTTTTTTCAACTTCTCAGATTCTTGTTCTTTCGCTGCTTTCTTTTTCTCAAGCTCAAGCTGCTTGAGGTTTTCCTCGTGCGCACGATTGAACATTCTAGTAAAGTTGAGTAGAGTTGAAACAACTGCAAGATAAATATCCAAGTTCAGTTCAGTAAACAGCGTAAGGAGCAATTGTTACTGTCAAACCATCATTGAACAAGAAAAGTTGGCACAGCTTTCGGTACAACGCAAAAGTTCAAAAAACAAAGTTCTGTTTGTAATCATAAAAAATTAAACATTTAGAGGTGAAAATGAAGAACACCCAGAAGTATGGTCTCTGTGCTCAAAAAGGATTTCATGAATGTTCACAATCTATACTTAAAAAAGACATGGCTGGTGGAGCAGTATGGGCGGCGAACAATGATGAGTTGTCTACATTATGGTACTTGATTGGATGGAGGTATATGCAAGTTATCCACATGTACTTTACGTGGAAGATCAAAATAATGACGTGCTTTACATATCAGCGAGTTATCCAGTTTTTTCCAACATTCAGGATCAGCTCCGCTATTCATAGATTTTTTCATTTTTCATCTCTCAGGAAAGGTGTTCCTACCAATGTTGGTGTTCTTAGAAAGTCTCAGAACATATCAATAACAATAATTGAATACTTTTCTACCAAGTTCTTTGATTCTTGCCCTTTCCCTTGCAGTCGAAATCTTTCGTGGAAAATTTCAATTCTAGCTCCAATTAGCAGAGGAAACCCAAAAAACATATAAGCAGTGAGCAACCAGTAGCTAAAAGAAAATCATAAAATACGGCATGACGACATTCAGAAACTACAGTTACAAACAGCTCCAACTGGCATCACCTAAAAATCATTGGTTCATTTTCATGTTTCTCTTTTTTGCAATTTCAACCTCCCCTAAAGCCTACGCATAGAAAACCCGTCATACTTCTTAAGGGATTATTATATAAAATAATTATATCCTCAAAAACATAATCTCTATTTGCATGTCAAATTCTTTTATTCTTTGTGTCCAAATCCAAATAATTTAACAAAATTTATCCAAACAATGAATTTGAAATTTCAAATTCCAAATGATAAGGTCAAATGCCCCCCTCCTATCAAAATGCACCCAACATGTCTATGCTGAAAGGATTGATTTTAGATCAGCGGTCTTTGGTAGTGCACCCTAGTGGAAGGCATAAGTTACTTTCTTGGCCACTATAACTTGAATTCAGAAGCTACAGTTTTACCATGGTTTTTAGCAATTTGGAGCTAATCAGATTGATCAACAAGAGTAGTCAGTGTGAATGGCATGTTTCTTCTAAGTAATCTGGTGTGTTTACTCACACAGTATCATACTCAGCAAATCAGGACAAAAATAGAGTATGAAAATAGCAGGAAACATTCTTCACAATGGAAACAAAATGCTGGGATCCGGGGGGGAAAAAAAGAAAGCAGAATGATACAGGCAAAATTGAAGGAATGAAGTCATTTGTAAGGAGTTTTTTTTTTCTTTTCCAAATTATGCATTAATTTTCTTTTTCCATAGACAAAGTCAAGCATGTGAGCACCCACACTAATAGAACGTGGGATAGTTTTCTACTAGAGGATTCCATATAAAAGAACCTAACAAATTTTCACCAATGTTTTATATTGATTCACCTGTAATATGTACCACGAGTTTGAGGTTTGAGAGAATTATGAACCCACAGGCTAAGAACACACATGATATTTTCTGTTAGAGCATTGCAAGTATTCATTTCCTTATTCTTCTTGTTCTTCTTCTGCCATCCTAAATAACCACCAGAAAGCAATAACATCCCATGCCATAATCAACTGATCTCTCTAGTACATCTAACTTTGGAAATCCCCAAGAACTCCACCAAACTTCCAATCTTCCAAAAAATGTATACTTCAAAGGAAGTTGCATCTCCAGGCTATATTTCTGTATATGCAGTCTCATAATTGGAGGAAAGTTTTGCAAACAAGCCTTAGAAAAAGAACAGTGAAGAGAACAAAACCAGCCAAGCAAGTTCAAATTTTCTGAAAACAATCCGAGTTCCAATAATTAAAGCTACTGGAGACCTACCCCCAAGGTTGAATCTATTATGCATTTGGGACAATTATTTAGGTTGCATATTCTTCAGATCCCCAGAATTGCTGAAATAGAGATGGAACACTTTGTTATACTTACCTCGGTAGCATAAGCCCATGTACACCTGTATTAAGTTCCTATTTCTAGCTGTTATATCCCACGTATGGATCTTAATCTTTTTTATTAAACACTAGTTCAGTTTCAATGTTATATATCTCTATACATGAGCGGGGTCATTGAAACTGCCAAAGCAGAATAGGACTGAATAAGCCAGGAATAATGAGGCTGAGGCATTGAAGTTCAGCAACTAAATAAGGCCAGCAATTATGAGGTCAAGGTGTACAACTTCAGTGTAAAAACAACAATACTATCATATTAATTATTTCTCACATCTTTAAATTTTCTCTCCCTTCCATTAGAGCATCCATATACACTTAACAATTTTCTGAACAGCCGTGTATGACAATTACCTTGCTCAAATGTGCAACGACATGGATCTTCACCAAAGTAAAGAATCAATGCATCAACACTTCTACCCTGTAATGAGACCAGGGATAGAGAAATGTTAAGAGTAGGAGAACCAATATGTGGTGAATGTTGTCATATTTTTTGAAAGAAAAGGTAGAGGCATACCACCCCAGAATAAAGGCAAGCCAAAGACCTCACTTCAGCTTCAGCAAAAGAAAGGAATTCCTTTAAACCCTGAGCAATAGATAAAAAGCTATTAGTTGTAAGTGGATAGAGATATGTAAAATAGCATAAAGATGTAGCAATAAAATAGTATAAGCTGGGAATCACCTCTAAGGTCAATAAAAGGAAAAGGTGAGCCCCAATAACCTATGAACCTCATTGTTCTGCTCAACTTTATCTAACATGGCATGCAACCCCATCCCAGCCAAAAATAAAACACCACAAAAAATCAATAAACAAATAACAGAAGAAGTTAGGCAGTTAGTAAAGGGTGTCCCCAGTCCACGAATCAAGTAGGTAACCTTGTTCTAGATTTTAACTGAATTAGATAGCAAATTCTATCAGAAACTACATAAGAATTTTTGCTTAATTGGTTCCAGGAATGCAAACCTAATACATTTTCAATGGTGTAACTGAAGGAGATTGGTTCAATTAGTAAGCCACAGGTGGTTTGAAACACCATGGGAATTTATAACTATTTGACAAAAAATTTTATCCTGCCTCCTGCTTAGGAGCGCAAAAGGTAATTTGCATTTAAACCTAAAAATTCATAATAAATGTCAAGCAACCAGGAAGAGACCTCATATAGGGGAAACTTTTAAAGCATATACCCCTTTCATATTTCTGATGTTTCTTGTCTCTGTCTATATCATCTTTATATCCCAAACTTTCATCCTTAGTAGCCCTGAAAAGTTTGTTACATAACCCAACAGAGATGACATGGCAGGAATAATAGGATTCATTGGTAATGTAATGTGGCCAGGTTTCTTCCTACTTGTGTTAGCATGTGGGTGAGCCTACATGAAAAAAATACTCTTAAGATCTATAGCAAAATATGTACTCATATAACCAAATAATAGAAATTTTGTATGTTTGTAGGTATCAGAATGTTATTTACCCTGCAAGGAGTAATTCTAGAAGATACAACAGAAAACAAAAGGCCAGTAATGTGGATCAAGGATGTGGGAAAAGAAATATGGCTCCTGATGAAGGACCAAGTCACTGCCCAAACTGAGTAAAAAGTTTAGAAACAAAACCCTAGAGAAGAAGTGACAAATCACTCCCTGAAATCAGTAAAAAATAATAAAAATATGAACTCATAGCATAAAACAAACAGAAAAATATTTGTTTGTTGGTAGCAAAACATTCTGTTGCAAAAGATACAAGAGGACAAAAGAAGACCTATAAGAACATGAATCAAAGTTGTGGAGCAAAATGATTTTGAATCAACTAACAAGCCACTGACTGAAGTGGGAAGGTCAAACTGAACCCCACTGTATTAGTAACTGTAGAAAATAGGAGTAAACAGTGAAAAATCTCTTATTCACTTAACCATGTGCAAGGGAATACATTCCCTATTAATAGGGAAGAGGACTACAACTATTTAAGAAACTACAAACAAATGGAAATATAATCTATATACTATACAAGGAAACAAAATATTCAACACTCCCCCTCAAGTTGGTGAATGAATATCGACAATTCCCGACTTGCTTACAAGTTCTTTAAACTGCCTAAGAGGTAAACCTTTGGTGAGCAAATCAGCTAGCTGATTTTTTGAGGGAACAAAAGACAAACAAATCTCTCCACCATCTAGCTTTTCTTTGATGAAATGGTGATCAATCCCAACATGCTTAGTGCGGTCATGTTGCATCGGATTGTGTGCAATATTGATTGTTGATTGGTTGTCACACATTAACTTCATAGGATAATGACCAAGTATTTTCAAATCACTAAACACAATTTTCAGCCACAATAATTTACACAATCCAAGCATCATTGCCCTAAACTCTGCTTTAGCACTAGACTTGACCACAACCCTTTGTTTTTTGCTTCTCCATGACACTTGATTTCCCCCCAAAAACACACAGTAATCGGTAGTGGAACTCCTATCAACAAATGAACCATCATAGTTAGCATCACTGTATCCCCTGACTTCCAACTTCTGCCCTAACTTAAACAATAGACTTTTTCCAAGTGTTGATTTCAGATAGCACAAAATCCTCCATATAGCTTGCATATGCTCTTCAGTGGGACTATGCATGAACTGACTCACCAAGCTAACAGCAAAAGCTATGTTAGGTCTGGTGTGAGATAAGTAAATTAACCTTCCAACTAGCCTTTGGTATCTCCCCTTATCAATTAATGGACTGTCATTTAGTCCTAATTTTTGGTTAGGATCCAAGGGAGTATTTGCTGCCCTTCCACCTAGCAATCCAGTTTCTTCCAATAAGTCCATAGTATGTTTCCTTTGGAAAAGAAATATACCCTCATTTGAGTATGCAACCTCTATTCCCAACAAATACTTCAGCCTACCAAGGTCTTTGATGTCAAATTCTTGGGCCATATTTCCCTTTAACAATTTTTGTTCATCCTCATCATTGTCAGTAACAATTATGTTATCAACGTAAGCAAGTAAGGCTGTTAGAGTACCTTTCTTTGAATGCTTTATAAATAACGTGTGATCTCCTCTACTTTGTCGATACCCCATTGCCTTCATAGCCCTTGAGAATTGATCAAACCAAGCTCTTAGGGATTGCTTTAATCCATACCGAGCTTTCTTTAATTTGCAAACATAACCTGAAACTTCATTAAGAAAATTAGGTGGGGGGTGTCCATAAATACCTCTTCCTCCAAGTCACCATGTAGGAAGACATTTTTCACATCTAGTCGTATCAACTCCCTGCCATAACAGCTAGCCAAAGATAGGAGAATCCTTACTGTAGTCATTTTTGCCACGGGTGCAAATGTCTCCAAGTAATCTATGCCATACATTTGAGTATAGCCCTTAGCAACTAATTGGGCTTTGTATCTTTCCAATGTACCATCAGCATTGTATTTCACATTAAACACCCATTTGCACCCTATCAGTTGAACCCCTTACCCTTTTCGATCTAGGCACCATTTCCCAAGTATTATTCTTTTTTAAGGCCCTCATTTCTTCCTGCATAGCTTGTACCCAATGCTGATTCTATAATGCCTCATCTACAGTCTTAGGAATAGCTACGGAATCAAGGGAGGACAGAAAACTTTTGCGTTTCAAGGACAATCTGTGATAAGAAACAAATTTGGCTATAGGGTGTTGTGTACAACTCCTCACACCTTTTCTAACAGCAACACGCAAATCCAGGTTTGAGTTTTCAGGGTTAGAACAATTTATAGGGTTGGGTAAATCAAAATGCTCGGTAAGTTCCAAACCTGGCCGAGGGGTAAATGATGGATCCTGCTTAGCACCTGGATTAGGTTGTTCCTTCCTTTTATACACATATGGTGAGCCTTTGAACCGCACAAGAGATATCGTTGGCTAAACAAAGATTGGAGGATCAAAAGAAGGTTCCAAGTCTCCTGAACCTGCTGTCATAAGATTAGAATAAATAGGAGAATTAGAAGAGTTAGGATCCAAAGAAGAATCAGGTTGTTAGGGTTGAGACTCTTCTAGAATAGGAAGATCATGGTTAACAGAAACACTCTCCCCATGAGGACCAAAAGTAGGGACCTTGAAGAAGGATTGATTTTCAACAAAAGTTACATCTTTAGATACAATGACCTTTCGAGTAGGAGGATGATAGCACTTGTACCCCTTTTGAGTAGGAGAATAGCCAAGAAATACACACCTAAGGGCTCGGGCATCAAATTTGTCCTTGTGATATTTAGATACATGGACAAAAACCACACAATCAAATATCTTAAGAGGGAGAAAAGTATGCAAACCAATTTATGGAAAGTGAGTAGAGAGACACTGAAATGGGGAGAGTTGATTTAGGACTCTTGAGAGAACCCTATTGATTAAATAGGTTGTCGTTAACACTGCTTCACCCCAAAAAGTTTTGGGAACTGAATGATGGTGCAAGAGAGCCCTAGCAACATTTAAGATATGCCTCATCTTTCTCTCAGCAACTCCATTCTTCTTGCGAGTTTCCACACAAGAGGATTCATGAACAATCCCCTTTTGTTGGAAAAAAAGATTAAGATGATGGTTGAAATAGTCTCTTGCATTATCAGTCCAAAACTTTTTAATAGAAATCCCAAATTGAGTGAGAATCATTCTATGAAACAAGGGTAGAATGTTGCTAATAGCTACTTTGTCTTTGAGTAAGTAAACTATGTCATTCTAGTGCAACCATCTATAAAGGATACAAACCATTTGGCCCTAGAATAATTAAGGACTCTAAAAGGCCCCCACACATCAGAATGCACTAAAGAAAAGGAGACAAGGAAAGTTTATTACTAATAGCATAAGGCACCCTATGGTGTTTGGACAATTCACACACATCACAATGAAGCATACTGATATCTACCCTTTTAAACATGTCTGGAAACATAGATTTTAACAAAAAGAAAGGAGGATGACCTAATCTAAAATGGTGAAGCCAGATAGTGGATTGAGTGGAAGTACGTAGAGAAGAGGAGTGACCTAAGCTAGGATGATCTCTTGCAGGTGGCTCATTGCTCCCTTGTAGGTAGTACAACCCATTAAGTGCCTTAGCAGCACCAATCATCTTCCCTGCGGCTAGGTCTTGAAACACACAATCATGAGGTGAGAAAATTACATAGCAATTAAGGCTTTAGGCAAGCTTGTGAACTGAAAGTAAATTGGTGGAGAGGCCAGGCACATAAAATACTTGTTGGGCAGGTATAGATGGGTTTAAAAATACCTTTCCTTGCCCAACTATAGGGATGGCTTGGCCATTAGCAACTGTAATTTTTTTGGAGCTAGATATTGGTTCAAAGAATTTTATGTTAGATGTCATGTGATCGGTGGCTACAGAATCTAAGACCCAAAGATTATTCCTAACTATATATGAGGCATTAAAGGACTCAGAATTAAGGCATAAACCTGCTTGAGCCAAAGAACAATCACCTTGAAAAGTCCTTAAGAAGGACCTTAGTTTCCCAATTTCTTCTACATTAAGTGTAGGCTGATCTCAGCCTTTCTGAGTTTTCATCCATACACCCTGCATTTTGTTAGTCATCATAACAGAAAATACCAACAGCCACCGGGGCAAGAATGCTTCAATTCGAAACAGATCTTGAAGAAATAGATTTGCAATGAGGTCACAGCAACTTGCTGGAAATAACACCACCGCCTCCTCAATCTAGGTCAGTGACGTTAGCGATCAGAGATGGGCGTAGAAAAACAACGAGGCCGTCAGGAGTAGCAACAGTTGATGGAGTTGTAGTGGTGATGAAGGCCGAAGGACGTGGCTGCGGCGATGAAGGCCGACGGAAGTGGCAGCAGCTGAGAAGACGGAGATGATGGACGATGTCGACATCAAAGATGTGAAGGCGACAGTCATTGGATCTGAGGGACAACAACCGATAGAGGGGAAGCGGTGGCTCGAGACGGTGGCCTAAGGACGGCGATGGCCAGATTTGACACAAAAATGATCGGATCTAATGATAGCGGCTAGTTTGGCACGGTGATGGGGTAGATCTGGGCGTCGGCTATCGGAGAATGGAGGATGACGGTGACCAAAAGTAAACTTGGACAGAGGCAGCACCTGGCCGAGGATGGATTTGGTCGGCTGCGAATGTAGGCAGTGACGAAGGGTTGGCCGCAGGTGAGCACATGACGGTCGATGGGAAATTTGAAGGCCGCAGGTTCAAGGTGGCGAACCAACGACGATGGAGGCTGGAGACTCTGCTCTTGGCGCTTGACGGAAAAAACTCAGATCCTAAACCTAGATCTGAAGATGAAAGCCACAAAGGCTGCGATGCAACTGGTGGCGGACTCAACTGCCAGATCTGGCAGAATATGGACGGCGATAGTAGCTGCCCTCAAATGTCGAAAGCAGATCTGGCGGCAAAAACTTTGGCTGTAGGAAACGGCAGACAACAATGGCAATAAAGGCCAAAAAACCTGGCTATGAAGACCGGAGAAGCAACTGGTCACAGCAAACAGTTGACAATGAAGGCCAAAGAACCTAGGAGCTTAGCTTTGATACCATGTAGAAAATAGGGGTGAACAGTGAAAAATCTCTTATTCACTTATTCACTTAACCATGTGCAAGGGAATACATTCCCTATTAATAGGAAAGATGACTACAACTATTTAAGAAACTATAAACAAATGGAAATATAATCTATACACTGCACAAAGAAATAAAATATTCAACAGTAACAAGTCATTTTGCCCAAACAAAGTAGAGTTATTAAAGTGAACTTCTGCAGCCTATACCATGTTCAATGATAGTCTGTTGCATTGACATAATCTACCATACATGTTTGTCACAATAAAAATATTTTATTTTTATGAAGCATATATTTATAAGAGAATATGCTATGAACAACACTGTAAAGCATCCATATGCCCTCAGCTAAATACTTTTGAGGTATAAAACAATATTCAACTTGAAGCAGCCACAAAATTTGATGCATAAAAAAGGGAGACAACTAATTTTGTTAGACATATGAAGCTGAAGTGAATTTATTTTTTGGTGCATACAGAAAGGCAGACAATTAATTTTGCTAGACATATGAAGTGAGTTTAATTTTTTTATAGGAGGTAGAAGCATCAATATGATTAACTAATGAGTAGACCTTGCAGAATTCTTCTGAGATAGGACCATCATTTTCGGACATGGAAAGTTCCTGTATAACTTTCTCCAGTCCTTTGCTGATGGCTTGCATTTCCTCTGCCAAAACTTTCAATTGTATCTGCATGGATATTAGGTAATTCAATCCAAAGACAATAATGTTTTATGTGATAGTAAGATTCTGTTAAAGCTAAAAGGAAAATTTTATAAGACAACTATAAGACCAACTTTGTTGTATGACAAAAAATGTTAGAAGTAAAGCACTAACATGTGCATAACGAAGATGACATGTTAAGATGGAGGCACAACCATACAGGAAAAGATAAAATTAGAAATTGAATGAAGTTATTCATAATAAGGTCAGAGTGGATTCTATTTGAATATAAAATGCATAAGACACAATTAAGATGGTTTGGTCATGTGAGAAGAAGACCAATAGAGGCTCCTATTAGAAAAGTGGATGGAAATGACAAGTCATTAGCAAAAGAAGTAGAGGAAGACCAAGAAAAACTTGATGGGAAACTCTTAGGTATTAGAAGAATTATAAAGACCTTTTAGAAGATAAAGACTATAGCTAGAAATGTTTGGTGAGCTAGAATTCATGTAACCGAGCCATATAATAGGATTAAGATTTGATAGGTTCTCGTTGTAATCCTAAGAAAGCAATATTCTCTGAAATTATAATGACTTTTTTTTTTGGGGGGGGGGGGTATCAAGCAAAGAATTACCTTTGATGCAGGGTCCAAGCTGGAAAGATCCTTTGAAAAATCAAGAAGTTCAGGTAGTTTATCAGCAAGCACCTGGCAATCAGATAGAAACAACTTAACAAAATGGAGAAACAAATCCTAAACTTCTATCTTCATACATGCCATTACTATTGGAGAGGAAACTAACACCATGGGCCCAGGCATGAAATTTAGAAATATGTAAACAGCAAATGTAAATGAGTAGTAATGTTTTTGTACTTATCTATTCATGTTGGCATAAAAAGAACAATTATTTATTTTAAACTTCTAAGAGGATAAGTTTAGAAAAGAATCTTGGATATATGAAAATAACCAAAACAATATTATTTACTTCTGGAACTAACTGAACTTAAGTTCATTAGAACACCCTAAAAGTATAATGATTGAGGCATCCAAAAAGCAGAGGGGAGAGCCTTGTATTAAGCCTCAATTTTCTCCTTAAAAGATGGGGCCAATTGACATGACAGATATTATGTCATATGATAAAACTAAGCAATACATTCATATCTGAAAGCCAATTGCCTTTGTGGCATGTGCTGGTGGACAACATCCTTTCCATATGCTTCTACACCATGATATGTACAACTTATTTTTGAAGGGCACTAGAGCATGTCCAAATCATACATATGCTGGGAGGGGAAAAAAAAAAAGCTTTTGATACATAAATAAAAGAAACCAATGCCCGATAAAATTTAGAAAGTCCCCAAGAAAAAGTCACTAATGAAACTAAGAACCATAGTTAATTGGAACTTGAAACACTTACCATGCAAAATAAATATATATGAAATCAATTGTCTACAAACAGATGTTTCTAGGATATCAACAATTGGCGACGTATTCATGTCTTCATTTCTGTCTTACTGACACTCAGCTACTTCTCCTAACCCATTTATAGTTATACCATCTATTATCTTTGCACCTCCATTTAACCTCTTCAATTCATTGGACATAAATTGTACATGAGATTTCTTGATAAGCTAGCATTTCAACCCCCAAGAATTTCTTGATAATCCTCTCACCTCATGAACTTTAAACTCTTCAGAAGCAGATATGACAAATAACCACTATGGGAAGTGGGAACTGTATACACTAAAAGAGGCGAGGCACAATTTCTTCAAATGTGCTCTTTGCATGAATAGGTTTCAGGTGAATCATCAACATATGCACAAGTATATGTGAAAAAATTGCACAGCTGCCAGAGAATAGTTCACATAAGAAACTTGTAAGAACCGATTACCTTACAAAGATAATGCATGAGAGTCATTCTATTGTTCCTGGCACGCGTTTCAGTAAGTTTGAGGAGGCTATCCAACCTGAACCCAATAGCAGAGCCTGAAAAAAAGAAAAAGCATCAGAATAAAACAAGCTACAAGTACAAACATAAGCGTACCCCTGGAAATGAGAAGTATATTTTAACCACAACATGTTTATTACTTTATTCCCTGGACAAAAAGAGAGAAATCTAGAGGCAAAAGCATAATTCATTAACTAAGTCAACACAACTTTATTCCCAGCTCAAATTTAGCTATATAAATTATGAAACCTCTGTCAAATAGAGAACAGGAGGCCGCAATCAATGGTAGATGGAGCAATTTTAATGGTAGAAGACCAATATCAAACTTATCCCTTTAGACAGGGGAGTCTGTAGAGGGCCTAATTTGCTCCGATTAAGTAAATCCACCAGTTGGAATTTCCGGGAGAAATTGGGTACTTGAGGCTATCCAAGAGATATTTTGGATCATTGGGCGACGACTAATTGGACCAAGTGGACCCACCAGGGGTTTGTATGGGAAAAGCCTAAGGGAATTCATGGTCTAAGATGTGCATGAGAACGATCAATGGCATGAAGAAGCAATTGTGGAGAAAGGAGGCCAAAATACCCTAGAGGGTATCTTTGATCGACCAAAGATCAAGTCCTGGAAGCTTTGGTTGACTGAAGTTAGAAGACCGAAATTGTTCTACTCACTAGACAAGTTCAGTCAACTGAACTAGGGCTTTAGTCAACTGAAGTGATGATTGTTGGAATGACGAGTTTTAAAACTAATTCGAATTAAAGCTGGGTCTTGGACCATGGACTTGGGGATTTGAAAGCATGTCATTAAGACATTAATAACTGGGCATTTCTAAAGGCTAAAATTGGCCAAGTAAGATGGCCATGATTAGATTAATTGATGGGGACTACGTGACCAACTAAGGTGAGTTAGGACAAAAGGAATGAAATGCCTGATTAATTGAGGTGGTAAACCAGGCTAATAACAAGGACCTTTCTCCATTGGTGCCTTTGGGAATATTGGGCAGACCTAGGGAATGAAAGGATGGGGAAATGAGGGAATTAGCATCCAAAAGGCCCACTAAGGTGGAGGGGACCACTACAAGAAATTGATTGCAATCTAGAGAAAGCTATTAGGGCTGATGTATGCCCTAAAATTAAGTCAAAACAAGCCTGAAAAGTATGGAAAGGAAGATGAGACAAACCAGAAAGTTGCAGGGGCATATCTGCAGCCGGTCTCCAAATCTTTGGTGGCCAAAATGCCCTTATGAAAGGAACTACTACTAGGGCATCAAGCTGGGGCAACCGGGTAATTGCAAGGGTAATATAAAAGACCTGGACAAGGGGAGTTTCTTCTCATTTCATGCATTCTATTGCAAAGAAATTTGGAGAGAGAGCAGGAGACAAGCTCGTCTAAGACAAGAGACCAAGGAGAGGAGAGAGCACCAACTTGGGAAGAACCCTCAGTGCTTGAAAGCATAACCACTATAAGTTTTCCATTAAACCCCTTTGGTGTGCGTGATGGCATGTGGTTTGTGTGTGATGCATTTTACTTTTATGCTATATAACTATCGCAGGCATTTGGAGTGCATGGATAATGGTATGCGAGGTTGTCCATGAGGGGCTCCAAAGACAATGACCATAAAGGTCACTCCCTTTACAAGGCGATGCATTCAAGGTGTGCATGGAATTCTTACTGAGCTATAGAGGCTCATGACTTGCATTCTCTACATTTTTAGATCATCCGAAGGCGGCTACCACTAGTGGAAGCCATTAGAATAGCTTCTAAGTTTAGATGTTCTAAAGCATGCTATCCTATATTATGTATCATGTTTTGGTAAGATAGACTTATTGTTGGAATGTGTCTTGATGTTGTGTGAACAAGTTATCTTTTGTAATGGTTGTAACCCTAGAAGATACTTTTATGGGGGTAGACGAATATTAATGTTTTAGGGTTTTGGTTTCAAGGTAAAAATAGGGGTTTTATTCAAAGATGTTCAGTTCAACGACAAAGAGTCACTTTAAAATTGAAAAATGAATAGGAGAACTATGAATGTTCCTCCCTACCTTCGATTGATCCGAATGGTGAATTATATATACAAAAATATCCTAAGAACTCTCTTAAATTACATGAATGGATCACAACAAATTTAAATATACTACATTACAAATTTGAATGAATTTGAACTTGGACTCCCTTATCTGTTTTGAAGACTGCTTTATCGTTTCTTTCCTTTATCCTCTTAGTTTGAATTGTTCTGATCTTTTCTCACACCAAACTTATCTCCTTATCTACTTATCTACTTGTCCATAGCTTTAATTTAATCTTCCTTTTCTTTTATCTTCTCCAACAAAAATCAATAATGTGACCCATCTTAATATTTAAGATGCCATCAAGAGTTTTGCAAAGAAGGGTTTTACAAAATGAAAAAAGAGTTTAAAGACAAACTGGGCAAAACTGACAAATTTTGAGATCAAGGGAAATTAAAAACTAGATGAAGTCAGTCTCATGCCCATGATGTGTCATTGGAGAGCCCATAGGAAGGGCAGAAAAATATCTAAGTTTGGTGGAGATCTGTCATCATTTAGACCATAAACAACATTGGAAAGTCAGTTGTTTCAAAAGAAGAGTAAGATAGTTGTTAGAGTGATTTTGGTCGACTTAGCAGTAAATTCAGTCGACCTAAGATAGGTGGAGGGAAGGGAAGACGTTAATGGTTGACTTCCGTCAGCTGAAGCTTAACAGAGAGTCCCCGGTCGATTTCAGTTGATTGAAGCTTAGCAAAAAGCTATTGGATGATTCAAGTTGACCGAGCCCAACAAATTAGTGAGAGAGAGAGAGAGAGAGTAACATGACCGAGTGACCAAGCAGCCATTCAGGAAACCACGGGATTTCCTACTGGATAAATAACTGTTTGTGCCAAGCCAGCAGTGTTATAAAAAAAAGCCTTGGAAATTTGGTAAAAACTGAGGGTTGTGACAAAGTCCTTGCTAGGAACCCCCTCTTAAGGGCCATCATCCATAACATCTACTTACATTTTCTTAACTAATTTTGTAAAGATGCAAATATCTCCAGTTACCACAACTTTGCTAGTTTAATAATAATTGTTCCTGAAAAATAAGAGAGACCAGATGAGAAAGCCTCAAAAATTAACTCCACTAAGAAGTACAATCAGATAAAAAAAATGCTAGAAAAGGTAATCAGAATAACTATGGTCAAGGTGATGGAAATCAGAAGTATATGCTCACATTCCAGAACAATACTGTCAGATGCTACCAGAAATGTTGAACTTATCAAGTATCTCAAATTTTGAAAACTAGCTGATGAAAAATCTGATAATTGATGCAATAAATTTTGTTATAGACAGAACAGTACAAAATATAACAAAGAAAATTGCAGAAATGTAAGGGAATACGAGCAATTAACATCACCAATGTTTTAAAAAACCAAAAAGCATAAGACAACAAGTTTCATGCATCACATGGGAAGGCATAAGCTGCAATCCAATGAAGCAGGCTTCAATCCAGTGTCAGTTACAGGAGTAAGCCGCCACTATTGCAATGACTAAAAGTCAATAATTATTAATTATTTAATAAAACAATGCAAAAAGGATATTCGTTGTTCTAAGAAGTTACATCAACATAATGAATTTTTAAAAAGTTTACCAAAGGAAAAAATTAGTTAGGAAGTCTATTGTGACTTTAAAAAAGGGGGGTGATACTTTGACCACACACTACCAGATTACTCCAGAGCAGGTAGGAGTGTAAAACCAAGTTGACCAACATATATTACATCACATCACAGCAGGCCTTGAAGCTTTTGTGTATGCAGGTCCTTATGCATCCATGAATATCAGAACTAGACCAGCAACAATAAGACAAAGCCTTAATGCTACTAGGTGGGGTCAACAATATGAATGGTAACCTCCATTCATCTCTATCATTGTCTATATCCTCTATAAGCCCATTACACACAATGTCATGTCTAAAGATGTCCCATCAAGCTTTATTTGGTGGTCCTTTCTCTTGTTACATGTGCTTTTAGCAAGTCACAAGGCCAAACTATCTTAAGCATGACTCCCACATCTTCTCTTCAATAGGCACCACTCTGTTTGGCAACACATCCACTTTAAAGGGATTTTATGATTGCAAGAAATGGTGGATGCACTTCTCCATAATCTCTCCTCTTCTTTTTGAACAATTGATCAAATTTGATTTTTTTTTTTTTTGGATAAATTGATCTCCAAGTTTCACAATAACATCATCCACAATTCTATCCTACCAAACCCACATTCCACATACTTGGTTTTTGACCTACATAATAATCATTTGGATTCCAATATGTTTCTCCATAATTAAAGTTCACTATTTACCCATTCTTTTGTCTCATCCATCAAGACAATATTGTTCACAAAATAACATACACCAAGGCAATGCTTCCTAGATATGCGTTTTTGAATTTATCATCACAAATCTGAACTAGACAAGCATATGAAATTATGGATCCCTCTCATTTAGGCTAAATATGCTTAACGTGTTTCCTTCTCTCCACCTCAAAAACCTAAAAACTGTAAAGCACACTGTTCCAATCTGGGAAAAGATTTTTACATGTAACAATTTACAGCACCTTTTCAGTTTAAGGAGTGTGCTCCCATGAGAAGCATTTAAACACCTTGATGCATTTTTTGCCACCTAGGTTCAAGGTCTATATCCAAAAAATGATTTATATTTTATTTCATAACAAGTGAAACCAGTTTCTATACCCTTCTAGTGGACCATCAAGCAAAGTACTCTAAAAAACACCTCTTATAGGATAAATCATTGCACGAGATGTTTGAAGATTCTCTACAAAAAAAGAAAAAGAAAAAGAAAAAAAGAAACAGATAAGATAAACTGAAGCATGTTATATTCTTCCATAAATTTTGTCAATATTCCAAATCACTAGTGCCTATGAGACTCCTGGGAGTTTCTTGTTTAGATATACCATTGGTAAAAGGAATTCAGTCATTAGATCCTCCACAAGTGCATGGAAGTGTGCATAAGTTACAAGAGGGGTGCAGGGCAACCACTTTCATCCCACATTGACCAAAGAAACTGCCTGATCAGTTGAACTCTGAGGAATCCTTTCTTCATTAGGTCCAAGCCAACTCCAGTTTCAGCCCAGCCAGCACCTTTAAATGAAAGAGGCTAACACAGGGCAATGTCCTTTCTAATGTTTCCCCTCTACAAAAACCAAACACTTCTGGCAAGAAACCTGATTACAAAAGCAACCGAGAATGGCTGGAAGCCAAAAAAGGAGGCCCTTGCACTCCATTTCTTTCTGTGCATCCTTTGGAATCCTCCTAGTAACTCTGTACAGCCCAAATACAGTGCATTTTCAGGTATCATTAACTTGATATGAGATGTATGTGGGTGTTGGTTAGGAAACTTTAAGGCATCTTATATGAAACATAAAGATGGAATTTCACATGGTCCAGTGAAAAAAATGAAAAAAAAAACAAGGAGTTCCTGTTCTAAGATGAGTGGGTATTCAAGGCAACAAGTACATGTGTTTATATAGCTCTCTTAGGAGCATGTTTTGCCCCTCTCGTATCAATACCCAGCCATTTTTCTGATGATCCCATTGCATACCCCGACTATAGTTGCAATGCCTTTTGCAACAGACTTCATAAAACAAAGTCCAGCACTTCTCTAAGATAAGGCAACTTAGGCAAGCATCCAGAAGGTTTTAGTCCTCTGTTTGTGACAATGCCTGAGAAAGAATAGTAGGGTAAGCAACTGTCCACAGCAGGCCACTGCTCAAGAGATATTTCTTCACATTGAATTCAACTTAGAGGGGGAAGGAAACACAAAAATGGATAAGTATGGCGAGTCAAGACTCCAATATCTAGTGTACTTGTGAAAATCTATTTAGCATTTTCCAAATTTTTTTTCTTTTATCAACAAGATAAATACCAAATATCACTGATGTAGAAGGGGCAAAACCCACACAACCAAACAATTTCACAAGCTAAAACTGGAACGACTCATCCAATTAAAAAATGCAACTTGTGACTATCCAAGAGCATGTGCCCTGCAGTTACTGTTAAATGTCTATTTGTTAACAGGGTGTTTGGTAGGAGGATAGAAAAGGAGGTAATAGCACCTGACATGGTTATGCCATGTTGGGGATACCATGTCAGTTGGGATTAATTGATCCCAGGTCTGTTTTATCCCACTTCGAAACTATCCCACCTCCACCATGGAACAATAAGAAGCTTCTGTCACTGCACAGATCCAGTGGAGCCGCCACTCCCAGGCAGAGGAGTTGTGGCTGCTGAAGTTGCAGACCCATCCCTAGTTCTTCTTGCCACGATTGCCGTGAGTTGGGGAAGGAAACTCACCACAGGGAAGAGGGCTCCGGCAGCCACGGTTGAGGTGAGGAGCCACTGCCTTCACTGATTGAAGAAGGCCACACTGACCTCCAAAAGAGAGTCTTCCCAGATCTGCCGCATGCAGAGCCGTCAGAGGCAGCTGCCACTGTTGCAGAGATTTTCGCCACTGTTAGAGGAACACCACAAGGAGGTTAAGCCCAGATTGTTGTGCCACCATTGATGCCACTCGGAGAAGGTCCAGCCTTTGCTGTCGCCATTGATGCCACTGCTGGTCATTATATATATATATATATATATGTATATTTCATTATTGTGTTGTGTTTCCATATTGTACTTGTTGGTTTCACCATGTCAACTAAGTTATGGAACACAACTATATCAATTATCTTCATTCACCACTATCTCATGAAATTTCTCTATGTGAAGATGGTGTTCAAACTTCATTTCATCATTACTCCGCCAGGGGATATTATCCACTGCCGGTCCCAAGCCCAGATAAAGGTGGAGGGTTGCGTTAGGTAGCCGACAGCCAGCGTAAAATCTAGTCGGATCCAAATATGAATTCTAGACAAACTATCTGTTGAGATGTAACCCACATAGAAGTCTAGAATTCATATAGCCAACCCCACATAGTGGGATAACGGCTGGATATGTTGTTGTTGTTTATATGTATATTTCATTATATAGATATTGATTTGGACAAGCAGGCAAAATGGTCATTTAGCAATTAATGTCTAGTTATACCCCCTTTAAACTTGAGATACCAAACATGGGGTGTGAATTTAATCCCATCACTATTTTCATCCCATCCTTAATTGCATCACTAAGTGCATTCTCAAACTCTTTATCCCTGGTGACTTTATATTGCCACTTAAGGAAGAAGTTGGGGCATTTCCCCAACCCCCATCATCATCACAAAAGGCTTAATCCCACAGTTGATTACTTCCTCATTATGAAGATATAAATTTACTCTTTATGTCTTCTAAAGTTTGCACATGCTTTTTGTCATGGCAGTAGCAGAAATGAAGCAGTGTACCAATTAACATCATATAAGCACAAATGAGTAACTTTTTAGGAAACCAGAAAAATTAAATTTCAACTCACCCCTAGCAGTTCCCTGATTTAAAGCATTTCCTAATGAAAGAATGGTCTGCATAACTCTCTTGAATTTAAGAGAACTCCTGATCTGGTAATAACATCACGAATAGCATTAATGACCCATCAATGTTCAGTTGAGTATATATCAAGTGTGAAAGTATAAGATTAAGTAGAAATGAATAACTTGCCTGCTCTGCTGCTGAATTGACAACATTCAGGTTATTCCTAGTGTCTGAAACCTGAAAGGTAAAAAATTATTTCTATTTATAATAATACCTCCAATCAATTAGTAACAGAAAATCCAAGATATTTGTAGGAAGTAGATGGATGACTGCTATATCTTCTAACCTGGGAACAGAACTGCATCTTAAATGAGAAAACTCTAAGCTTAGATTCAATTCTTGGTACCCGCATTAACTCCAAGAAGAACTGTTGGAAAGAACCACGCATTATGCTTAGTCCAAACCATATATCAGATGAAAATTGAAAACGAATCAACCCAAAGAATTGATAACCAGAAAACTGGAAGCCCATGAACCTGTTCACATTTTCCTAGCTTCTCCTTTTCTCCACTGTAGCCCTAAAAGGAAAATTTGTCTAGTTATAAAAAGAATCAGAAGCTATATTTTCTATATCTACCTTTGACCATCGAATAAGGAGTTGACCAAGTAGTGACCTTCTAGTTGATGCATATCAAGCAGGGTACTTAAGAATTGAAAAGTATGATTAAAACCAAAGGTTAGTTCCTACCTTAAGCAGCTCCATCTCTTCTTTTGTTGGACAAAACTTTATGAGGTTATCAACCTGATCAACATCTAATGCTGAATCCTCCAAGGCAAGGACTGAACTCTGTAACAGTTTCAAAAGAAAAACATGGTTAATCAGAAATTAACAGGTGACTACATCAATGAGATAGCTAGATTATATGGAGGTACAAATAAACAAAAAAGAATGCAGAATGGCAACACAATAGGACATATTTTAGCAAGAGAGTTTGAGAATAATAGAAAAAGAATACCATAGTATTTCGAAGTCCCTCACAGAAAATATTGCAAGGCAATTTAAATAAGTGCCTACGGGTGGGGCTTGGGATTCTAACAGTCAAACCATCTTTATCTATGGCCATATCTTTCTATAAGACCCATGTAATGTCTAAGGGTTTCCTACCACACTTTATTTGGTCTTCCCCTACTCTTTTGCTATAAACTTCTATGGATTTAGCAATCCTTTGACACTTCTAAGATTCGAGGTATTCCCTTTTATCATTGTTGATCCTAAGCCCAGAAAAAAATCAGATTTCTCATCATGAATTCTAGAAAACATTGCATAAAAAGAAATTTAAAGAAAAAAGACAATTGTAAGGTTGCTCCTTTGTGACAGGAAGGTCATAGGTTCAAGTTATGGAAACAACCTCCTTGCTAAAAAAAAAGGTGGAAAGCTATGTACAAATACAATCCTCACAAAGTGAGGAGCCTCATGCACTAAGGACACAAAAAGATAATATTTATTAAAAAACCTGACATTTTAATTGAAGAAAATACAAGAAACAATTCAGGCTGTGGATTAACTTCCTTGAGGTATTGGCTTGGATTTAACATACAAAAGGGGTTTCAAATGGCTGAATGGACATGATAACTGGAATAATCGCGAAATAAGTGAGTGTGTGTAACGATAGCATATTGTATACTTGCATCTAAACTTAGAAACAGAACTTGCTGTTTTAAAATTTTATTTTGAATAAATCAAAATACTCAGTGAGCTAACAGGTCTAATTCCCATCTTATTGATAGAAAATGCTGCTTCACTTGATAAGCTTGGTATCCACCCTGATACCATGAGGGAAGTTCTCTAAGCTAAAAGACTTATACCAAGCAAAAAATAGGCCAAAGAAGTGGCTTAAGCTCATTAATAATACAATGAACAACTGTTAGGAATAATTTAAATAATTAAAAATGTAATTGAGAAAAATTGCAATGGAAAATATAAAATCTTTTTATTAGCTCAATTTCATAAAATGTACCAAAAAAAAAAAATCTTGAACATGGCAAAGTAAATGGAATGGGGACATCTAGTCATATCATAAAAAGGACAGGATAAAATATAATGCACAAAGACCATAATGAAAATATTTCTTAGATAGATAGTGAGTATGAAGGACCTGGGAAGTGTTGTCAAACCCTGGCCCAGCCAGCCTGTCACTGTAGCAGACAGGCTGGCCTCAGGGACTCTAGGCCAGCAGGCTTGCCCAATTAATTTTAATTTTAAAAAAATTAAAAATTATATAAATATTTCGATTTTAATATTTAATATTTCATAAAGATACATGTACAATATTTAATATTACCAAAAATTATTATTACATGAATAAGTAACAAAATTATAAGTTGAAAACTTTAAATATGCAACAAATGCAATAATTTGAAAATACAAGAATATGAGAATTAATAAGTTCAAAATACATAACCAAAAAAATAGAAAAATCATCAATAGAAAATTATTTACAATATTAATAAAACATAATATATATAATTATCAATATCTAATATCAATATATATTTCAAATGAGCAATACTCTTAAAATTATTAATATTTAATATTAAGATATGCATTATTTCATATTTCAATTTATTAGTTACACACATATGCCTTAAATTATAAAGCATTACAAACGTTGAAATATAAAGTAATGTTTAACAGAAGAAAGTATTTAAAAACAGGCCTGTCCGGTGGGATCAGCCAGTCAAGGCCCACTGCCCATGGGCTCATAGGCCAAGCCAGACTCTTGCCTCACAACACAGGCCCTGCTCGGGCTGTTTTACATCTCTAACATGGGGGAAGATGAGAGCACTATGATTGACATAATTTACATGATTAAATGGAAAGAACACAAAGCCACAAATATGGTAGAAGAGAAGAACGTGATTTTGAAGCCAAACCATTCTGGGGAAGTGATTTAATGATTTGAAGGTGCAAGTCAGTATGTTTAGATTACCGTCAACTCATGCAATGGTACTTTGACCTTTGAAAGCATAATCTCACAATTGTATGCCCGTCTGTGTTCAATCTGAAAGAAGCAAGAACCATCCAGATATAGGTTAAACAGAATATCATCATTTCCTATGGTTCAATTACATCTCATTGATAAGGTTAATTTGACATTTGAATAAGGCAATCAACATCTTGTAATGCTAAGAATACACTTTTTAGACAAGTCTCCAAAAACATCCCTGCAACTGACACAAATACCTAAAAGGTTTTGCCTATTGAACTTCAAAGCCACCAACATCTCATAGTAACTCAAGACCTTCAGCTTGACACTTTTGACACTCAAAAGAGAGGAAACATTGACAATAATAGAAGAGAACAGAATGATATTTTCAAAGAAAATCCATACACTTTTCCAGGGTGCTCACACACTGCCTGGGGACTTAGATGACCTGTTTCATCCTCTAGTCAATGACACCCCTGCTTGCATCTCTTCAGAACAGGCAGTCAACTTGCCATTTTGCCAAGCATAGCATGTATCCTCATGGCTTCCAAGACCTTACTTAAATCCCAAAATTTAAATTACCTATATAAGACGGATTTTTTCATTGAAAATGAGTTCCTCTTCCTCACTGTTTTTCAGTCAAGATACCACTCTATCTCTCAAAATTACATCGCTCTCTCCCTTCCCTGTCTCCACCAGTATGCTGGCTATTCCCAAAGAGAATTAGAATCACCATTTGACCTCAATTCTCAATATTTTTTCCCATTGTTTATTCCGCACCCCTGACATTTTCCTTATGGGATCCAAGCTTCTTGCAGAAAACAGCGTTAGATCTTAAATAAATAGAAGTGAAAGGAGACATCTCTGTGTTCACAAACAGTCAAGTAAGAATCTCTTAATATGCCCCTTCCCAGCCAAATACTTGAAGGAAACAGCATAACAAATTGCAATGCCATATTTACTTCATCATAAAAGAAAATGCAAGAGAGAACTTTCTTTATTTATTTATTTATTATTATTATTTTTTTTTGGGGGGGGGGATGTTGAACCACATTCCCATTTTTTTCCCAAAAGAAAAAAAAAAATTAAAGAACCTTATGTAGGATGTTAGTGAACGAGCTGTCAAAGACTAAGATGATAGTACTTTTTGAATTCAAAATTCAATCCCCAAATCTTGCTCAGACAGTCCTTAAAAAAGAATGGCTCCCATAATAAACACTAAAAAAACAAAATTAACAATACTCCACGTATATGAATTGAAACTTGTAATTCTTTTAGAATTTTTCTTCATATCTTATTCTAACACAAACATCTCGATTCACAAGAGTATATTCCATAGAATAAAACTAACTACAAAAAGCTTGCCAAAGTCACACAAAGAAATGGATACAATACATTTAACCCCATCCAGGGTGGAAGCTAAAATACCAGTTGCACTTTCTCCTGTTTCTGCCGTGACACACGAGAACCTGATTTTTGACCTGATGATCCCTTTTGATCTGAATTTGGAACTGCAGTTGAGAAAAGACTCTCAAGTTCTGACATATCAATCTCTGGTGCCCTAGCATGTAAAAGTAGTAGTCATACAAATGCATAAAACTGCATGGAATTGGTAAGCATGCTAAATTGAACAATTTTCTTTTCTAAAAAGGTGATACCCCTAATACATACTTGGCAGCTTCACCAGATTTTTGTGCCTCAGCCCAGAGACTTCCTTGCACAGCTCTTGTCAACTTCAACCAATGCAATGGCCTCAACTTCTTTGTTTGAGTATTTCTTGAACTTGTAGTTCGTGATAGACCTTTTCCCTTTGCACCAGATGGGGAAATAAAAGGCGGGGCAGGCATTGGAGGTGCAGGTGAAGGAGAACTAGACAAATTCCCAACACCACTTCCTTTACCAGAAGGGACAGGAGGGGGCGGTGCAGTCGGGACATGTAAAGAATTCTGTGGCGGAGTGGTAATATTGGATGAAGAACTGAGGGTTGGTTGGGGTGGTGGTGGTGGTGGTGAAGGAGAACTTATAGGCTTTAAAGCTTGCGCAGAAGAAAGAGGAGGATGTGGGGCCGGGGGTGGTGCGGAAGGGACACGTGAAGAATTCTGTGGTGGTGTCCTAATGCTGGATGAAGAACTGGGGACAGGAGGAGGTGGTGGTGGGGGTGGTGAAGGAGAAATTATAGGCTTTGCAGCTGGTGCAGAAGAAAGAGGAGGTGGGGGTTGGGCTGGTGCAGTAGGGGCACATGAAAAATCTTCTGGTGGAGTTTTAATATTGGTTGAAAAACTGGCAGCAGGTGGAGGTGGTGGTGGGGGTGGTGACGGAGAAGCTATAGGCCTCACAGTTTGTGCAGAATGAAGAGGAGGAGGAGATGGGGACAGTGTATGTTTAGCTCTCAAAGTTGAATTCTCCTTCAAAGGTGGGGTCAGAGGAGGAGGAGGTGGGGTTGGAGGTGAAGGAGATAGAATGCTCATAGCTTGGCTGTTTCTCAAAGAGACAGATGGAGGTTGTGGTGGAGCTGGGGGAAGGAGTTGGCTTGGGTAAGGTCCAGTTCTAGAAGTAATATCATCCTTCAACAACTGAGCTGGAGGAGGAGGAGGAGTTGGGGCAGCAGGTGGTGTTAACGGTTTCCCAGAGTAAATATTTTTCAAATGAGAAGTTGGAGAAGGATGCACAGATGGAGGTGTAGGTGGAGGTGGAGGTGGAGATGGAGCTGATGATGGAAGAGGAGGAGGTTTGGCTCCACTCACTAAACTCCCCGTCAAAGGCACTGGTGCAGGAGATGGGGTTGATGACACAATTGGAACAGCTGAAGAGGGGGAAGAATGAGTAGATAACAAATCACTGCATGTAGCAGCCCAAGGCAAAGTTTTTGCAGCAGGTGAAGGAATTGAGGAAGAATGTCCTTCAGGAATGGTCTCAGATTCTTTGGTGAGTGAATGATGTACCGATTGTGAGGTTGGAAGATGTAGTGGCGGTGAATACAGAGATGGAGGAAAAGCAAGGAGTTCTCTAGCTGAATCAATTAAAGAAGACTGCAATGGATGTGATGGTGGAGGTGGAGTGCGTGGGGAAATTGGCACAAGTCCGTGTTCCCTCTTCTGTCCACTCACATCTGCAACTGGGGACAGTTTGGAGAGAGGCCCATACTGGTGATCTACATCCGAGATTGGGGACCTATTACTGCTACTTTCCAATTCCTTGGACTTTTGTTTCTGCGGAAGCTTTTCAGGGTTTAGCTCATGCAATGAAGTAACAGTTTCCATAAGCTGATGGGAATAGGAATGCATATTGGGCTTTTCTTGAATAGAATTTGATGCAGTTATCTGCTGAAGAACATCTAGTGCAGGATCTTTCTTGGGATCTAACCAATCAACATTGCTAAAAATCTCCTGAACTTTAGCAAATGCCTCCATTGGAAGGCCATCCTTCTCCTCAAAAGAGGGGAAAACTACAGGAACTGTAGAAGCAGCAGTGTCCATGTCTGAGAAAAGAACCTTCATCCAATTCATAATAAAAAAATAAGAACAATAAATATCCTCCACATTAGGAAACAACACTACCAAAAGATCATGTCCAATCAACAAAAGAACGCAAATAAACATACCTCTGCTCTGAAATCCTTTGGAAATCTATCCCTTGCATCCCATAATGTGTCAATTTCATCACGGTTAATCATTAAAATATTTGACCTAATAAAACCAGTGTTGAACATTACTCGGAACATCATCTCTTCCCATTCCATGTCATCATGCAGGCGGATACACTCAAGCACCACATCGCCTTGGATAGCACAGTTGATATCTATCTTGACTAGTTCACTTTCCCCCTGAAACAAAAAGTATAGACCTCCAGAAATCCGCATATTATTGAGGTTTGTTTTATATAACCAAACAAAAGTAAGAAACAAATAAAAATTTGAATGATTAAAAAGAAAAAGAATAAGAAAAATTGAGCTATCCTCTCTAGGGTAAGAGCAATGACTGAAACCTTGAAAACATAACAGGAAAAGCAAAGTTAGTTTGTGGTGCAAGTATATGGCTAAAAGCTCAGAAAAACCAACTAGATCTACCTATCAGTTCAGCTTCCCTGTCTGAGATTTATTTACCAACACATCAGGCTCTAACTACACTCATTTGCAGTTTAAACCCATCTAGGTCAATTAATACCTGAGATTCGTGTTAAATTCAACTATTTCCATTTATTGACAAGTGATAGGCAAAAGGATAATTTCTCCATGCAATACGATAGGATGCCAGATAGAAATCCAACAGCAATCAACTATCAATAGCTTTCAGTAATTTTCAACAAGAAAACAAGAACAATCCAGGGCATTCGAGAGGCCCTTACTCTCCCAAATCTTCTATCAAAAAACCAGCTAGCTTTCTCTCTCTTCTTCCCTCCTATTTATACCTCTCCTCACCTCTGTTCTAACTGAATTCGCCTGCACATGCTGATTATTCCCTCAGCATATGGATTACAATTCTACCCCTCTCATGTGCACATGCTGGTTGTTACACCTGCATGTGTTGACCCCTTACTCTAATCTTCATGCCTGCTGCTACTTGTGGTGTCTTTGGTAGGTCTGGTGCACCGGCGGCCTATCATTACTCCCCTCCCGCACTTTCACCTTGTCCTCAAGGTGAAAAGTTGGAAACTGTTGCTGAATCATGTTGTAGGGCTCCCAAGTTGCTTCTAATGGTGGTAAGCCCTTCCACTATACCAAGACTTCCAACCCACGCAAGTTCAAACCCCTTCTAGGCCGAACTCCCAGCATTGCTTCTGGTTCAACCTTCATCTCTAAGTCTGCCTTCAGCTAGTGGGGAATCTCCACTCTTGCTCCCACCTCTCCTTTGGCCTTTCTTAGCTGGGACACATGAAAAACAGGGTGAACATGGCAGTGTGCTGGTAGTGCCAGTTTATAAGCCATTGGTCCCACCCTCCGCTCAATTTCAAACGGCCCATAGTACCTAGGAGCCAACTTCTTATTAGGGCGGGCAACCAAGGACTTCCTTATGTAAGGCCTTATTTTCAATAGACGAAGTCACCAACCGCAAATTGCACATCCCTTCTTTTCCGGTCAGCCCCCCTCTTCATGATCGCTTGAGCTCTTGCCAGTTGGTCCTTGAGTTCTTCCAACGCTAGATCCCGCTCCACCAGTTGTTGTTCTACTACAGACATAGGGGTAGTTCCCTTGTCAAACCTTATCAAGGTTGGTGGTTCCCTTTCGTAAACTGCTTGGAAGGGAGTTACCTTTGAAGCAGTGTGGTATGATGTGTTATACCACAATTTAGCCCATGGCAACCATACATACCATCCCATAGGTCTTGCTAATGCAAAACAGCGCAAGTACGTCTCTAGAGTCCGATTGAGGACCTCTGTTTGCACGTTCATTTGCGGGTGGTAGGCCGTACTACGATTAAGTTTAGTACCTTGAAGCCGAAACAACTCCTCCCAAAAACGGCTCATGAATACCTTGTCTCTATCCAAAACAATAGACCGGGGCATGCCATGAAGCCTCACTATCTCTTTGACGAAAATCCCAGCCACTACTCCTGCTATGAACAGGTGTTTGAGACCAATGAAGTGTCCATATTTGTTGAGTTTGTCCACAACCACAAGTATAGAATTCATATGACTCGACCTTGGTAAACTCTCAATAAAATCCATGGCTATATCATCCCAAATCTGACCGGGAATAGGAAAAGGCTGTAGAAGACCCCTCGGCATTAAAGATTCATACTTATTTTGCTGGCAAACGTCACAATTTATCACATATTAGCGTATGTCTCGCTTCATTCTAGCCCAATAAACACTCGCTGCAATTTGTTTATAGGTTTTGAAGAACCCTGAATGACCTCCTACACTTCCGTCGTGACCCTCATGGAGCAATAATGGAATTAGGGAAGAACCCTTAGGCAGGAACAACTGCCCTTTGTAAAGGAGCTAGTCACCCACCAGCTGGAAATCTGATCGAGAAGCCGAATCCTGTTGTAACTCCCTTATAATTCCTTGTAAGTAGGTGTCTTTCTCCACCTCTCGGGCCAGCTAGTCTAGTTGCACCACCTTTAGAACCGTTAGAGCGAATAGGGCTGTTGGGTGACTAATTCTCGAAAGGTTATCTACAGCCTTATTTTCTAACTCCGGGCGGTAGTGTATCTCAAAGTGAAACTGTTAAAATATCCAAAGATAAACAACAAGGAGGCAATCGAGATCAAGATAGAGATAGGTTGTTTTTATTCTTTTATCTTTTGTATTTATTCTTGTGTTTTATCTTCTTATTGTATTTAAATTGATGTAATCTAGTCCTAGATAGAAGGTAAGTAATCTAGTCCTATAAAGTAGGAATATAATCTAGTCCTAAAATATAGGAGAATTCTTAGGAACCTCTTGTATAAATTTAATTATTGACATCAATAAAATTATAAGGAATACCGATTCTTTTTTCCCAACATGGTATCGGAACTTGTCGATCCAAGCCTTCTCTTCTAGTAACCAGTGCCTTCATTGCACAATCCTTTTTTTTTAGTGCCTTCATTGCTTATGCCTTAATAGCACCCGTTTTTTGGGTTCTAGCCATCTAAACCATTCATCCTTCTGTTCTTCCTTCATAACCATGTCAAAAACATTAGCAAATCCGTCTTCTTCACCAACTATCATCACTAGAGAAACAGTTCCAGTGGATCAACCTCCTCTTGCCAGTAAACTACCAAGTGTTCACCAATCCTACCGGGTAGATGGTAGGAATTTTCTTCAATGGTCGCAGCTGATCAAAACCCTTCTTAAGAACCGAGGAAAGAGCACTCATGTAACATCCCGATCGAGCGATAGGAAAGACCGGAACAACTTACCCTGATGGGCCTACATGAACTTCCCAGGGGGGTCACCCATCCCTGGATTGCCCCAGGTCAAGCACGCTTAACTTGGGAGTTCTTTGCCAACATTCAGCCCAAAAGGTATCCAGCTGGTGTTGTTTCCTTTCTTACGCTATCCTCAATATATTCTAACTTATCTGGGCTCTCGGGGTATTACATTCTCCCCCCCTTAAGCACATGACGTCCTCGTCATGCGACCTTACAACCGGTCCCAGATCTCCCCCCGTGCATGGCCGATGTGGGATTCGCCTAAGGTGCCTACACGCACCCCCCATAGGGGCCTCACACCCCCCTCGGGACTCAGCCTCCTCGCTGAGGTTTGCCCCACCATCGCGCTCAGAGGCTCGGGGGTCGGCTCTGATACCACCTGTAACATCCCGATCGAGCGTTAGGAAGGACCGGAACAACTTACCCTGATGGGCCTACATGAACTTCCCAGGGGGGTCACCCATCCCTGGATTGCCCCAGGTCAAGCACGCTTAACTTGGGAGTTCTTTGCCAACATTCAGCCCAAAAGGTATCCAGCTGGTGTTGTTTCCTTTCTTACGCTATCCTCAATATATTCTAACTTATCTGGGCTCTCGGGGTATTACATTCTCCCCCCCTTAAGCACATGACGTCCTCGTCATGCGACCTTACAACCGGTCCCAGATCTCCCCCCGTGCATGGCCGATGTGGGATTCGCCTAAGGTGCCTACACGCACCCCCCATAGGGGCCTCACACCCCCCTCGGGACTCAGCCTCCTCGCTGAGGTTTGCCCCACCATCGCGCTGAGAGGCTCGGGGGTCGGCTCTGATACCACCTGTAACATCCCGATCGAGCGATAGGAAGGACCGGAACAACTTACCCTGATGGGCCTACATGAACTTCCCAGGGGGGTCACCCATCCCTGGATTGCCCCAGATCAAGCACGCTTAACTTGGGAGTTCTTTGCCAACATTCAGCCCAAAAGGTATCCAGCTGGTGTTGTTTCCTTTCTTACACTATCCTCAATATATTCTAACTTATCTGGGCTCTCGGGGTATTACAACTCACCTAACTGGGAATCCTCCACCAGAAACTGACCCAGCCTTCAGTACATGGGATGTGGAAGACTCCCGCATCATGTCGTGACTATGGAGCACAATACAACCAGATATTAGCAGGAACTTTATGTTCCTTAGTACTGCTCGAGAAGTTTGGGAGACTGTTTATTAGACTTACTCAAAGGCCAAGGATGCATCTGTAATCTTTGATGTCAAAACAAAGATCAATGGTTCAAAGCAAGGCCAATTAACACTCACAGAGTACTATAATCTGATGTTAGGCCTATGGTTAGAGCTTAATCAATACCAAGCTATGAAGATGGTGTGCCAAGCGGATACTGCTACCCTCAATCAGATTCTTGAAAGAGACTGGATAGTAGAGTTCCTAGCAGGCTTAAATCCCAAGTTCGATCAAGTATGAGATCAAATTCTCGGTAAGGATAAATTACCTAGCCTAAATGAGGTGTTTGCTATTGTTAGAAGTGAAGAAAATAGGAGATGAGTCATGCTTGGTGGATCCAATATGGAAAGATCAGCACTCCTTTCCAACAACAAATCATGGAAGCAGTCAACAAACCGGAATAAGTCCGGACGAGAAGGGCAGTGGTGCACCTTCTGTAATAAGCCGAGGCACACTAAGGAGACTTGCTTCAAGTTGCATGGGAAGGAAGCAGTCCTCAACAGACTTGGTGGATTCGACAATATAAGGACTCAAGGTCCTCCACAAAACTACCCTCAAAGCTATCTTTCAAACAAAAAACAAGAGGGAGAAGCAGAAAAGGAAGAAAGGTCGGGTGCTGGAACTAGTACTAGTGCTGGAATGGACTTCAACCAACTCAATAAAGAGGAGATTAATAAGCTGAAGGAGTTCCTAAAGACCATTCAAGATGGAGGAGCATCTTGCTCTATGGCTCAACAAGGTAAACAAATCTGTTTTACTCATTTTTTAGCCTCCAAAACTGGTAGGAATAACACATGGATCTTGGATTCAGGGGCTACTAATCATATGACACCCAATTTCCAGTTTTTTGATACTTATGAGCCTTTTACATCATCCAAACAAATCACTATTGCCAATGGGACCACAATTCCCATTAAAGGAAAAGGCAAAGTTAACTTTGGTCCAAATTTGTCAATAAATCCGGTACTTTATGTACCAGATTTAACCCTCAGCCTTATCTCCATAAAACAACTCACTTAAGACCTCAATTGCAATGTTGTTTTCTCTCCATATGTGTGTAAATTTCAGGACATAGACACGGGGAGGACAATTGGTGTGGCTAAAGAGCAACATGGGTTGTATATCTTACAAGGGAGGAGCACTAAGCCTAAAGATCAGCTGCAGGCAGCCTACTTAACCCAGAAAACAGCCTCTGACCGAGCTGCCATTTGGCTTCATCATCTTCGCCTAGGTCATCCTCCTTTTAGTTTAGTGAAGGAAATGTTTCCTACTTTGTTTAAAACTCTTGATCCTAATATTTTTCAGTGTGATGTGTGTGTTATGGTCAAACATCATAGAACCTCTTATTCAATTAGCAATAAACTATCATCTAGACCTTTTGCTTTGATTCATTCAGATGTTTGGGGTCCTTCAAGAATTTCAAATTAGTCGGGGGCCAAGTGGTTCATCTCATTCATAGATGATTGCACTAGAATGTGTTGGGTTTTCTTATTAAAGGATAAGGCTAGTATTGGGATTGTTCTCCCTTATTTTTGCAAAATGATTCACACACAATTTGGAACTAAATTCAAAAATTTAGGACAAATAATGCAAGGGATTATTTCAATGCTCACTTACATCTCTTCTTCCAAAACGAAGGAATTATCCATGAATCTTCATGCATCGACACTCCACAACAAAATGGAGTGGCCGAGAGGAAGATGAGGCATCTTCTTAATGTCACTCGAACCCTTCTTCATTATCATAATATTCCTAAATATCTATGGGGGGAGGTAGTCTTGACAAACACTTATGTCATTAATAGGGTCCCATCCAAGATTCTTAACAATCAAAGTCCTTTCCAAAGTCTAACCAAGTTCTTCCCAGACCTGAAACTACATTCTCCATTGCCTCTCAAAGTTTTTGAATGTGTATGTTTTGTTCACATACCCAAGGTCCACCGAGACAAGCTAGATCCTAGAGCAAAAAGATGTGTCTTCATAGGGTATTCTCCAACCCAAAAAAGGATACACGTGTTATGATCCTATATCTCGGAAAGTCTATATTTCTAAGGATGTCACCTTCATTGAGTCCCAATCCTTTTTTGATTCTCAGCCTAAGGGGGAGCATACTCAACCAGAAACTATGGATAATTTCTTTCCAGATTTTTTTCTAGAACCCCCTACTTCAACCAGTGATTCTGTCCACCATTTCCCTAAGCCTTTCCCATCAAATAACATTGAACCAACAAACCAGCGGCTGATTTCTACTAACCGATACAAAGGCTCACCCTATGTGTACAAGAAACAATAGCCTAATGATGATCTACAGCCTACACCAATTGCAGCCCCTAATTCAAGAGTGGAAGAACACATATCTGAAGAGCAAAATACCAACCAAACAGAATCAGAATTCCCAGATTTGGACCTTCCTATTGCCATCCAGAAAGGGGTCTGAACATGCACTAAACATCCCGTAGCAAATTTCCTATCCTATCATCGCCTTTCTCCTATCTACAGAAGCTTCCTAACAACCCTAGATGCTAGTGTTATTCCAAAATTAGTGGAGAAGGCACTAAAGGATCTAAATTGGAAAGAAACCATGTTAGAAGAGATGAGGGCCTTGCACAAGAATCAAACTTGGGAGGAAGTGACTCAACCCAAGGGAATTAAACCAATGGGCAGCAGATGGGTCTTTAATTTAAAATGCAAAGCTGATGGTACTCTTGAGAGATACAAGGTAAGGCTAGTGGCCAAGGATAACACTCAATTCTATGGGATTGATTATCTTGAGACTTTTGCCCCGATAGCAAAGATGACAACAGTTCGAGTTCTCATATCATTAGCAGCAAATTTGGAGTGGAAACTACAACAACTAGATGTTAAAAATGCATTCTTGCATGGGGATTTAGAGGAAGAAGTATTCATGGAATTACCTCCTGGATTTTCTCATAACAAAAAAGAGCAAGTGTGTAGATTGAAGAAGGCATTATATGGACTTAAACAGTCTCCACATGCATGGTTTGGGCGATTTTCTACAGCAATGCATAAAATGGGATACCAGCAAAGCCGAAGGGACCACACCCTCTTCATCAAACACACAAAAGATAAGGTAACTGCTCTATTAGTTTATGTTGATGACATTGTTGTGACAGGAAATGATGAAGTTGAGCAAGAAGGCCTAAAACAAAATCTTGCTAAGGAATTTGATATTAAAGACCTTGGAAGGCTAAAGTATTTCTTAGGCATTGAAGTGGCATATTCTCAAAAGGGAATCTACCTATCTCAGTGCAAGTATACTCTTGGCTTATTGACTGAGACTAGACTGCTAGGAGGAAAGGGAGCTCAAGTTTCAGTAGATCCAAACATCAAGCTACGCAAAAATTACTCTGGAGAAGCAATAGATAAAGGGCAGTTCCAAAGGTTGGTAGGGAAACTAATACATCTCTCACATACTAGGCCGGACATAGCATTTGGAGTAAGCCTAGTAAGTCAATTCATGCATAGCCCCAATGAGGAACACATGCAAGCAGTAAGGAAAATTCTTCATAATTTAAAAGCTACACCAGGCAAAGGCATTCTTTTTGCACCAGGAGCTATTCTAAAAGTTCAAGGGTACACAGATGCTGATTATGGAGGCTCATTAGTTGATAGACATTCCACAACTAGGTACTACATGTTCCTAGGAGAAAATTTGGTATCTTGGAGGAGTAAGAAACAAGGAATAGTAGCATGATCAAGTGTTGAGGTTGAATTCAAAGCTATGGCTCTTAGTGTGTGTGAACTCTTGTGGCTGAAAATTGTCCTAGAAGATTTGAAGATTCAAATACAATATCCTCTTGAGCTTCTATCCGACAATCAATCAACAATCAATATTGCTCATAATCCGGTACAACACAACCAAACCAAGCACATTGAGATTGACAAGCATTTCATTAAAGAAAAACTGGAATCCAAAGGTGGCAGATCTTCTCACTAAAGGATTGCCTATTAGGAAATTTGAGGAACTAGTAAGTAAGCTAGGAATGGAAGACATCAACTCACCAGCTTAAGGGGAAGTACTAAAATATCTGAAGATAAACAACAAGGAGGCAACCGAGATCAAGATAAATCAAGATAGAGATAGGTTGCTTTTATTCTTTTATCTTTTGTATTTATTCTTGTGTTTTATTTTCTTATTGTATTTAAATTAATGTAATCTACTCCTAGATAGAAGGTAAGTAATCTAGTCCTATAAAGTAGGAATGCAATCTAGTCCTAAAATATAGGAGAATTCTTAGGAACCTCTTGTATAAATTTTTTTATTGACATCAATAAAATCATAAGGAATACCGGTTCCTTTTTCCCAACAGAAACCCCATCAACTTCAACATCCATCTTTCATATTCCGGGCTCACCATTCGCTGCTCCATTAAAAACTTCAAGCTTTTTTGATCTGTCTTTACAATGAACTTTCTTCCCAAGAGGTAATGCCTCCATTTTTGGACGGCAAACACTATGGCCATCAGCTCCCTTTCGTAAATCGATTTTTTTCTCTCCGACAGCTTAAGAGCTGGTTGAAGTAGGCAACCGACCTAAGATTCTGCATCAATACCTCCCCTAACCCTTGCCCTGAAGCATCAGATTCAATGATAAATGGCTGATCGAAATCTGGTAGTGCTAGAACCGGCAGCGACACCATTGCTGTTTTGAGCTGCTGGAAGGCTCGCTAAGCTTCCCCATCCCAAAAAAAATTATTCTTCCTTAGTCTCTCCGTGAGGGGTCACGCCATCTTGCCATAATCCTTTACAAACCTCCTATAGTACCCCGTGAGACCGAGGAATCCCCTCAATTCCTTCAGAGAAGTGGGTGCGAGCCAGTCCACCATAGCTTGCACCTTGCAGCGATCAGCCGACACGCCTTGCTGGGAGATGACATGGCCAAGATACTCAACTTCCAACTACCCGAAGGAACATTTTTTCTTGTTTGCAAACAACTGATTTTCAACCAGCACCTTCAGAACACAGCACAAGTGTTGCACATGTTGTTCAAAATTTTGGTTGTAAATTAATATGTCATCAAAAAATACTAACATAAATCGTCTCAAATACTCCCTGAATACATCATTCATTAAAGATTAGAAGGTGGCTGGTGCATTCGTCAATCCGAAGGGCATGACGAGGAATTCATAGTGGCCTTCGTGTGTTCGAAATGTAGTTTTTGGCCCGTCTCCAGCCTTAACTCGAATTTGATGATAACTAGATTTGAGATCCAATTTCAAAAAAACCTTAGCCCCATGTAATTCATCTAGCAGCTCATCAATGACTGGGATTGGAAACTTGTCGGGGACTGTTACTTTGTTTAGAGCCTGGTAATCTACACAAAACCTCCATTCCCCATCTTTCTTTTTAACGAGTAGCACTGGGCTAGAATAGGGGCTGACACTTGGCTTTACAATTCCAGCTGCCAACATCTCAAGTACCATATTCTCAATCTTATTTTTTTGAAGATAAGGGTAGCGGTAAGGCTGAACACTAATCGGAGGAGTGTCAGTGTAACACCCCGCCTTACAAGGCATGTCACAGGTGTAGGGTATAGATTTTTTTTTCAATACTCAACATACACACGAACCCCACCATACACATAGGTCTAGCTACTTGAACTAAATGTCTAATAGCTAGGTAAGGCAACAGAGTAGCAGCGGAAATAATATCGATAAACCAAAACACCTTTAAGGTTCGTACATCATCATAACGCTTACAAGTCAAAATAAATTACAAAGACTACAAAATCTATGATCATCAAACTTAACACAAAGTCTTCAAGTAGTCAGGGGGGCGATGCCCTTGCCTTTGCTGCAAACCCCGGCTGGGACATTGAATATCCCAGGGGTAAAACCCGTTAGATGTTGAAACCATCTAAGTGAATAGCATGTATAGTAGGTTATAAACAATGATATGAGATGCATGCAAAATCATGGCACGGCATATAAACACATACAATGGTCCCTATATAAACGCATACAATGGTCCCTCTTATGTAATCTCTGGGTGCATATCGGCGTTCACCCCCGGGGTGCATATCGGCGTTCACCATTTGTGGAATCACACATTTAAACAACAAACCATCCACAAGCCGGTGAGATTACATAGCAACTTACAGCGAGGTGACCAAACAAGGCCAAAGGCCACACATAAACCACACAATGTCACATAGCATGATTGTTTCAAAACATGTGCCGTGCTTTACAAAATGACAGTTTATAATGCATCTTGTAGCACATTTGCATGCTCAATATGCTTAGAAAAATAGATAGCCATTCATAGGTAGCAAATAGGGCTTAGTCACACTTAGAAACCATATCAAAGGGTAAAAATCCACTCACCTTTAATGAAATGACGATTATGCCCCTATCGTCGTTTTCTCTTGGAATCCTCAAAATACTCGGCCAATACTCTTCCTGATAGTCACATATTCAAGAATGACATATCATAATCACATACTAATTTCTTTGTATTTCTCCAACACCTTGGCCTATTTATTTTTAATTTCTTTCCCCTCTAATAAATCAAAAGAAATACCATAGGCCAGTTTTTATCAAAATTAACACCCTAGATGTTTTTTATTTATTTTTCTAGGAATTTTAAAAAAAAAATTGCAGCACTTACCTCTAGGACACGCGCCCTCACGCGCTAGGGCGTGTGTCGGCGCGTGGAGAGCCGCGCGTGAAGCTCACGCGGCAGTTGTCTTCCTCGCGGCTCCGGTCGCCGGCGACGGTCGGAATGGCCAACGATGGGTACTGGTCGGTAGCCCTCTTCAAGGCGAGTCCAATGGCATCGGTGGCAGGCCGAGATGATGGCCGGAGGTCGGTCGTTCGACCGATTTACAGTCCGGCAAGGCCTTCTTTGCGTTTTCCGATCAACCTCTAATTCACCCTTCAAATCACAACGAAAACTCCCCAAACTTGGCAGGGAGAACGCCCAGAGTGTCACGAACACAAGCCCTCTATCAAGAAGCCTTGATTCGTTCGTTAAAGCTTCCGATTGTGCGTTTCTAGGGTTCGGCCATACCGAGTATTTATAGGCCAAATTTCGACCGGAATCCCACCGATTTTGAGGCAATGATGCCTCTAAAACCTAGATCTAGGGCCTAGACCTTATTATCTTCCTTGCAAGCCACGAAAAACCAACAAAAATCAGTGAAAATGTGGCTCAAATTCATCGAACCGAACGGCCATGAAGTTTCGGTCATCTTCCAGCTTCTTCCGGCGACCCAGCGGCCAATCTCGGCTGTCCACCTGGCCGGCGAGGACCCCGAGGCCATGTGCAAGCTGGCCGGCCGCTCTGACACCGGCCAGCTGGCCGGCCGGCGGCTGTTTTGCGGCGGCCGACTTACTTCCTGTTCACACTGCCTATTTGGCATTTTACCATCCTACCCTTGGGTCTTTTTCCCAATTCCAGCCTTGCCCTATTTCCTCTTTTCCCATTCTGCCCTTTCTTCTTTTCTTCAAATTCCAGATCTGTCCCTTAGCCCACTTTTACTCATTTGCCCCTTACTTTCTTAGTTATTTCCAAACTTGCCCCTTGGTCAATTTCAGAAAATTTCCCTTGGCCCCATGACTTTTAGTTTTGTTATTTAGGCCCCCAATGTTTCCTAAATTTTCCCTTTTGGTTTTCTATGATTCCTTGTATATTTTACTTAGGCCCACAAGTTCTGAAAATTTGCGGTTTGACCCATATTTTCCTGAAATTGCAATTGACCTTCGAGTTTTCCTCGAGATCTTGAAAGTCTCACACAGGTTCTCGGGCGATCACGGGTCCCTCTAGGGCTCCCTTCTTACTCCTTTCGGCCTTTTCGGCACGTCATTCAATTTGTCGCGTCCTTTGCCCGTATGTCCTTGGGCTTGTTTTGTACCCCAAATTTTGAATCTCATGTGGCCATTCCCACTTTTATGGTGAATCACACGATCTTTTGCCTACAGTTCGTATTCAATCAAGCTTATCGCTAATTGAGGCGCAAAATGACCGTTTTGCCCTTGTTCACAAAATTCAGAAAAATACTTTTATTTCTAAATTTTCTTGGGTATTACAGTCAGGTAGAAGGTTGATGGCATGGTCCTTATTTCTAGTGGGTGGCAATCCCTCTGGGTTGGCAAAAACCCCTTCGAACTCAGCCAATAATTCCTCTAAACTTTGGGCCAGTCCCACTTGCAATTCGCTGAACTCGGCAGCCACCTCTCCTATTTCCAGCAGTTCTCTCTCCCCATTTTCTTTAAACGCCTTCATCATAGCTTTTAGGGAGACTAATGTCTTACTTAAGCTAGGATCACCCTGCAAGGACACGACCATTCCCCCCACCTGAAACTTCATGGTCAGATTCCTCCAATCCACACTCATTTTCCGCACCAAAGCCAGCCACTTCATGCCAAGAATGACATCGGAACTCCCTAACTCAAGTGGAAGGAAATCTTCCACTATCTGTAGGTTATCAAGGATCAGTTTCACCCCTTTGCAAACTCCAGCTCCTTGTACAGCCATCCCGGTTCCCATTATCACCCCATATCCAGCCATTTCTGTCCTAGGCAAACTCAAACATTGCACCAACTCGGACGCTCTGAAGTTGTGAGTTGCTCCTCCATCCACAAGAACTACTATTGGTTGCCCTTCTATGAGTCCCCTTAGCTTCATCGTTTGTGGTGTAGTCAATCCCACAATCGAATTCATGGATAACTCGATCACTTCTCCCCCATATCCCAACTCTTCATCGCCCCCCTGCACTGTTTCTTCCTCTGCTACCGCCTCGCCTATTTCTTCGTCATAGATCATCAAAACTTGGAGCTCCTTGTTTTTGCACCTATGGCCTATCGAATATTTTTCATCACAGCGGAAGCAAAGGCCCTTCTCTCGCTTAGCCTTCCACTCAGCCTCACTAAGCTTCTTGAAAGGGAAGCTTCCACCATTTCCAGCAGTGTGAAACTGAGGTCTCGGCTGGGTTACGGACTTTTGGGAGGAACCCAAACTCCTCACTGGTACTGGTGACATCCGATTAGGTACTGGTGACATCCGATTAGCGACCGTGGGTGCTATAGAGTACCCGCTCTTGGGTGGTCCGGTTGCCCGATGGCAATTCTGAAGAGTTGCGTTCTTGTCCTCAATGTTTTGAGCCACCGCCATAATCCGATCAAGCCCCCGTGGTTGCAGCACCCTGATCTCAGCTCTTATCTCTGGTTTGAGGCCGTTTAGGAATTGGCTTTCCAAGAACGCCTCAAGAACATCAGGCACTGTCGCGGCCAATGTCTCAAACATCAACCAATACTCCTTAACAATTCCCTCCTGCCAAAGAGCCAAGAAACGCTCCTCCAACGACCCCTTCTTGAGTGGGGCGAAATCGGCCCAAAATTCCTTGCTTCAAGCCTTCCCAACTCTGAATTCCTCTTCGCCTTGTCTCACATCAGAACCAAGACAGAGTCGTGGCTTCGAAACACAGTGTTGCGGACTCTATCTTCTCCTCGTCCGTTAGTTTATTAACAGCAAAATACCTCTCGCCTCGAAAAATCCACTCATCTGGATCCTCTCCTTCAAAAATGGGCATCTCCAATCTCCTTTCCCGTATGTCCGATCGATACCCGCCCCCGACTCCGAGTTGCGACCTCCCACAACCCCAAGGGTACTTCGAAATCCATGGTGAATTCCGAAGGTCCTTCTCGCTCCTTGGACTTGTTCTTCCTCTCCTGCTCATGCTCGTCCCACTTCGTTCCAGTGTTCTAAAACGCGGCCAAGGCGGCCGCCTAAGCGCTAGGCGGCCCTTGGCCGCTGCGATTGAGCCCTAACCGGCACCCTAGGCACCGGGCCGATTAATCCGACCTGATCGGCGCCCAAGCGGCACCTAGTTGCCTAGGTCGGGCGCAGCATGGGCCGCCGACCTACCTGGGTCGTGCACGGCCTGGCCGCTGCAATTTGTAAGAGTCGTTTGTGTAGAGATGGTGGACAAAGGTGCCTACCTACCTGGGTCACGCGCGGCCTAGCCGCTGCGATTTGTAAGAGTCGTGCGTGTAGAGATGGTGGATGAAGTGTCCTCGCCTCTGAAGCTCAAGAACTGAACACGCCATAACTATCGCTTTGCTGCTCCGAGAAGCGGAAGAGGAGGCGGCGGCTCTTTACCTCTTGTAGTAGTAGTCATTGAACAGAGGGAGCAGAGAAAATGGAACTTGGCTGGGAGACGAGAGATTTAGGGGGGGGGGGAGTGAGAGAGAGACAGAGAGACCAAACACCAAATAAACCAAAGCAATGGTCAAAAAGCTAGGAAATTTGGGAGAAATTTGTGGGGAAAAAAATCAAAAAGTCTATTTTATGGGTTAAATTATTATTAATATATAATTTAATTTGTGTGTGATTTACTATTAGATAAAAATACAAAATAATGCAAGAAAACAACAAATGTTGAAAAATAATGCAGGTTTATGTGCTGAAAATAGCAGTTTTTCTAGGTTCCGCCTAGGCGCCCTAGGCGCTAGGCCCCAGTCTGGCGCCTGACTAGCGCCTAGCACCTTTTAGAACACTGCTTCATTCACATGAAAGCGAACTATTCGAGCATCACCGCTACATTTCGTTCCACCGCCTGGATATCACCTCTAATGTCTTCGACTCCCCTTTGCATGCCCTCCATCTTCGACTCCAATTCACCAACTCTCTCCGTTAAGTTCACCATCAGGGTCGAAATGGCTCTGATACCAAATTGATAGGATACCAAATAGAAATCCAACAGCAATCAAATATCAATAGCTTTCAGTAATTTTCAACAAGAAAACAAGAACAATCCAGGGCATTCGAGAGGCCCTTACTCTCCCAAATCTTCTATCAAAAAACCAGTTAGCTTTCTTTCTCTTCTTCCCTCCTATTTATACCTCTCCTCACCTCTTTTCTAACTGAATTCCCCTGCAGATTATTCCCTCAGCATGTCTACCCCTCCCATGCACACATATTGGTTGTTACACCTGCATGTGCTGACCCCTTACTATAATCTTCATACCTGTTGCTGCTTGTGGCGTCTTTGGTAGGTCCGGTGCACCGGCGGCCTATCACAATATTAGAAGAAGAGAATACAAAGTGATCCTATTCCTTTCTCCAAATATATATAAGCAAGAAATATGGACACTTAGTCAACACAGCAACTTATAAATATGTTGTGTATATTTAATTTGAGGGTACTACAGAACATCTGCAGTCATTCCTTTTCCCTTGTTTGAGTACCAGTATAAGCACTTTAAGAGCCTATGGACCCATATATTCACAGCAAAGATTATGAATAAGCAATGTGTTAGTGTCCACATTAACCAGATTGTATAAATATGGCTTATATTACCAGCCTAGTAAAATAGCCTGCACAGTCATCACCATTCTTACAAGTTAGAAGTTGAGAAGTTTTCAAATTAGGAACAAGTTAAATGAAGGAATAAACTATGACTCTTCTACTTAGACAACTATGAAGATCTTATTAAATTAAAGGAGTGAAAACAGTAACAATAACAAGAAGATATCAAACCTTAATCCAGCTAGATGAGGAAAGGAGAGCAAACAGTATCAAAGGAAAAATGTGAAAACAATATAGGGCAAAGGACAATCTCTCTCCCAACCCACATTTAGCAAGAGTTAGAAAAAGCAAAATTATAGCCTAAAGCACATATGATTATTACCCGCTTCTAATACCAAATAACTTTTGATCCTTTTTTGGAGTATAAAATTATAACTAAAGCACACATGACTATTACCTGCTTGTAATATCGAACGGTTTTTCCCCTTTTTGGAGTTGAGAACAAAATTTTGGGAGTTTTATCGGCAAGATGAGAAGGATCCGGTCCATAAATGCGAAATATTGGGCGGCAACCACCCTCCCCATCAAAGTTTGGAATCAATCTGATAATTACACAGTCCAAGTAGAGAGCCCTATCCAAAGGGGGCCATTCTGCAGCCACATTTCTCCTAGATACGTACTGCAAATACCTTAGTTGAGAAGGAATTGGATTCATAGGTGACAGCAAGTGCAAAAGCTCACGAGGGGCCTGTTTATAAATCATGTCCAAAGTCCTTTGCTCCCCCGTGTACTGCTTCCTGTATAGCAAGAGTGCAGCCAATATGAAAGCCAAAACTGGCCAACCACCTCGTTCACAGTGCATTAGAAGCACATTTTGCTGCCCAAGGGAAAGCCAACTTTCACTTGACCTTAGAAAATGGTGGACCACCTCCATTTTGAGCAATGGGCAACCCTCATACTGACGTGGGTAGTCCATTATGGTTATATCATACTCTGACAAAACATTAGCAATCTGGCTCTCAGTTCCTAACTCACGGAAATTGAAAACCAGGATTGAAGCATCAGGATAGTTCTCTCGTAGTTGAGCAACAATGCTTCCAACATAGGATTTATAATCTTCTTCTCCCCAAGCATCAGTTGTGAAACAACAATCAAATACTATAAGCATACACAAAAGGCAACTGTCAGTCATAACATCAAACCACTCTTGCACTTGAATGACTATAAAAAATGCAAGACCTGAAATTAAACAAATAGTTCCTCGCCTGCAAAATCAATCTAAAGTAAATTCAAGCATAATATGTCTACAGTCATAAAAAATGGAACACATAACAATGCTGTTACATCTGACTGACCCCTAAAATACTCAAAGGGAAAAATATATCCAAGTGAATTAACAATAACCAGTATCTAACAAAGGAAAATTTTGACTAGCCTATAAAATCTTGACTAACACTTGGTTCTAAGTAGTCTGAAAATTTTATCCCTGTGCATAACTGCCCAACCAATGTGATCAGAATTCATCATTTTAGGTTCTTTCCAGAATTTTGGATACGCCTCAAACTGGATTATTGGTCTTTTTGTAATCAATTTTATTTAATCTTTACAATGGATGAACTAAAATTCAGGTCCAGGTAATGAATGCAAAGAGTCAATTGTGGCTGAGATTGTCCATGTAAAGTGCTGAGCAACCATTAAGGCTACAATATGCCTATAACAGTGCCGACATAGACTATGGAGTGGGGGCCGTTTTTTAGATATACTATCTCTCCTCTTAAAGGGTTAAAACACAATTTAAAACCCCAAAACTCATGGAACTTGAGCCATTCTCAACAGAAATTGCAGAACTCTACCGTAGAAGCAGATTCCATGACTCTCCTTCCTGGTTCAAATTTTGTTCAGGATTTGCCGCCTCTGATTACAATAGTTGAATTCTTTGCCACGCTACATTTAAGCAAACAATTTGGTGTAGTTTTGAAGAACCCACATCACCCTTGACAAGCTGCATAATATATTCCATTGTAGAACCAAGCTAATAGTCCATTCAGCAAGTTCATTCTAAAACAATCACATTTTCTGTACCTTGTTATTATCAACTACTGGACATTCCAACTGTTTTATCTCTTGCTTCAGATGTAGCCTCTACCTTACCTTAACAGTTCTGAGGCTCGGGTGCACTTTCTTTCTATTAATCTTTTTCAGTTCTTACGCAAACCATTTATAACCATTGTTATTGCATAGCTAAGACTTCTACAAGTAACTAAGCAAAAACCTTTACGATTCACATATCATCCTCCTTATTGGCTATTTTTTTTTTTTTTCTGTAAATACTTATTGGCTAATTTCACACCAGAACTTGCGAAATGAACACGCAATGACAGATAAATGAACAGCGAACTTAAGGAAAACAACGAAATTCCAAAAAAAAAAATGAAGCAAACAAGAAAACGCACCGTAAACTCTCTCGGAGATCTCCAAAAGCCCATCGGGCGGCTTCCGAAAGAACAACTTCCTCAACAATGCCATACGAGAACACCGCCACTGATCGATAAAGCGACCTCAATTACGAAACCCTAGGCCACCAAATCAGAATGCTAAGTCAGATTTCTCCGCCAATTCAAAGCACACAACAGAGATACGTCATACGTATACGTATATCCGCATGCATATACAGTAGATATACGATGTATATACGTGTGTGTGTGTATATAGGCACGTCGAATTATCGGGACAGGAGTGGAGGGTGGTTAAATTGGGGTATTTCTTTCTCTCTAGTTCTTCTGTTCCTCTCAATCTCTCCCTAGACAATTTAAGAAGAATGATTTTGAATTCTGAGCCTCATTGTCTTCGTATATTTTTTCAGGTTATTTTGGTGTTTCTTTCTTCTGTTCCGACCTGAAAGGGTAGAGGAAGCTGGGAAACTCTAAATAAGCTCAGATTGCACCAACCGACTCTCATAGCCACGTCATCGAATGACGTGTACGTCATGCGAGGGTTTATTGGGTTTGCACCCCCCTTTTTTTATGATTTCTTTAATTTCATCCGTTTGATAAAGATTCAAGTATAGGGCAAATTTCATACATATCCTATATGTTTCACTCTTTTGCGCAGGATATGTATATGTTTCCTATACATATCCTATCTGTTTTATAATTTTAAATTTTTTTCATCATTTACTCTTCATGATGCCTCCGACCAGATAATTTCTTTGGGCCATTATAGTCGACCTATTGGTTAGAGAATAGGGTAAGGTAAGGGCAAAAATGAATATATATGTTTTTTTAATTTTTTAAAAACAAAATCAAAGAAAAAATGTTATTGCCGCCCCCTTCTATGTTATTTTTACAACAATGAGCCGATTTGATATTTATCTGTGGTTAAGTAATAATAAATATATATTATTTTCAGCTAATATATATTTATTATATTTTATTATTAACATTCAAATGATTTTATTAATTGATAAATGATTCAAAATATATTTATCATCAATAAATAAAATTGTTTGGCAAAAGGCGCAAAAAATGCCCACTCAACTTTGGCAATTTCATTATTTGACCCTTCAATTTTAAGTTGAATCTATTATACTTCTCAATTTTTAATTTCATAATAATTATGTCCCTTAACTTTTGATTTTGTAACAACTACACACTTTTTGGTCCAATCAACATAATGCGTGAACTCATGCACGGTTGATGAGCGTATAATGGCTAAAATTTCATCAGCATGTATTATATGTTTTCTTCTTATTTCATCATGTTGACAACCTATCGTCGTTCTTATAGCTATCGATTAACCTATTGCGTTCCTAATTATTGACCCACATCTCATATTCCTTGCCATTAATCGACCTTATTCTCTCATTCCTCGTCATGCGAACAACTTTGTTTAAAGTTGAATTAACCACGATGATAGCTCAACTCAGTTTGTGTTTGTGAATTGACAATGACACCAAACAGATTTGAGACATAATTGATTCGTGTTTCATGGAAACAATGGCATTGAGTACAAAAATGTTGATTGTGAATCAACAATGACACTACTCAATTTGTGTATGTGTGCATCGATGGCAAGATTGACATCGAGTATTGGGGTCTCCGCCCTCGTCCCTGTTTTTGTCTTACTTCTCCTTGAGCCAGAGTTGTTGATTTCAACCTCTACCACATCTTTCACCGTCGTCCCCACCTTTTCTCTCATAACATTGAGACTCGATTCCATTATGCAATAATCATTTCACACGTCACATGTGATGCCTTCTCATTGGCTTAGTCAATGAATGGGTCCACTTCAGACCATGTGCAACTCACATATAACATGTTGCTATAGGTTAGTTTGGCTAGGCTTTATTTTTTAAATTTTGAAGCTAGATAGTGTTTAAGCTAGTTATAGTGTTTAAGTTTGATAGCGTTTAAGTTAATAATGTGTTTGGATAAATATGCTTTTAAACTATCAATTAATAGTTATATGTTTGGTTTGAAATAACTGATAAACTATCAAAACTTGACAAAATGACAAAAATATACGTGTTATTTAATAATATAAATAAAAAATATAAAAATAATAATTTGTAATAAATTTAAATTATAAAGTAATGTATAATGATAAAATTTTATCAAAATTATATATAATTCTTAAAAAAATACTAATACAATATATATGCTAAATATATATTATATATATATTTTAAATTATATATTTACATATACATATGTTAAATACGAGCCCTGAAGATTGATTATAGTGACACAAAGAGACTCGATCTTGTAATTATTTAAATATTATTTGAATGTCAACTTTATATTTTTTTATTTAAATTGTAATATGGTTTAAATTATAAAATATATGTCCATTAATATGATAAGGAGTTGATATCATTCTTAAGAGTTAAGAATACAAGATATGGATAATCCATAATTCATTATACTATAAACAAATTCTTGACCATATAGTTCCTAATCTAGATAATAGCAACTCGTAAAGGCCAACACATTATCTTCCTCCTTGTTCAGTATGAGATACTGAAACGTATGGTTGGTGAGTGTTGTATCATTCTATATGAGATATAGAAATAAGATGAGTCGGTGCTCGTTACAAGAACGAGTTCACTAAACAATACTATTAATATTAAATCACATAGGTTATTTCTCACAGGTCAATAATTCAGTGTTAGTTGCAGATATGCAATTAATCATTGAACTTGAGATAACATGGATATCTATGTATTGGTGGATTAGGATATTAACAATATTATATGGTTTTTCTAATTAAGAATAGTCATACGTATTTATGTGTCTAATTCAGTGATACATGAGGTCTGTGTGCATCAGACATGTAATCTATCACCTCGAGATTTATGGAGATACCTTATGCGATTCAATAATCATTTAACAATAAATTCTTAGTCGAGGTAATATGACAATCGAATTTGTTCCATAAGGGTTGTGTCATAATTAGTAAAGATTGATTTTGAATTTGGTCATATGACGAGATTAAGATATTCGACCTATTGACTATGATCTCATATCTGTTGTTGTACTTTTTGTACAATAGTTTTAATGATGAAAAACATATATTGGTTTAATCTCTAAGTCATGAGTCAAGTATGTGGTTTTCAACATATATCAATTTCAAATATCAAGTTTCATTGTCTGAAACTGAAAACCCTGTTTTTGGCTAAGTCTGGGAGATTTGCACCTTATAAGGAGAGGTATAAGAAAGAGTTTTCTTTTTAGAAAACAAACTCCCGGTAATTTGATATCTATCATTAATTAGAGCTAAAACGATTTTTAATGAATTTTTCATTAAATAGAAAGTATATATTTTGGAAGTGGGTTTATTGCTAAAATTTGAGTTTGTACTAAAACCCAAAATCTACTTTCTTATATATTTGGATTTTGATTTTCTAAGTATTTTTATTGAATCCAAATAGGGGGTACTTTGTTATTTACATTTATGTATTAAAGTAAATGGAGGTAAAATATAAATAAATTAAAATGTGGACATTTACTTGGAAGTGGGTTTATGGAAATAACCTGTGATGTAAACATGCTGTGGTTTGTGCTTCCAAATGTTTCTGAAACTGTGTCATGTTTCTATGCATGTTTCGAAACCTTCTATGCATGTTTCGAAACTCCTTTGAAATGTTTTCATGAATGTTATTTCGAAACATCTATGCATTGCATAAGTTTTCAAAACAGGTTTTGGACTATGTTTCGAAACCTCCATATCATGTTTCGAAACCTCAGTTCCAGTGAGGAATGTTTCGAAACTTGTGTGCATCATGTTTCGAAACTTCTTCTCCAGTGAGGCATGTTTCGAAACCTATCAGGTCATGTTTCGAAACTTCTGACATTCTGTCAGCAGATTCATTTGAAAATCGAGATGCATTTGTTTTCCAACTTTGTATTTATTAAATGCTTCTCTTTCATTTGTTTAATGCATTCTCCATGTTTAAGAGATTCAAATTCAAATTTGAATGCTAGTGCTTATATTTTATTCAAAGTGGGCTGAAGATTCTGTCTCCCACTATCTGTTGTCTCTAAGTGCTTGTCTGTTGAATGTTTCGAAACTTATGTGTAAAATTGTGATGTTTCGAAACCTACTTTGCATGTTTCGAAACCTACTATGCTTTCTTGTCTCTAACGGCTATAAACAGCCAGATTTCTTTATTTTGGTATAAATAGCAGGTATTTGAAGACAAGAAGAGTTTTGATAGATCAAGATAGAGCAAGAACAAGACACAAAGAGAGAACACACACTAGATACACACACACAAGCATAAATGACATAAATCCGTTTGAGAAGCTCTCAAAGAGATCCATTCATTCATTGGTGTGCATTGTGATGTGAAAAAGGAGAAGCAAGTGCAAACAACGAGCATCATCCTCCAGCTCTCCTCACCTCAAGTTAAGAGGTTTGTGCAACTACATTGGTAAGGCATTTATTGCTCTTTGGGTTGTAAAGATAAATTTGATTATCTTGTAAACATTGTAAGGTTTGAGTTGAGCCTAAAAACTCATTTGGTGTAAAGGTTTGAGTTGAGCCTAAAAACTCATTGTGGTTTGAGTTTAGCCTAAAACTCACTTGGTGCTAGGTTTGAGTTGAGCCCGCAAAAACTCACTTTGTAAGGTTTTTGGGTAAACCGTCGTAAAACCCTTATTGTGGTGATCACTAGTAAAGTGATTGGGATTGCAAAATCTTTCAAGTGGGAAACTTGAAGGTAGTGGAGTAGGCGAGTGCCGAACCACTATAAATCTTGTGTGCAAGCGTTCTTTAGATTTTGCTTATCATTATTGCCTATTGCACATGTTTTCATATGTTTTGTTATCAAAGTCAAAAATAGTTTTCTTGAGCATAAGCTTATACATATACATAGAAAACATATATTTGATATACAAACATCTTTGGTATAATCTTACTTATGCAAATCATCTTTACCAAAGATCATTAGATTGAAATATAAGTCAAAAGATTTCGAATCAAGCAAAACAGTGAAGTAGATTTCGAAACATACATTGCATATTTCGAAACTTGTAAAACAGTGAAGTATATTTCGAAACATATAAAGTAGGTTTCGAAACTTACTTAACAGAAAGAATTATTTCGAAACTTATAGCCTAGATTTCGAAACCTAGTACTCTTCCAACAATCAAAGTTTTAAATTATCGAAAAACTTACCTAATCCCAATTCACCCCCCCTCTTGGGATATATTTACCATCATTAGGACCCAACAATATCTTGTTAGGATATAGGATGATAGAATGACTATATTGTATGGTAATGTAATAAAATGTTCACAATACTCGTTTCACAATAAATTGGATAATCATGACATATTGGTAGATGTCACTTATGATTTACAATAATTAATCGTTGATTATTCTCGTTACTAATTTATTTGTGAATCCATAAAGTCTTACCCAAAAGAAATCACTTTCAATGAGAAAATAGATAAATTAGTAAATTTATAATTACTAATAATAGTGTATTTATTTATTAGATAAAAAAGAATAATTAAATGATTATATTATAAATATAATTATTTAATTATTAATTGGGTTGGACCTTTTGTTAGCACATTAGATTTGACCTAATGACACTATTGGATTGGATTCAAATAAACATCATTGAATTGGGTTTGACCCAATAGCATTAAATAGAATAGGCTTGAGAAGCCCAACCCATTAATAAGTAGAGTTATGTTGAAACTCTATAAATAACTCTATTAATCTTTTATTTCTTCTTCTTTAATCACTTTTTGAGTTGAGAGAGTTTTTTTGAAGAAGTGATGTGAATCCAAAAGATAAGTTAGAAATTTTGTGATTTTTTTCCTACTAATCATTATCTTTGATATTATTGGATAGAAGTGATTTTGAGTGGATCGACTAAGTATCCTACACTTGGAAGATTATACGGCAGAAAAACTAACGGTGAAATCGAATTTCATCAAGAGGTAATATTTCGTTTTTGCCTTCAATTTGTTAAACCATATTTTTTGAAAAACATGATACCTGCAAACTAAATTTTAATTATACTGCGTATATAATAAGATCTATGTAATCCCAATAATATACACTCAGAGAAGCAGTCGTGATGGGTGATGGCTAGAGGTGGCAGACGACGATTGACGGAGAAGGGAATGGTAGACGTAGGTGATAGAGGTTGAAGGTAACAACCAACAACGACGATGGAGGCGGCGATCGATTGGGCTAGGGACGGCAATAGGAAGGAAATGGCTAGACAGTAGGGGCGACAACAATGGCCAAAGGTGGGGGTGATAGCGATGGCCAATGGTGGGGCGACTGGTGGCCGGAGGCAGAGAGACAGAGGTTGAACAAGATGAAGAAGAAAGGCATGACTGAAAATTAGCAAAATATATGAAGGTAATATGGTAAAATCTTTAGTCAACACAGCTTATTTTATAGCAATTTTTTGTAAAAGCTATCCTCAACCAACTTTTGTAAAAGTTGATGTAAGAGCGTTTAAGTTAGGTAGCTTAAAAGCTTTTATGGCAAACCAAATACTTTAATTAAATAAGTTAGATATGTTAGAAGCTATCTACCAACTTTTAAGTAGTCAAATCACCTAGCCAAACGAGCCTTGTATGAGATGTGTGATTATTTCAAAACTGAAAGTTTAGATACACAATATGTTCATTTTAAAGTTTGGGGCGGGCGGGGGGTTGACCAAAAAATCAAAGTTGGTAGTATTTTTATGTCTTTCGCTAAATTGTTTAGTTGTTAAAAATAAGATGTAATAAGTATACCTTTATTATTATTTAACTATTTTGAGAATTATAATTATTTTTTGATTAAGGGTAATTATTAATTTTGTATATAATAAAATAAGGACAATGATTAGCATTACTCATTAATTACTATTTTTTTAACTTTTCATTATGTCCATAGTCAAGTATAAAAAATTAATAATCAATACATAAAAATAATTTTAGTTATGCAAATTTTAAAGATGCTCAAAAAATTTTCAATGTAGAATTAATAACTTTTAAAGCTTATTATAAAATTGATATATCAGTGAAAATTTAATAATTAACTTTCTTTTAATAAATTTGAAAGCCAAGAAAACTGAGTGGAGACTATGAACAAAGTGGTGTTAGGTGCAATTCAGTGTCAATATATAAAGTGGACGGTGCGGATTTCCCCATATAATTAACGTGCTACATGTGTTCAACACGTTTTGTTCAAAGTTAGGTCCATAAAATCTGATGATCTTTTTAAATTAATTAAAACGTAATGGTCCAAGTGAATAGTCAATGGGCGGTGGGCTTATTTTTGTTGGAGAGGTACCATGATCTTGATTATTAATATTTTAATATATTATATCTTATATGTTACGTGATAAAGTCGATAAAGAGGTGATATATTATTTCCAAAAGTAATAAAGGTAGTGGGGTGTGAATCCCACCACCTCTCATAAACTCACATTCTCTCTCAAATTATTTGTATCAAGTAATTATTATGTTAGTCGATACAAATAACATAATAATTTTGAAGATTAATAATGAGTAGATGGATAAATAGAAAACAATTAAGTGACAATAATAAGTGAAACAAAGTTAAGTTCATAATTATAGCTCTCATAGTATAGATCAAACGACGAGTAAGTGATACGCTGAAATTAATATTAGTAGATAACGGATTTAATATTCGACCTAAACAAAAGTTAAAGATTAACTTGTGATTTATCTTTTATATTGAAATTGAGAATACAAATAATGGACCGACGATAATCTTAAGTTGAGAACATAATCAAATATTAAGGTAAACTCTAATTATTTTATGATACCGTGGCATCATTTTCTTGTAAATTCTAGTATATATTTCATTTCATTTTCACATACGGTTATATGCGCATGTTTCTTAACCCAAACAGCCATGTTACTTACGCAAGTTGCCGGGGGCCGCAAATTCCATCCACAATCAGAGAGAGATAGACAGAAAGAGAGGGAGGCGTAGTTTAGAGCCTCAAAGCTATTGCCATATAAATTACCCGAGTAGAGGTTTTCTCTGTCTTTCCCCACCACCCTATCTGCAACGTATTGTCCCAATTGCCAAAAGGGGAAGGGGCTAGGGTTACCCTCTTCAGAACTCTCTGTTCTATCCTCGAAAGGGGGTCCTGTGGATTGGAATTCTTCTCTGCATTGCTGTTTCCAAATGGCTTGCAGTCTTGCAGATTCAACTTTCCTTTCCGCGGTACCTCTCTCTTTCTTAATGCCATTTGTTTGCGATTAGTTTAAGTTAGTGAATTCATTGTTGTTGTTGTTTGATTTCAGGGCCCCCAGCAAAGGCTAATTCAAGGAGGCCACAAGTTTTCGCCGCTTAAAACTCCAGGTATAATTCGCCTCTCCGACAGACCACTGAACCTAACTCCTAAATTTTGGTTTCCTTTTTATCGATTCATTTAAGCTGGAGGGATTAAATTTCTGGAGTTTTTTAAATCAGGATTTTGATTTTGATTTTGGTTTTGGTTTTGGTTTTCTTCACGTGCTAGTTATAGTAGAATATACAAGCTTGAGTTCCTTCAGTTGATTTCCCGGTTTATACAATCTGAATCTGAAATACAAGTGCATTTTACTGAAGAAAAAGCTTGCTTTTGGGTGTTTGACCGTTACTTTTGCTGCGTTCGGTTACCCATGCTGAGCCTGAAAATGAAATGTTATTTTCTCAAGTTTCCACTTGTTGGACCAAAACAGAAAGCAAGCCACACAAACAAACACGCCCTTGATACCACTGAAACACTTTTGACCCAATCAATAGAGACTTAATCGGAAACAGAAAACATAACGGAAGGAAATAAATAATAGCACAACAGAAAGAAGAAAAATGACAGAACAAGATTTTTACTGTGGTTCACCCCAAATCGGGGCTGCATCCACATTGAGCTCTAGTGAGAAGAGCTCATTGCACTATATGAGAAAAATGAGATTACACCCACAGAACAGCTCTCACAAACTCTTTGTACAATAATGATTCGATAACCAAAAATGACTGATAATCACTAATACAAATTAGGGCTCAACCTATCGAACTAGAAAATAAAGACGAATCATATACATAGCTTACAAAGCAAAGACGAAGGAAGCCACAAGGTACCCTCGCGAGAAGACTCCCGAACCACTCACCTTTTCTTCTCCTTTTCTCGGCCTTTACCTTTTTCTCTTTGGCTATTGTGACGCCCCAAATGCCGATAATGAGATAAATAGCAAGTTTGGACAGCTGGGATAGAGCTTTAGAAAAGGTAAGATGGATGGCCAGGATTTGATCGTGCAGCAGGATACATATTCGCACGGAAGAGAACAATTAGGTGCCATCTAGATGCCAGGATGGTTGCCACATGGCCCTCCATTAGGCGCCATGAGGCAGCCCGAGGTTGCCGATCGTGGCCCTCCATCTCCTTGGCTCAATACAACATCGTTTGATGCTTCACCTATAATGCCACTTTTAACTGTTCAAACTTTTTAAATAGAAAAGCTTTGCTTAAATCTTGCGCGGCCAGGTAATATTATCTTTTATTCTCTATCTTTCTAGAGTGGAACCTTGGTAGCAACAATAAAGTTGCTTATTTGTCACTGGAAGGATCCAGTCGTGGAAACAACCTTTATGCATAGCGGGGAGCCTCATGCTCTAGGGACGCTCCCTCCCACTCTCTCTCTCTCTCTCTTCATTTATTTGTCTCCTCACTCTTTGAATCATTAATCAGCATTGCTTTTACAGGTGAGCTGGTTTAATCAATTGCCAACTTTCTTTAATTCACATCCTTGAAAATTTTGGGAAGATTGATATTTGATATAACCTCCATTTCCCCGTTTTGTTTTGTATCTGCAAATCTTTTTTCAGATGATTGATTTCTAGCACGGCCATAGATATTGCTCCCTCAGCCATTGTTTAGAGGGGAGGCTGAGCATGAAGTTTGGCCTTAACCCTTTTTGGGGGATTACTTTCCCCCAGCGCAACACCCCCCCCCCCCCCCCAAAAAAAAAAAAAAAAAAAAAGAAAAGAAAAACTTTTACCGGTGATTATTTGCTCTTGCTGATAATCTATGGTCCTTGGCTGTGCTTTTGTTCTACTAGTTACTAAAGGCTACTAGCTATCATTGCCATTTGCCATTTATCCTTGACATGAATTGTGAAACGTTATAACTTATAATTTTATTTCCATAAGACCTAAAGTACACGAGGCTCCTTGCACTCTGAGGGTTGCCTTTGTGCATAACCTTACCCTTGTGTTACAATGAGGCTGTTTTTGCAATTAAAACCCGTGACCTTCCAGTCACAGAGACCCTGCAAAAGCAAAAACTTAGAGATAATAGTATAGAGAGTGTTTTATAAAGCTTAGCATATTTCCTTTCCAATCTTTTGCTTTTTAATCTAGATATTTTACCAAATATATCTTAAAATTGTATTGTTGTACTAAATCAGTGACGTTTTTGTAGTGTTTCTATTTTAGTTTGACTTACATTCTGCATTTTCAACATCCATGTAGTTGTGCTACTTACACTGCCCATGATTATTCACAGGCATCTATTATTTGAAGTGGCAAAATCTATCAGCAACAAGAATCAAACATCAGAGACATTCAATTCTGACAAGGAGAACTACAGTTGTTAAAGCTGTGGCAGTTCCAGTTACTTCCTCTCCAGTAGACAGCTCTTCATCTCCAGCAGAGAGTGCAGAATACAGAAAACAATTATGTGAGGACTATGGTTTTAAGCAAATTGGGGAACCACTTCCAGCAAATGTTACCTTGAAGGATATTGTTGGTACCCTTCCAAAGGAGGTGATTGGACTAGCATTGATGATATTCACCAATTTTGTTTGCTTTAAAAGGCATGTTTCATTTATGTATATAGTGGACCTGCCTTCTATGGTAACTTCTTGGCCTGAATGGTTGAGTGGTTAATAATCTTAACTTGGTTAGATATCTATGCTCCTTCAACCCAAGCAGAAATCATTGCTTCCGTTCTTTCTTTTTGATTTTTTTTTTTTTTTTGGGATTAAGACCTCAAGTGAATTAGTAATATGATTTATTAGGTTTGTTTTGATGATCTCATTATTGTTTCTTACCAGTTCGTTTTTAAAACTGCTCTTAGCAGTAAGCCATAAGCATTACTTTATTATTTTATCTTTTTTGGGATTAGGACCTCAAGTGAATTAGTAATATGACTTTATTAAGTTTGTTTTGATGATATCATTATGGTTCCTCACCGGTTTGTTATTGGACCTGCTCTAAGCAGTATGCTATAGGCATTGCTTTTACATTGGGATCAAGCATGGTAACAGAATGTCTTAGACGTAGAGGAAATGAAGTCACAGCTGTTTGAAGGGTATTATATTGTTTCTCATTAGTGGAGTATTTTGGTTTACAATATGAATTGAGAATGCATAAATCCTATATTCCTTATAACCGTATGTTAGATATAATAATATTAGTTACCAGGCCTTTTTAACTCACTACCCTGTAATGTTGTGACTAAATATTGGTTGGTTCAGGTCTTTCATTTAACAAGTCAATCAAAGTATAAATCATGAATCTTGCAGTCTTTGAGAAGTTTCATTTTTGCAGTTTGGTTCATACAAGTGCTATTTTATTTTGCGTGGTGGTTTTTTTTTTTTTTTTTAGGGGGGGGGCATCCTAGGATATGGGACTGTAAGATAAGATTAGATTCTAAGGGTCCGCTTGATTTTGTTGTCAATTTTCACGTGTTCTTTTCAATTGTCATTTCAATTTTTTGTACTTGTTTTTGTTTTTTTGTAGAAACTGGACATCGCATTTGTTAATATTACTTTTTCCAAAATTTGAAAAATAGAAACAGAAATATCTTTTGAAATTTTATTTGCACATGTTATCAAATTATGTAAAAACCTTTTTATATTAACAAAATTTCCCTTCCACTATTTTTTATGCCTTTTCTGGTAGGCGAACCCACCTGGCCACTGACCATTCTTCTTCTTCTTATTTACTGTCAGTGACCCTCGGCAGTGGGGCTGGCCAAACCCAGATCTGGTTTTGGCCGTCCCTCAACCCTAGGAGGAAGGGGAGGAAGCCCTAAACCCACGGACAGGGCCTAAGATTTCTACAGTATTTGTCTACAGAAATGCACTTATTAGAAAACAGTTACCAAATTGCAATGGGACTAAATTTGAACATGATGAGAAGAAAAGAAGATAATCATAGGCATGAGGTTGGAGATTTCTTTCAATCACGCTAGATAGAGGAAACTCCTGTGCTTGATGGTAATATATGGAGGTTGAGAATTGAGACAATCTTAAATATAAAATAGTAGAATATTTTAATTCACTTTCAAGATAAAGTCAACATAAGGTTGTACTTGCTTTCCCACAAATGAAAATTCTGCTTTTGTGAGAACAATGTTGATTTTTTTTTGAATAATCTTACTTTCTACTTTTGCTCGTTAACAGAAATTCCAATTCATACTTCTTATCCACAAAAGAAAAATAGCTTTTACTATCATACAAAAACTTTTTCTTATGGACCAAACAACACAAAAAGTGCAGAGAAGCACTTTTGAGCAAGATAAAAATGCTTTTCTGTCAACCCATGGTACGGATAAACAGGCCATAAGTCAATCTTATGATTTGTAAAGGGAAAACCAAGTTGGTTTGTTCAAGAACTTGTAACAAAGTAGTTTGTATCCCCAATTAACATACATAGGAAAGACTCGCATACTCATTACTCACACAGCGAATGGAGAATTTGCAGCATCAAGTATGTAATTGAAGCCCCCTGCTCAATTCTAGTGAATCAAATGAAAGCTTGAAAGTTGAAACTGTCTGGCCGTTACCTTGAACAAGCCTTTGTTTCTATTTGTTGTTTGCAGCATGTCCTAGATAAATCAAGAAGATATACTGCTGGCCCATGGATATCCTAGTTGAAATCAAAATAACTGTGTACTTTGTATTGTGTCTTTCTAATGCCCTTTTTCCCCTCAAATTTCATTTAAGGTGTTTGAGATTGATGATGTAAAAGCATGGCAATCAGTTCTCATATCTGTCACTTCATATGTCTTGGGGCTCGTCATGATCTCAAGAGCTCCTTGGTTTCTGCTTCCTTTGGCGTGGGCATGGACAGGGACTGCAATTACAGGGGTTAGTACTAAATATCTTTTTGTGTCGCATTGCTCTCCATCTTATATTTCTTGCTGTACATCCAGCCAACTCTTTTTGTTTGGTTTTTTTCCTCTTCCTCCATCGTCAAGTTCTTTGTTATAGGCCATGATTGTGCACACAAATCATTTTCAAGGAACAAATTAGTGGAAGACATTGTAGGGACCCTGGCCTTTTTGCCATTGATATACCCATATGAGCCATGGCGTTTTAAGCATGATCAGCATCACGCAAAGACAAACATGTAAGTATGATATCCTTGTCAGTCAATCATGTCAACAAAGACAAATTACTTTTATTTGATTCAGCATCACGCAAAGACAAACATGTAAGTATGATATCCTTGTCAGTCAATCATGTCAACGAAGACAAATTACTTTTATTTGATTTGAAAGCAATTTGTTTCTGGAATCATCTTCTATCAAACCGACCATGATTTAATCTGGGTAACCATTTTCTAACTGTAATTCTAGAATTTCTTACCACTGACCAGATGTGGGGAATTCTCACCTCAAGGCATCTCCAGTCCACTCACAATCTCCCCCAAGAAAGGCATTTTGTACTATCTAGAGGGTTTTCTACAAACAAATGCTAAAGCTGCTATGTTAAATGTTTTATACATCTACTCTGGCGAACTGTTTTATTTGTCATTGCAATGTGATGGGCTATGCAGCAAGAGTAGCTCTTCCCTACCTGTGACATGCATCCTGAAAGAAATCACGATTCTACACCAGCTAAGGTTGCTCACATCTTCCTTTCTAGAATGAAATGGCAAAATTCTCTATCTCTAGTGAACCCAAAGAAAACGATTGCTGTGCAAATGAAATTTTACTTTGTCCCAATTTGTATAGGGAAACACATGACTCAGACAAATACTTTCTTAATCAATGGAAAGAGGAACACTAAGTTTATCTGCCTTAGGCATACCTGCTGATTTCAAGCAGCAGTTGATTTGGTCCTCATAGCTATGAACTTTGAGAATTCCCTCGCAGTTGACTCAGGGGCCATGTGCCACACAACCTCAAATAAGGAAGTCTTGCCCAATGATGGCTCCTCCTATGCACTAAGACCAGCTTCAACAACGCAGATAAGGAATTAGGAAATGTGTAACATGTGTCTGTGCTCCACTTCACATGGACCATACACTAAACCCCTTCCCTCACCCCCAGGGGGGGGGGGGAGGAAAGAAAAAAATCCTCTACATTTTCTGCAAACATGACATCGAATCGCCTCCTCCAATAACACTATTATTAAACACCTTTTCTTTACCCCCGAACATGCACAATGTATCATCTACCTCTCCATAAATTCCTTGTAACCTTTACATTTGTTTATTCTATTTCACTTCCTTACTGACACATTGAATTCTATTGTGCATTTCTTAATTAAAACTTCATTAAAAGATGCTTATCAGAAATAATAAATCCCTTAATATTCCAAGATATAATATATTATATATAATCTTCACAGAGAAACCAAAGAGGAAAATACGACCCACCCTTAATGTGCACTAAATTCCACCCTTGCCTAATTTAGAAAGCAAGGCAATCTCTTCACCTCCATCGCAGCCTGTGCTGTCATGCCTTGTCTTCTTCGTCATCAAATATTGGAACTCAATTTCTCAATTTCCAGTAAAACTGTTTAGATGCTTGGGAGTTTTCTATGGATGATGCCTGAAGTTGTATCAAATTAAGACCCTCTGTTTCCTATACTTGCATGTCAATCTAGATAGCAAATCTCATGAAATGTGCTCTTTGGGGTGTCTTTTTCTGGGTTTCAGTTAAGGGGGGATGGTCTTCATTGCTTAGCTGTAGACCATTTTTATAGCTCTTATCTTAACCTAAATTCTAAATCATCACATTTATATCTCATGTCACTCTAGGTTGAATGAAGATACAGCTTGGCACCCTGTTTGGAAAGAGGAGTTTGATTCATCCCCAATTTTACGAAAGGCAATTATATATGGCTATGGCCCATTTCGCCCTTGGATATCTATAGCTCACTGGTAAAAGCTAATGAGTAAAGCATTATGATATTACTAGAATTGCAGTTTTCCTATGCTTTCTGAGGTGTTATGAATGGCTTTTGAGCACAGCAGCTTTATTTTTTTCCATCTCATGCATAGGTTGTTGTGGCACTTTAACACAAAGAAGTTCAGGCCAAATGAAGTGAAGAGGGTGAAGATAAGTCTGGCTTGTGTTTTTGCTTTCATTGCTATTGGATGGCCATTGATTGTATTTAAGACTGGGATCATGGGATGGATCAAGTTCTGGTTAATGCCATGGTTGGGTTATCACTTTTGGGTAAATATTACTTGTCTACATTTGACTTCTTTGATATGCACTAACCAACAAGAATGAGCTAATTAAATCTCTTGAAATGATTCTTGGAGACTAGTGGTATGCCTAATAGGTGCAAATTATTTCAGTTGATTAAAAACTTTGATTTAATTTAATTTGTAGATGAGCACTTTCACCATGGTCCATCACACAGCACCTCATATACCTTTCAGAAATTCAGATGATTGGAATGCGGCTCAGGCTCAGCTCAATGGGACAGTTCACTGTGATTATCCTCATTGGTAATTGATCCTTATATTATACTTTGTTCTTTTCTCTTCTTCCTTGTGGATGCATTTAAAGGTTTGAAGTGAAAGATAGGGGTAGCCTTAATGGATGGGCATAAAGGTCTCTGGTTGGTTTGTTTTTGGTAGGCCATTGGTTCATTGTCCTCAAAGTGATGATGTTGAGCATACCATGTTCCTCCTCTGTAACCTCATTCAAGCAAGTAATTCTAGATTTGGGATCTGATAGCACTTATCCAAAATCCTTTGGTGATGTTAGTTATAAGAGAAGGTGTTTGACATGATAAAAAATGTTGAATCAAACATTAAATTGAGTTTACAAGTTCAAAGTATCCTTTCTTTCTTCTTGGCAGGATAGAGATCCTTTGTCATAATATCAATGTTCACATCCCCCATCATATCTCTCCTAGAATACCGAGCTACAATTTGCGGGCAGCTCATCAGTCTCTTCATGAGAACTGGGGAAAGGTATGGCCACATATTTCTATATTCCCTGGCTTTACACCCCAACATTATGATGTATCATTTTGGTGGATGCTTGACTCATCTATTTTGTTGAACTTGCTCATCTTTGTTTTTCTTAATCTTAACTTTTGAAAGCACAAAAGCTTCCTTCATTATCATTCAACACCACTTCCCCTATGCCCAACTTACCATGTGCAAATCAAAAAGAGTAATGACTTACAGATGGTATCAAAGTGTAATCAGTTCACAGTATCCAGAATTCCCTTCTAACCAGTTTGTTTCTTACATTGATACGTTTTTCATCAACAGTATCTGAATGAGGCTACGTGGAATTGGCGTCTGATGAAGACCATAATGACAATATGTCATGTTTACAGTAAGGAGAAAAACTATATGGGCTTTGATGAACTTGCTCCCGAAGAGTCCCACCCGATAAGGCTTCTCAAAAAAGTAATGCCTGATTATGCTTGATTGATTGCCGTCTCTACTGGGTCTACTGGTTATATTTTTCTGCTATTCATCTCTTTTCTGGGTCAGACTGCCACCGTTCTTGACCAATTCTACCATGTTCTCACTACCTTAGTTAGAAGATGAGCATTAGAGGAAGGAAGCTTCCTGGAAGTCAGTATTTACCTTCTAATGAGTCTGGTGATCTAGGGAAAACACAACTTCTGATTTGAAAGGGAGAAATTTTTTCGTAAAGAGTGGATTTTCCATTAGATTAACAAGAATTTGTCGTGACATGATCATAATATATTTTAGATTTTAGTATTGTTCCTTGCAGAGATTGATCTGTTGTCAGGAAACAGTTCATAACTTCATAATTATATATTTGTATAAATGTAAGAACAGCATTGGTTTTAAACCACTGACTGAGAGACAACGATTTCTGTTCCCAGAGTATCTGCTCATTTAAATATTCCTGCTTCCAATGTGTACATGCAATTAATAAGTTTTGAAATTTAACTAAGCCGGCATTATTATTTATGGATGCTGGTGGTAGAGTAATTTAAAAATGCATTACTTGTTACATTTTTGTAATGTGTAGTGGAGATTTGCGGGCCTTTGAGAGAGTCAAACTGAATTGAGTTCTTTTTCTCTCTCTGTGGGGCTATTTGAATTGGGATTTGTTCCTTTCTGTAGGAGTTTGAACATAATCTAATCTACTGCAATTTGATTTAAATTTCAAAGTTGCACAAAGATAGAGGGAGTCTTCTCAGTTTAGTTTGTTAAATTGAGCAAAAGCAGGGGAACCCTAGAACAAGGGATGTCTTTCTTTCTCTTGGTTTTCTTTAGGACAATCTCATGATTTGTTAATACAGAAAAAGAATTCAATGTAATTGTGTTACCACATTATTATGTTGACGTGGTATTTTAATCTAATCATATGTTGTTATTTTTTAAAATTATAAATATATGACAATTGATGAAGATAAAACTCTATTTTAATTTTTAAATTTATATAACACCTCCAACCGGCATATATAACATTGATGTGGTATCGTTGTTACATTGAATATTTTCTTAGAGAACCTAGAATACAAGATGACTTATCCAGGTTTTCTAAATGGTAACCTCAAAGATTTGTTGATGTGGGTGTGATCATAAGCTGATTTGGCTCTCCCCAAAAAGCTCTCAAAGTATAAAGATTCAACTAAAGTAAGTAAATTGAACTGAAAGTGAAGCTAGACTCAACAACTTTCTTCTTGTTACCTGCTTCAAAATCTGTACACGCATAGAAAAGCAATCTAAGCAGCTGCAACTGCTCACATGAAGAAAGCCTCTGTTTCCGTGTGGGGAATCGAAATCATACTGAAATCAATGTACTTAGTGGGAGAGGAATCAACTTTGTAAAAGCAAAGAGTCAAAAGAAGATGGGTCCAAAATAGAATATGAGAACCCTGTACTTCACATATTGAAGAAGAAACGTATAGAACCATTAATTGAATTTGGAAGTGGACCCTTAACTGTGTGTTCAAACATTTAGTACAGAGAAGAAACAAAGATCTGAGACCATGGAAGTTAAAGCAATCAGTTTCATTAATGTCATATATGAGAAATGCTGTACACACAAACCCTAAACCCTTTCAATACTTCCTAATCTGTAGGTATCAATTGGTATTTCATCCTCTACAAGTCTAAAGAGACAAACCCGAACCGAACTGCAGAAACCAAACTACCATTCAGCAAAATTATGCAATTGGAGGAGTCGTCGTCTCCCATATATCAAACACATTCTCCTCACTGTGAAGAGCAAAAAGCCTATCACCCCCAATTGTGAAATCACAGATTGAACCTCCATAACTGCGCCGGAGCGTGGAAGTTGACACCCAGTCAGGGCCACAGAACACTGAAATACAATCATTCATGGAAGAGAAGAGCTGTCCCTCATGCCATGCTAGTTTAGGATAGCATGGTTCTTCCGGCATCTTCCCCTTCATTAGCCGACTCCTCGAACACCATCTTAGGCTCCCAGCAGTGCTTCTCAAATCTATGAACCCTAAGTCCTCATACTCATTCACCACGCATATGGAACTAGTCTCATCCATAGCTATTGCGTCCCGAACCCGCCTCTCATCAGTTGCCGGAGCTCCAATGTCCGACCAGGTCCAAACCATGCTCTTTTCCCTAAAGTCCAACAAGCTAATGTAACAGTTGTCCTTCCTAGGAAACAAAGTAGCTACCAACAAACAGTTGGCACCATGGAGCCACTGCAGCCTGTCTGCATCACCAAGTGACCACCCTAGTGGTTCATAATAGAAATCAATCTGCTTGCCTGTGATCTGGTCCCAAACGCCAATCCCGTACTCATTGCTCCTCCCTTTACAACTAGAAAATATCTTGTAATCTGAGCTAAAACTTAAGGCACCACCTGTGTAGCTCTTCACCTGATCCTCATGTGAGACCTGAAATCTGTGTTTGAGCTCGCCCGTTGAGGCCTTGAACAGAGCCATGCCGCCGCCACCTCGGCCTAGCCGCTCGCAGGCACTGACAATGATGGTCTTGGGATCGATCCAGCCAACATCATTGACCCTCTGGTAATCAAGATTGATTGGAGGGTGCTCTTCTAGCATCCAATCATACACATGTACCATGCTGCCGTGTGCTACGCAGCAGCTACCGTCCGGGCCAGCCCGGATGGCCGTGCCATCCCCCGGCGCCTGGCCGGCTATCGACAGGGAAAACCGGAGCTTGTTGCCGTCGAATTGGCCCCATTTGGCAGCTCTGACATGGTCAAGGAGGCCATAGAATTGGGCTTCTCTGTATAGGAGCTTTTCTGGGATGTTTTGGGGGATGTAGAGCTCCCCTGTTCTGAGGAGGTCTAGGAGTATAGCAAAGCAATCCGGGTTCCGATCAATGAACCGTTCCTCGGAATTATCGGTTTGAAGATTCCAATCCTCGTCAAACATTGCTCCGAAGAAGGAATTCCGGCCGGCAATAGCGAGAGTTGTTGCTGTGGTCTCAAAGATCTTACCTCCAACATTGAACTTAACTCTGTCTTTCTGAATTCCCATGGTTGAATTCGCGCACTACCCAGATGAGAATTCGAACTTGGCAGGTCGAGTAAGGAGGAAAACTTAATTCACAACAAAAGGCAGACTTTGACTTTAGGGTTAGAATTGATTGTTTCCCAGGAAAGTGAGGGAAAAAAATTCAGTTGCCAAAAGAACAGAACTTAACGACCCTGTTTGAAAATTTGAATTGAACGAAGACTTAAACGTGGGTGAGTCGACGAAAAAAAAGGAAGAGAGGAGGATAAATTTAAAGCTACAACAGCATTGAAAATAGCAGATACTCAAAACAAACAGAACGAGCCTTTGACGGGTTGTCCTCCCGGAAGAACCAGAAACTCCATGGAACCGCCAGGAAAATGGATCGGCGCAGAGAGGTCCGATGAAATTCTGGAGAAACGCGATCTGGGTATGGAAGAAGGAAGGGGATGGGATGAGGGTTTTTATTCTGGTGGGAGATGGTGGAGACGAGTCCGAGGATTTGGAGCGGTTGAATTTTGAAAACTGCAATTGGCTCTTCTGTGTTTCGATCTCTCTCTCTCTCTCTCCCTCCCTGCCCCCCACTTCGCTTTTTCCACGTTTCCTTGTTCAGCCGCTCGCAGTCTCAGACGTCGCTAAGCTTTGAGTGCTCCCTGGTGGGCCAGGCTTCGCCAAATTCATCGCCCTTTCATTCGGACCATTGATACTGAATCCTGAATCCAACGGTGGGGAAAACTTGATTATCAAATATATTCAATTCAATTTCATTTTATGCTTTATATGAAATTAAATGTGTTGACAGCTATATGTATTTGAGATATTTGCAATTCTCTAAACTATTCGAAATAAGAGCGGAATGTGATTCTACATTCTTTGAGTGGAACGGAATTGAAAGAATAAAAAGTAATGTAAAAATTGTATAGAAAATATTGTAGCCAATGAAATTTTGGTCCATTGGCAAAAGCTTGAGGGCCTAAAACTTTTATAGGTTTTGGATCTAATGGTTGTGAAGGTATAATAATTAATTTATTTAATAAAAAATATCATCATCTAGTCGGAAAAGAAATAGTTAGAGGACGTAGAAAAATTCGTGTGCAAATACTTCGATGTTTAAATCAGACACTGTAAATGTTAAAAGTCCAAGAATAATATTTATATCAGTATCAAATATGTATATTTTTTAAAATGAATGTCTACTTATTTACAGAACGATATGGAGTAATTTGAAGTAGTCCATGATTAAAATTTTTACAAATAACGTATATCTTGACTTTTTCTAATCTTGCTAGGATCAGAATTCTTATAAATAACATCTATCTTGATTTTTTCTAAATTTGGTAGGATCATGATTCTTTCGAATAACATCTATCTCTTATAGATGACGTTTATCATTTTAGAGAAATTTTCAATTGTTAGAGTTATTTAGTTTGTGCGTTGTATAGAACCCCCTACATACATGGAAATTTACACTTTTTAGACCAAAAAATTATTTTGGACTTTTAAGTTTTATTTTTTAATGAACTTTTGGCTATCACATATGATCTCATTTTTACTATATATAGGTTTCAATTTATTGTTGGTTTTAGTTAATTTGTATTTGTTATTTTCAATGATTCTATTCACATATCATCAAAAAAGAAAAGAATTGTAATTTTACTTTGTTTGAATAAAAAATATATAGAAGAGAATAAAAACAAAGTGATATTTGCACTCCTTGTTTCAAAATAATATTAAAAAATAATAAGAATAAACATGGTGTAAAAGAGATGGGATGGGATTCCCCTTTAATTGCAAAACTCTCGTTGGGAATGAATTTCCCTCACCTTATCCAAAAGAAAGGGATTTGGACACATTATTACGTAATTTTGATATTTGATGATGCACAAATTTGATTATAAATGTATTCACAAAGAATAAGATATGTTAAATGTTGGAATGGTTTCAGCTACTAGACGGTGCTTGAGACACAACAAAAGAGAATGACGAGACTGCCATGGTCTAGTCAAAACAATCATTCGATACTAATGTCAAACGTGGAACAATAGTACAAGAGCTAGAGACCTAAAGATTGGGATTAATGCTTATTTGGGAGAAAAAATTTGCATCTACTTATAGTAATTTAAAGATAATCATTTGCTTACGATTATATCTCCTTGTTATATATCTTCTAGGAAGAGTGATCCCAGAGAACTTTAAAGGAATTAGAATTATTCTTACAAATCATCTTCTTAAGATTTAAAAGAAAGGGTTTATTTCAAATTTATCAAGATTAGGATTAATTGTTACATTGTAAGAAGTAACCACGATCGCGTTTACCACTTAGAGACTCCTAGATCGGATTGGGTGGTTTTTTCTTGAGTAGAATTAGTTTTCCCTTGGATTTGTGGTAGACCCCCTTTATTAGGTAATGCTAGGCCTAAGTAGAATACTGAAGTTGAAGGTGGCTTGGTTAAGTTGATTGAGGCCTAGGGTGGCCTAAATAATTGGGCAAGGTTGAGTGTGACTTAAATAAGATGTACATGTGTTAATTAAGTCAAATATTAGGTATCATCAGAAGTCCCTGACTTACTTAGTTTAATATAATTGAAATATGGAAGTAGAATTAATATCATCATTTTCACTTAAATTCTAAGGTTGAGGGAGGTTTGTAAGTGTTGGACTTTGATGTGTCAAGACTAACGCTATTGGCCAAAAGGAAACTTTTTCAAATCAAAGAAGTTCGAAAGTTGTGGAGAGGCTCGAGGATCCATGTGTAATTAATGGCCTAACTTGTGTGCATAGCTTTTTCTCAATCAATCTTTACTTGTCTTATCTAGAGAGTCCAAAAAATGCCCTCGCCTATTGGGACAATGTCACACATTACAATCAAACATGTTTGGGTTGACCTCTTTTGATCAAATATGCAAACGATTGCTCAATTTATTTTTGGGAATTTACAATGTCATGCTCCCCTTTTCGATATAAATACCTATACATTGCCTCGAGTTCATCTTCTTGCTTTCAACTTGCCTTAATCAGACTCTCTTTTAACATCCCTTGTTTTTTCTGCTTCTACTTGTTAATGGCTTTTTTAGACATTACAAATGCCTAAGGTTAGGAGCTTATTGCTTGGGAAGAGCATTTTGCTAAGGATATCAAAACCAAATGGATGACTCATAAGCAACAGCAAGATTTCTTGAAAGTACTAGGTTCTTAGTAGCTAGATGGTCAAGTTCAACACCCACTTTGAGCATACCACCTTGTCACTAGAAAAATCTACATCCCTATCCATTCATTTGACTTTGATTTTTGCCTACTGCTTTATCTGGTTAATTTGGGATTTTCTACATCAGCTTAGGATTGCACATACTTAGCTTTATTTTTGTGCCTAGAGGTGTATGATGGCCTTATGGATGGTCTTTTTTGCCACCAAGGTTGAAGCCACTCTAGTTTTATTATAGTTCTTGTTCAACCTTGTCAAAAACTTGTGGGGTTGGATTTAATTTTTCCAAAAGAGAGTTTCCATTTGAAGCACCCGAAGCATGGTGTTGAAGAGTTGATACCTGAAAGGGAATGAGGACTTGAGGCTAAAAAGTCAACTCTTGGTGGATCCATGCAAGGGCATACTAGTTTTTAAAACATTTTCAAAACCAAAATAAATGCACAGTGGAAACGAAAACAAAACCCTTGTAAGACTCGATGTTAACCATTTATATGTATTAAAATGAAAAACCATCCATAAAGTGTTTAGGGATAAACATCTATAGATGATGTTCTTCGCTGGTTAACCAATGTGCCTCAAGCTTCCAGCTTCTTCTTGATTGTCTAAATCTGTTCCCGTTTCTACAATGCTGGGGTGACTAGCTCGCTTCCTCAACTGTGGAGGACCTAGTATGTTCATGCTTGAGCTGCCTTGGAACCCTTTACCGGAGTCGTGCTATGACCTTGTTGATGAAGGTGAACTGAAGCTATTGTGGTTCCTTTCGACTTGCTTATGGTTGTCTCACAATCGGGATCAAGTAAAGGAGAAGAGAGATGGGAAACTCCTTGGAGCAAGAAGAAGAAGAAGACCCAAGATCTTAGAGGAGAAGAATAAGCAAGGAAGAATGAGAGAAAGGCTTTAGCTAATCGAGACTCTCCCAATTTTCTTCCTTTAATTTTTGCTTCACTGCTAAGCTTCATCTTCTCTCTCTCTCTCTCTCTCTCTTTTATTTATTACTTAATACTCTGATGCAATGAAACGATAGAAAACAGAAGAACATAAGATTAATCCCACTCTCAAAATAGTCGATCGTTTGAGAAGGCCAGTTGATCGAATCATAAAGATTAGTTGATCGTTTTGTAAAGGTTAATTGAGCGTTTGCTCTTGAGTCTGATACTTCTATTATATTGCACTCAGTCTCACTATTAACTCTTAATAGCCTTTTCATTAACTCTTAATGCAACCAATATCTCTGTTAATTTTTAATATTATGCCCGGTTAACTCTTAACAGTCTCCCAAATATAAGGGTGTTTAAAAACATTGGCACATTGTGAAAACCGGCTGGATCACACCAAACCGGCCAGAACCGTGCAATTTTTTGGGATTTGAGGATTTCGCGGTTCAATTCAAAACCGAACTACTCGAGTATTTTAATAAAAAAAATAAAAAATATATATAATAGGTGGAACCCTTTTCTTCTCTACTAGCGAGTGTCGCATGCTTCCATTCTTCCTCTCTACCAGTGCCGGAGATTTAGGTTTCACGAAGGAGAAGTGTCTAAGGAGATCTAGTCGGAGAACCGTCCAAGGAGATCACCATAAGTGAGGCCTTTTCGTTATGTTTGATTTTGTTTCGATTTATTTTGTTTGATTTCGTTCTTTTTTGTTCTTATCTTTTTCGTTCTTTCTGTTTAAAACACTTCAGTTCTGATTTATTCTTTTTTGTTCGTTCATTCTGATTCGTTCGTTCGTAGAGGCTGGTCTAGGGGGGATCCAATGAAGGGCTGGCATGGGCCTCAATTCCAGGGGAGATTTCTTAGAGAAGCCAAATTGAAAAGAAAATTGAAGGGACAAGCCGAAATCTTGATGTTTGGGCTGAGGCTGGAGCCCATGCTAGCCTTTCCTGAATCCGCCCATGTTCGTTTGTTTGTTCTTTAGTCTTTAGTTCTTTTTCGCTTCAGTTATTTATCATCGCTTTAGTTCGTTCATTCTTATTCGTTCTTTTTTTATTTTGGAATTTGCTTCAGTTCTTTATCATTACTTTAGCAACCAGTGAAAACTACACCACAAAATATGGTGTGGTTCTCGAGCACCAAACCAGACCGCGTGGCTTGAGTTGGCTGAAAAATCACACATGTAGTTTGGTGTATTGAAAATGCCAAAAACAAGCCAAATCGAATTGTGCACACCTCTACCCAAATATATTGATCCATTTAGTTAACTCTTAATTGCAACTATCATCATAAACTATTAATAAAATGGAACACAATAACAACAAATGTTCATTAATTTGATAAATTACTCAGTGAACATGTGACTTTCTAAGTTCATAGCTATGTAGCAATTAGGACACGTCCACTCCTTGACACCAGTCAAACACTTCAACCTGCTAAGAGGATCTCTCTAGCTCTCCATAGCATCCTGAAAGATCTTGAGTATCATTTAGTCAAGACTCAAGACGATTCTAATGGAAATGAAGTCTATACTTCAGATGAACTTATTAAGGCTTTTCGATTACTGTATACTATAATCCTTCTGTTGACCAACATCCCAACCAAGCGAGAGTCATAAACTAATTAAACTCATATGACTCAATAACTATGCCAAATCTAGTACAGTGTGATTGAGGTAGTATCTCAGAACTCATTCCAACATCGAAAACTTCTTTCCGATCAAACTTACCCTAGCTAGGGATTTTTCAATCATAACCAACTGAGACCACATAGGATATTCATCCTCATCTGATGGAGGACAATGGATCCCATTAGCGAGTATCTGCCTCCATACATTATTACATAGACACCACACAGAGAGTATCCCTATCTCTCACACCGAATGGTTTCACTCAACGGTAAATAACCAGTGCACAAGATAATTCTGCCACTTTTGGTCAAAAGACCATATACACAATCTAGAACTAGTAATAAATCATTAATCCTTACAACTATGTGATTTGTTACAGGCACCACATTCAGTAGATGTTCAACTAAAACCTACTCACATGTTTGCTATGTGCATCTTATGTAATATGGCATGCGACTCACTATCTATTATCATTAACATCTCATGTTAATCAATGGTAGTAGCCCATATGTATGTCCATAATTGATAAACCATATTCCCATTCTAATAAATCTAAGGATCAGAAATATCTTTAAGAAATCATGAACTAAAGATCTTCATCACATTTCTTAACACTTAAATATAAGATTTATACTATGAAGTTTAGACACTCATTATAAGAAAAAATAGAGAGTACAAATGAAGATATGACATTTATTTATGAACAAGATTACATCATTAGTGTCGCTTACATACATCTAATGCAATATAAATCTAGCATTTGGGCACTAACACCAACAATACCAAGTAGGTCATTCAAGTATTTGAATGCTTGGATCTTGTTGAGAAAAAATAAAGACTCTTTTGATGAGGAGATTTCGAGTAAAGAAGCATAGCTATTTAATGCTTGAAGTCAATTCTAGGACTTCAGGAAGGAAATATTCTCTAGGCCTTAAGAAACTTCAACCTTCTAGATAAATGATGTGTTACTATTATCGTTTTTATTCTAGTGAGGTTTTTTTTTTTTTTTTCTTATTACTTTTGTTGTAAGACTTTCAAAACATGATTTCATGCAAATGGTGTTGATTGTTGACTTGATCAAGAAAATTTTGCATTTCTTGGACTCTAAAGGTCCTTCTTCGAGTGTCCAAGAGAAGAAGGACAACCATAAGAGGTTAGCTGAAATGGGTCATTCGAAGATTACCTCGAAACCTTTTAAGAAGAGGAATCCAAGAGGAGAAAGGCCTTACTAAAGTTGACTTGAGCACATTCGTTGTGGTGGTAAACCATGAGGGAGCAATATAGGCATCAATGGTCAAGACAACAACCAAAAGAAGGTTGGTAGTGGTCTGATGAAGAGGTCGATGAGTCTGAGGTCCTTCTAATTAGAGCACCATGGAACAAGATTGTGGTGGAAGATCTTCCTTTGACATTGGATGACAAGTTTGAGGATGATCTTGCAATTAGAGACTTGGTTGAGAGGATTTAGAGGAAAGTTGAGGAAGGCACCATCCAAGCCTTTGTGCCCTTCTTATCCTTTTTTTAGCATTTGGACCTTAATGCATTCAAGGCTTGGGGTTATTTTTCAGAGTGGAGGCGAGGCTGACATTGCAAAGGGTTAGTATTTAGGAGGCGATACCCCTAATGGTGTTGTTAATCAATTTGGTAGTTATTGTAACTTCTCAAAATATTTTTGAAATATTTAAAGATTTCAAGAAATAAATTTAAACTTAATTTAAAAAAGAATTATTTGACCAAGTAAGTGGGTCAAATATCTTTTATATATATATACAAAAACTTGTAGAAAACAATTCATGATGCATTCGCTAAATACAACAAAAACAACTTTGCACTAAGATAAAATACTTAGATTCGGCCATGTTTCAGAGCACATGCACTATATATGTTATATTGATTATGAGTTAAAATGAGAAAATCTATAATATTATCCTAAATAATGTTTGATTGGACATAAACCATGGTTAGCACGTATTCACAGGGAGAAGCCACAAACAAAGTGATCTCAAGTCCCTTAATACCCATTAGCAAGTAAGTGGGTCAAATATCTTTTATATATATATACAAAAACTTGTAGAAAACAATTCATGATGCATTCGCTAAATACAACAAAAACAACTTTGCACTAAGATAAAATACTTAGATTCGGCCATGTTTCAGAGCACATGCACTATATATGTTATATTGATTATGAGTTAAAATGAGAAAATCTATAATATTATCCTAAATAATGTTTGATTGGACATAAACCATGGTTAGCACGTATTCACAGGGAGAAGCCACAAACAAAGTGATCTCAAGTCCCTTAATACCCATTAGCAAGCTAAAGATTAAAAAATGCCCTCTATCGTAAAGTCACAAAGTCAGCTCTCTTTTAGCCACACAGGGAGAGAGAGAGAGAGAGAGGGAGATGTTTAGTATATTTAATTGTGTTTTTTAATGTAGTTAATTTGTCTAAACGATTAGCATCACAACTGCCAATGGGCACAAATCATGGGTTAATTGGGGGACAGAGAGAGAGATGTTTAGTATATTTAATTGTGTTTTTTAATGCAGTTAATTTGTCTAAACGATTAGCATCACAACTGCCAATGGGCACAAATCATGGGTTAATTGGGTGCTGGCCGCCCTTCAAATCAGCAATGCATGACATGACATGACACGGCATGGTGCATTTCATGGCCAAACACGACACCTCCACATTCTTCATCATCTCCTTCTTTAATATTTTAAAAAATGGAGTTGTATTCTCCACGTTCATTCATTAACCCTTATAATGACTATGAAACTAATATTATTCTAAAATCCATTAGAATCATAATTTGGAATAATTGTTTTTTTACATTATTTTTAATATTTATATCTTTAATTATGTTAAAAGAGTTAAATCATAAATATTTAGATCTTTAATTCTTATGTAAAACGAATATCGAACTCACAACTCATTAAATTAAAACTAACATATTATTCATTCAATCGTTTAATTTATATCATGAAAGTCATTAGAATCATAACTTCATAATATTGAATCAACTCACTATATAAAAGCCATTAGAATCATAACTTCATAATATTGAATCAACTCACTATATATTTTACTTAGCAAAACAAACAACCCATCAGTTTACTTGTACCACTTTACTTAGCAAAACAAACAACCCATCTTTGTTTATATCTATTTACTTCTATATCTATTATCTTCTTTTCATATGATTTAAATTTAATATTAATATTATTTTAAAATATAACTTTTATTTTCTCAAATTGTAATAAATTGGACTGCATTAAATATTAAAAAATTGGAAAGTTTAATAGAAAAATTAAGTGCATGCTTACATGTTTGATAAGAAATATTGTGTATTTTATGTAATGATAATATACATAAATTATTTATACAATAACAACAACAATATATCTAGTCTTTATCCCATTATGTGGGGTCGTCTATATGAATTCTAGATTTTCATGTATTTTTGTTTTTTATTATATCTCCATAATGTTTCTTTCAAAGTCTTCTTGGATCTGCCTCTACTTTTTTTTTTTTGACTAATTGTTCCATTTCATCAACTCTTCTCATAGGCTATGTTGCACAGAAATGGCTCAGAGCAGCCTTTTCCCCATTTCAGAAACATTTTTGAAACGTTTCCCATGTCCGTTTTAGACCCTATTTATGCCTATTTTTTTTAGAAGAATGTTTGTTTCCGCGTTTCCATTTCGTATCAGAAACGTTTCTTGTTTCTATTTTCGTGCAACATAGCTCACATGAGTGTTTATTAGTCTTTTTTTCACATGACCAAACCATCTTAATGTAGTATCTCTCATTTTCTCCTCAATTAACATTACTCATACCTTATTATGAATAACTTCATTTCTAATTTTATCTTTTCTTGTATGGTCGCACATCCATCTTAACATCTTCATTTCCGCTATGCTCATCTTTTGCTCATGCTGGTATTTAACTGCCTAACATTTTGAGCCATACAACAAAACTGATCTTATAGCTATCATATAGAATTTTCCTTTCAGTTTTAATGGGATTTTACCGTCACATAACACTCCCGATACATTTTTCCATTTTAGCCAGCCTACCTTAATTCTATGCGTGACATCTTCGTGAATTTCTTCATCTTTTTGAATCACTGATTCCAAATATCAAAAATAGTATTTTCTTTGTATGATTTGATCTTTCAATTTTATTATAACATCTTCTACTCTTGCATTGTTACTAAATTTACATTCCATATATTCTATTTTTCTTCTACTTAATTTAAATCTCTTAGATTATAAATTGTTTCTCCACAACTCAAGTTTAGTATTGACTCCCTTTTTTGTTTCATCCATCAATACTATGTTATCTACACATAACATATACCATGATACCTCTGTCTGAATGTGTTTAGTGAGTTTATCCATTATTAAAGCAAATAAGTAAAAATATATATATATATATTTACTTTTTAAAAAAAATAACATGCTAAATTAATTTGTTTTTGAAAGAGTGTAAAAAATTAAAATTAAAAATAAAATAAAACAACCCTAAAAGAAAGAATTTTGTTGAAGAGTGAAAGAAATTAAAGGTATAATATAATAATTCACCCTTAATATGTGATGAACTTACAAAATAAAGAAGATTGAGAGGATGGTTGGTTGGTGCTCTTTGAAGGTAGAAGGCTATTTTCACATAATTAGTAATGATAATGTTCCCAAAGAATTTAGGATAAATTTATATCACAGTTTATTTGTCTCTGTCATTTGATATTTAGAATTTTAAATTTTAAGCTCATGGGTTAGATATCTTACTATCCAACTTGTTAGAATTTGAGTTCAAATTCATCACGGATTCAAACTCAAGAAGTAAAAGAATTTAAAATGAGTTGCGTACTTCAAATAAAATCTCTTTATTTAAACGTAACCTTATATAAATTATTATAACTTATAAAATGGTTAATCTTTGACTTGTAGTCTAATTACATGCATTGTGTCATATGCTTTATTAAAAAAAATGTTAAAAAAAATGCCCTTTTGGGTTGAAATTCAAATGAGCCCTATATAATTATGGGTTTGGTCACACTTTAGAAGATTCAAGGCATTAATTAATTAAGTTGGTTGTGATGGACTATGGTCCTTGAGTGGGCAGTTCAATTTTTTTTTTTTTTGATTTAATTTGTCCTCATCTTCTTCCACATTCTTCTAAAAGGGATGGCTTTTACTTCAAACTTGTGAAACCATCATGCACCCAATTGCCTTGAATTCAAAGGGACTCCTCCAATCATTGCAGTTAACTAAAACTACTGTTTTCTGGTGCCATTTCACTAAGCATAAGCCCTTCAATTAGAGCATCCCAACCCCCCTAACCTAAACCCTTAATTTTGAATCTTCTAAAGTCTCTCAAATCATTGTTACTTCAACTTCATGGAATCCCAATAGAAGCAACCTTTAAGTCCAAGTGATTATATGACAACTTATCATCTCCCTTTCCCATTTCCCATGAGTGGCTCTTAATAATCAGTCCATAGCCTATTATATCATCTTTCGTCGACCCCAAGAAGAAGTTACAATTATTATTTTTTGAATATTTTTACTTAAATTTTCTAGATATTTTATAGTAACGGTGAAATCTAAAAATTTCAAAAACTTAAATTTTAGGTCAAATAGATTGAAATAGTCAAAATTTATGATTATTTCAAAAACTCCGACTAAATTATGTATGTGCTATTAATTTTGGTTATTTTAATTAAATTAATTTTTTAAATTTTGATTTGGCCTTGTTTTGTTAAATATAAATTCTCTTAGGTAGTGTTTATTAAAATACATAAAATAAGATTGGAATGGTTTCTACATTAAAATATAAAATGGTCAAAATAAAATTGTAAAACATTTCAAGATTTTTATCAGTTTTTTTAAATTTTTTAGAATATATTGAGAATTGCACCTTTTTTTTATATATTTGTTAAGATACATATAAAAGCATTAAGATAAGTTTTTTTTACCAAAATATCCCTATTTTCAAATCCATAATAAATTTAAAAGAACCAATAAAATCATCAAGAACAACACAACCCAAGAACCTGGAAAATTAAATGGTTAGAAAATGTCCAAGAACAATACAACCCTGCTCATTCCCTTACAGAAATAGTCCAGACAGAAAAATCAAAATAAAATGGGCACTCACTCAACCAGCCAGTCCATGAGAACCCAATAAATGGATAATTCATACCAAAAGTCACCAAATTTTGGTGACTTTTATAATGTGATGACTAAACTTCAATTGATTGTAAAGTGATCATAAAATTTTTAAATACTTTGTAATGTGATCACATTTGAGACTTTCCTGCATGCGCTCGTCGGAGTTGCTATCGTTTTGATGACGTGGTGTTAATGTGTCGATGACGTGGCAATACAATAACAAAAATGCTGACTGTACAATAAAAATGTGCCATGTGTCAAAATTACATTGTAGTTTAGTGAACACATTATAAAAGATATCAAAGTTTTGTGACTATTGGTGTGAATTAACCTTAAATTTATTCTAAATTTAAAATTTTATCCAACTTTGTTTTAAATTTCATAAATAAATAAATACATATTTAATATTTAAAATAATAAACATTTAGGCTTTAGGTTTAGGGTGGTGGTAGGGTTATTGATAGGGCCAATAATTATAATTTTTTATTTAAATAAAAAATTAAATTTTAGATGAAGGAGGACTTAATTTTACTGATTTTAGTTCTAATATGCATTTACTTTTGAATTCAAGAAAGAGTAATTTATTTGGCTGTTTGATATTTAAGAATTTTTTTTATAATTTTAGTTATATTTTTTATTTTTGTTAAACGGGTTAATATAAAAAATTATATATATTTTTTATTTTTACTTGTCTAATAACCTAATCAAAAATTGATAATTTGTTCATCTTTTTATTTTATTAATAAATAATTAAATTTAATTAATCCATGAGGTAAAAATGAGATAGAGTAGTACAATTAGGAGAAATTTTTATTATTTTTAAATATTAAATATGTATTTATTTATTTATGAAATTTAAAATAAATTTGGATAAAATTTCAAATTTAGAATAAATTTGAGGGTAATTCACATAAAAAGTCACAAAACTTTGATATCTTTTACAATGTGGTCAATAAACTATAATTTGGTTTTGACACGTGGCACATTTTTTTGGTATAGTCAACATTTTTTGTGACTGTATTATTACATCATCGACATATCAGCGTCACGTTATCGGAACGGCAATAATTCCTGCGAGAGCATGCTGGAATGTCTCAAATGTGATCACATTACAAAATATTTGAAAGTTTTGTGATCACTTTACAATTAATTGAAGCTTAGTGACCACGTTGTAAAAGACATTAAAATTTTGTGACTTTTGGTGTGAATTAGCCCCCAATAAATCAAGCACCAAAAAAAAAAAAATATAGTTCAAAATAGGGATCAAGTGACAACATAACATTGAAGTAGATTGTTGCATGCAACAGAGGAGAAGCAAGTCGTGGAGAAAGCGACAATGACAAGCAAAACAAGCCATGGTGAATGCGACAACAAGGAAGCAGGCCACAATAGAGGTGACGATGGTGGATGCGGGCAACGGTGGTCGTCAATGATATAGATAGTAGAGGTGACAGGGATTGCCTATGATGTAGACAACGATGGTCGATGTAGATGAATAGGAAAGATAAAAATGAGTAAAAAAAATAGAAGAGAAGGACTTTGCCTTATCCCATTGAAGCAAGAAGATGAAAGCAATAATGGAAACTTTGTTGGAGCAGAAGGATGAAAAAAGGAAGATGGAAGAAAAGAAGGTGAACATGAAAAGTGGAGATTTTATCAGATAGAGGGTATATGAGTTATTTTTTCTAATTTGTAAAATCTTAGATAAATTTATGTGAAGAGGGTAGAGATAAATTTATTTGTAAAATCTTATATAAGAAGTCACATGATTTTTTTTCAATAGTTATCAGATAAATTTAACAAATACAATAAAAAATATTTTTATCTAGAATATTTTTTGTATCTTGTTTTTTTCAATTCATATTTTGGTTAACAAACGCTATATTAATATGATTCAGTTATCAAATTGGTCTATAATCGACTACTAAATTAACCAAATGTTACTTCTAGCACAACCCAAAATATACGCACTAAGGGCCTGTTTGATTGGCCATATTTTCTAGGAAAAATGGTCATTTTTCAGGTAAATTCCAACTTTAATGGTGTTTGATTAGCAATATTTTCTAGGTAAAACTAATTCTCACTTTGGTCACGTGATGCCTTTTTTCTCACTTTTGATGGAAAACAAATTCTTAGGGGGGCGTTGAGAAAACATTTTTCAGGCAAATCTGGTAGTTCATTCTGGCCGCTCCTTCCTCAAGTCTCTCTTCCATTCGATGCCTGATCTTTGAGTTCTCTTTGTTCGTCGCCATCTCCGCCGAATACAAGCTTCGAGGGTTCATCATCTTCATTCAAGGTAAGGATTCACCTTCCCTTTAAAGTAGATTTGCAGCGAGAGAGGGATAGAGGAAACGATAGAGTGAGTGAGTGAGTGAGAAGACGAGCGAGAGAGAGCGACGATGAGCGGCGGTGGGGAGAGGCAGTGAGAAGAAGCGGGTTTGGAAGGGAAGGGGAGAGAGAGAGAGAGATGGGCAGCAGCGGCGAGGAGGGATAAGGATGAGAAATAGGTTTAGGAGGGTGGGAGAAAGAGAGAAATGGGCAGCAAAGATGGAAGCAGCGGTGATGGTCGCTGCAACCTGCAATGGCGGCGGCGATGGTCGCTGCAACCAGCGATGAAGGGAGGCAGGGGAGGAGAAGTGGGTTTGGGAGAGAGAGAGAGAGAGATGAGCAGCGGAGATGGAAGTGGCGGCGATGGCCGCTGCAACCTGTAATGGCGGCGACAATGGTCACTGCAACCAGCGATGAAGGGAGGTAGGAGAGGAGAAGTGGGCTTGGGAGGGAGGGGGAGAGAGAGAGAGAAAGATGAGCAGCGAACATGGGAGCGACGGTTATGGTCGCTGCAACCTGCAATGGCAGCGGCAATGGTCGCTGCAACCATCGATGAGGGGAAGTAAGGGAGGAAAAGTGGGTTTGGGAGAGGGAGAGAGAGAGACAGATGAGGGGAGGAGGGAGGAGACAGTGGGTTTTGAGGAGAAAATTCCATAGAAAATAATTTGTTGTCAAACACCATCAATTGATAATTTCTATGTAAATAATTTCTAGGTAATTCAATTACCTGGAATTTATTTTCTTTCCATGCAAGTTCCATACTTGCAATCAAACGTACCCTAATATCTTTTGGAGGTTTTCAATTATTGTCTATTGAGAAGAATTGATAACCATTACATTATAAAACTAGGTCAGCCCAAAATTGGGTCAATTCGGCGTGTCAATTGGGCTGGCTGGTGATGAATATTCAAAGCCTACTTACTAAATGCTTGGCCCCTGGTTATATATGAAGGAAGACCAAGTCCAACTATCAACAAAACTTAGGGTCTCTATGTCAAGTCTACTCCACGAGGAAATATAGCAAGTCCCTCTCAAAGACCAGATTTTCAAAAAAAAAAAAAAACCCATTAACCATTGACCATTAATTGATGAAAGATAAAAGGAAGTTGACCGATTTAGTTTTGTTCTTGTTTCTAAAGTATAAATCTTTATAGAGAAAATTTTTGTAAACAGTTAATAGTGACATTTAATGTGACACTCTTATATTAATGTATTGTATAATGTATTTAATTAATGCAAGTATATAATACATAATATAAGGGTGTTACTTTAAATATCACTCATAAATATCTAAATAATATTTTTTGCTATTTATCATGATTGATATTTTACATCATCAGCGACATATTTGCTATGCGAGAAACGGCCAACTAGAACCGGGTTATGGGCCAATCCGCCACTATTAGTTGGGCTATTTCACTTATATCAAGGCCAAATGATATGGGCTAATGGCTCTGGACTCGCCGTCTATGCTCTATTTTTAAGAGTCCGCAATGACTTGGGTATTAACAAACTAACAAGTGGAATCAAAATTAGATCGTGATTTAACTCACCATTCTATCGTATTTATTTGTAAAGATCTTCTTTTTCTTGTTAAAGACAGCAAGTTTAAATTTAAAGCTAAGAAAATGAGTCTTTTGAGTCCAAGATAGGTTTAAGAGGAACAAGACTAAGGAGAGAAGTTTGGGAGACCTTTTCAACGTAATGGTTTTTGAAAAAAAATTTTGAGACCATTCTTCAGAACTTTTGGGAGATCATCCTTGGGGCCTTTTTTGGGTACCTTTAGGAGACTTTTTCAAATATTTTTTGGAAACCCTTTTAAGTCTAAAAATACGTCAATTCACTTTTGATATCTTGGTATAAAAATTCAAAATAGATAATTTCGGAAGATGTGAATACTCTTTCACATGTCAAATTCAATTTTTATAAATAAAGAATGATTATTCTAATCGAAATACGACTAAAACACTATCTATATTATATTTTTCTTAATCTTATATACTTTTTTCACAAATATTTAAGATTGCGCTCCAAACACACAGTTATGATCATCATCTTTTAACCCCCCATCTCCACTCCACTCCACTCCACTTTGCCCACTCCACTTTGCAGGCAAAGTGCATACGATGATTGCTTTGAGATGCTAAATTTCACACTCAACAGAAAAGCTAATTAATCATCATGGCAAATGAGACCACAAAGCCTCAGGCGGCCTCCCATTCAGACCACCGTCAAAGTGGTGAAAGCATTTGTAATCCCCCCTCATCATTAAATCTCCTTTCTCACACTCCCTTTCCTAAAGTTTCTCTATTTTCGTGGCACACCTGTATCTATTATCTCCACAGACATTGCTTAGTGTCAACACTCTTTCATTATTTTGGGTTTTCTTTATTATTAAGGGTATGGTTTCATTATTTTGGGTTTCCATGCTTCGTTAAGTAAATTGATTATTAGTCAAATTAGGGTGTATTTTTAGAAAATAAATACATGATATTAATTAAAATTATGATATAAAATTTTGGAAAAAAATATATAATTTATCATATATGGGTTTAGATTTAAAAATGTGTATAAAACATATTTAGATATAAGTTTAGTTATGTCTTATGTCGCAACACCTTAATGGACACTACTATATGGTCTAAAATACTCGTTGAATTTAATATTAGGAGTTATGATTGATAATTGATGATGATGCTATTTATCATGTGTCGCATCTTCATTAGAAGAGATGCTAAACAGATGAGATAATAACATATGATCTCTTTAATCTCCTCTAATAAAAAAGAATTATCATATAATTAATGATACTATCATCAGTTATAACTCTTAATATTTTTTATTACTTAATTATTACTCTTAAAATAGTAATTAATATTATGGATCATGCTAGATGTTCAATAATTTTGTACATCTTGGGCTACATAAGGGATATAATGATTAAAATGCCCTGCGTCTCACGCACTTTTATGCGTCTCATGAGGGGGTTTTTTGTCATTAGTACACCTTTGTGTAGTGTAAGGTATACACAAAGGTGTGTCAATAGCATTATCCTTGTAATAATGCCATTATTGTCCTATTCTAAAATGATGATTATGGAAAGTAACAAATTTACTCACAAAAAAAGCAACAAAGTATATATGTGTAATTGGACCACGAAATAATTTGATTAATGTAGACATCTACACTGTGATCCTGACAGTACTGAGTTATATGGATCGAGTCAATTTATTCATAGGACTCACTAATTGTGCCACTATCCAACCCCATGCATGTCACACTCACCTAAGTTTAGGGTGCTTTTTGCATAAAAATTATATAAAAAACCATATGATTATATTTGAAATAATAAAAATGAATAAGAAGAAGAGGTATTAACTTAATTATATTTATTGCAAGACCAACCAAATGATTTTATTTTGGGTCGACCCACTTGCTGAATTGACTTAATGACAGTGGGGTCTACCAGTCCTTACGGTGGAAGTGAGTGCAAAGGACAATTTCTGGCAGTTTATTGCCACTTTGCTTTCTAGAATTGCACATTGTTTTGAGAGGGAAGCTTGCTGGCACGACCATGACCAGCCCTCCCCACCAATACCATCCATGTTTTTAATCTCACTATATATATATATATATATATATATATATACTGAGTGAGTGTACTGTCTGGCCCGATGTTGTAAGTAATCAAGAGTCGGGCTTAAGGGAGATTAATTGGCTTCAATTTAAGTGTGCAGTTGTACATTATGTTTTAGTTTTGCTTACAAGGTAAATGAGTTAAAGGATGATCTTAGTGATAGTCTTTACATGTTCTTATGTATATTATAAGTGACGAAATGTCAAATTAATTTTATAAATCTTAATTTTGCGGAATTACATGTAAATTATGTGAGGGTGGGTAGACAGATTTAAGAGGTCCGCAATCCGTGTCAATCTCTATTTTTTTCCTAAATCTGTCATGCAAATTTAGTCTAGGAGTGTCGACAGTTCGAATTAGTCTAATTTTATAAGAATCTAATAATTAAACTATTTTTAACAGTTTCGAAAAAATAAAAATTGTAACTGAATCATTACATATATAAAATCAAACCATGACCAATCCGTCAAACCGAACTAGTTTTGGTTCTATCCAATCAACATTTAGCTTCTAAATATTTTTACAAAATATAAAATTACAAACAAATTTATTAATTAAAATAAACCCATAACTTCATTAATGCTTCAAGTCTTGATGTAAAAGTAGAACAAAATAATTCATAGATTATCTCATCAAATGAGATTACATCGACTATTTAGTATAATAATAGAGCATAAAAATTTAGAAATAAAAGAGTTCATGAATTTTGCTAGTTTTCTAAGAAGTGCTACTATTTAAACGTATGTATATATATATATATATACTCAAAAAATTATAATATAGATAAGTATAATATTAGTTTCGGTTCGGTTCGAACCACTATTTAAAAAAAAAAAATCAGTAACTAAACCAAATATATCGGTTCTTAATTTGGTAAAACCAGAACCTAACCACTGAACTATAGAATCAATCCAAAAAGCACGATTCAATTTAATTTGATTCGATTAACTGATTTTTAGATATTTTTTGACATCTTTAATTTGGCCCAATTGAGACAAAGGGAGTTGAAGTGTCAAATTAATTTTATAAATTTTAATTTCATAAAATTACATAATTATGTGAGGGTAGGTATAGGGGCGGATTTAAGGAGCTGCAACCCATGTCAATCTCAATTTTTCCTTAAATTTGTTTTGTAAATTTGACTCATTTGAGAGAATAGAAGTTGAAATGATCTATGAATCTAGAGAAAGATCCCTTTCTAAATTTGCCCCTAGGTGAGTCATTGCCACCCACAAAATTAAAACTTCTGTTATAATCCAAGATTTGAGTTCGCTCCTACTCATACGTGTTAATTAATTAATTAATTAATGATGTCTTCTTCCTCCAAATTTCCCACCTCCCCCACCAATAGCAACCATCAAAGCAAATTATCAACCAAAGATAGGATTCTTCCTCCTCACTCCAGTGTCTGTCTCTGTGTGGATTCATTCAGGGATATATATATATATATATATTCAATTTTAATGATAAAATCCTCACTATAATTTCTTATCATTAGATTAATATTTTAAAAAATTATTATTATTATTATTATTTAAATAAGAAGTAATTTTAACATTTGAAAAGCCATTGCCAGGGCTCATTATGAAGTACACAGGGTGTGGGAAATATGTGAATTTTGTTATTTTATTGGAGCAGAGACTAATCATTCATTGTGGGAATGGCCATGAATTCATGATGATCCACACACAGTATAACCATAGAGCTGTGGGGACCAGCCCAACTCAATTATTGAGATCAACACCATATGGTGGCTTAATTTCAAATCTCCAAAACCCTTTCTGATGAAAACTAAGTCACTTGATTTTTATTTTTTATTTTAAACTTATAATCTATAGATTGGTTTGTACTGTATCTACAGTGTGTGAAATTATAACACTCACATGACATATGATCATGGAGTCTTGGGGTCTAATTTGTTGATCATTGTTGTCATCAATCAATCTTAATTTTGTTAGGTTTCATTAATTATATGAAACCTCTCCATTTAATTATAACTATATTTGAATAGTTTCTGTTAAAAATAAGATACCTAATTTATAATTAAAATGACTTAATTATGTGAAATGACAATTAATAAGAACGAGTAAATTGATGATTTAAAACTTATATAACCTACTATACAATAAGATTGTAGTTTAATATATATTGTTGTCGAGATATAATAATAAATTTTTTTAACTAAAAATATCATTGTTAAGCTACTTGCATCTATAAGAAATAAAAGAATTAGAGGCCATTGATCTCTTCTTGTATAAATATTTCAATACTTAAACTCAAATACTGAATATTATTAAGACTGTATTAAAATCAGTATTAGAAATATATTTTTTTAAAAATGAGTTTATTTATAGAGGGATATAAAATAATCTGATATTATGATTATATAGATAACATCTATCTTGATATTATGAAACTTATTAGAATTATGATTTTTACAGATAACGTCTATCTCTATTTTTCTTAATTTTGTTAGAATTATAATTCTTATATTTTGGAATCCATTAAGATTGAGATTCTTATGGATGATATTTATCCTAATATTTCAAAATCCTTTTAGAATTATAATTATTTATGAATAATTATTTATTCTTTTCTTAAAATATTTAAAAAAAATTAAATATTAAAATTATCTAATTTGTACGTTAATGCTGAACCCCATCCCCGGCAATATTTGTCCCTTTTAACCCAAAAAATCTAATTTAGACTTTTGGATTTTTTTTATATTTTACTGTGACACAACAATATATTATTGTAATTGTTAAACTTTCACGTTTGATTTTCAACAAATGGCCCACAAAGAGAATGGCTCAAGTGGGGTGATTTAAGGATGATTTGCAAGCATGGACCCATGCTCCATGGATTCAATGCAAAATGGTCAGAGAAGAAAAGCATATGATTTCACTTCGTTCACACTCACCCTCCTCAAAAGAGAATACAGAGAGAAAAAAACAGAAAGAAACATGTGCATGGCCAAGAAAAGTCAAGAAGAAGACAACCACCCACTTGAGCTTCCATTCTTCCAGGCGGCCTTTTGAGGGCAAAACAAAACTAATATCTACTTACTACTATGAAGCATGTACTACGCTAGTCTTAGTATCATGAAATGAGGTAATATGTTATTATATTAAACATTATATTACAATTTAATTATATATATAGTTAACTTATGATAACGCGTCATAGTTGCATTAAATATTTTCTTTTACCATCATAGATAGAAATTCTTTTGAGATTTGCATTCTGATTTGGCCATGATAGTGTTCTGAGTTTCATTATATAGGAGAGAATAACTAAAAAGAGAAAGATGGTGGAATTTTTGAAAGTAAATTGTAGAAGAAAGCATGAGAACAAATGGGCCTGGAAAGGAAAGCAATTTTCACTGTGATTCCCAAAACCAAACACTATTAAAGTGCCAGTCCCTTTTCTGCCTTTCTGGAAGAGATGTTTTTTTTGGGGTGATTTAAAAGGCAGGATCATTGAATTCCAGCCAACAGTCCCCTGATAACTTCACCAACCCAATAGACATTTCCTTCAATCCTTGTCATTTATGAAGCCCCAAATTCTGACCACTCCACTCACAGTGACAATTTTCTGTTTTCCAACAAAACCCAATCTCTCTCTCTCTCTGCAGCACTCCCTTGTTTTTAAAATTTGTGGAGAAAACCATACAAAACAATTTAAGCTCCTCATGTTCTTGAACGCAGACAAAGGTTCTGCATTTGTTTTGTTTTCTTTGTTGGCTCTCCTGTGGCTCACACCTGCAAGGCCTGAGAAGGTAAGCCCGCTTTCCTTCTCTTCGAACCCTTGAAGTTTCTTTAGTTTGCTCACAACCCATTTGTTCTTGAACTTCATTTCTCTACTTATGGCCTCCTTTCCAGTGAGCTTTAATATTTCTGGGCACATCTCAGAGTTGCTGAAAATGGTGGTTCTATATTAGAGATTTGAGTCCAACACAGGGATTAAACTTTGGTGGTTATAAAATTAATGGAGTTGCAGCAGCCTGAAAGGTGTTTGTTTTAAGGACCCAACGAGCATTTATGACACGAACATACTGGTTTTAGAAGCCTGAAGAGGGGGCAAAGGTGGGGTTTTGAAGTGGTTGGAGGGTTTTTAATCTTTTGGTACTGTTCCTCTTTCTTATTTCTGGGTGTTTAGACCTTACCCAAAATGGGGTTTGGGTTCTTTTCTTCTGTATTTCTTCTCTCACTTTTCATTAGACCTTTAGTCTGTCAAGAACCCAATACTGATGGCTACTTTCTCTCCGATTTCTTGCAAAAGATGGGTTTAACTTCATCTCATGGTTTCAACTTTTCTGCTCCTGTTTGTTCATGGAAAATTGTGTTCTGTGTGGAAGAAAATATCATTGGGTTGATGGCTTCTGGTTTGGGCCTATCTGGTTTGATACCTGACACCACCATTGGCAAGCTCACAAAGCTTGAATCCTTGGATCTAAGCAATAACAAAATCACTGGCTTGCCTTCTGATTTTTGGAGTTTGGGTTCACTCAAGGCCCTCAATCTCTCATCTAACCAAATTTCTGAGAGCCTTCCAAGTAACATAGGCAATTTTGGTCTTCTGGAAACCTTGGACTTTTCTAGAAACAATTTCTCCGGTAACATTCCTGAAGCCATGAGCTCCCTTCTTAGCCTTAAAGTTCTTAAGCTCGATAGAAATCAGTTTGAATCAAGCATTCCATCAGGAATTCTGAACTGCCGTTCTATGTTTCTGCTTGATCTTTCATCAAATAAACTGAGTGGCACTCTTCCTGGTGGTTTTGGCGCTGCATTTCCTATGCTCAAATCCTTGAACCTTGCTGGCAATGCCATTCGCGGCCGGGATTCGGATTTCTCAGGGATGAGATCGGCCGTGTATCTTAATATTTCGCAGAATCTGTTTCAGGGTTCTGTAATTGGTCTTTTTCATGAAGCATTGGAGGTTATCGACTTGAGCCAAAACCAGTTTCAGGGACACATTTCTCAGGTACATTTCAATTCTATCTTCGACTGGTCTCATTTAGTTTATCTGGACTTATCTGAGAATCAGCTTAGTGGGGAGTTTTTAAGTAACCTCAATGATGCAGTGAATTTAAGACACCTCAATCTTGCATATAACCGATTCTCAAAACAAGCATTTCCGGAAATTAGTATGCTCCCTCGGTTAGACTATCTGAACTTGTCTGGAACTAACCTCATCGGTCAAATTCCTGCTGAGATTTCAGATTTGAGTGGTTTGAGAACTCTAGATCTTTCAAAAAATCACCTCAGCAGCCACATTCCCCTTTTAAGTATAGAAAACCTTCAAGTTCTTGATGTTTCCCACAACAACTTAAGTGGAGATATCCCAGCATCACTCTTGGAGAAACTCCCCTGGATGGAGAGATACAACTTCTCCTTCAACAACCTAACCGTCTGTGCTTCAGAATTTTCTTCCGAAATCCTGCAAACAGCTTTCATCGGGTCACTAAACAGTTGCCCAATTGCCGCAAATCCTGACCTATTCAAAAGGAGGAAAGCATCCCAACACAGGGGGTTCAAGCTTGCTATGGCTTTAACAATCTCAATGGTTTGTTTACTTGTGGGGCTGCTGTTCCTAGCCTTTGGTTGCCGAAGAAAAACCAGAAACTGGGCAGTGAAACAGAACTCCTACAAAGAAGAACAATATCTCTCTGGTCCCTTCTCTTTCCAGACTGATTCAACCACCTGGGTAGCAGATGTTAAGATTGCAACTTCAGTTCCAGTCATTATTTTTGAGAAACCATTGCTGAACTTCACATTTGCAGACCTCTTGTCTGCAACTTCACACTTTGACCGTGGAACTTTGTTGGCCGAAGGAAGATTTGGCCCTGTTTATAGGGGATTTCTACCCGGTGGGATTCAAGTAGCTGTCAAGGTTTTGGTCCATGGGTCAACCATGACCGACCATGAAGCTGCAAGGGAGCTTGAGCATCTTGGTCGAATCAAGCACCCTAATCTTGTTCCACTTACGGGATATTGCTTGGCTGGTGACCAAAGGATTGCCATTTATGACTACATGGAGAATGGAAATTTGCAGAACTTGCTTCATGACTTGCCACTCGGGGTTCAAACGACTGAAGATTGGAGCACTGATACATGGGAAGAAGGTGACCCTGATGGAATTCAAAATGTTGGTTCTGAAGGGTTGCTAACGACATGGAGATTCAGGCACAAGCTCGCACTTGGCACTGCCCGTGCACTGGCATTTCTCCACCATGGGTGCTGTCCTCCAATAATTCACAGGGACGTCAAAGCTAGCAGTGTCTACCTCAACTGCAATTTGGAACCTAGATTATCTGATTTTGGACTCTCAAAGATTTTTGGCAATGGCTTGGAAGATGAAATAGCTCGAGGCTCACCTGGGTACATTCCACCCGAGCTTCTCCAGCCAGATGCGGGCTCTCCAAGTATCCCCACGCCAAAATCTGATGTTTATGGATTTGGGGTGGTTCTGTTTGAGCTAATTACGGGGAAAAAGCCTATTGAAGATGAGTATCCAGATGAGAAAGTAACCAACTTGGTTGCATGGGTAAGAGGACTAGTAAAGAAGAACCAAACATCAAGGGCAATCGATCCAAAAATTTGTGGAACGGGACCAGAGGCACAAATGGAGGAGGCTTTGAAGATTGGATACCTATGCACGGCTGATTTACCCTCAAAGAGACCAAGCATGCAGCAGGTGGTGGGACTTCTTAAGGATATCGAACCAGTTACACATCCATGAAGAACAAACACAAAGAAAACAAATTAACATCTTGTTCTTTCCTATTTATTAATTTACGCCCTGTTCCTTTGTTTTGAGTCTTTGAGTTTCAAGTTCATCTTCGCTGCCATGAAGAAAATGTACAGTTCTGTTGCAGACACCGGCTTCTTTCTTTCTGCCTCACCATTTCTGGCTGCACCAATATACATGGCTTCATCCTTTAAAGTTCAAAAGCCTCTCTTTACTTTTCATTCTAATTCTTCCGCATCCATTATAAAACCTTACACAGTTTCTTACTCGTGCTGGAAGCCCTTGAGATGCAGGTACTTTTTTTTTGAATCGATGTTGATAATCTGCAGGGATGGGCTCCATTTCTCTTTTTGTGGTTGCAACCTTGTAAATAGCTCAAAAAGGTTGTGACAGATTGTTAATGGTGTTGGAACTCTCAGAGTCCTTGATGCTTGTTTGTGAATTGCAGAGGGTGAGTGACTTATGGGCTCCATTTGTTTGCTTGTGCCTGCATCATTCTAAACATATATTTGTATGGCTCTGTTTTGGTGGACCTGATGGTAGTTTTGTAGCTTTACGTTGTGCCATGGACCACAATTGCCCACTACTATTTGCCTAGTAACACGAGGTTGCTTCTCTGCTAGGGTGTGTTTCTGTAGGCAATTTTGTCTATACTTGGCAGAGGTTAGTGTTTTTATAACTCAAATCTGTGATGTTTTAGTCTTGAAAGAACAACTTTATCGTTGATGACAAGATTGAGAAACCACAAGTTTGGCAAATGTGGGTTCCATATTGTTGTTGAGTACCGTTTAGTTCATGTCAAGGACCACAATTGCAACTATTAGTTACCCCTGTTCCCTTATTTGAGAGAATGAATTTCTATACAATTCTACTGTTATTTTATAAAACAATTATTTTGAAAACTCATTGTGACATTCTAGTTAGAAATAAGTGACAAGATCAATCGATAAGTCTTGTTGACACTCGCTGATGACAAGGCTGGTCATAAATGTGGGTAGCATATTGATGTTCACTAGTTTTTAGCTTTTAGTTATGCTATGGATCACAATTGTAACTATTATCTCCTATTACACGGGTATGTATTTTTGGCAAGGATTGTCTTTATACATAAAATTACTATTAGCTTATAAAAAAATTATTTTTAAAACTTAAATCTACCATCTTTTAATAAAGACATGCCCTTAGCCATCGTTTTGAAGGGTTGGTGATATGCTAAAGAATATATGTGTGTTGTGTAATACTGATACCTGTCATCAATTTATAAAATTATATGACATTTTACCTTGATTCATTTGAACAGGCCACTTTCGATTTTGCTCTGTCTAACTAAACTAGCCTCCAGTATGGGTTTGGCTTAATCCAAAAAGGGTTTTTTTTTTAACAGATTTTATTTATGATTGAACTCTGATTGTCTTCTAACCTCTAAGATTAAGCAATAAACTCAATTATGATTTAAGATTGCTCTTTATAATTTAGCAATCAATCCAAATCTCAAAAAATTTGAGATAAACCCATTCCCTTCTCCTAAATATTAAGAAGAGAATCTTCGGAGATAATACTGAATTTATTTAGGATAATTATTTCTATATGATATCCAACGAGAAAACTTAATTCTAAGGGAATTATTATATCTAAGACACTATAAATAAATAAAGAAGAAAAGTCTCATTTGGGATAAACGCTCTTTCAACTACCATCTTTAATTTTTTTACTTTTTACTATTATTTCATGTCGAAGTTAAGTATTTACTTTTTCGCCAAGTGTATGAAAATCCCACAATATCTCTTTGCATAATTAAATCCTAAAAGTCCGAGACCCAACGTATATTTGCCACCTAATACATTTTTTTTTCCCGAATATATTAGTGATTGATTCTTTGCATGGTCAGAGAGAGCGCGAAATACATCAGTGTCTGGTTAGCCAGCAGCTTCAGTACCCAAATTTGGTGGCTGCTTTGGTCTATTGCCTGATCTTGGCATCACCTTCACCTAATACAAACTGAGATTGATAAGAGTCGGTATAATAATAATACAAACTGAGATTGATACAGTCAGTATAACAATAATACTAATAATAATAGAGGCGAAAGAAAGAAAAGAAAAGCAATTAAAGCATCCACAATATATTATTAATGCGAGTAGAGCTAAGGTAGCTAGCCAGCCATTGTTGAAAGCCCAAGCGTTGACGAATGTTTTGATGTAGATATGGTTGTATAATACAGGGGAGAGAGAGAGAGAGAGAGAGAGAGAGAGAGAGAGAGAGCTACCTAGCTAGCTAGCTAATTAGATAATAGATAGATTCCAAGGGTATGGATGCTTTAATTAAGGCAATCTGGCTGGCATGGTCAAGGCATCTTAGTCAAGACTGGCAAATGCAGCGGGACAGCTAGCTGGTGATGATATTTGTTAAAATATGCTGTTATCGAGTTTGGTGACGGTGTTCGACTGGCATTAGCATATGCAGCATGCCGCCTTCTCCATCCATGAATCACCCACCCATCATCTCCTTACAAGGCTGTATCCAACGCTTCGCCAAAACCTTCGCGAACCTAGATTTTAGGGAGAAAGATAGTCAGATTTCACAGGTCTATTGTTATCGTCCAATCGCCTGACTAATTTGATAACAAACCCAAATTGCCTTATCAGAATTGACAATCCAACTCATCCAAACAACCTTGAGCATCCCTCCACACATCGAGTGTCCCTCCACAATGGTCGTCGGCACAATTGTTGTCATTGTTAATGCAAGTCGATTTGTTGTTGGAAGAGACTCGCGATTATAGTCAATTTAGAAATGGAAGGTCTAGGATGTTGGAGATAATAATTAGAAGAGACCCACAATTAGAGAAGACAACCACTCAACAATGAAATATAAGTAAACGTGACTATAAGAGATGAACAATCATGGTGGCAGTTTCAAAGTGATTGAGTTTGTGTATTTGATTTTAAAAAATTATTTATTGATATGTGCATTTTTTATTATTGATTTTATATATTTAATTATTAATTTGTGTATTTAAATAAAAATTAAGAAATTTAAGTATGATGATTTTTTTATAGTAGTGAAAATTATATATAAGGTAGAAAAAATAAAATTAAAGTTTATTAATAAATAAATAAAATAAAGAATCAATTTAAGAATATAATAGAGAGTGTGGTTGGAGTAATTATAATTTTTAAATAAAAATAAAAAATAAATTATTTATAATATAATACAGAGCATGGTTGGAAATAGTCTTAATATTGAGATTGCTCGATTTTTTTTCAACACGTAACTTTTAAGTAATTTTTATTTTTATTAATTACTTCACTTGAAAAATTTAAACGATCATAATTGATTATTTTAAACTCAATCAAGAGATATATATTTTTCTTAAACTCATTTTATTAAACTATCATCCATGATGTTTGTTTGGTACAAAATTATTTAATTTTGTAAAAGGAGGCAACCCAATAAATATCTAAAGCACTTATTATTGTAGTTTTTTCAATAATTGTTTTTAATAAAAGTGGTAGGCCCAATTTAGAGAGATGTACCCAAAATTGTGTTAAGAGCAACAAACAATGAATGGGAATGGCAGGGCCCATGGGCTCACTCGGCTTGATAATCATGAGAATAAAATCCAA